>OY987313.1:23294033-23894033 GCA_963920655.1 Geranium rotundifolium | reverse complement strand
ATAGCTTGTCACGACATCCTTAGACCGAGGAGTCTTTGTGATCACTGTGCAATGAACGTGCGGCTTTAACTTGCGCCTAACGCTTTCTGTGAAATGATTGCTATAACGGGCATGATTGGGTGGCGGAACGGGTTGCATGAGTGACACGAAAGACGGCTAAGGGATTTATCCCTCATACTACGGTATAGGAAAGATATCCGTTAAAAGGCCTCTTGATCGAGACTGACTGAGAGTAAGAGCATGGCCATGCCGGTGATACGGGTTATCAGTTCTCAGCCATCTCACATATCAAGTAACAATGATTGATTAAACAAGGGTGACGACTCTATGCCTTATGATCAATCGGGATATCTAGAGATAATAGGATAGTGACTTGTACGCACAAGGTTAAGTCGAATCACCGATCGTCATGCACCTTGGTTAATCATAACGTCTTACTAGAGACCACTTATGATGGATTGGGCAAGAGCGATCTTTTGCGCCGATCTGCCAACGGTGGCATGAGCCTAGAGGGTCACACATATTCAAGACGGATAACTTGAGACAAGGAAACCTTGACGTTTCTTGAGGAGCAATACATGGACAAAACTGGGGGTTTTGTGCCATGGGTTCGGTTTGAGAGAATAATTAGCGAATCGAGAAAACTGAGTTTTTCGTCGATGTCGCGTCGGACTTTGTTTGATAAGTAACGACAAAAAGGGTCAGGCGACTTTTGGACACGACATGAGACCACACGGGCGAGCCCATTGGGCTCGGCCCATGAGTCCTAATGGCCGGCCCAAACAAAGGCCCAATAAGGGCCCAATATGCCCTCTTGGCCGGCCCACATGGTGGGTCCATGTGTGGGGGCCACACAACACCATGCTTAGTTGGTGATTGTGGATTAAGAGGTGAGTGATTTAAGGGATATGGGTTAAAGCACCTTTAAGCCCATACCAATCACTTTTGACCCATGCTTGTGAGTTGGATGATGAATTGAAATACAAGACATTAATTCATTTATCAAATAATCACACAACTCACAAAATTACCCTCTCTCTCTCTCTTGTGTCCGAGCACACCATCTCTCTCCTCTATCTTGCTCTCTTGTTCTTCATTTAATTGTTCTAGTAGGTAATTAAGTGAAGGATCATCAAGATCATCCCCTTGGTGTGGACTTGCTTTAGAGAAGAAGATCCGAAAGTTCTTCTTTATCGATTCAACAAGACTTAAAGGTAAACATCTTGTGGAATAGATTTTGCTTTAGGATTTAATGGTTTATGTTCTTGGACAAGGTTTGGAGTAGATTTTCTTATAATGCTTCCGCTATCTCGACAATCTAGAACGCTCCAAAACCCTACATAGACTTGTATTAGTACTTGATAATGTGTATTACGTACTTATGTCAGTTCTAATAAAATCGGTGGTTTATACATATTGAATATGGAAAAATTAAGCTCATAATATAACGTTAATACTAAAATGGTTAAATCCGATGATTTAAACAAAACTGTAATATGGCACTATCATTTGGGTCGCATAAATGAGAAGCGCATTGCAGCACCTCACAAGTGCGGACTTTTAAGTCCATTTGAATTCTATTCGATGAAGGGTGCGAGGCTTGTTTGATGGGAAAAATGACTAAAGCGCCTTTAATCGGCAGAGGTGAAAGGGCGGGTGACCTATTGGGCCTAATACGCAACAGGATATATGTAGGCCAATGAGTTCACTTGCCATGAGTGGTTTAAGTTACTTTATAACTTTTACTACATATTGCAATAGATTTGATTATGTCTATTCAATAAGAGATAAGTCTCACGCTTTTGAAAAATTCAAAGAGCTTAAGAATGAAGTACAAAACCAGCTTGGGAAAAGTATTAAGGAACTTAGTGCAGAATACTTGTCCACAGAGTTTCATGATCATCTCGAGAGATATGGGATCTTATCATAGTGTACTCCGCCAGGAACACTGCAACAGGATGGTGTGTCCGAAAGCTGGAATCGAACATTGTTGGATATGGTTCGTTACATTATGAGTCACTCTAATCTCCCAATCTTCTTTTGGTGTTATGCTCTAGAACAGCCGCATTCATTATGAATCGGGCTCTGCAAAGGCAGTGGGAGGACTATAGATCTGGACCCACCCTTTACAGAGGATGTAGTTTCTCGGGAACCACTAGAAAGCCCCGTAGAAGATTGGAGCCAGAGCGGGTAGTAGAGCAGGAACCACCCACTACAGTTCTTCAGGACGGTCCAAGGCGATAAGAAAGGACCAGTCATCCACCTGTGAGATATGGAATTTATGTGACTCAAGGTGACGAGCTGGTATTGGTGAATTTATGAACCCGTCATCAACAACCCGTGTAATAACGTTTCTAATTTATCTCACATTATATTTTCCGAAACCGTCATTTACAACCAGTGCAAAGACGTTTTCAAATTTAAACAAATCCATCAAGACCCATGCGACAATGGTTCACAACGCTTTAATCATGCAAACAATTAATCCGCTTTTAATCTTTGCACGTTGGTGATAGCTTAAACTAAAATTAAGCTAAGCATGCTCGCAATTAAATTTATCATTTAAATAAATTCGAGCATGCATCAAAGTGTTAAATATGCACAAATAGCCCAAACTAAAGTCCTAAGTATTCTATGAGACGAAGACTTCTTGAGCTCTGATCGTCATCACCACTTAGGGTCACTCCCACTAGCTCGTGGACGTCCTCCAAGATTGTGACCGTTCTCGGTTTCCATCCTTCTCGAGTTGAGAAATTAATTACAATTGATACTCGGTTCATAGACCGGATGAAAGAATAATTACACTTTATCACTAGCGATTCGCAGACCGCATAAGAGAATAATTACACGTTACAATCTAACGGTTCGCAGACCTTTTTAAAAGCGATAAATAATTAAACGCTCTATTGGGTTATCTATGCACCATGCATAACAACTCATCACACAACATGTCATCATACATGCATGTTGTCAAACAAGATACATTTCCGGTTTTAATTTTCATATTCAAGCATAACCCAAAATCTGCCCAAGATCATGAAACCATTATATCCCAAGGAAAAACTAAATCACAAGATTTTACCTTTCGGTTTGATCGTGAATCTTCCTTGCAGAAACACCTGTTTGAAGCTCCATAACTCAAGCTAAAAATCTCCAAATTCTTCTGTTCTTTCTTTAGAGTGAAGCCCAGCCAATTCTCTACAACTTTAATGTTTTGTTCTTCACCTAGTTCGGATGGCAGTTGCTCCGTCTGGAGCAAAACAGTTTGGTCGATGGTGTTGGACAATGCTGATCGGGTTCTTTGGTTGTCGGCCTTGTAGCTCCCAAACCAGAGCTCTAAAGCGAAATTACCATTTCACAAAACTTGTAGAACTTTGAGTCTTCTTTATCATCCTGCCTGATTTTAGGTCAAACGGATTTCGGACCAGAGATCAACATCTCACGTAATATCCGTCGCCGGAACTGGATAGTTGCTTCGGTTGATCGAATCAAACAAGAAGAACACGTTTGAATCTTCTCTCTAATGGTACCCACACGGATAGCATGATAAAAGATCCATAAACACACAACCTACTAAAGTTGTGTGTGAAGATTGAGGGAGGGAGAGATGTGGTGTTGTGTTGATGTGGTGTTGTGTTGTTGTGTTGGTGATTGCGATATTTTTGTGAGATGTGGTGTTGTGTTGGTGATTGTGTATATGAATTGATGTGTATTGGGTTATGGGAAAGATGATGATGGTTATTGGGTTGCCTCCTTTAATCACACTTACCCAACAAGATTAGGATAATGTGTATCTAGTCATCATCCACTTAACTAAAGTTAGTGGAGAAAGGGACCCACCTTTTGCTCCACTATTGGGCCTTTGTTGGGCCGGCCACTTAGGGCCTCGTGGCACGAAGCCCAATGCTTCAGCCATGAGGTCCTGTGCCGTGTCCAACTAACCCCCGAACAGTTTAGTTTTTGTGCCCTATCACAATATATTTTCAATCTAATCATGTAATAAAGATTATTAGTTGAAATAAAATTGGCATTCATATTACTAAGTGTTGTAGTAATATCTTAAGTGTGATTTGATTTGTATCATTGATGTGTCAACACATAATAGTAGATCTACAGATCAGATAAAATCTTACTTAAGTAGTCCCCGATCAGAATAGCTTCATAAGAAGCGATCGGTATGCGGCTAACTCTAAATGGTCACGCTCTACTGATCATGGCCAGAAGGGGGTCAGAGTTAGGTCATAGTATCACTAGTTAGGGGTGATATAGGACAACCCGATCGTGAGTATGTTACATAGACACTGTCATGAACATAACCATATGTCGGCACATGAAATCACATCCTCAGACAGAAGGACCATTGAGGTCAATATGTAATGAGTGACGAGTTTGACTCAGTCTAACGTCTCTTGTAAAAGGGTTACAATAACGACTGTGATTGGCTCGATCACAAGTTACATAAGTTGACTCAATGGATCACTGAAGGATTTATCCCTCACACGAACGTGTGAGCAGATATCAGTTTAGGGCACTTGATGAGTACAACTGAAATACAATAGCATGGCCATGCAGTCGATACATAGTATCAGTTATAAATTCAGTTAACTCAGAATCAAGAAACAAGACAATAGAACGAGGATGACTTGTCTATGCGTCGTGGTTGTCAAAGATATCAAGAGGATAAAAGGATAGATTCATGTACGACAATGTTAAGTCGAAATCTCGATAATCACAAGCGTTGGGTAATCATGATCTCTTGCTAGAGGCCACTTATGATGGAAAGGGTAAAATGGTAATTTTACCAGTCCGCCGATGTATGTGAGCCTAGAGGGTCACACACTAAAGGTTGAGTAAAACGGATACAATCATATGGAGGAATCATGAG
Source organism: Geranium rotundifolium (assembly GCA_963920655.1). Taxonomy (NCBI): domain Eukaryota; kingdom Viridiplantae; phylum Streptophyta; class Magnoliopsida; order Geraniales; family Geraniaceae; genus Geranium; species Geranium rotundifolium. Next base: position 23,889,148 of record OY987313.1, on the reverse strand, counting down.
AGAGACAAAATCCGGTTTTGGATTAAACCGGATTAGACCGATTTCAGTTTAGGACTAAACCGGAAATCAAGAACAGTTTAGCAGGACTATATAATTATAATCTAATTAAACAGATTTAATTAAATTAGCTAAACTGGGCTTAGCCAGAATGGGCTAAGCCAGATATATGTATAGTTTGAAAATAGAATTCAAAACACAAGTTTAAAACGAAAAAGTATATTAAGATTCTTCACGCTTTTTAGTTTCAGGGCCAGGATTTAGCTTAGATATAATTTAATCCCTACATAAAATAAGACCCATATTTTTATTTGTTGAAATCTAAATCTAGTTTTAAAATAAAACAATCCGAGTTTGAAATAAAACTCATATTTTTTACCTAAACAATCTTTTAAATATGATATATTAGTCTGTATTTTAAATTGATATCCCATTCTCTACATAATTAATTAAAAGCTTTGGGCTTTAAGCCCAGTAAGGCCTTTAATTAATTAAAGTCCAAATAAGGGTTATAAAAGGGTAATTTTCAGATCTGAAAATTAAGGGAAATTTAATTTCCAAAACCCTAGCCGTCACTCTCTCTCTCTCCTAGCCGATTTCGGCCAGCCCCTCCTCCCCCTCGTTCTATCCGTTTTGCTTGCTTCGATCTTCTAGCAAGGGTCGTCGTGAGTATCCCCGGATTGCTCTTCCTGTGTGGACGTTCTTTAGAGGTTACTAAATATTATTTAGTAACAGAGAGATTTTGAATCAAGGTAAACTTAAAGTTTTATTCTAGTCTAAGATCTCAGGATCAATTCATGATCATGCAAGATCCAAATTATTTCGGATATTTGAGGTTAATTTCTTGTATGGGCATGAAATTATATGATTGGAACCCTCAAATAATTCTTTCAGTGGTATCAGAGGCTTGGTTATGCATGATTTTGTATTCGACCATGATAGGCTAGATTTGATTTTTCAATTTATTTCGGTGTTGTAAATTGAAAAATTGCAAATTCTATGTTTTTGTTAATGAATTAATTGCTGGAATATTTTAATGTCGCTAAAAAAAATTTAATTGATCGAGTAAGATCAGGATCGAGACCCGTGGGAGGCCGAGGCTAGCCGAGAGGCTAACCCCGGCCGCGCCACGAGCCGATCGGCCAGAACGGGAAGGCCGACCAGATTTGCCCGTGGCAGATATGGCCGAGCCTCTCGGCTCCCACCAGGGGAGGGCTTCGGCCCGACCAGATCCGGCCAGGCGGCCAGCCCTGGCGGCTAGGGTTTTGGCCGAACCCTAATTGGCCCTTGAGACAATTATGGTTCGGTCAAACCAATTGGATTCGGGTCAGATCCGACCCAGAAAAATCCATAATTTTTCAGCAATTATTAATTAAAATTTCAGAACGGTTCGGTTTCGATAAACCAGCGCGTGAACCGATTTAATTCAGAAATTAACCGGTTCAAGAAAACAATTTCGATAAACCGTATTTTATGATTTAAATCAAGATAAAATTGGAATTAATATGTTTGCTTGATAATATGCTTGTTTGATAACATGCTTGTTTGATAACATGATTGTTTGATAACACAATGTTTGCAACATGATTGCTAAGTTAGCCCGAATTTAGAATTTATTTTCGTTTTGCAACCTGCGAGTTGCTTATGGGTTGTAATTTATTAGTGCCCTACGTGTCACATCATTTATTTTATTTAAATTAAATGTAATTACGAAGTCCCAAGACGAGAAGAACCGAAGAGAAGGAGGGTAATCCCGAGGAGGCGTGGAGCTAGTGGGAGTCCAGGAGAATGAGGAAAGACAAGACCTAGTATAGGTTCTAGTTTATTCCAGTTGGGTTAGCGGCCTAGCTAAAGCAAATTTACATTTATGTTTATGAATGCATGGTTGAATGTGTGATTTAATTTTCATAAGTTCATGTTAATTAGATCATCACCCACATGTGTAAGGATTAATAATAATTAGTTAATCACACACATGTAAACCGGAATTGAAATTATCTCTACATGGATTTGTAGATGATAAATTCAAATTAAGATCAAATTATGATCAATGATAATGAATATTTAAAAGGCAAATAATTTCAAGTCAAGCTAGATACCGCCCACTTTTCATCACTTCGATTAGTTCTCGGACTCATGGGTGGATACGATTAACGTGGATCCATGAGAATGGGCTCTAATAGAAGATGGACCAGTTTGCATGGGTATGTGCGCATTGGCGTAGTAACCATGCAGATTGAGCCATGCGTTGAAAATTGGTTGACTTGGCTACGATTCTCAGATAATCTGAGCCAGGGTATCAGATATAGGGCAATGCCGCATACATACAATGTATAAGCCCTAGTCAAGAATCACATGGAATTGTGAAAGGACTGGACAGTCCTACTCTAATGTCTAAATCTGGGGCGATGAGATTAACTCACTTCAGTTTTGGGTATGCGGAGATCTTGGTTTAGATTCAGACACAAGAATCAGAAATGTTCATAATCAAGTATCTCTCACTTCAACTTAATTAAGAATCTGACCGAATTTATTTTCATGTATAGATTAAAGGCACCGTCGCAACCCAAATCAACACGTTCTGGCAGTGAAGCCTTAAAGTCTCTTATGTCGAATGACAGGCTGACGGGGACCAACTTCCTGGTTTGGGAAAGGAATCTGAAGCTTGCCCTTCAGTATGACAGACATGAGTATATCCTTACAGACAAGCCTTTAAAGGAGCCTGCAGATGATGCTAGCGAGGACGATAAGAACGCTTATGACAAGTACATAAGTGATCGACAAGATGTTGGCATCCTCATGGTCGGGTCCATGGAAAATGACACCCAGGACCAGTTCATGCATCTCATGGGAGATCCCTAAGAGATGATGGAGGAAATTAAAATATACTACTAGAAGAATGCTCGTGTCGAAAGATACGACACTCTTAGGGAGTTGTTTTATAGCAGGCTGAATGTTGGTGAAGTAGTGAGCCCACATGTCCTTAAGATGAAGCGACTCTTTGATCGCTTGGCCAGTCTAGGTCATAAGTTCACAGAGCAGTTGAAATCAGACATAGTCCTGATGTCGCTTCCAAAGGTTTATGGAGATGTGATCACAGATTACAATCTACATAATATGGAAAAGACCATCAAGGAACTACATGGAATGTTGGTGACTGCAGAGAAAAACCTCAAGGGCAAGACCCCTGAGGTTCTGATGGTCAATAAGGGTGTCAGCTTCAAAAGAGCTGGCAAACCTACTGGCAAGTCACCAGGACACTCCAACAAGGGCAAGGCACCAGCAGTGTCAGGTAAGGGTAAGGCGCCAATGCACCTAGTTAGGCAGATAAGGGCACCTAGAGGTCCGAGAATCCAAGCGGTTCCTAGAACCGAAGGGAGCACTTCGACCTCAGAGGTGGTCTGTTACTACTGCCAGCAGGCAGGTCATTGGAAGAAGGATTGCAGGCAGCACAAGGATTACGTGAAGAGCTTGCAAAAAGGAGGACACCCTTCAGGACCTGAATAAGGTATTTACGTTGTTGAGTATAATCTCAACGTTACTTTCTCAAACACATGGGTAGTTGATACTGGAGCAGAAACTCACATTTGTGTTAATCTGCAGGATCTGGAAAGTAAGAAGCTCCTTGGGAAAAGCGAGCGGGATCTGAGGGTCGGAGACAACAGTTCGGAGTCAACGACGGCTGTCGGTTCTGTTAGTCTTAAGATGCCCACAGGGCTTATTTTAGCATTGGACGATGTATTATGTGTAGGGTTTTGGAGTGTTCTAGATCATCGAGATAGTGGAAGCAATATAAGAAAATCTACTCCAAACCTTGTCCAAGAACATAAGCCATTAAATCCCAAAGTAAAATCTATTCCACAAGATATTTACCTTTAAGTCTTGTTGAATCAATAAAGAAGAACTTTCGGATCTTCTTCTCTAAAGCAAGTCCACACCAAGAGGATGATCTTGATGATCCTTCACTTAATTGCCTACTAGAATAATTAAATGAAGAACAAGAGAGCAAGATGAAGAAGAGAGAGCAAGGTGGCCGGCCACACAAAGAGAGAGAGAGAAATTTGTGTGTTTTTGTGATTATTTGAATAATGAATTAATCTCTTGTATTTGAATTCATCATCCAACTAACAAGCATGGGTCTAAAGTGATTGGTATGGGCTTAAAGGTGCTTTAACCCATACCCCTTAAATCACTCACCTCTTAATCCACAATCACCAACTAAGCATGGTGTTGTGTGGCCCCCACACATGGACCCACAATGTGGGCCGGCCAAGAGGGCTTGTTGGGCCCTTAATTGGGCCCTTGTTTGGGCCGGCCATGAGACCTCATGGGCCGAGCCCAATGGGCTCGCCCGTGTGGTCTCGTGCCATGTCCAAAAGTCGCCCGACCCTTTTGTCGTTACTTATCAAACAAAGTCTGACGCGACATCGACGAAAAAACTCAGTTTTCTCAATTCGCTAATTATTCTCTCATACCGAACCCATGGCACAAAACCCCCCGTTTTTTTCATGTATTGCTCCTCAAGAAACGTCAAGGTTTCCTTGTCTCAAGTTATCCGTCTTGAATGTGTGTGACCCTCTAGGCTCATGTCACCGTTGGCAGATCGGCGCAAAAGATCGCAGTTGCCCGATCCATCATAAGTGGTCTCTAGTAAGACGTTATGATTACCCAAGGTGCATGACGATCGATGATTCGACTTAACCTTGTGCGTACAAGTAACTATCCTATTATCTCTAGATATCCCGATTGATCACAAGGCATAGAGTCGTCACCCTTGTTTAATCAATCATTGTTACTTGATATGTGAGATGGTTGAGAACTGATAACCCGTATCACCGGCATGGCCATGCTCTTACTCTCAGTCAGTCTCGATCAAGAGTTCTTTTAACGGATATCTTTCCCATACCGTAGTATGAGGGATAAATCCCTTAGCCGTCTTTCGTGTCACTCATGCAACCCGTTCCGCCACCCAATCATGCCCGTTATTACAATCCTGTCACAGAAAGCGTTAGGCACATGTTAAAGCCGCACGTTCATTGCATAGTGATCACAAAGACTCCTCGGTCTAAGGATGTTGTGACAAGCTAACGCATTTGAATATGTTCATGGCTTAATCTATGAAAACACTATTCAAAGCGGGTCGTCCGATATCAATCACCTCATGATATTTATGATATGATTCCGGGATCCCTCATCCCTATGACAAGTAGAACTACGTCATTAAGAACCATCCTCATACTGGTCGCTTCTAAGGAAGCATATTCTTACCAGGGACTCGTCAAGTGTGATCCGTACAGATTTATGGTATTACTACTTTAGTGGTCATAAATCAGATCATGCTTAACATATTACTTCAACACATAAGTAATACAAAGTTGTTTATATATATAGTACAAACGATGATAATGTACATAGATGTTTATAGGCTAATAACAATTGGACTAGGGCACAAATGCTATCAATCTCCTACTTGCCCCTAGTTTCAATCTAAGTCCCAGTCTATACCCATTGACCTAACATGTTTATCATGTTTTGCTTGTGGAAGAGCCTTGGTCAAGGGGTCGGCTGTGTTATCATCAGTTGCAACGTAGTGGATCTTCACGTCACCTCTAGCAACAATGTCGCGGATGATGTGATATTTTCTGAGTACATGTTTGGATCTGTCATGTGCCCTGGGTTCCTTAGCTTGCGCAATAGCCCCGGTGTTGTCACAATATAAGTCTACTGGGTTAGATGGGTTTTTAATTACACCTAACCCAGCCATGAAACTCCTGATCCATACAACCTCTTTTGCCGCTTCAGATGCGGCAATGTACTCAACTTCGGTCGTAGAGTCGGCAATGGAGTCCTGCTTCTTGCTTTTCCAGCTGAATGCTCCACCGTTCAACGTAATCACATATCCCAACTGACTCTTAAAGTCATCGGGGTCTGTCTGGAAACTAGCGTCGACATATCCTTTGACAACTAGATCATCATTTCTCCCCCCGTATACAAGAAAAGCGTCTTTGGTTTTTCTCAAATATTTGAGAATCGCCTTGACGGCCATCCAGTGTGCCTCACCGGGTTTGGATTGATGTCTGCTGGTACAGCTCAGGGCAAACGAGACATCCGGTCTCGTACATATCATGGCATACATTATGGATCCTATTGCCGAACCATATGGGATCTCATTCATTCTTGCTAGCTCTGCAGGTGTCTCAGCACACTGCTTCTAGCTAAGCTTCACACCATGACGCATGGTCAGCAATCCTTTCTTTGAATCTTGCATTGAGAATCGTCTCAACACTTTGTCTATGTAGGTGCTTTGACTTAAGCCCAAGATCTGCTTGGCACGGTCTCTATATATGTTGATCCCCAAGATGTAAGAGGCCTCGCCTAAGTCCTTCATTGCGAAACACTCACCTAACCAAGGTAGGGACGTCGTTTCCAATGAGCAGTATGTCATCAACATAAAGCACCAAGAAGACTACTTTGCTCCCATCTGCCTTTTTATATACGCAAGGTTCATCATCGTTCCAGATGAAGCCAAACTGTTTCACAACTTCATCAAAACGCTGATTCCAACTCCGAGATGCTTGCTTCAAACCATAGATAGATTTGAGCAACTTGCAAATCTTTCCCTTATTCTTTGGATCCTCAAAACTCTAAGGCTGGGACATATAAACGTCCTCAGCTAACCTCCCGTTGAGGAAGGCGGTTTTGACGTCCATTTGCCATATCTCATAGTCATGATACGCTGCTACGGCAAGTAGAATGCGGATAGATTTGACCATAGCTACTGGAGAAAAGGTCTCTTCATAGTCAATTTCGTGGACTTGCCTATAACCTTTTACTACTAGTCTTGCTTTATAGGTCCGAGGTTTGCCATCCATGTCTATCTTTATTTTAAGGATCCATTTACACCCAATGACTTTTACGTCAGGGGTTTGATCCACCAAGTCCCACACTTGATTATCTGACATGGATTGCATTTCTTCCCTCATGGCTTCCAGCCATTTCTCAGAGTCGGTTCCGTCCAAGGCCTCTCGAAAGGTAGCTGGATCATTGTCCACTAATACTAAACCATCGCCTCCAGTTACTATGAAACAGTATCTAACAGGTGCATGGCTTATCCTTTCAGACCGCCTCGGACCGTCCTCATTAACTGTAGCTATTGGTTCTTGCTCAACGACCACTTCTGGCTCTACTTCTTCTAGTGGGTCGTCTAGTGGTTCCCGAGTGACCATCTCATCTAGAACTTCATCAAGATGAACAGCCCTCCCACTGACTGTCTTGGAAATGAACTCCTTTTCCAAGAATGTCCCACCTCGAGCGACAAAAACTTTATTTTGGCTCGGTTTGTAGAAGTAGTACCCTTTTGTTTCTTTTGGATATCCGACGAAAGTGCATTTATCTGATCTCGGTTCGAGCTTGGTTGCAAGCAACCGTTTTACATAAGCCTCGCAACCCCAGATTTTTAGGAAAGACAAAACGGGTTCCTTCCCGTACCATTTCTCGAATGATGTCCCTTCCACCGCTTTCGACGGAGCCCTGTTTATTATGAATGCAGCCGTGAGATCAGTGAGACTTAACATCGATCGAACCATATCCAACAATGTCCGATTCCTCCGCTCGGACACACCATTAAGTTGCGGTGTTCCTGGCGGAGTCCACTGAGATAGTATTCCACCTTCAGTAAAATAACTAAGAAACTCCTCGGATAAGTATTCTCCACCCCGATCCGAACGGAGTGCCTTGATACTCTTTCCGAGTTGGTTTTCTACTTCAGTCCTAAACTCTTTGAATTTATCAAAAGCTTCGGACTTATGTCTCATGAGATAGACATAACCATATCTACTGAAATCGTCAGTAAATGTGATAAAGTAGCCTAAACCACCTCTGGCTGGTGTACTCATTGGTCCACATACGTCTGAATGTATTAGACCCAATAGATCACCTGCCCTTTCACCTAAACTAGTGAAGGGCGCTTTAGTCATCTTGCCCATTAAACAAGCTTCGCATCTATCAATCATTTGGAATTCGAATTGACTTAGAAGTCCTCGCTTATGAAGTGCTGAGATGCGTTTCTCATTTATGTGACCTAGACGACAATGCCAGATAAGAGTTTGGTCTAAATCATTAGCTTTAAACCTCTTAGCATTTATATTATAGAAAATGTTGGATCTTGGGTTTTGCATATTCAATATGTATAAACCTCCAACAGTGTGAGCATTGCCATAAAACATGTTGTTGCGCATAATATTAAAAAACCCGTTCTTAATGTTAAAATAATAACCTTCCTTTTCAAGAAGAGAAATTGAAATAATATTCCTGCTAAAAGCAGGTACGCAAAACACATTCTGAAGTTCAATTACAAGCCCACTGGGCAAAACAAGGTTAACAGAACCCACGGCAATTGCGGCAACTCTGGTATTGTTCCCAACTCTTAGGTCCACCTCGCTTTCCCCCATATCTCTTCTACTGTGTAACACCTGTATATCCGCACAGACATGAGACTCAGCTCCAGTGTCTAGTACCCAGGTATTTATCGTAGAAAGATATAGCTCTAATGGAATACCTGATGAAGTAGCGGCCCCACCACCCTTCTTCTGATCCTCCTTCAGCTGCTGACAGTCTTTCTTCCAATGACCAGGCTTTTGACAGTAGAAACAGACCGACTCCTTTGCCTTCCCTTTGCCTTGTACGGGCATGGAAGGTCTAGGAACAAATGGTCGTCTGTTCTTTGCTGCCAGGTGCATTGGGCCTATACCCTTGCCACCACCAGCTTTGAAGCTGGGTCCCTTCTTGACCATAAAAACATTTTTGGGCGAACTGCCCCTTATGCTCTTCTCGGCAGTCACTAGCATGTTGTGCAACTCTAACGCGGTCTTGTCCATATCATGCATGTGATAGTTCATGACAAACCCACCATATGCATGAGGAAGGGATTGCAGAATAAAATCCGCAGCCATTTCCTTTTCCATAGACATACCGATACTAGTCATATGGTCGAAATGTCCCTTCATACGTAGGACGTGTGGACCTACGGAGCTGCCTGCTGACATCTTGCAGGCAATTAGTTCTTGGAGAACAGTTTATTTTTCAATACGTACTTTCTCTTTGAACATATCCTTGATCTGTGCAAACATTGCAAACGGATCATGGGATAGCTCCATAAACTGCTTCTGGAGGTCCGCCTCCATGCAGCCCAGCAATGACACACGCAACGTCGATAGAGTCGCTAAGGTGTTTCTGGTACGCATCCTTAACCACCCTCGTTGCGTTGGTAGCTGGCTCCACCGGGATAGCCTTATCAAGGACGTACTCCCTGCGTTCCAACTTTAACACAAGTCGTAAATTTCTGTCCCAGTCAAGATAATTTGTTCCGTTCAGTTTACAGTTTTCGAGTATAGTCCTCAACGAAAAATTAGACGAGTTTGTTGAATTACTAGCCATTTCTACACGAAGAAAGTAAATTTAATCAGAAAAGTTGAATAAATTTACGAAGATCCGAATTAAACACCAACCATCCGATTCTAAGGTTTACAATAAATTCTCGTCTTTGAGTAATAATTACAATTAATACTCGGTTCGTAGACCAGATAAAAAACAATTACACTTTATGGGCTCGAATAAAAGAATAATTACACGATAACACTAACGGTATTCAAACCGTGAAAGCTGAAATTCTGAACCGTAGCCGAGTCAGGAAGTCAAACACAAAGTCTTTAACTTGTGTATCGACTTCTTGTGGAAACCGTAAGCAAAGCAATAGACAGATAATAATCACGACACCAGAGATGATTACCCAGTTCGGTGACTCCGCACCTACGTCTGGGGGCACTTTGCCAGTGGAAAGGTTTTTTACTATAGGTAGTCAATAGTACAACTTCAAGCCCAAATAGCTATATCACAAGCTATTGTCCTAAGCTACTATAGATCTCACCATGAATCACCTCGACCCGGAGCCTCTCCCCCTGTCTTTGAGATTCCCTCAATTCCACCCTTCGAGCAAGTCCATGCTCGGTGTCGTTGTCGTCTTGGACGGAGTTGTGAATCTTCAATCACAAATAAAAACCCTAACCGACCCAAACACTTTGTCTTCGCGACTAAAGGTTTGATCGGAGCAAAAAGGTCCGTTCTAGCGAATATTCATCAGCCTCTCAACACGCCGATGGTGCACGGTTAAGAGCTCTGAGAAATCTTGCAAGTGTTAGAACAAGAACGGATGATCTGCTAATGGGAAGCCAAGGGCTTTTTATAGCAGCTCACATTCCTAATCCTTCTCGGATCAGGAACAGGAAAGTCAGGCAAGTTGTTGCCGCCTTCCATGACAGCTGGAAGTTGTCTTGCCTGTTCTGACTTCCTGATGAAATCAGGCAAGTCGAGTTGCCGCCTCTAGCTGACGTGTAACTGCCAGCTGGAAGTCGCTTGACTTGTCGACGTCACTCTCTTGCGCTCCAAGTCTTCGTGGCGCCTTTCTTCTTTTGCTCCAAGCTTTGTTGAAATAGGAAAGCTTCAGACTTTCCTAATCTGTAGCTCGTAACAAGTCGCTCCATATGTCATGTAACATGTTGCTCGACTTCTTACTTTTGCGCTAAAAAAACATGCCAACTATTAAACGTAGCAATAATCTCCCCCTTTGGCAATTTTTTAGGCAAACACCTTTTTGTAAGCCCATCGTCATCTTGAGGCAGTTACGCACAGCAAGTGATTTATCTTGTGGAAGTTACGCACAACAAGTGATGTGACTTCTTTACTCCAAGCAGGCACACCGTCGTCACCTTGAGGCAGTTACGCACACAGCAAGTTTCGTGACTTCCGATGCGACTTCTTGTGCGGCTTCTAGTGTATTTTCTGGAGCAGCTTCTGGAGCTTAACTTCTTGAGCAGCTTCTGGAGCTTAACTTCTTGAGCGGCGACTTCTATGTACATCTTTCGGCGCGACTTCTGGCGTAACTCACTGGCGTAGCTTCTAGCGTTGTATCACATTTATCTCCCCCTGTTTGTCTAATAATATTGCCAAAGGCAATCGCATAATCAAAGTTGACTAAACAGCAGGGTAAAAGAAAACCAGCTCACACCATGAGCAAATAAACGACTCAAACATGAGCACAAATCCAGCTCAATCAAGAGAAAATATCACCAAAAAAACAGTCATAATGTGCGGAAAGTAACTCGACAAACCCCGAGAATTTAATAGTGTGTGTGGGACAAAGTTATCATAGCAAATTTCAGAGAAATATTAAAACGACGTGGAGTCGTTATCATCATCTTCAGCAGTTGCAGCAGCAACAGTAGATTGGAGGTCTTCTAGAAGGACTTCACAGTTGATTTTGCGAGTTGAGAGCGTGGGAATTGTCTTCTCTAGATCAGCAATCATTTCCACCAATTCTTCCTCCATCCTAGCACCAATTGGTCCTGAGGGTCGAGAGCTTGATCCAGCTCCTTGGGTTTTGGCCATAGGAAGTCCGAGGTCCTTCAACTGCTTCCCTTCAAGGTTCTTGAGGTTGATGGCTAGGGGCAGTGGCTTCTTACCTGGAATATTCGATTCTCAAACAATGTTAGGACATTGTTGGAGAAGGATACCGGTGATTAGCGAAGGAAACCCGATCGGAAGTTTGATAGCACATGATTTGGCGTGCTTAACTAGATGGTCAATAACGTATGCGCCCAAATCAATGGAAGACTGCGTACCTATTTGATAAATGAGTTTTGCCAGCTCGGTTTTGATGCTTGATCCATGCGTAGACGGTGCCCAATTAGCCAGACCGATACGGTAGAGAATAGGATATTTTGCTGTGAGCTCGGTTGCCGCAATGGTGTCCTTGACTGGCCAGCCCTTCTTACGTCCTCCGGTTATTTCGACCGCTACTTTGTCCAAGTGCGGGACTTCCGGAGTGACTTCTGGGTCATCTCTGCCAAGATAGGTGTTGATGGTTGAGGCAGAGATTTCGAAGCATTACCCCCGAACAAACACCTTTCGGTATTCAGCATCTTCAGGTTCATCGAACTCGCTTGATAGGTTGACAATAAACTCCTTTACCAAAGTTGGGTAGAATGGCCCAATATTTATGACCGTGTTGGTCAGGCCAGCTCTACGGATAAGCTCTACAATCGCATTTATCCCTTGTGCCTCTGTGGAGAGTTCTCTTTCTGGATAGATCTTCCGTTGATAGACATACTGCCACTTAACGGCATTGTCTACAGAGTGGAAAGAGACGTTGTCTGTTGGTGCCTTCGGTACATACTTGGGGAGTTTCTGCCCTCCTAATGTCTTCTTCACCTGTGGTAGCACAATCAGGGTGTCTTCTTCTTCAGATTCTTCTTCTTCAGGGACAACGGTTACTGCAGTGGTCAATGACTTCTTTCTTGATTTCTTCGGCTGTTTGGACGCCGAAGCTCCTCCTTTTTCTGTTGCTTTTCTCTTTGGGGTCAATCTTCTCTGAACTTGGGGTTCTTCTTCTTCATCAACCAACCTTCGTGTTGGTAGCTTCCTTCTCTCAGCCCTCTTGGGCACAGCTTCTTCCTTTTTCATGGTTTCAATGTCGACACTTTCTATGTTGTGGACAGGTTCCTCTAGAGGTTGAGTGACTTCTGGAATGACTTCAGGATTATCATCACGCCCTGAATCACTGTTCGGGGCGACATTGGAACTTCCTTCCTTTTGCAAGTCCTCGTTTAGAGGAGATTTCTCTGGTGCGGGTGTCGACTTAGAGGGGCTATGTTAGACCTTGGTGCTAGTGCCGTGGACTTCAGGAACAAGGGTTTCTAAACCCTCTACAGGCAGGCTTTCTTTTATGTTTTCTTCAGAGAGGATAGCAGATTTACCTCGTGTTGCAGTGGGAGTAGAGCGAGAAGCTTCTTCTTCAATGTTCGCAGTACCGGCTAGAGCGTCGTCCTTCTCAACGACGGGGATTGTGTCTTCCGGTGTGGTAGATGGAGGCGAACTTGTTATTTTCTGAGGTGCTGCCGAAGTTTCCCCTAAGCTTCTTCCTCCTCGGATCCTCACTCCATGCTTGGTTCTCGTCGATTTGGAGGCAGATAATTTCTTGGCAATGACTTTTGCCCTCATTTTTGCTCGAAGTACTTTTGAAGCAGATGGTATTCGTCCGTTGCGAGTACCAACCATTTAGCTAGGATTTGTTCTTTGTGGGGAGAAGACAGATTCTTTGCTTAACCCTTTTTGATCTGAGAAACCCTAGCGATTTCAAATGGTGGAGGAGGTGCAGAGTCTGTGGAAGTTGAACAGAATGATTTCTGATAGGTGGATAGTCAGATCGTAATCATTGTCAAAATTCAAAAAGACTAACGGGCTTTTGATAAAAGGATTTGGGCCCGGCTTGATTTTGTGGACCCTGTTTGGTCCTGATCGAGAGAAAGAGTAAAATCAACTAAAAGCTCTTCCTCTTCTTGCTTGACTTCTGGCTATTCTAGACAGCAAAGTCCGAGGGTTGACCTCAGACTTTCAAACCTTTGAGCATCTAATGCTTTTGTAAAAATGTCTACGACTTGTTTCTCAGTGGGTAGGTATTCGAGCTTTATTTTCTTGTCTTCTACGAGCTCTCGAATGAAGTGGTGTCTGATGTCAATATGCTTTGTCTTGCTATGTTGCACTGGGTTCTTCGAGATGTTCATTGCACTGATGTTGTCACAAAACAAAGTCATGACTTCTTGCTTGACTCCATATTCTGCCAACATTTGTTTCATCCAAAGAAGCTGAGTACAGCTACTTCCAGCTGCGATATATTCGGACTCCAACCAAAGTAGGGAAGGTATCAAAGGAATATAGCAAACCTAATTCAGAGGTTCCTGAGATGTACCTTATGATCCTCTTTGCATGAGCCAAGTGACTGACTTTTGGATTAGCTTGATATCTAGCACAGACTCCCACAGAATAAGCAATGTCGGGTCGACTTCCTGTTAGATAGAGGAGACTTCCTATTATGCTTCGATAAAGACTTTGATCAACTGGTTCTCCCATCTCGTCCTTTGTGCACTTGTCATGTGTGGCAATAGGAGTCCTTTTGTGCGAAGCCTTTTTTAACCCGAACTTCTTGACAATGTTCTTTGCATATTTGCTTTGGGAGATAAATATTCCATCTGACATCTGCTTGATGTGGAAGCCTAGGAAATATGTGAGCTCACCAACCATACTCATCTCAAATTCAGACTGCATGTGTTGAACGAAGCGTTTCACCATGATGTCCTTTCCTTCCTTCTTCACAAAGAGAGTTTTGTCTACCCCCCCTCGAATATAACCATTCTGTACAAGGAATTGGGTAAGACGTTCATACCATGCTCGTGGAGCTTGTTTGAGACCGTAGAGAGCTTTCTTTAGCTTGTAGACATGGTGCGGAGAGTCATGGTCTTCGAATCCCTTTGGTTGGGCTACACAGACAGACTTCTTCGTTTAGATTTCCATTAAGGAAGGCACTCTTTACATCCATTTGATAGAGTTTAAAACGCAGATGACATGCGATGCCGAGAAGAAGTCGTATGGCTTCTAGTCTGGCTACTGGAGCAAAGGTTTCTTCAAAGTCGACTCCTTCGACTTGTGTGTAACCTTGAGCCACCAGTCTCGCTTTGTTTCGAGTGATGTTTCCTTGCTCGTCAGACTTGTTTTTGAATATCCATTTTGTCCCGATGACATTGACATTGTCAAGTTTGGGTACAAGTTCCCAGATTTCATTCCTTGCAAACTGAACCAATTCTTCTTGCATCGCGCAGACCTAGTATTCATCATTGATGGCCTCTTGTATATTCTTTGGCTCAATTTTGGAAATAAAGCACATGTTACCTATCAGTTCTTGGTGGTCAAGAGATGCCTTTTGTCGAGTTTGAACTCCCTCATTAATCTCTCCAATCACATTCCGGGGTGGATGATACTTCTGAATTCTTCTTGACGGAGCTCTTTGCCTTATAGGAGTTGCCTCTTCATCCGGGATGATTTGGCTTTCGTCATCAGACTCTTTGGTGCGCTCATCGTCCTTGACTTCTTGTCTGACTTCTCCTCTGACATCCGGTCTGGCTTCTCTTCTGACCTCTGGTCTGACTTCTCCTGAGAGATTCAGGACTTCTTCGTCCTCGTTATTTGAATGCTCGTTATTGTCATCATCAATTACGACATTGATGGATTCCATGATAGTCCGGGTGCGTTTGTTGAATACCCGAAACGCCCGACTACTTTTGGAGTATCCGAGGAAGATGCCTTCGTCGCTTTTAGGATCCAACTTGCGTCGAGGTTCCCTATCCGCGAGAATGTAGCAGACCGATCCAAAGACATAGAAGTATTTGACATTCGGCTTTCTCCCCCTCCATATTTCATAAAGAGTGAGCGACGTACCAGTGCGAAGAGTCACTCTATTATGAATATGGCATGCCGTATTCAAAGCTCTAGCCTAGAAGTGTTGCGGGATGTCTTTGGCTAACATCATGACTCTTGCCATCTCCTGAAGAGTGCGATTCTTTCTTTCAACGATTCCGTTTTCCTGAGGAGTGATGGGAGCAGAAAATTCATGGGCAATTCCTTCAGCATCACAAAAGTTTGCGAAGCTGATGTTTTCAAACTCCTTTCCATGATAGCTCCGAAGTCGAACAACTTTCCCAATAACTTCTCCCTTTTCTCGTTGAACTCTTCGACATAAGGCTTCAAAGACTGAGAAGGTATCTGACTTCTCTCGAATGAAATCTACCCATGTGTACCTCGAGAAGTCGTCTACACATACAAATATGTACTTCTTCCCTCCTAGACTTTCTACTTGCATGGGTCCCATAGGTCAACATGAAGAAGTTCTAGAACACGAGAAGTAGTAAGATGTTGTACCTTCTTGTGCGACGTCTTGACTTGTTTCCCAATCTGGCATTCTCCACAGATTTTTCCTTCGATGATCTTGAGGTTGGGAACTCCAATGATCGCCTTTTCAGAGAGAATCTTTTGCATACTCCTCAAATTGATGTGACCAAGTTTTTGATGCCATAGTTTTGTCTCTTGAGGTTTGAATAAAAGGCACTTGGTTGGCAAGGTACTGACTGTTGGAGACCATAGATAAGAGTTGTCAAGGGACCTGTGGCCTATCATGACTTCCTTCTGTTGTTCGTCTTTGACCGAGCACTTGTCGCGAGTGAAGTGGACATCCAGATCTAAATCACATATCTGGCTTATGCTGATGAGGTTTGCTGTGAGGCCTTCTACTAGCAGAGCTTCTTTCAGACATGGAGAGTTGGGAAGATTGAGTTTTTCTTTCCCGAGCACTCTAGCTTTTACTCCATCTCCAAAAGTGACGAAGCTATTTGTGCATGGTATTAAAGTGACCAAGAAAGAGCTATTACCCGTCATATGTCGAGAGGATCCACTATCGAAGTACCAATCGTTGCTGGTTGAGGCCTTTAAAGCGGTGTACGCGATGTTAGCTTGATAGTTGACCTCTTTGACTCGCCATTCCTTCCGAGGTTGGCTTTTCTTGATGGTGGTCCTTTTCTTGACCGAGCTCTTCCCATATAGCTGATAGCAGAAGGGTCGAATATGTCCTCTTTGTCCACAGTGATGACAAACCCAGTTGTGTCTTTTGGTCTGGGTTTTTGAAGCGGCCAGAGTAAGAGGCTTTTTGGTTGCTTGGTCAGCCGTGAAGTTAGGAGACTTCTGGCAAGACTTCTGGGAGACAGACTTCTGAGGAACGAAGATGGTGTGCGATGATGAGGCTTCTTTCGAATATCCAAGACCTTCCATATTCCTTGACGGTTTCCCGATCGAAAGTATTTGGTCCAGAGTGTCTGTACTTGGATTCATCATCTTTACAGACTTGGTGACCTGCTCTAACTCGCATTTTAGTCGAGCAACTTCCTTTTTGAGATCAATATTTGTCTCAAGAAGTCTTGACTTGTCTTCATTAAGAGTAAGAATGAGAGCGTTCTGTTTTTCGATTACCTGAGAGTCTTCAAGCCACTTGACATACCATTCGTTGTAAGCGTTGTTGAGAGTCTCATCGGATAGCTCATCATCAGAGTCATACTTCTTTGAGCTTTCAGCTGGTTGATCTATTGTGAAGGAAGTGAAAGCCACATAGTTACTTGTATGCTCAAGGTCACTATCTTCCTCATCTTCTTCGTCAGTTAGAGAGGCAATGAATCCCTTCTTCTGTTTCTTTAGGAAGTTGGGACATTCTCTTTGCATATGTCCATACCCCTCACATTCAAAACACTGTGCTCCTTTACCTGATCGTTCTCCTCGTCCTCCATCGTTGGCTGTGTTGTCGAGCTTCTGAAACTTATGCTGTGGCTCGTCTCTGACTTCTCGGGTGACTTTTCTTCCTGTCATCTGGCCAAATCTTTTCATGACTTTGTTGTAGTTTTTGGCCAGCATGGCGATAGTTTCTTCAATGTCACTATCTGACTCAGAGTGCGTTGAGTTGTTCTGATTAGAACTTTTGAAAGCCACACCTTTGTGTTTCTTCTCGATAAGAGCTAGGGAGAGCTCGAAAGTCATTAGTGAGCCCATGAGCTCATCAAACTTTAGTGTCTTCAGGTCCTGGACTTCTTCGATAGCAGTGATCTTCATCTTGAATCTGGGACTTAGAGCTCTCAGCATTTTTCTGACCAAATCTTCATCGGTCATAGGCTTGCCAAGTGAATATGATTCATTGGCCAGATCCTTGATGCGCACATTAAACTCCGCAATAGTCTCGTCATCATTCATGGTCAGAGCCTCAAAGTTAGTCGTGAGCTACTGTAACTTCTGCTCTTTGACTTTTGAAGTACCCTCGTAGGCAACCGCAAGTGTGTCCCAGGCAATTTTGGCACTTGTGCATGTGTTGATGAGTCGAAAAACATTCTTGTCTACTCCATTAAATTCTGAACCGTAGCCGAGTCAGGAAGTCAAACACAAAGTCTTTAACTTGTGTATCGACTTCTTGTGGAAACCGTAAGCAAAGTAATAGACAGATAATAATCACGACACCAGAGATGATTACCCAGTTCGGTGACTCCGCACCTACGTCTGGGGGCACTTTGCCAGTGGAAAGGTTTTTCACTATAGGTAGTCAATAGTACAACTTCAAGCCCAACTAGCTATCACACAAGCTATTGTCCTAAGCTACTATAGATCTCACCATGAACCACCTCGACCTGGAGCCTCTCCCCCTGTCTTTGAGATTCCCTCAATTCGACCCTTCGAGCAAGTCCATACTCGGTGTCGTTGTCGTCTTGGACGGAGTTGTGAATCTTCAATCAGAAACAAAAACCCTAACCGACCCAAACACTTAGTCTTCGCGACTCAAGGTTTGATCGGAGCAAAAAGGTCCATTCTAGCGAATATTCATCAGCCTCTCAACACGCCGATGGTGCACGGTTAAGAGCTCTGAGAAATCTTGCAAGTGTTAGAACAAGAACGGATGATCTGCTAATGGGAAGCCAAGGGCTTTTTACAGCAGCTCACATTCTTAATCCTTCTCGGATCAGGAACAGGAAAGTCAGGCAAGTTGTTGTCGCCTTGCCTGTTCTGACTTCCTGATGAAATCAGGCAAGTCGAGTTGCCGCCTCTAGCTGACGTATAACTGCCAACTGGAAGTCGCTTGACTTGTCGACGTCACTCTCTTGCGCTCCAAGTCTTCGTGGCGCCTTTCTTATTTTGCTCCAAGCTTTGTCGAGATAGGAAAGCTTCAGACTTTCCTAATCTGCGGCTCGTAACAAGTCGCTCCATATGTCATGTAACATGTTGCTCGACTTCTTACTTTTGCGCTAAAAAAACATGCCAACTATTAAACGTAGCAACAAAAGCGATAAAATCTAATGGGCTACTAATGCATCATACATCTCATCACATCATCCCACATGTTATCACACAAACATGTTATCAAATAATATGCAAAAATTCCGGTTTTAATTTTGCCAAGTTGCTTGTTCGAGTTTATAGAAACTAGACCTTTTCGAAAAAAACGGTTTAACGAAACCGATTAAATTTTGAAAGTTTTCGAAATATTGGATCGCGGGTTTGTAACACGGATCAAACACCACGCACGAACCAAGTCGGGCCAAGCCAATGGGCCGAAAGCTCATTGGGCCGAGCCCAACATAACAGGGCTCGGTTTGGGCCTTGGAAGGCCCAAACCGGGCTTGCCGCCACTCTCGGCCTCGGCCAAGAGTGGGGAAGTCCCCGGTCACCGCCGGCCTCACTGGTATTCGGTGACCTCCGTCCGGTACCTCCGATCTGGCTCCCCGAGAGTCTCTTCTCGGACCCAACAAATCCAATAATTTTTGAAAAATTCCAAATTCAATATATTTTTCAAAAATAACATATTTTATGCAAATATCCCAAAAAGCATTAAAATCATGTTATCAACAAATTTGGCATGCAAATAATCACAAAACCGAAACAAATTCAACAAGATAAAGATTAAGTGGGTAACCAACGCTCTAATACCACTGTAGGGTTTTGGAGCGTTCTAGATCGTCGAGATAGCGGAAGCAATATAAGAAAATCTACTCCAAACCTTGTCCAAGAACATAAACCATTAAATCCCAAAGCAAAATCTATTCCACAAGATATTTACCTTTAAGTCTTGTTGAATCGATAAAGAAGAACTTTCGGATCTTCTTCTCTAAAGCAAGTCCACACCAAGGGGATGATCTTGATGATCCTTCACTTAATTGCCTACTAGAACAATTAAATGAAGAACAAGAGAGCAAGATGAAGAAGAGAGAGCAAGGTGGCCGGCCACACAAAGAGAGAGAGAGAAATTTGTGTGTTTTTGTGATTATTTGAATAATGAATTAATCTCTAGTATTTGAATTCATCATCCAACTAACAAGCATGGGTCTAAAGTGATTGGTATGGGCTGAAAGGTGCTTTAACTCATACCCCTTAAATCACTCACCTCTTAATCCACAATCACCAACTACGCATGGTTATGTGTGGCCCCCACACATGGACCCACCATGTGGGCCGGCCAAGAGGGCTTGTTGGGCCCTTAATGGGCCCTTGTTTGGACCGGCCATGAGACCTCATGGGCCGAGCCCAATGGGCTCGCCCGTGTGGTCTCGTGCCGTGTCCAAAAGTCGCCCGACCCTTTTGTCGTTACTTATCAAACAAAGTCCAACGCGACATCGACGAAAAAACTCAGTTTTCTCCATTCGCTAATTATTCTCTCAAACCGAACCCATGGCACAAAACCCATGTATTGCTCCTCAAGAAACGTCAAGGTTTCCTTGTCTCAAGTTATCCGTCTTGAATGTGTGTGACCCTCTAGGCTCATGCCACCATTCGCAGATCGGCGCAAAAGATCGCTTTTGCCCGATCCATCATAAGTGGTCTCTAGTAAGACGTTATTATTACCCAAGGTGCATGACGATCGATGATTCGACTTAAACTTGTGCGTACAAGTCACTATCCTATTATCTCTAGATATCCCAATTGATCACAAGGCATAGAGTCGTCACCCTTGTTTAATCAATCATTGTTACTTGATATGTGAGATGGCTGAGAACTGATAACCCGTATCACCGGCATGGCCATGCTCTTACTCTCAGTCAGTCTCTATCAAGAGGCCTTTTAACGGATATCTTTCCCATACCGTAGTATGAGGGATAAATCCCTTAGCCGTCTTTCGTGTCACTCATGCAACCCGTTCCGCCACCCAATCATGCCTGTTATTACAATTCTGTCACAGAAAGCGTTAGGCGCATGTTAAAGCCGCACGTTCATTGCATAGTGATCACAAAGACTCCTCGGTCTAAGGATGTCGTGACAAGCTAACGCATTTGAATATGTTCATGGCTTAATCTATGAAAACACTATTCAAAGCGGGTCGTCCGATATCAATCACTTCATGATATCTATGATATGATTCCAGGATCCCTCATCCCTATGACAAGTAGAACTACGTCATTAAGAACCATCCTCATACTGGTCGCTTCTAAGGAAGCATATTTTTACCAGGGACTCGTTAAGTGTAATCCGTATAGATTTATGGTTCTACTACTTTAGTGGTCATAAATCAGATCATGCTTAACATATTACTTCAACACATACGTAATACAAAGCCGTTTTATATATATATTACAAACGATGATAATGTACATAGACGTTTACAAGCTAATAGCAATTGGACTAGGGCACAAATGCTATCATTATGTGTACCTACATTTAGTAGGAATATTATTTCAGTGTCCAGTTTAGACAATCTTTGTTTTGTATTTGCCATAGATAATGGCTTATTTACTTTATCAAGAAATAATATCATTTATGGCACATGGTTGGTGGATTATGTATTTTAAATATTGATAACACTAACTACAGTTGAAACTATAACATAAATAAAAGGTTGAAGTCGGATGACTTAAACCAGACAGTGATGTGGCACTGTCGTCTAGGCCACATAGGCGAGAAACGCGTCTCGACACTTCATAAGTGTGGGCTATTAAGCCCGTTTGAATTCACACCAATCGAGAGATGCGAATCTTGCATTATGGGTAAGATGACAAAAGCGCCTTTTGGCGGCTTAGGTGAAAGGGCGAGTGATCTCCTGGGCCTAATACACTCAGACGTATGTGGGCCCATGTGTACACAAGCCAGGAGAGGTTTTAGATACTTCATAACCTTTACCGACGATTTCAGTAGGTATGGGTATGTCTATTTAATGAGACATAAGTCGGAATCTTTGATAAATTCAAGGAATTCCATAATGAAGTACAGAACCAGCTTGGTAAAAGTATAAAGGCACTTTGTTCCGATCGAGGTGGCGAGTACTTAGATCAGGAATTTCTCAGTCACCTAAGGGATAACGGTATACTCTCAGAATTAACTCCACCAGGAACCCCTCAGCTGAATGGTGTTTCCGAACGGAGGAACAGAACCCTGCTAGACATGGTTCATTCCATGATGAGTCATGCCGACCTTCCAATATCGTTTTGGGGCCATGCCCTAGAAACAGCCGCATTAATTTTGTATCGAGCACCTACAAAGGCAGTGGAGGCCACTCCATTTGAGGTTTGGCAAGGGAAAGCTCCCAAGTTGTCTTTCCTCAAGATCTGAGGGTGCGACGTTTATGTCAAGCAGTTGCTTGGTGATAAACTCGAACCCAAAACAGATAAGTGTGTCTTTGTAGGGTACCCCAAAGGAACCATGGGGTACTACTTCTACAAACCCGAAGAGAACAAAGTCTTTGTTGCTCGAGGTGGGGTTTTCTTGGAAAGAGAATTCTTATCCAAGAAACCTAGTTGGAGTCTTGTGCTTCTTGAAGAAACTCGAGAAGACACAGAACAACCTATAGAGAATATAGAAGCACCCGATGAACTAAATGATCCAAGTCTGAAAGAAAGAAATTCGAGAAGACACAGAAAAACCTACAGACATAGAAACTCCTGTAGGACCAATGAGGTCTGAAAGATCTCGTCAAAACCCATTCAGATATGGCTTCTTAGCCATAGAGGGTAATGATCTTGGCCTGGGTTAGACTGAAATAAGCATCACTGGATATGTTGATGCTAGTTTTCAGACAGACCCATATGACTGTAAGTGTCAAGGCGGGTATGTGTTCATGTTGAACGGGGGAGCTTTTAGTTGGAAAAGCTTTAAGGAAGCGACAATAGCCGACTCCACCACGGAGACGGAATACATAGCTGCATCAGAAGCAGCTAAGGAAGCGGTGTGGGTCAGGAGCTTCTTCAGAGGATTAGATGTGATGCCACGAACGTCTGATCCCGTGAGCTTAAGGTGTGACAACACAGGAGCCGTAGCACTCGCTAGAGAGCCCAGATTTCACAACCGGACCAAGCACGTCGAGAGAAAGTATCACATCATCAGAGAGATGGTTGATAAAGGCGAAGTAGAGACAAGCTACGTTTCAACGCATGATAATCTAGCTGACCCCTTAACTAAGGCACTACCACAGCCTAAGCATGAGGAACATGTCAGGGGAATGGGTTTAGATTGGAATACCAATTGGGCCTAGGGAAAGTGGGAGACTGTTGGGTTTTTTTGCCCTACTACAATGTATTTTCAATCTAATCATGTAATAAAGATTTTTAGTTGAAATAAAATCGGCATTCTTATTTATAAGTGTTGTAGTAATATCTTAAGTGTGATTTGATTTGTATCACTGATGTGTCAACACATAATAGTAGATCTACAAATCAGATAAAAACTTACTTAAGCAGTCCCCGATCAGAATAGATTCATAAGAAGCGATCGGTATGAGGCTTGATAGAATTTTGTGCCCTAGTCCAATTGCTAGTAGCCTGTAAACGTCTATGTACATTATCATCGTTTATAATATATATAAAACGGCTTTGTATTACTTATGTGTTGAAGTAATATGTTAAGCATGATCTGATTTATGACCACTAAAGTAGTAGAACCATAAATCTGTACGGATCACACTTAACCAGTCCATGGTCAAAATATGCTTCCATAAAAGCGACTAGTATGAGGATGGTTCTTAACGACGTAGTTCTACTTGTCATAAGGGATGAGGGATCCCGGAATCATATCATAGATATCATGAGGTCATTGATATTGGACGACCCGCTTTGAATAGTGTTTTCATAGATTAAGCCATGAACATATTCAAATGCGATAGATTGTCACGGTATCCTTAGACCGAGGAGTATTTGTGATCACTATGCAATGTATGTGCGGCTTTAACTTGCGCCTAACGCTTTCTGTAACAGGATTGCAATAACGGGCATGATTGGGTGGCGGAACGGGTTGCGTGAGTGACACGAAAGACGGCTAAGGGATTTATCCCTCATACTACGGTATGGGAAAGATATCCGTTAAAGGCCTCTTGATTGAGACTGACTGAGAGTAAGAGCATGGCCATGCCGGTGATACGGGTTATCAGTTCTCAGTCATCTCACATATCAAGTAATAATGATTGATTAAACAAGGGTGACGACACTATGCCTTGTGATCAATCAGGATATCTAGAGATAATAGGATAGTGACTTGTACGCACAAGTTTAAGTCGAATCATCGATCGTCATGCACCTTGGGTAATCATAACGTCTTACTAGAGGCCCCTTATGTTGGATCGAGCAAGAGCGATCTTTTGCGCCGATCTGCCAACGGTGGCATGAGGTTGAAGGGTCACACACATTGAAGACGGATAACTTGAGACAAGGAAACCTTAACGTTTCTTGAGGAGCAATACATGGACAAAACTGGAGGTTTTGTGCCATGGGTTCGATTGAGAGAATAATTAGCGAATCGAGAAAATTGAGTTTTTTCGTCGATGTCGCGTTGGACTTTGTTTGATAAGTAACGACAAAAAATGGTCGGGCAACTTTTGGACACAGCACGAAACCACATGGGCGAGCCCTTTGGGCTCAGCCTATGAGGTCTCATGGCCGGCCCAACAAGGTCCCATTATGGGCCCAATAAGCCATATATGGCCGACCCACATGGTGTGTCCATGAGTGGGGGCCACACAACACCATGCTTAGTTGGTGATTGTGGATTAAGAGGTGAGTGATTTAAGGGGTATGGGATAAAGCACTTTTAAGCCCATACCAATCACTTTTGACCCATGCTTGTGAGTTGGATGACGAATTGAAATATCTAACATTCATTCATTAATCAAATAATCACACAACTCACAAAAATCTCTCTCTCTCTCTCTCTCATAGTGGCCGGCCACCCCAAGCTCTCTCTTCCATCTTGCTCTCTTGTTCTTCATTTAATTGTTCTAGTAGGCAATTAAGTGAAGAATCATCAAGATCATCCCCTTGGTGTGGACTTGCTTTAGAGAAGAAGATCCGAAAGTTCTTCTTTATCGATTCATTTTTCCTTGGGATTTAACGGTTTATGTTCTTGGACAAAGTGTTGGAGTAGATTTTGTAAAATACTTCCGCTATCTTGTTGATCTAGAACGCTCCAAAACCCTACAGTGGTATCAGAGGATTGTTACCCTCTTAATCTTTGTCTTGTTGAACTTGTTTCGGTTTTATGATTATTTGCATGCCAAAATTGTTGATAACATGATTTTAATGCTTTTGGGATATTTGCATGAAATATGTTATTTTTGAAAATATATTGAATTTGGTATTTTTCAGAAATTATTGGATTTGTCGGGTCAGAGAAAAGAGTCTCGTGGAGCCGGATCGGGGGTACCGGACGGAGGTCACCGGAGGCTGGGGAGGCCGGCGGTGACCGGAGCCGTCCCTACTCTTGGCCGAGGCCGAGAGTGGAGGCAAGCTCGGTTTAGGCCGGAGCCGTGTCATGTTGGGCTCGGTCCAATGGGCTTTCAGCCCATTGGCTTGGCCCGACTTGGTTCGTGCACGGTGTTTGATCCGTGGCACGAACCCGCGATTCAATATTTCGGAAACTTTCAAAATTTAATCGGTTTCGATAAACCGTTTTTCGAAAAGGTCTAGTTTCGATAAACCCGACCAAGCAACTTGGCAAAATTAAAACCGGAATAATTGCATACTATTTGATAACATGTTTGTGTGATAACATGTTGGATGATGTCATGAGATATATGATGCATTAGTAGCCCATTAGATTTTATCGCTTTCATGGTTTGCATACCGTTAGTGTTAGCGTGTAATTATTCTTTCATTCAAGCCCATAAAGTGTAATTATTTTTTATCCGGTCTACGAACCGAGTATTAATTGTAATTACTACTCAAAGACGAGAAGGATGGAAAATCGAGCACAATGACGGTCTTGGAGGATGTCCAAGAGCTAGTGGAAGCCCGAATGAAAAAGACGAGAAGATGTTGTGACTCTTAGAATCCTAAGATTAGGATGGGGTATAAAATGCATATTTAACGCTTTATGTTTGCTTGCTTGTATTATTTAAATAATAACATGCTTGCATGCTTAGCTTATAAGTTTATAAGCCATCACCTCACATGCAAAGATTAAAATCGACTTTAATTGTTTGCATGTTTAAAGCGTTGTGAACCGTCATCGCACAGGTTGTGATGGATGAGTTCAAATTGAAACGTGTTTGCACGAGTTGCAAATGACGGTTTCAAATGAAGATAGTATGTGATACAATTAGAAACGTCACAACACGGGTTGTTGATGATGGGTTCGTAACTGTGCCAAATACTTTGGAATTATTAAGCACAACAAATTTACAAGATAATTTGAGTCAAGTGAGATGCCACCCAAATTCACACCCATGTAGAAAAATTTTATCGGTGTCGTGCGCCTTAGCGGAGCATTGATCGAATGGGTTTTATATGGGAATGGTAAATTTTGTGGGATGTCGTGCGCCTTAGCGCTAAATCTGCACAAAGTTAAATCGTTAGTGAAGGTTGGTTGACTCGACCACGATTCTTGGCCTGAGGTCGAGCTGGGGCATCGGAAGGGTAAGCCGTGTGCTTTTGCACATACCCTGACCAAGAGTTACACGGGTTGTAATTGGACGGACGTCCTACCTAAATAAGTCAATTGGAGCGGTGCGCCTTAGCGTACTTCAAATGACGAATAAGGGATCTTGGTTTAAAGATTCTAAACCTTAGAATCAGATGGTTTGTGTTTAATTCGGATCTTCGTAAATTTATTCAACTTTTCTGATTAAATTTACTTTCTTCGTGTAGAAATGGCTAGTAATTCAACAAACTCGTCTAATTTGTCGTTGAGGACTATACTCGAAAAGTGTAAACTCAACGGGACAAATTATCTGGACTGGGACAGGAATTTACGACTTATGGTAAAGTTGGAACACATGGAGTACGTCATTGATAAGGCTGTCCCGGTGGAGCCAGCTGCCAGCGCAACGAGGGTCGTTAAGGATGCGTACCAGAAAAACCTTAGCGACTCTGTCAACGTTGCGTGTGTCATGCTGGGCTGCATGGAGGCGGACCTCCAGAAGCAGTTTATAGAGCTATCCCATGATCCGTTTGCAATGTTTGCACAGATCAAGTATATGTTCAGAGAGAAAATGCGTATTGAAAAATACACTGTTCTCCGAGAACTCATTGCCTGCAAGATGTCAGCAGGCAGCTCCGTAGGTCCACAAGTCCTACGTATGAAGGGACATTTCGACCATATGACTAGTATCGGTATGTCTATGGAAAAGGAAATGGCTGCAGATTTTATTCTGCAATCCCTTCCTCATGCATATGGTGGGTTCGTCATGAACTATCACATGCATGACAGGGACAAGACCGCGTCGGAGTTGCACATCATGCTAGTGACTGTCGAGAAGAGCAAAAGGGGCAGTTCGCCCAAAAGTGTTCTTATGGTCAAGAAGGGATCCAGCTTCAAAGCTGGTGGTGGAAAGGGTAAAGCCCCAATGCACCTGGCAGGAAAGATCAGACGGCCATTTGTTCCTAGACATTCCATGCCCATAAAAGGCAAAGGGAAGGCAAAGGAGTCGGTCTTTTTCTACTGTCAAAAGCCTGGTCATTGGAAGAAAGACTGTCAGGAGCTGAAGGAGGATCAGAAGAAGGGCGGTGGGGCCGCTACTTCATCAGTGTCTACTTGGGTACTAGACACTGGAGCTGAGTCTCATGTCTGTGCGGATATGCAGGTGTTGCACAGTAGAAGAGATATTGGGGTAAGCGAGGTGGACCTAAGAGTTGGGAACAACATGAGAGTTGCCGCAACTGCCGTGGGTTCTGTTAACCTTGTTTTGCCCAGTGGGCTTCTAATTGAACTTCATGATGTGTTTTGTGTACCTGCTTTCAGCATGAATATTATTTCAATTTCTCTTCTTGAAAAAGAAGGTTATTATTTAAATATTAAGAACGGATTTTTTAATATTATGCGCAACAACATGTTTTATGGCAATGCTCACACTGTTGGAGGTTTATACATATTGAATATGCAAAACTCGAGATCCAACATGCTCTATAATATAAATGCTAAGAGATTTAAAGCTAATGATTTAGACCAAACTCTAATCTGGCATTGTCGTCTAGGTCACATAAATGAGAAACGCATCTCAGTGCTTCATAAGCGCGGACTTCTAAGTCAATTCGAATTCCAAACGATTGATAGATGCGAAGCTTGTTTAATGGGCAAGATAACTAAGGCGCCCTTCACTGGTTTAGGTGAGAAGGCAGGTGATCTATTGGGTCTAATACATTCAGACGTATGTGGACCAATGAGTACACCAGCCAGAGGAGGTGTATGCTACTTTATCACATTTACTGATGATTTCAGTAGATATGGTTATGTCTATCTCATGAGACATAAGTCCGTAGCCTTTGATAAATTCAAGGAGTTTAGGACTAAAGTAGAAAACCAACTCGGAAAGAGTATCAAGGAACTCCGTTCTGATCGGGGTGGAGAATACTTATCCGAGTAGTTTCTTAGTCATCTTACTAAACGTGGAATACTATCTCAGTGGACTCCGCCAGGAACACCGCAACTCAATCGCGTGTCCGAGCGGAGGAATCGGACATTGTTGGATATGGTTGGATCGATGTTAAGTCTCACTGATCTCCCGATCTTCTTCTGGGGTTATGCTCTGCAAACAGCCGCATTCATAATAAACAGGGCTCCGTCGAAAGCAGTGTAAGGGACATCATTCGAGAAATGGTACGGGAAGGAACCCGTTTTGTCCTTCCTTAAAATCTGGGGTTGCGAGGCTTATGTAAAACGGTTGCTTGCAACCAAGCTCGAACCGATATCGGATAAGTGCACTTTCGTTGGATATCCAAAACAAAAAAAAAGGATACTACTTCTACAAACCGAGCGAAAATAAAGTTTTTGTCGCTCGAGGTGGGACATTCTTGGAAAAGGAATTTATTTCCAAGACAGTCAATGGGAGGGTTGTTCATCTTGATGAAGTTCTAGATGAGATGGTCACTCGAGAACCACTAGACGACCCACTAGAAGAAATAGAGCTAGAAGTGGTCGTTGAGCAAGAACCAATAGCTACAGTTAATGAGGACGGTTCGAGGCGGTCTGAAAGGATAACTCATGCACCTATCAGATATGGTTTCCTAGTAACTAGAGGTGATGATTTAGTATTAGTGGACAATGATCCAGCTGCCTTTCGAGAGGCCTTGGACGGAACCGACTCTGAGAAATAGCTGGAAACCATGAGGGAAGAAATGCAATCTATGTCAGATAATCAAGTGTGGGACTTGGTGGATCAGACCCCTGACGTAAAAGTCATTGGGTGTAAATGGATCTTTAAAATAAAGATAAACATGGATGGCAAACCTCAGACCTATAAAGCAAGACTGGTAGCGAAAGGTTATAGGCAAGTCCACGGAGTTGACTATGACGAGACCTTTTCTCCAGTAGCTATGGTTAAATCTATCTGCATTCTACTTGCCGTAGCAGCGTATCATAATTATAAGATATGGCAAATGGAGATCAAAACCGCCTTCCTCAACGGGAGGTTAGCTGAGGACGTTTACATGTCCCAGCCTGAGGGTTTTGAGGATCCTAAGAATAAGGGAAAGATTTGCAAGTTGCTCAAATCAATCTATGGTTTGAAGCAAGCATCTCGGAGTTGGAATCAGCGTTTTGATGAAGTTGTGAAACAGTTTGGCTTCATCAAGAACGATGATGAACCTTGCGTACATAAAAAGGCAGATGGGAGCAAAGTAGTCTTCTTGGTGCTTTATGTTGATGACATACTGCTCATTGGAAACGACGTCCCTACCTTGCTCTTAACAAAGACTTGGTTAGGTGAGTGTTTCACAATGAAGGACTTAGGCGAGGCCTCTTACATCTTGGGGATCAAGATATATAGAGACCGTGCCAAGCGGGTCTTGGGCTTAAGTCAAAGCACCTACATAGACAAATTGTTGAGACGATTCTGAATGCAAGATTGAAAGAAAGATTGCTGCCCATGCGTCATGGCATGAAGCTTAGCAAGAAGCAGTGTGCTGAGACACCTGCAGAGCTAGCAAGAATGAATGAGATCCCATATGCTTCGGGTATAGGGTCCATAATGTATGCCATGATATGTACAAGACCAGATGTCTCGTTTGCCCTAAGCTGTACCAGTAGACATGAATCCAAACCCGGTGAGGCACACTGGATTGCCGTCAAGGCGATTCTCAAATATTTGAGGAAGACCAAAGACGCTTTTCTTGTATACGGGGGAAGAAATGATGATCTAGTCGTCAAAAGATATGTCGAC
This sequence comes from Geranium rotundifolium, assembly GCA_963920655.1. Taxonomy (NCBI): domain Eukaryota; kingdom Viridiplantae; phylum Streptophyta; class Magnoliopsida; order Geraniales; family Geraniaceae; genus Geranium; species Geranium rotundifolium. The sequence continues at coordinate 23,859,117 of OY987313.1, read as the reverse complement.
ACTAGTTTACAGACAGACCCCGATGACTTTAAGAGTCAGTTGAGATATTGCTGCATCGGAAGCGGCAAAAGAGGTTGTATGGATCAGGAGTTTCAGTAAAGCATGATCTGATTTATGACCACTAAAGTAGTAGAACCATAAATCTGTACGGATCACACTTAACGAGTCCCTGGTCAAAATATGCTTCCATAGAAGCGACTAGTATGAGGATGGTTCTTAATGACGTATTTCTACTTGTCATAAGGGATGAGGGATCCCGGAATCATATCATAGATATCATGAGGTGATTGATATCGGAAGACCCGCCTTGAATAATGTTTTCATAGATTAAGCCATGAACATATTCAAATGCGATAGCTTGTCACAATATCCTTAGATCGAGGAGTCTTTGTGATCACTATGCAATGTACGTGCGGCTTTAACTTGCGCCTAACGCTTTCTATAACAAGATTGCAATAACGGGCATGATTGGGTGGGGAAACGGGTTGCATGAGTGACACGAAAGATGGCTAAGGGATTTATCCCTCATACTACGGTAAGGGAAAGATATCCGTTAAAGGCCTCTTGATTGAGACTTACTGAGAGTTAGAGCATGGCCATGCCGGTGATACCGGTTATCAGTTCTCAGCCATCTCACATATCAAGTAACAATGATTGATTAAACAAGGGTGACGACTCTATGCCTTGTGATCAATCGGTATATCTAGAGATAATAGGATAGTGACTTGTGCGCACAAGGTTAAGCCGAATCATCGATCGTCATGCACCTTGGGTAATCATAACGTCTTACTAGAGGCCCCTTATGATGGATCGGGCAAGAGCGATCTTTTGCGCCGATCTGCCAATGGTGGCATGAGCCTGAAGGGTCACACATATTCATGACAGATAACTTGAGACAAGGAAACCTTAACGTTTCTTGAGGAGCAATACATGGACAAAACTGGAGGTTTTGTGCCATGGGTTCGGTTTGAGAGAATAATTAGCGAATCGAGAAAACTAAGTATTTTCGTCGATGTCGCGTCGGAATTTGTTTGATAAGTAACGAGAAAAAGGGTCGGGCGACGTTTGGACACAACACGAAACCACATGGGCGAGCCCTTTGGGCTCGGCCCATGAGGTCTCATGGCCGGCCCAACATGGGCCCATTATGGGCCCAATAAGCCCTATATGGCTGGCCCACATGGTGGGTCCATAAGTGGGGGCCACACAACACCATGCTTAGTTGGTGATTGTGGATTAAGAGGTGAGTTATTTAAGGGGTATGGGTTAAAGCACCTTTAAGCCCATAGCAATCACTTTTGACCCATTCTTGTGAGTTGGATGATGAATTGAAATATCTAACATTCATTCATTAATCAAATAATCACCCAACTCACAAAAATCTCTCTCTCTCTCATAGTGGCCGGCCACCCTAAGCTCTCTCCTCCATCTTGCTCTCTTGTTCTTCATTTAATTGTTCTACTAGGCAATTAAGTGAAGGATCTTCAAGATCATCCCCTTGGTGTGGACTTGCTTTAGAGAAGAAGATCTGAAAGTTCTTCTTTATCGATTCAACAAGACTTAAAGGTAAATATCTTGTGGAATAGATTTTGCCTTGGGATTTAACAGTTTATGTTCTTGGACAAAGTTTTTGAGTAGATTTTGTAAAACGCTTCCGCTATCTCGTTGATCTAGAACGCTCCAAAACCCTACAAGGCTAACTCTAAATGATCACGCTCTACTGATCATGGCCAGAAGGGGACAGAGTTAGGTCATAGTATCACCAGTCAGGGGTGATATAGGACGACCCGATCGTGAGTATGTTACATAGACACTGTCATGAACATACTCATATGTCGGCGCATGAAATCACATCCTCAGACAGAAGGACCATTGAGGTCAATATGTAATGAGTGACGAGTTTGACTCAGTCTAACATCTCTTGTAAAAGGGTTACAATAACGACTGTAATTGTCTCGATCACAGGTTACATAAGTTGACTCAATGGATCGCTGAAGGATTTATCCCTCATACGGACGTGTGAGCAGATATCAGTTTAGGCCACTTGATAAGTACAACTGAAATACAATAGCATGGCCATGCAGTCGATACATAGTATCAGTTATAAATTCAGTTAACTCAGAATCAAGAAACAGGACAATAGAACGAGGATGACTTGTCTATGCCTCGTGGTTGTCAAAGATATCAAGAGGATAAAAGGATAGATTCATGTATGACAAGGTTAAGTCGAAATGTCGATAAGCACAAGCATTGGGTAATCATGATGTCTTGCTAGAGGCCACACACTAAAGGTTGAGTAAAACAGATGGAATCATATGGAGGAATAATGAGATAGACAAAATCCGGTTTTGGATTAAACTGGATTAGACTGATTCGGTTTAGGACTAAACCGAAAATCAATAACGGTTTAGCAGGACTAATTAATTATAATCTAATTAAATAGATTTAATTAAATTAGCTAAACTGGGCTTAACCAGAATGGGCTAAGCCAGAATGAGCTTCTCTACATAATTAATTGAGAGCTTTGGGCTTTAAGCCCATTAAGGCCTTTAATTAATTAAAGTCCAAATAAGGGCTATAAAAGGGTAATTTTCAGATCTGAAAATTAAGGGAATTATTTTCCAAAACCCTAGCCGTCACTCTCTCTCTCTCTCCTAGCCGATTTCGACCAGCCCCTCCTCCCCCTCGCTCCGTCCGTTTTGCTTTCTTCGATCTTCTAGCAAGGGTCGTCGTGAGTATCCCCGGATTGCTCTTCCTGTGTGGACGTTCTTTAGAGGTTACTTAATATTATTTAGTAACAGAGAGATTTTGAATCAAGGTAAACTTAAAGTTTTATTCTAGTCTAAGATCTCGTGATCAATTCATGATCATGCAAGATCCAAATTATTTCGGATATTTGAGGTTAATTTCTTATATGGGCATAAAATTATATGATTGGAACCCTCAAATAATTCCTTCACGAACTTATCGTACAAAGCCGGACGTAACATCAACGAAAGATGTAGTTACAACGGTTTTAGAGATTGACTTATTTTTAAAGGAGCTAGAGAACATGTCACAAAGAATGTTGAAGCATCCTATACGACATCTAGTGTGACATTACCAACGTCGTCTCGGCAAACATCCTCATCGACAGAAATCAGGAAAGTGCAGTTTCTGCAAAAAGTTCAAAGGCGATTAGGAAATTCCAGAACAACTCCGATTCTGGAAAGAAGAAAGAAGGTGATTAAGAGGAAACCCAGTAGGGTTAGTACTCATCCTCGATTGCTATAAAAGCTTAGGCTACCCCCTTAGCAATCGTGTGGTTCTCTATTTGTTTCCTAGCATTAATTTGCAAAGCTCTTAGACATGAATGTTAGCGGGCTGAGAGGTTGCAGATTGTGCTAAGGATATTGTGTATCACCATAACTATTGAGAGTTAGGTGATTGAGGGTCTGCTGATCGCGTGAGTGAAGACTGCACGCAACCACCAAGTTCAACGAAGACTTGAACCGACAGAGCAAGGCGATTGCTCGAAGAGTGGAATCAAGACGGAGTCTTGGATTCAGGGGGGAGACCCTAAGATAGGTTGCACTGTAAACGTAGCATAAATTATAGATCTAGGGATGATCGCAGGTACTTGTATGTTCTGACAAATTACTGATAAGTGAAACCTTTCCACTAGGCTGAGAGCCCCCAGACGTAGGTGACGTTGCACCGAAGTGGGTAAACAATCTGCTGTGTCTTTGTTTATAGCTTTATATTTTCTGTCCTGCGTTATCTACACAAGAAGTCATACACAGTGTTATAGCTTCATACGTAACATTGTGTGTGACATCTTGCACGACTAGCTGATCAAAATTTCAATTGGTATAAGAGGAGGCACCTACAGCTTTAGGTGAGTTCCTAAATAAATATTTTGATCAAGATGGACAATACCAGCGAAGGAGGATCCATCAATCGAGCACCTGTTCTAGATGGAAGCAACTACGGCTATTGGAAGGCTCGAATGTGTGCCTTCATGAAGTCACTTGACAACAAAACATGAAAGGCTGTGATCAATGGTTGGAATGCTCCACAACTCAGTGACAATGATTGTAACCCTATCGGTCCAAAACTAGGAAAAGACTGGACTGATGATGAAGACGAAGAATCACTGGGAAATTCTCGAGCTATGAATGCTATCTTCAACGGTATTGACAAAGACGTATTCAGACTAATCAACACATGCACAACTGCCAAATCCGCATGGGATATCCTGGCTGTTGCATATGAAGGAACAACTAAGGTTCGAGAACAAAAACTGCAATACCTGACAACCAACTTCGAAGCCCTCGTCATGAAAGAGGACGAATCAATTGCTGAATTCAATGTTCGTATTCGTGATCTAGCCAATGAATCCTAGTCTCTGGGAGAACCAATGTATGATGAAAAACTGGTTAGAAAAACCATGCGTGCTCTTAGTCGTAGATTTAAGATGAAGATCACTGCAATTGAGGAAGTTCATGACCTCAAGATCTTAATATTCAATGAGCTAATGGGGTCTCTAATGACCTATGAGTTATCTATGCCCAATATCGACAAAAGGAATAGAGGAGTTGCTTTCAAAAGCTCAACACACAAGCTACCAGAACCTGAGGATTCTGATTCCGAAGAAGACATCGACGCTACAATGGCCCTTCTCACAAAACATTACAACAAAGTCATGAGAAGATTCAGTCGAATGGGTGGACGGAATGTCACAACAAATGCCAGAAACAAAGCTCCACAAAAAGCTCAAATAGGAGGAATTCTTGACAGACCAAACAGGAGTGGAGAAGAAAACAACAAGAACAAAGGACTTCAATGCCATGAATGTGAAGGATTCGGCCATCTTCGCTGAGAATGTCCAAATTTCCTCAAACAACAAAAACGAGGATATAATGCCACCCTATCAGATGATGACAATGAAGATAGTGGATCTGAAGAGGTAAGCAACTTTGTTGCATTTACTACTACTATTTCTACATGTAAACTTGATAATTCTGCCAATGTCAATGATGATCACCACCACCCAACTCCAAATGAGAATTGGACTACAGAGCAACTAGTCGAGGCATACAAAAGCTTACAGACAAGATGGATCAAGGAAACTCTGATCCTTGACCAACAAGGAGAACGGATCATCAGTCTTACAAACGACAACTCTATATTTCTAGAGACGATCGTGAAGCTAAAACGCGAAATCACCAGACTTAATGGAGAAATCAGTCTCATGACTAAATCGGTAAAGATGATGAATCCTAGCACAGAATGCCTTGACAAAATCCTATTAGTAGGAAAGCAGTCCAAGGATACAACGGGACTAGGGTACACACACGATATCCCTTCGACAGCAGTGACGAAGTTTGTCCCACGATAAGCCATGGTCGACAAGAAACCACTAGATGCCCCAACACATCCTACAGGACGACCTACAACAAATGTCATGACATCGTCTACAACATGTTCTTGTCAAGCAACAATCAAAAGACATCCTCCACGCAGACAACAATACTATAGAAAACCAGCTTATCAATATCAGTGGATATGTCACTACTGTGGTCAACGAGGTCACATCAGACCATTTTGTTTTCAACTCCATGGGAGGAAGCAAGCTCAGCTACCACAGAGACAAAGGAGACATCAAAGGCATCTCTCAACTCCTCAGAAAACATCTCGCCTTGAATGGAGACCTAAGAATCTAGTCTATCGAGCTAATGTTGCATATACATCCTTGAGTGCTTCAACAAACAAAGACTGGTATCTCGATAGTGGATATTCTCGACACATGACAGGTACTCCAGAGTTTCTTTCCAATCTCAAATTATATACAAACTGCTATGTTACTTTTGGAGATGGGATTCAAGCTCGAATCATTGGAAAAGGAGTACTCAAGCATCCAGGAGCTACTTGCCTAACTGAAGCATTACTTGTAGATGGACTTAAAGCAAACCTGATTAGCATCAGCCAGATCTGTGATCTAGGTTCAGAAGTGAAATTCACTAAAGAAGCCTGTATAGTGAAAGACTTCGATGAAGTCACTATTCTACAAGGAATCCGCTCAATGGATAACTATTACATCTGGTCGTCCGAATCACATATCGAAGCGGGGAAGTGTCTTGTCTCCAAAGCAGAAGAAACCAAACTGTGGCACAGAAAGCTTGGACATCTAAATCTTCGAAGTATGCAGAAGGCAATCTCCAAACAGGCCATTACTGGGATTCCGAACCTAAAAATAGTAGAAGGAAAGATCTGCGGAGAATGTCAGATTGGAAAGCAAACCAAGATGTCACACAAGAAGCTACAACATATCACCACCTCTCGAGTGCTTGAGCTAATACATGTTGACCTCATGGGGCCAATGCAAGTTGAAAGTCTTGGAGGAAAACGATATGTCTTTGTATGTGTAGATGATTACTCACAATACATTTGGGTTGACTTCCCTCGTGACAAATCAGATACCTTCTCGATCTTCAATAATCTGTGCATCCAGGTCCAACGAGAAAAAGGGGAGACGATTGGCAAAATAATTCGCCTTCGTAGTGATCATGGTCGAGAGTTCGAAAATAGAAAATTTGCAGATTTCTGCAACTCAGAAGGGATAGCTCATGAGTTCTCAGCACCAATCACTCCCCAACAGAATGGCATTGTTGAGCGCAAAAATAGGACTCTACAGGAGATGGCTAGAGTTATGATGCTGGCAAAAGACATACCAACTCACTTTTGGGCAGAAGCACTTAACACTGCTTGCCATATCCACAATCAAGTCACTCTCTGACCAGGTATGTCATTAACTCATTATGAAATATGGAGGGGGAGAAAGCCCAATGTTAAGTACTTCCACATCTTTGGATCCACTTGTTATATTCTGGCTGATAGAGAGCCTCATCGAAAGCTTGATCCAAAGAGTGATGAAGGCATCTTCCTTGGTTACTCAAGGAATAGTCGCGCGTACCGAATCTTCAACAAACGAACCAAGACCATGATGGAATCCATCAATGTTGTTGTTGATGATGACTGTGAATATGCCTCAGAGGATGCGACAGACGAAGACGGAGTCTATCCCAACAATGGTAGGAAGGATGCCATTACGGATGTCAGAGAAGATGCTAGTAGCAAATCAGAAAACAACGATGCTAGTCCTAATGTCAATAATGATGAGACAGTTCCTGAAACCAACAATAAGAATCCCTCGCGAAGAATCCAGGCTAACCATCCTATCTCTGGAGTAATTGGAGACCTAGATGAAGGCATACGGACTCGGTCAAAAACTCCTGAAGACTGCAACGAGGTGATAGGTAACATATGCTTCGTTTCAAAGACTGAACCCAAAAATATCAATGAAGCCATCAATGATGAGTATTGGGTCAATGCTATGCAAGAGAAACTTATTCAATTTGAGAAGAACCAGGTGTGGGAACTGGTGCCCAAGCCAAGTGAAGGAAATGTCATTGGCACAAAATGGATTTTCAAAAACAAGTCCGGTGAGCTTTGCAACATCACTCGCAACAAAGCCAGGTTAGTTGCTCAAGGGTATACTCAAATTGAGGGAGTCGACTTCAATGAGACCTTTGCTCTCGTAGCAAGACTTGAAGCAATCCGTCTCCTACTAGGGATATCATGCCATCTATAGATTAAGCTTTACCATATGGATGTCAAAATTGCATTCCTAAATGGAGATCTCAACGAAGAAGTGTATGTGTCACAACCCAAAGGATTTGTTGATCCTCACTCCCCTGATCATGTGTATAAACTCAAGAAGGCTCTCTATGGATTGAAACAAGCACCAAGGGCCTGGTATGAAAGGCTAACAAAATTTCTGATTCAAAGCGGCTACACTAGAGGGGAAGTCGACAAGACTCTATTTGTGAAGAATGAGGACGGGAATTTGAGGATAGCCCAAATATATGTCGATGACATTGTCTTTGGAGGGATGTTAAGAAAGATGGTAGAGCAATTAATTCAACAAATGCAATCAGAATTCGAGATGAGCATGGTGGGAGAGCTTACCTATTTCCTAGGCTTCCAAATCAAACAGCTAAAAGATAGCATCTTCATCTCTCAGAGCAAATATGCAAAGAATATTGTCAAGAAATTTGGGCTAGAGAAAGCTTCACATAAACGGACTTGCAGCTACACATATCAAGCTAACTAAAGATGATCCAGGAGAAGCCGTCGACCAACACCTATACAGAAGCATTATCGGTAGTCTTCTCTACCTTACTACAAGTCGACCAGATATTGCCTACTCTGTAGGAGTATGTGCACGATATCAAGCTAATCCCAAGGTTAGTCATCTCTCCCAAGCTAAAAGAATTATAAGATATATCTCTGGGACTACAGACTTTGGTTTATTATACTCATTCGGCACACATCCTCTACCCTGGTGGGGTATTGTGATGCGGACTGGGCTGGAAACACAGCATATAGGAAGAGCACATCTGGAGGATGCTTCTTCCTTGGAAATAACCTCATATCATGGTTTATTAAAAAGCAAAACTGTGTTGCCTTGTCCACTGCTAAATCTGAGTATATTGCTGTTGGGAGTAGCTGCACATAATTATTATGGACGAAGCAAATGTTAGTCGAATACAATGTCAGACAAGATGCCATGACTTTATATTGTGATAATGTCAGTGCCATCAACATCTCTAAAAATCTTGTCCAACACAGCAAGACCAAGCACATTGACATTAAACACCACTTCATTCGCGAGCTGGTCAAAGACAAGAAGATCATCCTAGAGCACATCCATACAGAGAAGCAACTCGCCGATATTTTCACGAAGGCATTAGATGCGAGCAGATTCGAGTACCTCAGGTCGTCACTCGGTCTGTGCCCCATCAACGAGCATTAGAAGTTGCAAAAACGGTTGAGAGGAGTTGGTTGGTACCTCTTCATGAACCGGTTCAAAATCCCAACACATGTCATTGGGCCGAACATACCAAAAGCCCAAATAAAGAAAGGAAAGGTCACAAGATACGCTCGGTCTCCAACATATTTGATTTGAATCAAACTGCGTTTCAAAAACCAAAACCTAGTCTGCCCCTTCTCGTTTTCTCTCTCATCTCCCTCACCTCTCACACTCTGTGACGAAAACCTCATTACCTACACAAACATGGTGAAGACACGGAGCACCCTAGCACCAAAGAAGGCCACTGATAGGCGAAAACCCGAACCAAAGAAGGCAGAAGCAAAAAGCTCCAAAAGCAACAATCCAACACCAACAAACATGGAGTCCAAATCAAAGGGCCAAAAGCGCAGAAGAAGACCGAGGAATCTCCCAAAGAAACCCCGCCGGAGGAAGCACCAATGCCCATTTTTTCCCGAGTTCCCAAACGATCTCGAACCGGAAGCTCTGCATTCTCAATGACAGACCTAACAGGGCCAGAAAGGGAGACTGATCTTGTCCAATGAAATCAAGAAGGTTCCATGCAGATTGTTCCTGTTCTAGTATCAGAAAATGTCCCAGGTATCGACTCCTCCATTATTTCAAACACCGATACCTCTAGAAATAGTGACTTGTTGGAGTCAATGCTGGAAAATCAAGACCCACCTCAAGAAGGTGTGGTGGAGGAACTGATAAATCCTTAAGGAGAAAAGGAAGACATGACCCCGGTCAGTCATGGGTTGGAGCGTATTGCTGAAGGAGAAGGAGAGGAAGAAGTTGCAACAGATTTCATTCATGAAGCCACAAAGGAGGCTGTGGTAGAAGAAGTCGCTGACTCGAAAGAAGACGGAACCAGAGACGGGGATACCGATCTGGAAGAAGGAGAGAAGGACAACAGTGTCGCTGCCAATAACACAGAAGAAGCACCTCTGGATGCCAGAGAAGATATTACAAAAGATGCTACTGAGACAGCACACACAGTGCTGTGATCCCTGAAAAAGAAGGTACTAGAAGAGAATGAAAGTCAAGTAGTGATGGTTGGAAAACTCAAAGAAACGAAGAAGAGGAAGGAGGTAGAAGATGCTGGAGGCCCCATCAAGAAGAAGAAACAGATGTCCAACAAATAAAAAGGGAAGAAAGTTGTCTCCAAAAGGAGATTCGTGGATGAAGGCACTGATGATGATGAAGAGGAGGTTACAGCAAAGAAGGGAAGAAGCCTGCAGACGGCCAAGAACACCTCAAGTGTTCCCTACGACAATGTATCGTTTCACTCTGCTGACAGTGCTAAACGTTGGGAATTTGTGTTCTAGACAACGACATATCCCGAGAAGACCTTGTCGTCGGATCTGCTAGGACTAGAAGCCATTGTCCAACTCCTGGAGCAGGCACAACTTATGAAAACCGTCACAAACATTGGTAACCACTATCCCCTCTTAGCCAAGGAATTCATTGCTAATTTGCCTACTGGTTTGGGACTTCGGATGATCCGGATTGTGAGAAGGTATATGTAAGAGGCCTTCGTTTCAACATTTCCTCTAACATCATTAATGCCTTCTTGGGGAGAAAGTGTGTCCGTGCTGTTCCTCCACCTGACCTGAACAAGGTCCTCAAGGAGATTACTGGAGATAGAAACAGAATGTGGCCTACCAAGGGCACCGTGGCAGCCTCGGACCTCACATCCAAGTACTCCATCCTATTCCGTATCGGAGTAGCGAACTGGGCTCCCTCCACACACGCATCTTCCATCAAACCGGAGCTGGCGATACTCATCTTCCAAATAGGTACTGGGTCTACAATTGATTTTGGACAATTTGTTATTGATCATCTTATTAGACATGCCAGATCACTAGCAGTAAAAATACCTATTGCCTTTCCCTCCCTTATCTCTGAGCTGCTTGTACATCAACACCCCGGAGTGTTGATGACAACGGATAAGGTTGGAAAACGCGGAGGACTGATCGTGGTGAGCCACAAGCTGTTCGAGGGCAAGCATGTAGGGTTTTGGAGCATTCTAGATCGTCGAGATAGCGGAAGCAATATAAGAAAATCTACTCCAAACCTTGTCCAAGAACATAAACCATTAAATCACAAAGCAAAATCTATTCCACAAGATATTTACCTTTAAGTCTTGTATGAATCGATAAAGAAGAACGTTCGGATCTTCTTCTCTAAAGCAAGTCCACACCAAGGGGATGATCTTGATGATCCCTCACTTAATTGCCTACTAGAACAATTAAATGAAGAACAAGAGAGCAAGAACAAGAGGAGGATGAGGGGTGGCCGGCCAAGCTAGAAGAGAGAGAGAGAATGTGAGTTTTTTGTGATATTTTGATTAATGAATTAATGTCTAGTATTTGAATTCATCATCCAACTCACAAGTATGGGTTAAAAGTGATTTGTATGGGCTTAAAAGTGCTTTAACCCATACCCCTTAAATCACTCACCTCTTAATCCACAATCACCAACTAAGCATGGTGTTGTGTGGCCCCCACACATGGACCCACCATGTGGGCCGGCCAAGAGGTCTTGTTGGGCCCTTATTGGGCCGGCCATGAGGCTTCATGGGCCGAGCCCAATGGGCCCTCCCGTGTTGTCTCATGCCGTGTCCAAAAGTCGCCCGACCCTTTTGTCGTCGCTTATCAAACAAAGTCCGACGCGATATCGACGGAAAATCTCAGTTTTCTCGATTCGCTAATTATTCTCTCAAACCGAACCTATGGCACAAAACCTCCAGTTTTGTCCATGTATTGCTCCTCAAGAAACGTCAATGTTTCCTTGTCTCAAGTTATCCGTCTTGAATGTGTGTGACCCTCTAGGCTCATGCCACCGTTGGCAGATCGGCGCAAAAGATCTCTCTTGCCCGGTCCATCATAAGTGGTCTCTAGTAAGACATTATGATTACCCAAGGTGCATGACGATCGATGATTCGACTTAACCTTGTGCGTACAAGTCACCATCCTATTATCTCTAGATATCCCGATTGATCACAAGGCATAGAGTCGTCATCCTTGTTTAATCAATCATTGTTACTTGATATGTGAGATGGCTGAGAACTGATAACCCGTATCATTTGCATGGCCATGCTTTTACTCTCAGTCAGTCTCCATCAAGAGGCCCTTTTAACGGATATCTTTCTCATACCGTAGTATGAGGGATAAATCCCTTAGCCGTCTTTCGTGTCACTCATGCAACCCGTTCCGCCACCCAATCATGCCCTTTATAGCAATCCTATCACAGAAAGCGTTTGGCGCAAGTTAAAGCCGCACGTTCATTGCATAGTGATCACAAAGACTCCTTGGTCTAAGGATGTCGTGACAAGCTATCGCATTTGAATATGTTCATGGCTTAATCTATGAAAACACTATTCAAAGCGGGTCGTCCGATATCAATCACCTCATGATATCTATGATATGATTCCAGGATCCCTCATCCCTATGACAAGTAGAACTACGTCATTAAGAACCATCCTCATACTGGTCGCTTTAAGGAAGCATAGGTTGACCAGGGACTCGTTAAGTGTGATCCGTACAGATTTATGGTTCTACTACTTTAGTGGTCATAAATCAGATCATGCTTAACATATTACTTCAACACATGAGTAATACAAAGTCGTTTTATATATATATTACAAACGATGATATTGTACATAGACATTTACAGGCTAATAGCAATTGGACTAGGGCACAAATGCTATCAAAGCATGCTCCTGATCTCGTCTGGCCAGAAACCAAACTGACCAAAGAAACAACCAGTCGAGCCACAAGTGCCGCCCCTCCAACCAAGACCACCAGCAGGGATGCAATCATGCTTGAAAGGGAGATAGCTGTACTGGACAAGGACATTGTCAATTTAAAGACAGCCATGAAGCATCTCTCCCAACGACGATCACACTGTGCCAACCTGCTGAAATCAATGTCTCCTCCAGGCTCGGAAGATGATGATTCCACCTCTCTACCGCATGCTGCTGAAGACGCTACTCAAGATGCCTCCACTTACGCTACTGAAGAAGAGACTACTAGTTCCAGCAGCAGCTCTGTTTGATTTTAAGAACTTTCTGATTACCGAACAAACTGAACAACCTTTTATTTGTATTTATTTTGAACAATGTGTCATATTATTCTCGACTGCTGATCGAGGATATGTATGAGTTAAGTTTGTGGTTTGCTTATTACCCTGTTTTTTTTGGAGTATTTGTTTAAAGTTTGGCTCTTTTTGAGCCAGCAAGGGGGAGTAAGATACGATGACACATTGATACGCGCATGGCGATGATATGTAAAACAAGGCGATGGTACGCAAAACGCAAACGCAAGAAACACGAACAAAGATAAGAGAAACTGCTGAATCAACTACAAGCAAAAGATGTCGATGTGACGAAGAACGCGACGCGGAATGCGACAAAGAATGCGACGAAGAATGATGTCCTTAAAAATAGACAAAGGGGGAGATTGTAGTTATGACGGTTTTAAAGATTGGCTTATTTTTAAAGGAGCAAGAGAATATGTCACAAAGAATGTTGAAGCATCCTATACGACATCTGGTGTGACATTACCAACGGCGTCTCGGCAAACAACCTGATCGACAGAAATCAGGAAAGTGCAGTTTCTGCAGAAAGTTCGAAGACGATTAGGAAATAGCAGAACGACTCCGATTCTGGAAAGAAGAAAGACGGTGATTAAGAGGAAACCTGGTAGGGTTAGTACTCATCCTCGATTGCTATAAAAGCTTAGGCTACCCCCTTAGCAATCGTGTGGTTCTCTATTTGTTTCCTAGCATTAATTTGCAAAGCTCTTAGACGTGAAGGTTTGCGGGATGAGAGGTTGCAGATTGTGCTAAGGATATTGTGTATCACCATAACTATTGAGAGTTAGGTGATTGAGGGTTTTCTGATCGCGTGAGTGAAGACAGCACGCAACCACCAAGTTCAACGAAGACTTGAACCGACAGAGCAAGGCGATTGCTCGAAGAGTGGAATCAAGACGGAGTCTTGGATTCAGGGGGAGACCCTGAGATAGGTTGCACTGTAAAACGTAGCATAAAGTATAGATCTAGGGATGATCGCAGGTACTTGTATGTTCTGACGAATTACTGATAAGGGAAACCTTTCCACTAGGCTGAGAGCCCCGAGACGTAGGTGACGTTGCACCGAACTGGTAAACAATCTACTGTGTCATTGTTTATAGCTTTCTATTTTCTGTCCTGTGTTATCTACACAAAATGTCATTCACAGTGTTATAGCTTCATACGTAACATTGTGTGTGACATCTTGCACGACTAGCTGATCAAAATTTCCAAAGATATAGTATTTCTCGATTCGCGTGTCACATTCAATTACACATATCCATGGCCCAAAACGTCCAGTTTTTCCCATTCCTCTCTCTGAAGTATCGCCGACCTTTCCTTGTCTCTCATAATCCATATCCTATATGTGTTACCCTCTAGGCTCATGCCGACGTCGGTGGATCGGCGTAAAATTCCATTTTACCCGATCTATCATAAGTGGCCTCTAGTAAGACGTTATGATTACCTGACGTGCATGATGATCGATGATTCAGTTCAACCTCATGTAGTACATGTCATTATCCCTTTATCGCCCTGTATCTAGGTATATCATAAGGCATAGAGACGTCACCCTTATTTAATCAATCTCTGTTTCTCGATCTGTGACATTATTGAATACTGATAACCCGTATCGTTGGCATGGCCATGCTCTCCCTTCAGTTAATCTCTATCAAGTGGCCTAAACAGATACCTCTCTCACACCATAGTCGGAGGGATAAATCCCTTAGCCGCCTTTCGTATCACTCATACAATCTGTCCCCGTGCCAATCATGTCCGTTATGGTTGTCTTGTTACGGAGAACGTTAGGAGCAAGTCAAACGCGGTTCTTTACACTATAGCGATCACAAAGACTCCTTGGTCTAAGGATACGACGACAAGCTACCACAATTGAATGTGTTCATGACTGTAACTATGCAACACCATTCAGTGCGGGTTGTCCAATATCACTCACCCGAGTGATATCTATGATCTGATTCCGGGAGCCCTTCCCAATGGCAAATAGAACTATACCATAAAGAATCATCCTCATACTTGGACTATGGCACAAAAATGCTTACAATCAGAAGCTTCATAACTGGGTTAGGCGTAATTCCAAAGCGCCTAATCTAGTAGGCTTATTTTGTGAAAACACATGGGCCATTGCATAAACTAATGAGCCTACAACACATAACATATCCAAACATGTACCCACAAAATATCACCTGATATGAGAAATCGTTGAGAGGGGTGATGTGAAGATCACTTACGTGTCATCAGATGATAACACAGCCGACCCTTTGACCAAGTCTCTTCCTCAATCTAAGCATGAAAAGCATGTGAGGTCAATGGGTATAGACTGGGGCTTAGATTGGAACTAGGGGCAAGTGGGAGATTGTAAGCATTTTTGTGCCCTAGTCCAATTGTATTAGTCTGTATATGTTAATTATCGTTTGCAATATATAAAATCGGCATTATATTACTTATGTATTGAAGTAATAGGTTAAGTATGATTTGATATATGTCCACCAAAGTAGTAGAACCATATATCTGTACGTATCACACTTTTAGGGTCCCTGGTCAAATATGCTTCAATGAAGCGACCAAGTATGAGGATGATTCTTTATGGTATAGTTCTATTTGCTATTGGGATGAGATCCCGGAATCAGATCATAGATATCACTTGGGAAGTGATATTGGGCGACCCGCTCTGAATGGTGTTGCATAGATACAATCATGAACACATTCAATTGTGGTAGCTTGTCGTCGTATCCTGCGACGAAGGAGTCTTTGTGATCGCTATACAGTAAAGAAGCACGTTTGACTTGTTCCTAACGTTATCCGTAACAAGACAACCATAACGGACATGATTAGCACGGGGACGAACTGTATAAATGATATGAAAGGCAGCTAAGGGATTTATCCCTCATACTACGGTATGAGAGAGGTATCTGCTTAGGCCACTCGATAGAGATTGACTGAAAGGAGAGCATGGCAATGCCAACGATACAGGTTATTGGTATTCAGTAATCTCACATATCGAGAAACAGAGATTGATTAAATAAGGGTGACGTCTCTATGCCTTATGATCAATCTAGATACCGGGCGATAAAGGGATGTCGACATGTACTACATGAGGTTGAATCGAATCATCGATCGTCATGCACGTCGGGTAATCATGACCATAAAGACTACTAGGTCTAGGGATAGCAACCATGATGTTTTGGGGAGACCAAAATCCCTACTTAGTGAGCACAAAGGCTACTAGGTCTAAGGATACTATGAGAAACTACGATATGTGAGTATACTCATGACAGCGTCTATGCTACATACTTACCATCGGGCCATCCAATATCATTCCCCGAATGATATCTATGATCTAACTCCGGCACTCGTCTTGCCATGATCAGTAGAGTGTGATAATATAGAGTTATCCTCATACTCGTCGCTTCTAATGAAACATATATGACCAGAGACTCATTAAATATGACTCTCTCTGATCTATAGTTCTACTGTTATTGCTGTTACACATAACTCCGACATTACTCTTGCCATGATCAATAGAGCGTGATCATATAGAGTTAACCTCATACTGGTTGCTTCTAATGAAGCTTAACTGACCAGGGGCACATTAATATGATTAGTCAAGATCTACAGTTCTACTATTAGTGATGACACACATAATGATTTATCATCTTTCGAAGAAATAAAACGGCATTATATTACTGATGTGTTGTAGTAATATACTAGATGTAAATTGATCTGTATCATTATGTGTGTCATCACTAATAGTAGAACTGTAGATCCGAAAGAATTACATTCAATGAGTCTCTGATCAGTTAAGCTTCATTAAGAAGCGATCAGTATGAGACTAAATCTTTATGATCACGCTCCCCTGATCATGGCAAGGTAATGCCGGAGTTAGATCATAGATATCATTATGGAGATGATATTGGATGGCTCGATGGTGAGCATGTAGCATAGATGCTGTCATGAACATACTCACATGTCGTAGTTTGTTATTGTATCCTTACACCGAGGAGTCTTTGTGATCACTGTGTAGTAAGTATCTAAGTTTGACCCAGTCTAACGTTGCCTGTAAAAGAATAGCCATAAGGGCTTTGGTCGACTTAGGTGTAAGTTACATGAGTGAACTCGAAAGACGACTAAGGGATTTATCCCTCATACCCCAGTATGGGAATTAAATCTGTTTAGGACACTTGATGAGTATGAATGAAAGATATTGCATGGCCATGCGGGAGATATTTGTAGCAGGTTTCAGTCATCTAAGATATCGAGAAACAGTGATTGATTAAATAAGGATGACGGTTCCATACCATTTGATCGATTTGGATATCGGGTGATAATAGGATAGTGACATGGACGATAAGAGGTTAAATCGAATCATCGATATTCATGAATTGTGGGTAATCATAATGTCTTGCTAGAGGCCACTTATGATGGAAAGGGCAAAATAGTAATTTTGCCATTCTGCCAACGGGTCGTGAGCCTAGAGGGTCACACCCTTTAAGTAAGGTATAGCAAAAGGGACTTGAAAAGTTATTATTCGAGAAATAAGAGAGTCGGGAAAAATTTTCCTTTCAATTTAGTTAAATCGAAACGAATTAGTTTAAACCTGAAATCAGTTTAAGAGAAATGGATCGGTCTAGATAAACCATTTACTTAGAACCCAATGTAAATGGGTTTAATTAAGGTTTACCTAAATCGGATTTTGAGCCCATTCTTAATATAATTCTTTATAATTATAATTAAGTTATTATGGGATTTAAAAAATGTAAAATAATTTTGAAAGTAAAAAAATATGAAAAAGATTTGATATTTTCAATTATTTCTCCAAATTTTTCTCCCACTCGACAGAAAATCCTTCCCCCATTTCGTCTCTCTCTCTCTCTCTCTCTCTAACTTCTTCTTCTCCATTTTTGTTTCTTTTTCACTAACTTTTGAACAAGAGTCTTGAAGAAGTAATGAGCACCAAAAGACTTTGCTTGTGTAGATTAATTCTAGAGAGTACAAGATTGTGTGCTTTGTGATTTGATAAAGGGAGAAAGGTATTTTCTGAATTTTTCATGAATTTTATGTGCTGAAAATTCAATCTCACATGATGATCTTTAAAAGTTTTTCAAGAATCCATGTGTATTTGCATGTGGTTTATTGATTTTGACCCCATGGATTATTTTAGTGGTATCAGCGCATTTGGTTGATATGTGATGAATGATTTTGAGCAACCATATGGGTCAGTTTAGTCTCTAAATATTCATGTATATTTATGGATTTAAGTTATGCACGAACATGAAAAAAAATTCAGATTTTTGAGTTGATTGTATTTTGAAAGACTAAAAATTGAATTTTTAGGGCTCTTTTGGGTTAGCCATGGCTAACCAGGGTCAAGCCCCTTGGTGGACAATGCAGAGGCCTTGGGCCGACCATGGTCAGCACCAAAGGCCGACCAGATCGCCTCGGGCATACCATAGCCGGCTTCAGGCCGACCATTGGCAGAGCCGCGGGCAACCGGGCTGGAGCCCTAGGCTTGGCCATTGGAGGCCCTCATGCGGACCAGGGTCGAGCCCCTTGGTGGACCAAGGAGAGCCCTTGAGCCGACCATGGTCAGCACCAAGGGCCGACCAGGTCGCCTCGAGCAGACTATGGGCAGCTTCGGGCCGACCATGGGCAGAGCCGCGGGCGACCGAGGTCGAGCCCTAGGCTCGGCCATAGGAGGCCCTCGGGCCAACCAGGTCGAGACAATTGGCTCGCCCATAGGAGGCCCTCGGGCGCCCATGGTAAAACCATTGGCCGACCAGATCGGTGGCCTACGGTGACGCCCATGGTTGCCAACGGACGACTTGTGGGCGAGCCGGGGGTTGGCCGATCAGCCCCGAGGGCATGAACCAGTCTTTGGCCCGTGTCACATCCCGGGAATTTCGCCAAAAATTCAGTTTTTAGACCCAGTCCGGTTTTGAGAAATCGGGAGTAAGCCGGTTCAATTTCAACTAATTAATTTAAACCGTCCAATTTCGACAAACCGGATTTTCCCCACATTTAAGCAAGATAAAATTTGAAATTTATTTCTTTTTTTATAATATATTTTTTGATAACTTAGTGTTTGAAAACATGAGTGATTTCAAAATAATGTGTAGCTTAGCCGGTCTACAGTTAGGTTTTTGCATCCAGTGTAGTTGCTTTGGTTTATAATTTAATTACGACCTGTGTGTCATTGTTTTTCTTTGTAATTTGATTTATTAATATAATTATGAAGACCAACGCAAGAAAGAAATGAAGACGGACATGGTGAATTTCCTAAGGAGGCTCAAAACCATTGAGAGTCCACGAGGAAGAGACAAGCACAAATCTGAAGATTTAGTCTTTATGATTTGTTCTTCGTTTTTCTTAGTTTTTGAAGGCTAGGTTTTACATATATGCTTGAATGTATGTTTAGTTTAAATGCATGATATAATGTAGTTAAACTATCACCCACATGCGAAAGATTAAAATCGGAATTTAATCAGAGTTGCATGTAATTGGACTTGGAATCATCTTTGCATCGATGTGTAGTTGATGATTCCAATTAAAATTGTATCGATATACAATCAGAGAACTCAAAACACTTAATTTGCAAATAATTACAAGTCAAGCGAGATACCACCCAAACATCAACACTCAGAAGCATTTGAACATGTGAGTGGGTGCGCCTATGCGTAGCATTCACAGGGGAGAAGGGCCAGATGAGTTGGAAAATTTAATATGGGTGCGTGCGCTTACGCGTAGTAGCTATGTTGAATTGGGTCATAGATAAGTTTTGGTAGACTTGTCTACGATTGTCAGCTAGGGCTGGCCTAGGGTATCAGGATAGGGTATGACGTGTTCATTTTATGTACAAACCCTAACCAGGAGTTACATGGACTTGTAATTGTACGCCGTGTGAAGTCTATGGGAGTAGATTGGAACTTAGGATGGAACTAGGGGCAAGTGGGAGATTGTTATAGTTGTGCTCTAGTCCAGTGTAATAAATTCATCTGTATGTAATTATTTATCATCTTTCGAAGAAATAAAACAGAATTATATTACTAATGTGTTGTAGTAATATACTAGATGTATTTGATCTATATCATTATCTGTGTCATCTCTAATAGTAGAACTGTAGATCAGAAAGAATTACAGTTAATGAGTCCCTATCAGTTAAGCTTCATTAAGAAGCTATCAGTATGAGGCTAAATCTTTATGATCATGCTCTACTTATCATGGAAAGGTAGTGCCAGAGTAAGATCTAGATATCATCAGGGAGATGATATTGGACGGCCCGATGGTGAGCATGTAACATATATGCTGTCATGAGCATACTTATATATCGTAGTTTTTCATTGTATCTTTAGATCGAGGAGTCTTTGTGATTACAGTGCAGTAGGTATCTAAGTTTGACCCAGTCTAACGTTGCCTATAAAAGGGTGGCCATAAGGGTTTTGATCGTTTTATGTGTAAGTGAAGGAATATTGAGGGTTCCAATCAATTAACTACAACGATAAATAATTAAATTACAACAATTAATTTGTTAACCAAAAACAGAAAATTAATTTGCAAGTTTTAATCTCTTAATACCAAAATCAACTGCAAAAGTAAATCTAGCCAATCATGCTCGAATACAATAAATATATGCAACCTGGCTGTGATACCACTGAAGGTATTTTGAAGGTTCCAATCAATTAATTTCATGCCCATAATTAGAAATTAACCTCAAAATTTCATATAAAATAAGGATATTATATTATCAATGATTGATCATAAGATCTAGGCTAGAAAAACAAATCTGAAAATATACCTTTGATTTTGAAGTCCCTTGTCACTAAAATTAATTCACTGACCTCTAGAGAACGTCCACACACGAAGAGCAATCCGAACATACTTGCTATGATCCTTGCTAGTAGACCGAAGAGAGCAAACCGGGAAGGAAGAGAGGGAAGGCGGACCGGCCAAATAAGGGAAAGAGGTGGCAAGGGTTTTTTATTCTTGGAAAAATTCTCTTCATTAAAATCTGAAATTTCCTCTTTTATATCTCTCTTTAAGAATTAATTAATTAAAAGCCTTACTGGACTTAAAGCCCAAAGCTTATTAATTAATTAAGTAGAAAAGCTCATTCTTGCTTACCCCAATCTGGATAGGCCTATTTAGCTGAAATTAATTAATTAAATCTATTTGTTTAGATACTAATTAATTGGTCCAGCTAAACCGTTCTTGATTTCCAGTTTAATCCTAAACTGAAATCGGTCTAATCCGATTTAACCCAAAACCAGAAATTATCTCTCTCATGATTCCTCTAAATAACTCCATCCGTTTCACTTAACCCTTAGTGTGTAACCCTCTAGGCTCACGACACGTTGGCGGACTGGTAAAATTACCATTTTACCCTTTCCATAATGACTGGCCTCTAGCAAAGCATCATGTTTACCCAACGCTTCTAATTATCGAGATTTTGACTTGACCTTGTCATACATGAAACTATCCTTTTATCCTCTTGATATCTTGATAACCACGAGGCATAGACAAGTCATCCTCGTTCAATTGTCCTGTTTCTTGATTTGAGTTAACTGAATTGTGACTGATACTCTGTATCAACTGCATGGTCATGCTATTATATTTCAGTTGTACTCATCAAGTGGCCTAAACCGATATCTGCTCAAACATCTCTATAAGGGATAAATCCTTCAGCGATCTATTGAGTCAACATATATGACTCGTGATCGAGCAAATTAGAGTCGTTATGACGTTAGACTGAGTCAAACTCGTCACACATCACATAGTGACCCAAAGATCCTTCCGTCTGAGGATGTGATTTCATGTACCGACATATGAGTATGTTCATGACTATATCTATGTAACATACTCACGATCGGGTCATCCTATATCACCCCGTCTTGCAATACTATGATCTAACTCCGGCCCCTTCTGGCCATGACCAATAGAGCGTGATCATTTAGAGTTAGCCTCATACCGATCGCTTCTTATGAAACTATTCTGATCGGGAACAACTTAAGTGTGATTTTATCTGATTTGTAGGTAGATGTGTTGACACATCAATAATACAAATCAAATCATACCTAAGATACTACTACAACACTTAGTAATATAAATGCCGATTTTATTTCAACTAATAATCTTATTACATGAGTAGATTGAAAATACATTGTGCTAGGGCACATAATCCCAACAATCTCCCCCTTGCCCTAGACCCAATTGGTATTCCAATCTAAACCCATACCCCTAACATGCTCCTAATTCTTAGGCTGCGGAAGTGCCTTAGTTAAGGGGTCAGCTAGATTATCATGCGTTGAAATGTAGCATATCTCTACTTCACCTTATCAACCATCTCTCTGATGATGAGATACTTTCTCTTGACGTGCTTGGTCCTGTTGTAAAATTTGGGTTCTTTAGCGAGTGCTACGGCCCCCGTGTTGTCACACTTTAAGCTCACGGGATCAGACGTTCGCCGCAGTACATCTAATCCACTCAAGAAGCTCCTTACCCACACCGCCTCCTTAGCTGGTTTTGACGCTGCTATGTATTCCGCCTCCGTGGTGCAGTTGGCTATCGTTGCTTCCTTGAAGCTTTTCCAACTGAAAGCTCCCCCGTTCAACATTAACACATACCCATCTTAAGACTTGAAGTCATCAGGGTCTGTCTGAAAACCAGCGTCAACATATCCCGTCACGCTCAGTTCTCCTTCTATCCCGCCATACACCAAGAAGGTGTTCTTTGTTCTCCTCAGATACTTGAGGATACACTTGACGGTAGTCCAGTGATCTTGGCCTGGTTTAGATTGAAATCTACTGGCGCAACTGAGTGCGAACGATACGTCAGTCCTCGTACAGATCATGGCATACATAATGGATCCCACTGCCGAAGCATACGGGATCCCCTCCATCTTCTTCAGCTCATCATGTGTTCTAGGATACTGACTCTTGTTGAGCTTGATGCCATGTCTTAATGGGAGGTTCCCTTTCTTAGAGACAAGCATTGATTCTCAACACTTTATCTATGTAGGTGCTTTGACTTAGGCCCAAAATTCTCTTGGATCGATCTCTATATATCCTGATCCCCAGAATGTAAGCGGCCTCTCCTAAGTCCTTCATGGAGAAACACTTCCCTAACCAAGCTTTGGTCTCAAACAAGGTTGGGACGTCATTTCCCATGACTAGTATGTCGTCAACATACAGCACCAGAAACACTATGTTACTCCCACTGCTCATCTTGTAGATACATGGTTTATCTGGATTTCCGATAAACTCGAATTCTTTTACGGCTTCATCGAACCGTAAGTTTCAACTCCTGGAAGCTTGCTTCAATCCATAAATGGATTGTTGCACCTTACACATCTTTTTGGGATGATCCGGATCGCCAAAACCTTCTGGCTGTGTCACATACACATCCTCCTGTAAGTTCCCGTTAAGGAACGCGGTTTTCACGTCCATTTTCCCTATCTCGTAATCGAAATATGCTGCAATGTCCAACATCATCCGAATTGAATTAATCATGGCTACTGGTGAAAAGGTCTCATCGTAGTCCATGCCTTGGACTTGACGATAACCCTTCGCAACCAGTCTTGCCTTGTAAGTCTAAGGCTTTTCGTCCATATCTGTCTTTAACTTAAATATCCACTTGCACCCTATAGGTTTTATCCCAGGTGTACTTTCTACTAAGTTCCAGACCTGATTGTCTTTCATGGACTTCATCTCCTCATTCATGGCATTCTGCCATTTTTTGGAGTTGGGACTTGACAAGACTTGTTGAACTGTTGCGGGATCATCCCGATCCACAACTATCAAGTCATAACCCTATGTGGCTAAGAAGACATATCTGATTGGGTTTTGACAAGATCTTTCGGACCTCCTTGGTCCTACAGGAGTTGCTATTAAAATGGGACTCTAATCATTAACCTCATAGGGTACTTCTATATTCTCTAAAGGTTGTTCTGTGTCTTCTCAAATTTCTTCAAGAAGCACATGACTCTCACTAGGACTCTTGGAAAGGAATTCTCTTTCCAAGAAAACCCCACCTAGAGCAACAAAAATTTTGTTCTCTTCGGTTTTATAGAAATAGTACCCCATAATACCTTTGGGGTACCCTACAAAGACACACTTATTTCCCTTGGGTTCGAGTTTGTCACCAAGCATCCGCTTGACGTAGACATCGCACCCCCAGATCTTGAGGAAAGTCAACTTCGGAGCCTTCTCATGCCAAACCTTAAATGGAGTGGTCTCCACAGCCTTTGTAGGTGCCCGATTCAAAATGGATGCGGTCGTTTCTAGGGCATGGCCCCAGAAAGATACTGGAAGGTCGGCATGACTCATCATGGAACGAACTATGTCAAGCAAGGTTATGTTCCTCCGTTCGGAAACACCATTCAGTTGAGGGGTTCCTGGCAGAGTTAGTTCCGAGAGAATACCGTTATCCCTTAGGTGACTAAAAAAATCTTGGTCTAAGTACTCGCCACCTCGATAAGACTGAAGTGCCTTGATACTCTTACAAAGCTGGTTCTGTACTTCATTCTGGAATTCTTTGAATTTATCAAAGGATTTCAACTTATGTCTCATTAAATAGACATGCACATACCTATTGTAATCATCGGTAAAGGTTATGAAGTGTCTTAAACCTCTCCTGTCTTCTGTGTTGCTACGTTTAATTGTTGGCATAATTTTTTAGCGCAAAAGTAAGAAGTCGTACAACATGTTACATGACATGTGGAGAGACTTGTTACGATCAAGAATAGGAAAGATCTGAAGCTTTTCCATTTCGACGAAGCTTGGAGCGAAAGAAGAAAGGCGCCACGAAGACTTGGATCGCAAGAGAGTGATGTCGACAAGTCAGGCGACTTCCAGCTGGCAGTTACACGTTAGCAATAGGCGGCAACTCTACTTGCCTGATTTATTCATGAATTCAGAACAAGCAAGACGACTTCCAGCTGTCGTGGAAGGCGGCAACGACTTGCCTGATTTATTTAGGAAGTCTGAAACTTCCTGTTCCTGATCCAAGAAGGATTAGGAATGTGAGCTGCCATAAAAAGCCTTGTGCTTCCCATTAGCAGTCATCCGTTCTCATTCTAACAATTGCAAGATTTCTCAGAGCTCTTAACCGTGCACCATTGGCGTGTTGAAAGTCTGATTAAGATTCGCTAGAACGGTCTTTGCTCCGATCAAACATTAAATCGCGAAGACTAAGTGTTTGGATCATTTAGGGTTTTTGCTTGTGATTGAAGATTCACAACTCCGTCAAAGAAGACAACGATACCGAGCATAGGCTTACTCGAAGGGTGGAATTGAGAGGATCTCAAAGACAGGGGGAGAGGCCTTTGGTCGAGGTTGTTCACGGTGAGATCTATAGTAGCTTAGGACAATAGCTTGTGTGATAGCTAGTTGGTGCTTGAAGTTGTACTATTGACTACCTAATAGTGAAAACCTTTCCACTGGCAAAGTGCCCCCAGACGTAGGTGCGGAGTCACCGAACTGGGTAATCATCTCTGGTGTCGCTATTATCTGTTTACTATTTACGCTTACGGTTTACGTTTTAGGCAAGTAGTCGATACACAAGTTACGACTTTGTGTTCGACTTCTTGACTCGGCTACGATTCAGAATTTCAATTGGTATCAGAGGAGGCACCTTTTCTCTTAGGTGATTTTCCTGCAAAATTTCTGAAAAGCAAATATGGACTCAAAGGAAGGAGGTTCAGTAAATCGACCACCAGTTCTTGACGGAACAAACTATGGGTACTGGAAAGCTCGGATGTGTGCCTTCTTGAAGTCCCTCGACAGCAAAACCTGGAAGTCTGTCATCAATGGATGGGAGGAACCTTACTATGCTGATGCTCATGGAAATCAAACGAACATCAAACCAGAAAAGGAGTGGAGCACGGAAGAAGATGAAGCCGCCCTAGGTAATTCTCGTGCACTCAATGCTATTTTTAATGGAGTAGACAAGAATGTGTTTCGACTAATCAACACATGCACAAGTGCCAAAATTTCCTGGGACACTCTTACGGTTTTGCTTATGAGGGTACTTCCAAAGTCAAAGAGCAGAAGTTACAGTACCTCACAACCAACTTCGAGGCCCTGACCATGAATGAAGACGAAACTATTGTTGAGTTTAATGTGTGCATCAAGGATCTGGCCAATGAATCATATTCACTTGGCAAGCCTATGACCGATGAAGATTTGGTCAGAAAAACGCTGAGAGCCCCAAGTCCCAGATTCAAGATGAAGATTACCGCTATAGAAGAAGTCCATGACTTAAAGACACTGAAGTTTGATGAGCTCATGGGATCTCTAATGACTTTCGAGCTCTCCCTACCTCTTATCGAGAAGAAACACAAAGGTGTGGCTTTCAAGAGTTCTACTCAAAAGCAGAAGAACTTGACGCACTCTGATTCAGATAGTGACATTTAGGAAACTATCGCCATGCTGGCCAAAAATTACAATAAAATCATGAAAAGATTCGGCCAGATGACAGGGAGGAACATCACCCGAGTGTTAGGTTTGTGCCCTAGTCCAAAATAATTCTTCAATCTATATTGTAACGGACATCATTATTCTACATAATAAAAGGCATAATATTACTAATGTGTTGTAGTAATATATCTAATGTGATTTGATCTATGTCATAATGTGTGTCATCACTTATAATAGAACTATAGATCAGAAAGAGTTACATTCGATAGAGTCCCTGATCAGCTAAGCTTCTTCTGAAGTGATCAGTATGAGACTAACTCCTTGTGATCATGCTCTACTGATCATGGCAAAGTTTGTGCCGGAGTTATATCATAGATATCATCAGGTCGATGATATCGGACAACCGATTGTGAGTATGCTACATAAATCCAGTCATGAGATACTCACATATCGTAACTTGTCATTATATCCTAAGACCAAGGAGTCTTTGTGTACACTATGTAACAAATACCTAAGTTTGACCTACTCTAACGTTATCTGTAAAAGGGTAGCTATAACGGCTTCGATTGGCTTTGGCATTTATTGCACTAGTGAACTCGAAAGGCGTCTGAGGGATTTATCACTCATACTTCGGTATGAGAAAGATATCCGTTTAGGCCACTTGATGAGTATGACTGAAGAAAGAGCATGGCCATGCAGGTGATACCTTAGTATCAGTTTTCAGTCATCTCAGATATCAAGAAACAGTGATTGATAAATTAGGATGACCATTCTATGCCTATTGATCAATCTGGATATCGGTTTGATAAAAGGACAGTGACATGTACGATAACAGGTTAAGTCAAATAATCGATAATCACGAATATTGGATAATCATAATGTCTTGCTAGAGGCCACTTATGATGGAAAGGGTAAAATAGTAATTTTACCAGTCTGCCAATTATTCGTGAGCCTAGAGGGTCACACGCATTAAGCACGATACATGACAATAATTATGGATGAGAGTTGAGAACAATTCGGTAGTTTTCTAGCCTAAGGTTTTAACTAGACGGTTGAAGAAATCATTTCGAGAAAATTGAGCCGTTTTGACTAAACCGAAATTAGAACTCAAGTTAATGGGTTTAATTTGGGTTTTAGTTAAATGGGCTTAAAGCCCATTTAGGGATTTAAGATAAGAGAGGGGTCAAATGCAAATAAGAAGGATTAAAGGGATAGATAATGCAATTTTTAATTTGAAATTCAATTTCATTTCAAATTAAAATCACATAATATCTTATTTATTTTATCCTTTGATTTTTTTAGTGACCACCTCTCCTCTCTCTCTCCCTCATTGCCGATTTCTCTCACTCTCTCTACCTCCATTATTGCTCAAGTTTTCTCTCTAATTTTCTAGCAAAAGTTTGAGTGAAAAACCATTTCGGTTGTGTGCTTGTGTGGACTTGATAGAGAGGACACTACACTTGTGTTCTTGTTGATTACAAGAGGTAAATATCAAATTTTTAATTATGTTTATAACATGTTCAAATGGCATTAAGATCAAGTTTTTACGATCACCACGGTTACATAAAGTTCGCTGCATGATATTTATTGTTTGGAACCCGTGGTGATCTCTTTCATAGTCACATTAGTTCTATCCATAGTTCAAGCTTGGTAGACTTGTCTACGATTGTCAGCTAGGGCTGACCTAGGGTATCAGTATAGTGTATGCCACGTACTAACATGTACAGACCCAAGCCAGGAACTACATGGTTTTGTAGATGGATTCACTCCTACCTTCATGTACTCAATTGGAGCAGTGAGCCTCCGTTTACTTCAACTGAGAGTATGATGGGATCCTGGTTCAGATTCTAAAGTTAGAATGAGAAAGTGTTTTATAATTAAATCTCCAACTTCAATTTTAATTAATACTGATTAAAAGTTGTTTACTGTGTAGATATAAAAGTGCAAACACGAATCATTCTGGTAGCAACGCGCTTAGGTCACTAATCGAGCATGATAAGCTTAACGGCGTAAACTTTCTCGATTGGGACCGGAATTTTAGACTCGTTCTCAAGCATGAACGTAAGGATTATATCCTTACCCAGGAACAAGCACTGAACGCCTCAAGGGCGCTAAGGGATACCTACCAGAAATTCCTTAGCGACCCGATCAACGTGCAGTGCATTATGATGGGCAGTATGGTGCCTGACTTGCAGAAACAATTCTTGGACATTTTCGAAGATCCCAAAGCCTGTATGGCTGAGTTCGAGAAAATGTTCAAAGAGAAAGCGCGTGTCGAAAGATACGACACTTTCGTTGAACTGATGTCTTGCAAGCTAAAGGCTGGAGCTCCTGTCAGTCCACATGTCCTTAAGATGAAACGTCTTTTGGAACATTTGACCAGACTAGGTCATCCTGTGGACAAGGAAATGTCTGTAGACTTTGTGCTGCATTCACTTCCAGATGCATATCGTGAATTCGTTGGAAATTACAATATGCATGACATGAATAAAACCGTGTCAGAGCTTCATGGTATGCTCGTGACTGCTGAAAAGAATCTCAAGGGGAAAACCAAGGAGGTTCTTATGGTCAACAAGCAAGTGAGCTTCAAGAAAGCCAGCCTGGGCAAGGGTAAGGCTCCTATGCACCTAGCAGGGAAGATTCGACAACCTAAGGGTCCAGCAGCTCCAAAGGCTGTAGAGAATCCTAAGAAAGATGTCATCTGCTTCTATTGCCAAGGACTGGGGCACTGGAAGAAGGATTGCAAGAAACACAAGTTGTTTCTTAAGAAGAGTGGAGCTTCCACATCTTCAGGATCAGGTGTTTTTGTTATTGAGCTCAATCTCAGTTTATCTACTTCAGATTCTTGGGTACTTGATACCGGTGCAGAATCTCACATTTGTGTTAATGTGCAGGCTCTGAGAAGTAGAAGAGAAGTGAGCAAGGGCGAGGCGGACCTACGAGTTGGCGATGGCAATCAAGTCTCGACAACTGCTGTAGGAGATTTTAATCTCAGTTTGCCCAGTAGGCTGGTTTTATTTTTAAATAATGTTTATTATGTACCTGCGTTTCATAGAAATATTATTTCTATTTCCTTGCTTGACAAGGAAGGATATCATTTTTCTATTGATAATGGAATTTTCCATATATTCAAGAAAAACATGTTTTATTGCAATGCTTCATTAGTTGGTGGTTTATGTATTCTTAATATTCAAAACACTAGCACTAGCTCAATTTATAATATTAGTAATAAAAGGGTTAAATCCGATGATTTAAATCAGACTTTGATATGGCACTGCCGCTTAGGCCATATAGGCCAGAAACGCATCTCAACACTTCACAAGTGTGGACTTCTAAGTCCGTTTGAATTCACTTGAATTGAGAGATGCGATTCATGCCTTATGGGCAAAATGACAAAAGCACCTTTTTTCGGTTTAGGTGAAAGGGCGAGTGACTTACTAGGTCTCATACATTCCGATGTTTGTGGGCCCATGAGCACTCAGGCCAGAAGAGGTTTTCACTACTTCGTTACATTTACTGATGACTTTAGTAGATATGGGTATGTTTATCTTATGAGACATAAGTCGGAAACCTTTGAAAAATTCAAAGATTTCCAGAACGAAGCACAGAACCAGCTCGATCTGACCGAGGCGGTGAGTACTTGGACCAAGATTTTCACAGTCATTTAAAGGAGTGTGGGATCATCTCTGAATTGACTCCGCCTGGAACACTTCAAATGAATGGTGTATCCGAACAGAGAAATCGGACCTTGCTTGACATGGTTCGATCAATGATGAGTCAGGCTAACCTCCCTATCTCCTTCTGGGGCTATGCCCTAGAAACGGCCGCATTCGTATTGAATCGGGCTCCTACAAAGGCAGTGGAAAGCATTCCATACGAAGTATGGAACGGGAAGAACCCCTTATTAGCTTTCCTTAAGATTTGGGGATGCGAAGCTTACGTCAAGCGTCTGCTAGGCGATAAGCTCGAACCCAAATCAGACATATGTGTCTTTGTGGGGTACCCTAAAGAAACAAGGGGGTACTATTTCTACAAACCCAGCGAGAACAAAGTTTTTGTTGCTCGAGGAGGGGTATTTTTGGAAAAAGAATTTATTTCCGAAAGAGCTAGTGGGAGTGCCGTGCATCTTGAAGAAATTCAAGAAGGTACGGAGCAACCCACTACGCCGAATGTAGAAATACAGGAGCCAGAAGAGGTCATTGAGCAAGAACCAATCTCGACACCCATTCCAGATGGTCCAAGAAGGTCTGAGAGATCTCGTTAAGCTCCTATCAGATATGGCTTCCTAGCCACTGAAGGAAATGACTTGATGTTGGTGGATCAGGATGATCCAGAAACCTACAGACAAGTTTTGGCCAGTCCAGACTCTGAAAAATGGCTGAACGCCATGAATGAGGAAATGAAATCCATGTCAGATAACCAAGTCTGGAACTTGGTGGATCAAACCCCTGGGATTAAACCCATCGTTTGCAAATGGGTCTATAAAATTAAGACCGACATGGATGGAAAACCTCAGACCTATAAAGCTAGACTGGTTGCGAAAGGTTATCGCCAAATCGAAGGTATCGATTATGACGAGACTTTTTCACCTGTGGCTATGGTCAAATCTATCCAGATCATTCTAGCCATAGCAGCATACTACGACTATGAGATATGGCAGATGGACGTCAAAACCGCCTTCCTTAACGGGAACTTAAACGAGGACGTGTATATGACACAGCCCGAGGGTTTTGTTGATCCAGCGAATCCCGGAAAGATTTGTAAGCTGCTTAGGTCCATTTATGGATTAAAGCAAGCTTCACGGAGTTGGAACATTCGTTTTGATGAAGCCGTAAGGGAATTCGGTTTTATCAAAAACGAAAGTGAGCCTTGCGTATATAAGAAAGCGAGTGGGAGTAAAATAGTATTCCTAGTGCTATATGTCGATGACATACTGATCATCGGGAATGACATCCCAACTCTTCTTGAAGTTAAAGCTTGATTAGGGAAATGCTTCTCGATGAAGGACTTAGGTGATGCTGCTTTCATTTTGGGCATCAAGATCTACAGAGATCGACCCAAGAGAATATTGGGCCTATGTCAGAGCACTTACATAGATAAGGTGTTTAGAAGATTCTCAATACTTGATTCTAAGAAGGGATACCTACCCATGCGGCATGGCATTAAGCTTAGCAACCAACATAGTCCTAAGACTCCTGATGAGCTAAGCAAAATGAGCAAGATCTCATATGCTTCGGCTGTGGGATCCATCATGTATGCTATGATTTGCACGAGACCAGACGTCTCGTTCGCGTTAAGCTGTACCAGCAGATATCAATCTAACCCAGGCCAGGAGCACTGGACTGCTGTCAAGAGTATCCTAAAGTATCTAAGGAGAACTAAAGATGCATTCCTAGTGTATGGTGGGAAGGATGGAGAACTAGCAGTCAAAGGATATGTTGATGCTAGCTTTCAGACAGATCCTGATGATTTCAAATCACAAGCATGATTTGTATTCGTGTTAAATGGCGGAGCATTCAGCTGGAAAAGCTTCAAGGAAGCCACAACTGCCGATTCTACAACAGAGGCTGAATACATAGCTGCAGCAGAAGCAGCTAAGGAAGCCGTATGGGTTAGAAGCTTTCTAACCGGATTAGATGTAATGCCGCGAGCATCTGATCCGGTAAGCTTGTTTTGTGACAACACTTGGGCATTCCACAACAGAACTAAACACACACAGAGGAAGTATCACATTATCAGAGAATATATTAATAACGGTGATGTGGAGATTGCTTATGTACCGACTGATGACAATGTTGCTGATCCCCTGACAAAGGCTTTACCGCAGCCTAAGCATGAGGCGCACGTGAAGTCTATGGGGGTAGATTGGAACTTAGGTTGGAACTAGGGGCAAGTGGGAGATTGTTAGGTTTGTGCCCTAGTCCAAAATAATTCTTTAATCTATATTGTAACGGACATCATTATTCTACATAATAAAAGGCATAATATTACTAATATCTAATGTGATTTGATCTATGTCATAATGTGTGTAATCACTTATAGTAGAACTATAGATCAGAAAGAGTTACATTCGATAGAGTCCCTGATCAGCTAAGCTTCTTCTGAAGCGATTAGTATGAAACTAACTCCTTGTGATCACGCTCTACTGATCATGGCAAAGTTTGTGTCGGAGATATATCATAGATATCATCAGGTCGATGATATCGGACAACCCGATTGTGAGTATGCTACATAGATCCTGTAAGGACCGCTCCCGGTCAATTTGGGTCAATTTGGGTCAATTTTGTGAAAAATGGATGAAAATTTAATAATTCGCGATTTGACCAAATTTTGACCCGAGAGTCACCGAGGACTACTATTTGAGCCATTTTAAGTTGAAATTGTAATACTATGGATATTAGGTTCATATGAAAGCTAAAATTTAGCGAAACATCACGGTTCCGACGGTTTCGAAAAACGTGTCCGTTTCGGACGATTTCGGGTCCGAAATGACAAAAGTGGCTTGCGGGACCCCTCTACTTTACACTTGTCATGTATCTAGAGGGGGGGAGACTTTTGAGTGATTAAAAAATTAATTGTTTTAATTTAGATTTAAAAGAAAATGGAAAATAGGTTTATTTTATTAGTTTAATGTTTAAATAATTATATTTAAGTTATAAGAAGGGGGGAGGGGTTGATTCTCGGCAGAACACAAGGAAGAAGAAAGAGAAAGAGAGAGAAAGAGAAAGAAGAAAGAAGGAAGAAGAAGAGAAAAGATTGTGGCGATTTCCCGACGTTCCGACCGTCCAAACGTCTTGATTTTTGCGTATTCGGGTTCTCCTCGTCGTGGGCTACAAGAGGTATGTTTTGGATTCTCATTTCCTTGAGTTTGGATTTATGGAGTTGTGGAATATGAATTGATTGAGGTTGGATTAGTGTTAAGGGGGTAGTTTGGAGCGTTTTGAGACAAACGGGAGGTTTGTCCGGTGACCGGGAGCTCGCCGGAGCTCCGGCCGGTCACCGGAGGTGGGGCCCGCGTGCCCGGAGTTCGGGTTTTTACGTGTTATGCAATCCCGGAAAATCCCTAGAACACTAATTCGTGACTTTGGAAGAAATTGGAATTAATTTGGCTAAAATGTGTTTGTTTCGCTAAACTTTAAAGTCGAGATTAAATCCCCCGGAGGTCGGAACGTAATTCCGTCAATTTTATTGGTGATCTCAAATTTAATTATGCGCGTAGAATAAATTTGAGAATTGTTGGAATTGAATTGTGGGAAAAGATTATTTATTATTTGAGGAACCTTAATGACGGGATTGAGTCGCTCGGGCGTCGGAATTTGGTTCCGTCGATTGCGTTGGACCCCTTGAATATAATTATGATTTGTTGATGCGAAAACGGAATTTTTCGGGGTCCCGAGGTCATTTTAGCGTTTCCGGGCAGATTCGGG
Organism: Geranium rotundifolium; assembly: GCA_963920655.1. Lineage (NCBI taxonomy): Eukaryota > Viridiplantae > Streptophyta > Magnoliopsida > Geraniales > Geraniaceae > Geranium > Geranium rotundifolium. Next base: position 23,825,317 of record OY987313.1, on the reverse strand, counting down.
AAAGTGTGCGAATTGGGCCGTTCCGGGTCCTTTTTGGCAACTCGGTGTAATTAGGAAGTATTGGAGTGATCGGGACTCATTGGGGTGTACTTGGGCGTTAGTTTCGTTAGAATCGGACTTCGATCAATTGCTAAAGTTTGTGCGTTTGTCGTTATTAGATTCTTCCATCGCTCGTGGAAAGGGAAGGATTTAGACGTGGTGTCGCGAGAGACTTGGAGCTAACGTTGGATAATTATCGAGGTAGGGAAAAGTAGCCGTATATCCGTACATGACTTGGGAAAGTTACTAGTAATTGCATGTGGGCACCTTTTGTGTTCTTAGTATATGTATGTGTAGAATTGCATGTGGGCACCGGTTGTGTCTATAGGTTGATTATACTACAGCGACGTGCCATTCCGCTGTATGCTTTATTGGGGGTGTTACCGCTTTACTCATTGCGTTTGGTTTGAATGTGTTATGCTTGTTCAATTGTGAGTAATGGTAAATTGTGATATGACGTGTTTGAAGATGTCGTGCCTTAACATGTAAATTGAAATGATTTGAGTTGAGTATATTCTTCACTATGGTTGAACTGTATTGTGAGTAAATGGTAAATGCGATTTGATGTGTTTGAAGATGTTGTGCCTTAACATGTAAATCGAAATGACTTGAGTTGATTATTTCTCTCCTGTGGTTGAAATGTTTTGTGGATGATGGTTACGGGCGGGAGCCCAGTGTGTGTGGATGTTGGTTACGGGCGGGAGCCCAGTGTGCGTGGTGGTTTGTGTTTGTTGCTGGTTGACGCCCAGGTGGGAAAGATACGTCCGTGATCTCCGTTCGGGTGGGGTAGATTTGCGCTCTTACCGCGCTTCTCCATCCATGCCGCGAAGAGGCGTCCACGCCTTTCGATTAGCAATCGAAGAAGTGGGGGGCAGACCAGGCCCAGACAGCTAGCCACTGTAAACTGGCGGCCGCGAAGAGGTTTCACGCCTACGACTAGCTATCGAAAAGTGGGAGGCAGACCAGGCCCAGACAGCTTGCGACTGTAAACTGGCGTGTTATAGGTTGCATCACCTGGTCGTGTAGACCTTGTCCAACACCGTGCGTGTTTGGCAAGATGGACTCGACGAAGTACCCGGATTGTTGCCTTTCCTTGAGTGAAAGGTTTGTTTGATTGATGTTGCTTGGTTGATTGTGTGATGATTTGAGTATTGAGAATGAGACGAAATGTTTGGATAATGGTTGAGTTTTACTATTGATCTTTTTCGAACTGTGCTTATGTATCACCCTGTCAATTACTTGTATGCCGTTGTCAGTCGGGTATCCGTTGCGGTGAGCGTAAATGCTCACCCCCTGCCACTCTTCCTGCAGACAGGTGAGGATCGTGATTGTGGATAGGAGGACATCTCGAAGCTGGAGGAGCTGGAGAGTCCGGGTTGTTTTGGGCGTGTTAGTTGACGTACAATTTAGTGTCGACGTTTTGTTGTTTCTTGATCATACTTTGAGTCTCTGACTCGTGTTGTATATTCTTTTGAGCAGTTATAAAATTCGCGGTTCATTGTATTTGTGTTCTTTTTATTTGGTTACTATTATTGTTTCAGTTGTTTCGGACACTGATTCCTCGTTCGCGTTCCGGGCTCGGTCTCTACCGAATTTGGGGCGTGACAGATCCAGTCATGAGATACTCACATATCGTAACTTGTCATTATATCCTATGACCAAGGAGTCTTTGTGTACACTATGTAACAAATACCTAAGTTTGACCTAGTCTAACGTTATCTGTAAAAGGGTAGCTATAACGGCTTCGATTGGCTTTGGCATTTATTGCACTAGTGAACTCGAAAGGCGTCTGAGGGATTTATCACTCATACTTCGGTATGAGAAAGATATCCATTTAGGCCACTTGATGAGTATGACTGAAGAAATAGCATGGCCATGCAGGTGATACCTTAGTATCAGTTTTCAGTCATCTCAAATATCAAGAAACAATGATTGATAAATTAGGATGACCATTCTATGCCTATTGATCAATCTGGATATCTGTTTGATAAAAGGACAGTGACATGTACGACAACAGGTTAAGTCGAATAATCGATAATCACGAATATTGGATAATCATAATGTCTTACTAGAGGCCACTTATGATGGAAAGGGTAAAATAGTAATTTTACCAGTCTGCCAATTATTCGTGAGCCTAGAGGGTCACAGGCATTAAGCACGATACATGACAATAATTATGGATGAGAGTTGAGAACAATTCGGTAGTTTTCTGGCCTAAGGTTTTAACCAGACGGTTGAAGAAATCAATTCGAGGAAATTGAGCCGTTTTGACTAAACCGAAATTAGAACTCAAGTTAATGGGTTTAATTTGGGTTTTAGTTAAACAGGCTTAAAGCTCATTTAAGGATTAAAGATAAGAGAGGGATCAAATGCAAATAAGAAAGAATAAAGGGATAGATAATGCAATTTTAATTTTGAAATTCAATTTAATTTAAAATTAAAATCACATAATATCTATTCAATTATCTCTTGAATTTTTCAGCAACTTCCCCTCCTTTCTCTCTCCCTCATTGCCGATTTTCAGCTCCCTCTCTTCCTCTATTGTTGCCTTGTTTTCTCTCAAAATTTCTAGCAAAATATTGAGTGAAAAATCATTTCGGTTGTGGTGCTTGTGCGGACTTGATAGAGAGAACACTACACTTGTGTTTTTTGTCGATTACAAGAGGTAAATATCATATTTATATTTATGTTTATAACATGTTCAAATGGCATTAAGATCTAAGCTAGTTTCTATCACCACGGTTACATAAAGTCCGCTGCATGATATTCATCGTTTAGAACCCGTGGTGATCTCTTTCACCGAGAAGTCAGAGACAAGCCGCAGCACAAGTTTTAGAAGCTCGAAAGCACAACTAACGATGGTAGACGAGGAGAACGATCAGGTAAAGGAGTTCAGTGCTTTGAATGTGAGGGGTATGGACACATGCAGAAAGAATGTCCCAACTTCTTAAAGAAACAAAAAAAGGATTCAATGCCTCTCTAACTGACGATGAAGATGAGGAAGACAGTGACCTTGAGCAAACAAGTAACTATGTTGCTTTCACTTCCTCCACAATAGATCAACCAGCTGAAAGCTCAAAGAAGTATGACTCTGATGATGAGCTATCCGATGAGACCCTCAACAATGCTTACAACGAATGGTTTGTCAAGTGGCTTGAAGACTCTAAGGTAATCGAAAAACATAATGCTCTCATTCTTACTCTTAATGAAGACAAGTCAAGACTTCTCGAGACGACTGTTGATCTCAAAAAGGAAGTGGCTCGACTAAGAAGCGAGTTAGAGCAGGTCACCAAGTCAGTGAAGATGATGAATCCAAGCACTGACACTCTTGACCAAATACTTTCGATCGGGAAACCAGCTAGGAATATGGAAGGTCTTGGATATTCGAAAGAAGCCTCATCATCGCACACCATCTTCGTCCTTCAGAAGTCTCCTAACTTCACGCCTAACCAAGCGACCAAAAAGCCTCTTACCTCGGCCGCTTCAAAGACGCAGAACAAAAGACATAACTGGGTATGTCACCACTGTGGACGAAGAGGACATATTCGACCTTTCTGCTATCATCTATATGGAAGGAGCGTTGTCAAGCAAAGGACCACCATGAAGAAAGCACAACCACGTAAGGAATGGCGAGTTAAGGAGGTAAACTATCGAACTAATATCGCGTACACCGCTCTAAAGGCTTCAACCAGCAATGATTGGTACTTTGATAGTGGATCTTCTCGACATATGACTGGTAATAGCTCATTTTTGGTCACTTTGATACCTTGCACAAATAGCTTCGTCACTTTTGGAGATGGAGTAAAAGCTAGAGTACTCGGGAAAGGAAAACTCAACCTTCCCAACTCACCATGTCTGAAAGAAGCTCTACTGGTAGAAGGACTTACAGCCAATCTCATCAGCATAAGTCAAATATGCGATTTAAATCTGGATGTCAACTTCACTCGTGACAAGTGCTCGGTCAAAGATGAACAGTGGAAGGAAGTCATGACAGGCCACAGGTCCCTTGATAACTGTTATCTATAGTCTCCAACAGTCACAACCTTGCCAACCAAGTGCTTTCTATCCAAAGCTCAAGAGACAAAGCTATGGCATCAAAAACTTGGTCACATCAATTTAAGGAGCATGCAAAAGATTCTCTCTGAAAAGGCGATCATTGGAGTTCCCAACCTCAAGATCATTGAAGGTAAAATCTGTGGAGAATGCCAGATTGGGAAATAAATCAAGACGTCACACAAGAAGGTACAACATCTTACTACTTCTCGTGTTCTAGAACTTCTTCATGTTGACCTTATGGGACCCATGCAAGTAGAAAGTCTAGGAGGGAAGAAGTACATATTTGTATGTGTAGACGACTTCTCGAGGTACACCTGGGTAGACTTTATTCGAGAAAAGTCAGACACCTTCTCAGTCTTTGAAGCCCTATGTCGGAGAGTTCAACGAGAAAAGGGAGAAGTCATTGGAAAAGTCGTCCGACTTCGAAGCGATCATGGAAAGGAGTTTGAGAACATCAGCTTCGCAAATTTCTGTGATGCTGAAGGAATTGCACACGAATTTTCTGCTCCCATCACTCCTCAGCAAAACATGATCGTTGAAAGGAAAAAACACACTCTTCAAGAAATGGCAAGAGTCATGATGTTAGCCAAAGACATCCCGCAGCACTTCTGGGCTGAAGCTTTGAATACAGCGTGCCATATTCATAATAGAGTGACCCTCCGCCCTGGAACTTCGCTCACTCTTTATGAAATATGGAGGGGGAGGAAGCCGAATGTCAAATATTTCCATTTCTTTGGATCGATCTGCTACATACCTGCAGATAGGGAACCTCGACGCAAACTTGATCCTAAAAGCGACGAAGGCATCTTCCTCGGATACTCCAGAAATAGTCAGGCCTTTCGTGTATTCAACAAACGCACCCGGACTATTATGGAATCCATCAATGTCGTGATCGATGACAGTAACGAGCAACCCAGTGACGAGGACGAAGAAGTCCTAAATCTCTCAGGAGAAGTCAGATCAGAAGTCAGAGGAGAAGTCAGACCAAAAGTCAGTGGCGATGAGCACAACAAAGAGTCTGAAGACGAAAGCCCAATCATCTCAGACAAAGAGGCATCTCCTGTAAGACAAAGAGCTCCGTCAAGAAGAATTCAGAAGAATCATCCACCCCAGGATGTGATAGGAGACATAAATGAGGGAGTGCGGACTCGACAAAAGGCATCTCTTGACTACAACGAGATGATAGGTAACGTTTGCTTTATTTCCAAAATTGAGCCAAATAATATACAAGAGGCCATCAATGATGAGTACTGGGTCTGCGCCATGCAAGAAGAATTGGTTCAATTTGCAAGGAATGAAGTCAGGGAACTAGTACCCAAGCCTGACAATGTCAATGTCATCGGGATAAAGTGGATATTCAAAAACAAGTCTAACGAGCAAGGAAACATCACTCGTAACAAAGCGAGACTGGTGGCTCACGGACACAAACAAGTCGAAGGAGTCGACTTTGAAGAAACTTTTGCTTCGGTAGCCAGACTGTAAGCCATACGACTTCTTCTCGGCATCGCATGTCATCAGCGTTTCAAACTCTATCAAATGGATGTAAAGAGTGCCTTCCTTAATGGAAATCTCAACGAAGAAGTCTATGTGGCTCAACCAAAGGGATTCGAAGACCATGACTCTCCGCACCATGTCTACAAGCTAAAGAAAGCTCTCTACGGACTCAAACAAGCTCCACGAGCATGGTATGAACGTCTCACTCAATTCCTAGTTCAGAATGGCTATATTCGAGGGGGAGTAGACAAAACTCTCTTTGTGAAGAAGGAAGGAAGGGACATCATGATTGCTCAAATATATGTCGACGACATTGTATTTGGAGGGAAGTCAGACAAGATGGTGGAACGTTTCGTCCAACATATGCAGTCTGAATTTGAGATGAGTATGGTCGGTGAGCTCACATACTTTCTAGACTTCCAGATCAAGCAGATGTCTGATGGAATATTTATCTCCCAAAGCAAATACGCAAAGAACATTGTCAAGAAGTTCGGGTTAGAAAAGGCCTCACACAAGAGAACTCCTATTGCCACACATGACAAATGCACAAAGGACGAGATGGGTGAATCAGTTGATCAAAGCCTTTATCGAAGCATAATAGGAAGTCTTCTCTATCTAACAGCAAGTCGACCCGACATCGCTTACTCCGTGGGAGTCTGTGCTCGATATCAAGCCAATCCAAAAGTCAGTCACTTAGCTCATGCCAAGAGGATCATAAGGTACATCTCGGGAACCTCTGAATTAGGTTTGCTATATTCCTTTGATACCTCTCCTACTCTTGTTGGATATTGTGATGCTGACTGGGCGGGAAGCACACCGGATCGAAGAAGTACCTCTAGAGGTTGTTTCTACCTGGGGAACAATCATGTATCGTGGTTCAGCAAAAAGCAGAATTGTATTGCTTTGTCTACTGCTGAGTCTGAATATATTGCAGCCGGAAGTAGCTGTACTTAGCTTCTTTGGATGAAACAAATGTTGGCAGAGTATGGAGTCAAGCAAGAAGTCATGACTTTATTCTGTGACAACATTAGTGCAATCAATATCTCGAAGAACCCAGTGCAACATAGCAAGACAAAGCATATTGACATCAGGCACCACTTTATTCGAGAACTTGTAGAAGACAAGAAGATAAAGCTCGAGTATTTACCCACCGAGAAACAAGTCGCTGACATCTTTACCAAAGCAGTAGATGCTAACAGGTTTGAAAGTCTGAGGTCATCCCTTGGACTTTGCTATCTGGAACAACCAGAAGTCAAGAAAGAAGAGGGAGAGCTTTTGAGTGAATTTTTACTCTCTCTCTCTATCTGGACCAGCCAGGGTCCACAAAATCTAGCCGGGCCCAAATCTCATTATCAGAAGCGCAGCTGGAATTATTTGTTGAAAAATTCAAAAAGGGGAATGATTGAAAAACCGACGACAATCCAATCAGCTCTCAACCCCCTTCAACTTCCGCAGAAAAAGCCTGCACAAGCCTCTCCATCTTCCCAAAACTGCTAGGGCACCTAGAGAAGGCTAAAACAAATCTGCGACTGAAAGAGTATGCTCTTCTTTTCAAAACCAAAACCGATCGAGCAAATGGTTGGAACTAGAAGCGGACGCATACCATCTGCATCCAAATTACGAGCAAAGATGAGGGTAAAGATGATTGCTCGAAAGCTATCAGTCTCAAAATCCTCGACAAACAAGCATGGAGTAAGGATTCGAGGGGGAAAAATTGCAGGGGAAAGTTCGGCAGCACCTCAAGAAGTAACAATCTCACCTCCGACTATCACACCAGTAGAAACAACTCCCGTCGTTGAGAAGGACGACACTTTAGCCAAATCTGCGAACCTAGAAGAGGAGATCTCTCTCTCTACTCCGACCCCGACACAAGGTTAATCTGCTATCCTCTCTGAAGAAAATACTGTAGATGGAAGCCTGCCTGTAGAAGGTTTAGAAACTCTTGTTCTTGAGACCCACGGCACTAGCACCAAGGTCCAATCCAGCCCCTCTAAGTCGACACCAACACCAGATAAATCCCCTCTAAACGAGGACTTGCAGAAAGAAGGAAGTTCCCATGTCGCCCCGGACAGTAATTCAGGGCTTAATGAAGATCAGGAAGCTATTCCATAAGTCACTCGATCTATAGAGGAACCTGTTAACATCGAAGAGATAGTCGACACTGAGACCATGGAGAAAGAAGAAGTTGTGCCTAAAAGGCTTGAGAGAAGGAAGCTACCAACAAGAAGGTTGGTCGATGAAGAAGAAGAACCCCAAGTACCGAGGAGATTGACCACAAAGAGGAAAACCACAGAGAAAGGAGGAGCATCTGCTTCTAAACAGCCAAAGAAGTCTAGAAGGAAGTCACTAACTTCTGCAGCAACATCTGCTCCAGAAGAAGAGGAATCTGAAGAAGAAGACACCCAGATTGTGCTACCACGGGTCAAAAAGGCAATGGGAGGGCAGAAACTCCCCAAGAATTTGCCTAAAGCTCCTACAGATAATGTCTCCTTCCACTATGTAGACAACGCGGTTAAATGGCAGTATGTATACCAGCGCAAGATCTATCCAGAAAGAGAGCTTTCCACAGAGGCGCAGGGGATAAACTTGATCGTGGAACTTCTCCGAAGAGCAGGCCTGACCAATACGGTCATAAATATTGGGCCATTCTACCCAGCATTGGTCAAAGAGTTTATTGTCAACCTTTCAAGCGAGTTTGATGATCCAGAAGACGCTGAATACAGAAAGGTGTTCGTTCGGGGAGGATGCTTCGAAATATCTGCCTCAACCATCAATGCCTATCTTGGCAGAGAAGACCCAGAAGTCACTCCAGAAGTCCCGCACTTAAACAAAGTAGCAGTCTAGATCACTGGAGGACGGAAGAAGGTCTGGCCCGTCAAAGACACCATTGCGGCCACTGAGCTAACTGCCAAATACTCAATACTCTACCGCATTTGCCTGGCAAATTGGGCACCTTCTACACATGGGTCGAGCATCAAAACCGAATTGGCTAAACTCATATACCAAATAGGTATGCAATCTTCTCTTGATTTTGGCTCATATGTTATTGAACATCTAGTCAAGCATGCCAAATCATGCGCTGTCAAACTTCCTATCGGGTTTCCTTCATTGATCACCGGTCTCCTTCTCCAACAATGTCCTCACAGTGTTCGAGAGACGGATGTTCCGGGTAAGAAGCCACTGCCCCTTGCTATCAGCATCAAGAACTTCGAAGGTAAGCATTTGAAGGACCTCGCACCTCCTATGGCCAAAGCATCAGGAGCTGGTTCAAGCTCTCGACTTTTAGGACCACTTGGCACTAGGATGGAGGAAGAATTGGTGGAGATGATCGATGATCTGGAGAAGTCAATTGCGATGCTATCAACCCGCAAAGTCGCCTGTGAAGCTCTGCTCAATGACCTCCGCTCTGCTCCTGCTGCTGAAGATGATGTCGATGACTCCACTTCGTTTTAAGTATTTCTCTGATTCACTATGATAAACTTGTTCCACACACACACTCTTAAATCCTTGGGGTATGTCCGAGTTACTTTTCTGCACTCTATGACACTGGTTTTATTTGCTCATGGTTGAGCTGGATACTTGCTCTTTTTGAGCTGTTTATTTTGCTCATGGTGTGAGTTGGTTTTTACCCTGCTGTTTAGTCGAATTTCATTGTATGATTGCCTTTGGCAATATTGTTAGACAAACAGGGGGAGATAGATAGGCTACGCCAGAAGTTACGCCAGAAGTCGCGCCAGAAGTTGCGCATAGAAGTTGCACAAAGAAGTTGCCGCTCCAGAAGTTAAACTAGAAGCCGCTCCAGAAGATAAACCAGAAGCCGCACAAGAAGTCGCATCAGAAGTCACATAACTTACTGTGTGCGTAATTGCCTCAAGGTGACGATGTGCCTGAAATGTGTTTTAAGTCACATCACTTGCTGTGCGTAACTGCCACAAGATAAATCACTTGCTGTGCGTAACAGCCACAAGGTGACGATGTGCTTAAAAAGGTGTTTGCCTAAAAAATTGCCAAAGGGAGAGATTGTTGCTACGTTTAATTGTTGGCATAATTTTTTAGCGCAAAATTAAGAAGTCGTACAACATGTTACATGACATGTGGAGCGACTTGTTACGATCAAGAATAGGAAAGATCTGAAGCTTTTCCATTTCGACGAAGCTTGGAGCGAAAGAAGAAAGGCGCCACGAAGACTTGGAGCGCAAGAGAGTGACGTCGACAAGTCAGGCGACTTCCAGCTGGCAGTTACACGTCAGCAATAGGCGGCAACTCTACTTGCCTGATTTATTCTGGAAGTCAGAACAGGCAAGACGACTTCCAGCTGTCGTGGAAGGCGGCAACGACTTGCCTGATTTATTCAGGAAGTCTGAAACTTCCTGTTCCTGATCCGAGAAGGATTATGAATGTGAGCTGCTATAAAAAGCCTTGTGCTTCCCATTAGCAGTCATCCCTTCTCATTCTAACAATTGCAAGATTTCTCAGAGCTCTTAACCGTGCACTATTGGCGTGTTGAGAGTCTGATTAAGATTCGCTAGAACGGTCTTTACTCCGATCAAACATTAAGTCGCGAAGACTAAGTGTTTGGATCGGTTAGGGTTTTTGCTTGTGATTGAAGATTCACAACTCCGTCAAAAAAGACAACGACACCGAGTATAGGCTTGCTCGAAGGGTGGAATTGAGAGGATCTCAAAGACAGGGGGAGAGGCCCTTGGTCGAGGTTGTTCACGGTGAGATCTATAGTAGCTTAGGACAATAACTTGTGTGATAGCTAGTTGGTGCTTAAAGTTGTACTATTGACTACCTAATAGTGAAAACCTTTCCACTGGCAAAGTGCCCCCAGACGTAGGTGCGGAGTCACCGAACTGGGTAACATCTCTGGTGTCGCTATTATCTGTTTACTGTTTACGCTTACGGTTTACGTTTTAGGCAAGTAGTCGATACACAAGTTACGACTTTGTGTTCGACTTCTTGACTCGGCTACGATTAAGAATTTCATTGTGTACTCATGGGCCCACATACGTATGAATGTATTAGGCCCAGGAGATCACTTACCCTTTCACCTAAGCCGCCAAAAGGCGCCTTTGTCATCTTTCCAATAATACAAGATTCGCATCTTTCGATTGGTGTGAATTCAAACAGAGTTAACAGTCCACACTTGTGAAGTGTCGAGACACGTTTCTCGCCAATATGGCCTAGACGACAGTGCCACATCACTGTTTGGTTTAAGTCATCCGACTTCAACCTCTTACTTACGTTATAGTTTGAACTGTAGTTAGAGTTATCAACATTTAAAATGTACAAACCACCAACCATAGATTCAGTGCCATAAAAAATATTATTTCTTGATAAAGTAAATAAACCATTATCTATGCAAAATACAAAACCAAGTTTGTCCAAACTCGACACTGAAATAATATTCCTACTAATAGTAGACATCGTTCAAAACTAAGATAAGCCCTGTAGGCATCCTAAGACTAATAGAACCGACAACCGTCGTTGACACCGAACTGCTGTCTCTGACTCTCAGATCCCGCTCGCCTTTCCCTAGGAGCTTCTTACTTTCGAAATGCTACAAATTAACACAAATGTGAGTTTCTTCCCTGGTATCAACTACCCATGTGTCTGAGAAAGTAACGTTGAGATTATACTCAACAACGTAAATACCTGATCCAGTTCCTGAAGGGTGTCCTCCCTTCTGCAAGGTCTTCACATATTCCTTGTGCTGCCTGCAATCCTTTTTCCAATGGCCTGGCTGCTGGTAGTAATAAAAGATTACCCCTGCGGTCGAAGCATTCCCTTCAGTTTTAGGAACCGCTGGTATCTTCATACCCTTGGGTACCCTTAACTGCCCAGCTAGGTGCATTGGCTTCATACCCTTACCCGCCACTACTAGAGCCTTGCCCTTGTTGGGATATCCTGGTGACTTGCCCTTAGGTTTGCCAGCTCTTTTGAAGTTGACATCCTTATTGACCATCAAAACCTAAGGGGTTATACCCTTGAGATTCTTTTCTGCTGTCACCAACATCCCATGTAGTTCCTTGATGGTCTTTTCCGTATTATGGAAATTGTAACTAGTAATTACATCTCCATAAACCTTAGGAAGAGACATCAGAACTATGTCCGATTTCAGCTGCTCTGTGAAGCTATGACCTAGACTGGTCAAGCGATCAAAGAGGCATTTCATCTTGAGGACATGTGGGCTTACTGCCTCACCAGCATTGAGCCTGCTATGGAATAACTCCCTAAGAGTGTCGTATCTTTCGACACGAGCATTCTTCTGGTGGTATACCTAGATCTCATCCATCATTTGTTGAGAATTGTCCATGAGATACATAAATTTGTCCTGGGTGTCATTTTCCATGGACCCGACCATGAGGATGCCAACATCTGTTTGGTCGCTAAGATACTTTTCATAAGCTGTCTTATCGGCCTCGTTGGCATCATCTGTGGGCACTTTTATTGGCTTATCCGTAAGGATATACTCCTGTCTGTCATACCGAAGGGCATGCTTCAGGTTCCTTTCCCAAACTAGGTAGTTGGTTCCTGAAAGCTTGTCATTCGACAGAAGAGACTTTAGCGCTACACTGCTAGAACGTGTGATTTGGGTTGCGACGGTGCCATTATATCTACACATGAAAAATCAGTCAATCAGATTCTTTATTAAGTTATAGTGAGAGATTCTTGAGTATTAATATTTCTGATTCTTATTTTCTGAATCTAAACCAAGATCTCCGCATACCCAAAACTGAAGTGAGTTAATCTCATCGCCTCAGTTTTGGACATTGCAGTACGACAGTCTGGTCCTTTCACAAAACCATGTGATTCTTGGCTATGGCTTATACATTATATGTATACGGTATTGCCTATATCTGATACCCTGGCTCAGATCATCTAAGAATCGCAGCAAAGTCAACCACCTTTCCACGCATGATCCAATCTGCATAGTTACTCCGCTAATGCGCACCCACCCATACAAGATTGTGGGTCTGTGAACTAATCGAAGTGATGAAACGTGCGCGGTATCTAGTTTGACTTGAAATTACTTGCAATTTCAAATGTCCATTCTCACTGATCATTATTTGATCTTAACTTGAAATTATCATCTACAAATCCATGTAGAGATATTTTCATTATGATGTACATGTGCATGACCAATTAATTTCTATTAATCACTACACATGTGGGTGATGATCTAATTAATATAAACTTATGAGAATTAAATCATGCATACAACCATGTTGGGATTTTGTGCCCTAGCACAATGTATTTTCAATCTACTCATGTAATAAGATTATTAGTTGAAATAAAATCGGTATTCATATTACTAAGTGTTGTAGTAATATCTTAAGTATAATTTGATTTGTATCATTGATGTGTCAACACATAATAGTAGATCTAAAGATTAGATAAAATCTTATATAAGCAGTGCCCGATCAGGATAGCTTCATAAGAAGCGATCGGTATGAGGCTAACTCTAAATGCTCACGCTCTACTAATCATGGCCAGAAGGGGGCCGGAGTTAGGTCATAGTGAAATTCTGAACCGTAGCCGAGTCAGGAAGTCAAACACAAAGTCTTTAACTTGTGTATCGACTTCTTGTGGAAACCGTAAGCAAAGTAATAGACAGATAATAATCACGACACCAGAGATGATTACCCAGTTCGGTGACTCCGCACCTACGTCTGGGGGCACTTTGCCAGTGGAAAGGTTTTTCACTATAGGTAGTCAATAGTACAACTTCAAGCCTAACTAGCTATCACATAAGCTATTGTCCTAAGCTACTATAGATCTCATCGTGAATCACCTCGACCCGGAGCCTCTCCCCCTGTCTTTGAGATTCCCTCAATTCCACCCTTCGAGCAAGTCCATGCTCGGTGTCGTTGTCGTCTTGGACGGAGTTGTGAATCTTCAATCACAAACAAAAACCCTAACCGACCCAAACACTTAGTCTTCGCAACTCAAGGTTTGATCGGAGCAAAAAGTCCGTTCTAGCGAATATTCATCAGCCTCTCAACACGCCGATGGTGCACGGTTAAGAGCTCTGAGAAATCTTGCAAGTGTTAGAACAAGAATGGATGATCTGCTAATGGGAAGCCAAGGGCTTTTTATAGCAGCTCACATTCCTAATCCTTCTCGGATCAGGAACAGGAAAGTCAGGCAAGTTGTTGCCGCCTTCCATGACAGCTGGAAGTCGTCTTGCATGTTCTGACTTCCTGATGAAATCAGGCAAGTCGAGTTGCCGCCTTTAGCTGACGTGTAACTGCCAGCTGGAAGTCGCTTGACTTGTCGACGTCACTCTCTTGCGCTCCAAGTCTTCATGGCGCCTTTCTTCTTTTGCTCCAAGCTTTGTCGAAATAGGAAAGCTTCAAACTTTCCTAATCTGCACCGTCGTCACCTTGAGGCAGTTACGCTCACAGCAAGTTTCGTGACTTCCGATGCGACTTCTTGTGCGGCTTCTAGTGTATTTTCTGGAGCAGCTTCTGGAGCTTAACTTCTTGAGCAGCTTCTGGAGCTTAACTTCTTGAGCGGCGACTTCTATGTACATCTTTCGGCACGACTTCTGGAAGGACTTCACAGTTGACTTTGCGAGTTGAGAGCGTGGCAATTGTCTTCTCCAGATCAGCAATCATTTCCACCAATTCTTCCTCCATCCTAGCGCCAATTGGTCCTGAGGGTCGAGAGCTTGATCCAGCTCCTTGGGTTTTGGCCATAGGAAGTCCGAGGTCCTTCAACTGCTTCCCTTCAAAGTTCTTGAGGTTGATGGCTAGGGGCAGTGGCTTCTTACCCGGAATATCTGATTCTCGAACAATGTTAAGATATTGTTGGAGAAGGATACCGGTGATTAGCGAAGGAAACCCGATCGGAAGTTTGATAGCACATGATTTGGCGTGCTTAACTAGATGGTCAATAACGTATGCGCCAAAATCAATGGAAGACTGCGTACCTATTTGATAAATGAGTTTTGCCAGCTCGGTTTTGATGCTTGATCCATGCGTAGAGGGTGCCCAATTAGCCAGACCGATGCGGTAGAGCATAGAATATTTTGCTGTGAGCTCGGTTGCCGCGATGGTGTCCTTGACTGGCCAGCCCTTCTTACGTCCTCCGGTTATTTCGACCGCTACTTTGTCCAAGTGCGGGACTTCCGGAGTGACTTCTGGGTCATCTCTGCCAAGATAGGTGTTGATGGTTGAGGCAGAGATTTCGAAGCATTCCCCCCGAACAAACACCTTTCGGTATTCAGCATCTTCAGGTTCATCGAACTCGCTTGATAGGTTGACAATAAACTCCTTTACCAAAGTTGGGTAGAATGGCCCAATATTTATGACCGTGTTGGTCAGGCCAGCTCTACGGATAAGCTCTACAATCGCATTTATCCCTTGTGCCTCTGTGGAGAATTCTCTTTCTGGATAGATCTTCCGTTGATAGACATACTGCCACTTAACGGCATTGTCTACAGAGTAGAAAGAGACGTTGTCTGTGGGTGCCTTCGGTACATACTTGGGGAGTTTCTGCCCTCCTAATGTCTTCTTCAGCTGTGGTAGCACAATCAGGGTGTCTTCTTCTTCAGATTCTTCTTCTTCAGGGACAACAGTTACTGCAGTGGTCAATGACTTCTTTCTTGACTTCTTCGGCTGTTTGGACGCCGAAGCTCCTCCTTTTTCTGTTTCTTTTCTCTTTGGGGTCAATCTTCTCTGAACTTGGGGTTCTTCTTCTTCATCAACCAACCTTCGTGTTGGTAGCTTCCTTCTCTCAGCCCTCTTGGGCATAGCTTCTTCCTTTTCCATGGTTTCAATGTCGACACTTTCTATGTTGTGGACAGGTTCCTCTAGAGGTTGAGTGACTTCTGGAATGACTTCAGGATTATCATCACGCCCTGAATCACTGTTCGGGGCGACATTGGAACTTCCTTCCTTTTGCAAGTCCTCGTTTAGAGGAGATTTCTCTGGTGCGGGTGTCGACTTAGAGGGGCTATGTTGGACCTTGGAGCTAGTGCCGTGGACTTCAGGAACAAGGGTTTCTAAACCCTCTACAGGAAGGCTTTCTTTTATGTTTTCTTCAGAGAGGATAGCAGATTTACCTCGTGTTGGAGTCGGAGTAGAGAGAGAAGCTTCTTCTTCAACGTTCGCCGAACCGGCTAGAGCGTCGTCCTTTTCAACGACGGGGATAGTGTCTTCCGGTGTGATGGATGGAGGCGAACTTGTTACTTCCTGAGGTGCTGCCGAAGTTTCTCCTACCCCTCTTCCTCCTTGGATCCTCACTCCATGCTTGGTCCTCATCGATTTGGAGGCAGATAATTTCTTGGCAATGACTTTCGCCCTCATTTTTGCTCGAAGTACTTTTGAAGCAGATGGTATTCTTCCGCTGCGAGTACCAACCATTTAGCTAGGATTTGTTCTTTGTGGGGAGAAGACAGATTCTTTGCTGAACCCTTTTTGATCTGAGAAACCCTAGCGATTTCAAATGGTGGAGGAGGTGCAGAGTCTGTGGAAGTTGAACAGAATGATTTCTGATAGATGGATAGTCAGATCGTAATTATTCTCAAAATTCAAAAAGACTAACGGGCTTTTGATAAAAGGATTTGGGCCCGGCTTGATTTTGTGGACCCTGTTTGGTCCTGATCGAGAGAAAGAGTAAAATCAACTAAAAGCTCTTCCTCTTCTTGCTTGACTTCTGGCTATTCTAGACAGCAAAGTCCGAGGATTGACCTCAGACTTTCAAACCTTTTAGCATCTAATGCTTTTGTAAAAATGTCTGCGACTTGTTTCTCAGTGGGTAGGTATTCGAGCTTTATTTTCTTGTCTTCTACAAGCTCTCGAATGAAGTGGTGCCTGATGTCAATATGCTTTGTCTTGCTATGTTGCACTGGGTTCTTCGAGATGTTGATTGCACTGATGTTGTCACAGAACAAAGTCATGACTTCTTGCTTGACTCCATATTCTGCCAACATTTGTTTCATCCAAAGAAGCTGAGTACAGCTACTTCCAGCTGCGATATATTTGGACTCAGCAGTAGACAAAGCAATACAATTTTGCTTTTTGCTGAACCATGATACAAGATTGTTCCCTAGATAAAAACAACCTCCAGAGGTGCTTCTTCGATCTGGTGTGCTTCCCGCCCAGTCAGCATCACAGTATCCAACCAAAGTAGGGGAGGTATCAAAGGAATATAGCAAACCTAATTCAGAGGTTCCTGAGATGTACCTTATGATCCTCTTTGCATGAGCCAAGTGACTGACTTTTGGATTAGCTTGATATCTAGCACAAACTCCCACAGAATAAGCAATGTCGGGTCGACTTGCAGTTAGATAGAGGAGACTTCCTATTATGCTTCGATAAAGACTTTGATCAACTAGTTCTCCCATCTCGTCCTTTGTGCACTTGTCATGTGTGGCAATAGGAGCCCTTTTGTGCGAAGCCTTTTCTAACCCGAACTTCTTGACAATGTTCTTTGCGTATTTTCTCTGGGAGATAAATATTCCATCTGACATCTGCTTGATCTGGAAGCCTAGGAAATATGTGGGCTCACCGACCATACTCATCTCAAATTCAGACTGCATGTGTTGAACGAAGCGTTTCACCAACTTGTCTGACTTTCCACCAAATACAATGTCGTCGACATATATTTGAGCAATCATAATGTCCTTTCCTTCCTTCTTCACAAAGAGAGTTTTATATACTCCCCCTCGAATATAACCATTCTGTACAAGGAATTGGGTAAGACGTTCATACCATGCTCGTGGAGCTTGTTTGAGACCGTAGAGAGCTTTCTTTAGCTTGTAGACGTGGTGCGGAGAGTCATGGTCTTCGATTCCCTTTGGTTGGGCTACATAGACTTCTTCGTTTAGATTTCCATTAAGGAAGGCACTCTTTACATCCATTTGATAGAGTTTAAAACGCAGATGACATGCGATGCCGAGAAGAAGTCGTATGGCTTCCAGTCTGGCTACTGGAGCAAAGGTTTCTTCAAAGTCGACTCCTTCGACTTGTGTGTAACCTTGAGCCACCAGTCTCGCTTTGTTTCGAGTGATGTATTTGACATGGAAGTATTTGACATTCGGCTTTCTCCCCCTCCATATTTCATAAAGAGTGAGCGAAGTTCAAGGGCGAAGAGTCACTCTATTATGAATATGGCATGCCGTATTCAAAGCTTCAGCCCAGAAGTGTTGCGGGATGTCTTTGGCTAACATCATGACTCTTGCCATCTCTTGAAGAGTGCGATACTTTCTTTCAACGATTCCGTTTTGCTGAGGAGTGATGGGAGCAGAAAATTCGTGGGCAATTCCTTCAGCATCACAAAAGTTTGCGAAGCTAATGTTTTCAAACTCCTTTCCATGATCGCTCCGAAGACGGACGACTTTCCCAATGACTTCTCCCTTTTCTCGTTGAACTCTTCGACATAAGGCTTCAAAGACTGAGAAGGTATCTGACTTCTCTCGAATAAAGTCTACCCATGTGTACCTCGAGAAGTCGTCTACGCATACAAATATGTACTTCTTCCCTCCTAGACTTTCTACTTGCATGGGTCCCATAAGGTCAACATGAAGAAGTTCTAGAACACGAGAAGTAGTAAGATGTTGTACCTTCTTGTGCGACGTCTTGACTTGTTTCCCAATCTGGCATTCTCCACAGATTTTTCCTTCGATGATCTTGAGGTTGGGAACTCCAATGATCGCCTTTTCAGAGAGAATCTTTTGCATACTCCTCAAATTGATGTGACCAAGTTTTTGATGCCATAGTTTTGTCTCTTGAGCTTTGGATAAAAGGCACTTTGTTGGCAAGGTACTGACTGTTGGAGATCATAGATAACAGTTGTCAAGGGACATGTGGCCTATCATGACTTCCTTCTGTTGTTCGTCTTTGACCGAGCACTTGTCACGAGTGAAGTGGACATCCAGATCTAAATCACATATCTGGCTTAGGAGGCCTTCTACTAGCAGAGCTTCTTTCAGACATGGAGGCCTTCTACTAGCAGAGCTTCTTTCAGACATGGAGAGTTGGGAAGATTGAGTTTTCCTTTCCCGAGTACTCTAGCTTTTACTCCATCTCCAAAAGTAACAAAGCTATTTGTGCATGGTGTTAGAGTGACCAAGAAAGAGCTATTACCCGTCATATGTCGAGAGGATCCACTATCGAAGTACCAATTGTTGCTGGTTGAGGCCTTTAAAGCGGTGTATGCGATGTTAGCTCGATAGTTGACCTCTTTGACTCGCCATTCCTTCCGAGGTTGGCTTTTCTTGATGGTAGTCCTTTTCTTGACCGAGCTCTTCCCATATAGCTGATAGCAGAAGGGTCGAATATGTCCTTTTCGTCCACAGTGATGACAAACCCAGTTGTGTCTTTTGGTCTGGATTTTTGAAGCGGCCAAAATAAGAGGCTTTTTGGTTGCCTGGTCAGTCGTGAAGTTAGGTGACTTCTGACGAGACTTCTGGGAGACAGACTTCTGAGGAACGAATATAGTGTGCGAAGATGAGGCTTCTTTCGAATATCCAAGACCTTCCATATTCCTTGATGGTTTCCCGATCGAAAGTATTTGGTCCAGAGTGTCAGTACTTGGATTCATCATCTTTACAGACTTGGTGACCTGCTCTAACACGCCTTTTAGTCAAGCAACTTCCTTTTTTAGATCAATAGTCGTCTCAAGAAGTCTTGACTTGTCTTCATTAAGAGTAAGAATGAGAGTGTTCTGTTTTTCGATTACCTGAGAGTCTTCAAGCCACTTGACATACCATTCGTTGTAAGCGTTGTTGAGAGTCTAATCGGATAGCTCATCATCAGAGTCATACTTCTTTGAGCTTTCAGCTGGTTGATCTATTGTGGAGGAAGTGAAAGCCACATAGTTACTTGTATGCTCAAGGTCACTATCTTCCTCATCTTCATCGTCAGTTAGAGAGGCAATGAATCCCTTCTTCTGTTTCTTTAGGAAGTTGGGACATTCTCTTTGCATATTTCCATACCCCTCACATTCAAAACACTG
Organism: Geranium rotundifolium; assembly: GCA_963920655.1. Lineage (NCBI taxonomy): Eukaryota > Viridiplantae > Streptophyta > Magnoliopsida > Geraniales > Geraniaceae > Geranium > Geranium rotundifolium. The sequence goes on along the minus strand of OY987313.1, from coordinate 23,805,760 downwards.
TGCTCCTTTACCTGATCGTTCTCCTCGTCCTCCATCGTTGGCTGTGTTGTCGAGCTTCTGAAACTTATGCTGTAGCTTGTCTCTGACTTCTCGGGTGACTTTTCTTCCTGTCATTTGGCCAAATCTTTTCATGACTTTGTTGTAGTTTTTGGCCAGCATGGCGATAGTTTCTTCAATGTCACTATCTAACTCAGAGTGCGTTGAGTTCTTCTGATTAGAACTTTTGAAAGCCACACCTTTGTGTTTCTTCTCGATAGGAGGTAGGGAGAGCTCGAAAGTCATTAGTGAGCCCATGAGCTCATCAAACTTTAGTGTCTTCAGGTCATGGACTTCTTCGATAGCAGTGATCTTCATCTTGAATCTGGGACTTAGAGCTCTCAGCGTTTTTCTGACCAAATCTTCATCGGTCATAGGCTTGCCAAGTGAATATGATTCATTGGCCAGATCCTTGATGCGCACATTAAACTCCGCAATAGTATCGTCATCATTCATGGTCAGAGCCTCAAAGTTAGTCGTGAGGTACTGTAACTTCTGCTCTTTGACTTTTGAAGTACCCTCGTAGGCAACCGCAAGTGTGTCCTAGGCAATTTTGGCACTTGTGCATGTGTTGATGAGTCGAAACACATTCTTGTCTACTCCATTAAAGATAGCATTGAGTGCACGAGAATTACCTAGGGCGACTTCATCTTCATGCTCCACTCCTTTTCTGGTTTGATGCTGGTTTGATTTCCATGAGCATCAGCATAATAAGGTTCCTCCCATCCATTGATGATAGACTTCCAGGTTTTGCTGTCGAGGGACTTCAGGACCGCACACATCCGTGCTTTCCAATATCCATAGTTTGTTCCGTCGAGTACCGGCGGACGATTGACAGATCCTCCTTCCTTTGAATCCATATTAGCTACTCAGAATTTTACAGGAAAATCACCTAAGAGATTAAGGTGCCTCCTCTGATACCAATTGAAATTCTGAACCATAGCCGAGTCAGGAAGTCAAACACAAAGTTTTTAACTTGTGTATCGACTTCTTGTGGAAACCGTAAGCAAAGTAATAGACAGATAATAATCACGACACCAGAGATGATTACCCAGTTCGGTGACTCCGCACCTACGTCTGGGGGCACTTTGCCAGTGGAAAGGTTTTTCACTATAGGTAGTCAATAGTACAACTTCAAGCCTAACTAGCTATCACATAAGCTATTGTCCTAAGCTACTATAGATCTCACCGTGAATCACCTCGACCCGGAGCCTCTCCCCCTGTCTTTGAGATTCCCTCAATTCCACCCTTCGAGCAAGTCCATGCTCGGTGTCGTTGTCGTCTTGGACGGAGTTGTGAATCTTCAATCACAAACAAAAACCCTAACCGACCCAAACACTTAGTCTTCGCAACTCAAGGTTTGATCGGAGCAAAAAGTCCGTTCTAGCGAATATTCATCAGCCTCTCAACACGCCGATGGTGCATGGTTAAGAGCTCTGAGAAATCTTGCAAGTGTTAGAACAAGAACGGATGATCTGCTAATGGGAAGCCAAGGGCTTTTTATAGCAGCTCACATTCCTAATCCTTCTCGGATCAGGAACAGGAAAGTCAGGCAAGTTGTTGCCGCCTTCCATGACAGCTGGAAGTCGTCTTGCATGTTCTGACTTCCTGATGAAATCGAGTTGCCGCCTTTAGCTGACGTGTAACTGCCAGCTGGAAGTCGCTTGACTTGTCGACGTCACTCTCTTGCGCTCCAAGTCTTCGTGGCGCCTTTCTTCTTTTGCTCCAAGCTTTGTCGAAATAGGAAAGCTTCAGACTTTCCTAATCTGCGGCTCGTAACAAGTCGCTCCATATGTCATGTAACATGTTGCTCGACTTCTTACTTTTGCGCTAAAAAATCATGCCAACTATTAAACGTAGCAACACATAGTATCACCAGACAGGGGTGATATAGGACGACCCGATCATGAGTATGTTACTTAGACACAGTCATGAACATACTCATATGTCGGGACATTAAATCACATCACAGGATCATTGAGTTCACTATGTAATGACTGACGAGTTTGACTCAGTCTAACGTCTCATGTAAAAGGGTTACAATAACGACTATGATTGGCTCGATCACGAGTTACATGAGTTGACTCAATAGATCGCTGAAGGATTTATCCCTCATACGGACGTATGAGCAGATATCTGTTTAGGTCACTTGATGAGTACAACTGAAATACAATAGCATGGCCATGCAGTCGATACGGAGTATCAATTAAAATTCAGTTAACTCAGATCAAGAAACAGGAAAATTGAACGAGGATGACTTGTCTATGCCTCGTGGTTGTTAAAGATATCAAGAAAATAAAAGTATAGATTCATGTACGACAAGTTTGAGTCGAAATCTCGATAATCACAAGCGTTAGGTACTCATGATGTCTTGCTAGAGGTCACTCATGATGGAAAGGGTAAAATGGTAATTTTACCAGTCCGCCAACGTGTCGTGAGCCTAGAGGGTCACACACTAAAGGTTGAGGAAAACGGATGGAATCATATAGAGGAATCATGAGATAGACAAAATCTGATTTTGGATTAAACCGGATTAGACCGATTTCGGTTTAGGATTAAACCGGAAATCAAGAACGGTTTATTTGGACCAATTAATTATAATCTAAATAAATAGATTTAATTGATTTAGCTAAACAGGTCCTAGCCAGATTGGGCTAAACCAGAATGGGGTTCTCTACATTAATTAATTAAAAGCTTTAGGTTTTAAGCCCATTAAGGCCTTTAATTAATTATTGCCTAAAAAGAGTTATAAAAGGGAAATTTTTAGATTTTAAAACATAAAAAAAAAATTCCAAGACCCTAATCTCTCTCTCCCTCTTTCTCTTGGCCGACCAGCCCCTCTCCCTCTCTCCTCCCTGTTTTGCTTGCTTCGAACTTCTAGTAAGGATCGTTGTGAGTATCCCCGGATTGCTCTTCCTGTGTGGACGTTCTTTAGAGGTCACTGAATCTTATTTAGTGACAAAGAGATTTCTAATCAAGCTAAAACATAAATTTTATTCTACCCTGGATCTCATGATCAATTCATGATCATGTAAGATCCTTATTAAACATGGAACTTTGAGGTTAATTTCTTGTATGGGCATGAAATTAATTGATTGGAACCCTCAGAAATTCCTTCAATGGTATCAGAGGCTGGTTACACATGATTATTGTATTCGAGCATGATAGATTAGATTTAATTTTGCAATTTATTTCAGGTTGTGAGATTAAAATTACAAATTTTATGGTTTTTGATTAATGAATTAATTGCTGGAATTTATTTAATTGTTGCTGAAAATTAAAGTTTGATCGAATTAGATCAGGGTCGATACCCGCGGGAGGCCGAGGCTAGCCGAGAGGCTAACCCCGGCCGAGCCACGGGCCGACCAGATCTGCCTGTGGCAGATCTGGCCGAGCCTCTCGGCTCAGACCAGGGGAAGGCCACGTCCTGACCTAACCGGCCAGGCGGCCCACCACAGCCTGACCTAACCGGCCAGGCAGCCCACCATGGCCAGCCCTCACGGGCTTGTGAGTCATTGCGCGGCCAGCCCTAGCGGCTAGGGTTTGGCCGAACCCTAATTGTCCCTCGGTTAAATTTTGGATCGGTCAAACCGGAAAGGATTCGGTTCAGAACCGACCCAGAAAAATCCAGAATTTTCAGCGATATTTAATCTGGCATTCTGATATGTATTGGTTATGTGGTTGAGTCTATTGACTCTCTTGAATTTGTGGTTATTCTGGATTTGGAGGTTTTAACAAGTTGAATTCCTTGGTTTGTTGATGTTGATGATTTTATTTTTTTTGTTTGTGAATTTTGGAGCAATTTCTGCTATTTGATTTGTATATAACTGGGGTGCGTAGGTGTTTGGTGATTTATATGGTGTTAGGTGAGCTATTTAGCAACTGATCTCTTGTTTTTAGACTTGAATACATAGAGTAAGTTCATTGATAAATCTATTAGGGGTCTTAAGCTTGATAGGCTTGTACTTGTAGATGATAACATTTGTGCCCTAGTCCAATTGGTATTAGCCTGTAAACGTCTATGTACAAATATCATCGTTTGTAATGTATAAATATAAACGGCTTTATATTACTTATGTGTTGAAGTAATATGTTAAGCATGATCTGATTTATGACCACTAAAGTAGTAGAACCATAAATCTGTACGGATCACACTTAACGAGTCCCTGGTCAACCTATGCTTCCTTGAAAGCGACCAGTATGAGGATGGTTCTTAATGACGTAGTTCTACTTGTCATAAGGATGTGGGATCCTGGAACCATATCATAGATATCATGAGGTGATTGATATCGGACGACCCGCATTGAATAGTGTTTTCATAGATTAAGCCATAAACATATTCAGATGCGATAGCTTGTCACGACGTCCTTAGACCAAGGAGTCTTTGTGATCACTGTGCAATGAACGTACGGCTTTAACTTGCGCCAAACGCTTTCTGTAAAAGGATTGCTATGAAGGGCATGATTGGGTGGCGGAACGGATTGCATGAGTGACACGAAAGACGGCTAAGGGATTTATCCCTCATACTACGGTATGGGAAAGATATCTGTTAGAAGGCCTCTTGATGGAGACTGACTGAGAGGAAAAGCATGGCCATGCAAATGATTCGGGTTATCAGTCCTCAGTCATCTCGCATATCAAGTAACAATGATTGATTGAACAAGGGAGACGACTCTATGCCTTGAGATCAATCGGGATATCTAGAGATAAAAGGATGGTGACTTGTACGCACAAAGGTTAAGTCGAATCATCGATCATCGTGCACCTTGGGTAATCATAATGTTTTACTAGAGACCACTTATGATGGATCGGGCAAGAGCGAGTCTTGCGCCGATCTGCCAACGGTGGCATGAGCCTAGAGGGTCACACACATACAAGACGGATAACTTGAGACACGGAAACATGGATGTTTCTTAAGGAGAAGTATATGGACAAAACTGGAGGTTTTGTGCCATAGGTTCGGTTTGAGAGAATAATTAGCGAATCGAGAAAAATTGAGTTTTTCGTCGATATCGCGTCGGACTTTGTTTGATAAGTAACGACAAAAAGGTCGGGAAACTTTTGGACGCGGCATGAGACAACACGGGAGGGACCATTGGGCTCCACCCATGAAGCCTCATGGCCGGCCCAATAAGGCCATATGGCCGGCCCACTTGGTGGGGCCATTGTGGTGGCCACACAACACCATGCTTAGTTGGTGGTTGTGGATTAAGAGGTGAGTGATTTAAGGGGTATGGGTTAAAGCACCTTTAAGCCCATACCAATCACTTTAAACCCATACTTGTGAGTTGGATGATGGATTAAATGCAAGACTTTGATTCATTAATCATTTAATCACAAAACACTCACAAAACCTCTCTCTCTCTCTAGTGTGGCCGGCCACCCCTTGTTCTTCTCCTCCATCTTGCTCTCTTGTTCTTCATTTAATTGTTCTGGTAGGCAATTAAGTGAAGGATCTTGAAGATCATCCTCTTGGTGTGGACTTGCTTTAGAGAAGAAGATCCGAACGTTCTTCTTTATCGATTCAAACAAGACTTAAAGGTAAACATCTTGTGGAATAGATTTTGCTTTGGGATTTAATAGTTTAAATGTTCTTGGACAAGGTTTGGAGTAGATTATCTTTTTATTGCTTCCGCTATCATAATGACGATCTAGAACGCTCCAAAACCCTACAGTAGAATCTATCAGAGGTAATTGCATAAACACTTATTATGAATTTCATTTTATCTCCCTTACAAATTTAGTATTATGTTAATGCAATGTACTGAATATAGAGCTATTTCTTTTCAAGTAGACATAAATCATGTTGACAAGATTAACGAAATATTCAATGCAATAAGTTATAAGAAATGAGCATCTTTCATTCAGATGCTACAAAGCTAACTTGGTCCTAAATGCTTTCAGGTTGGTTAATATTCTTCTTGTTACCAATGTCACATCTATTACCAATATCCGTTTGTTGTGCTTATATAAAATTTAATATTTTTTTTACTACTTGTACTTTGTTAAGTTGAGTGCTTGTTTCAAACATCCTTAAGTTGCATTTATTTCTCACTGGTTTAATTTTCTAGTTGAAGAAATTCACTTCAATTTTCAACAATGCATATGTCTGTAAAAGGGAAAATGACACTTTTGTGCACTTAAATATATATTTTTGACACTTTCATACCCTAATTTTTTTTTCTCTTTTTTTCATACTTGAATTTCATTTTGGGACAATACTTCTGGACCATTTTCCCAAAATACAAATGAATTGAACCAAAATACCCATGAATTGAACCAAATACTCATGAATTGAACAAAAATTTAGGGCCATTTTTGGTAAATAAATGGCCAGTTGTCCCAAAATGAAATTCAGGTATGAAAAAAAGAGAAGAAAAAAAGTTAGGGTATAAAAGTGTCAAAAGTGTATATTTAGGTGCATAAAAGTGTCATTTTCCCGTTATAAAATAATGGTAGAGCCGTTTGGTGAAATTATTATCCCGAAGGTTGGGTTTGGTTTCATTGCAAATAACTTCGCTTTCATTGTCATCTCTTGATTTATAAAATTGATATTTGTAATCAATTGATATGATCCTAAAATGCTGATGTCTAATATAAAGTCATAAACATTAAAGAACAATCAAGTGAATCCATCAGCTTGCACAAAGTTTATAAACGTGTTCTTGTTTTGCTATAAATGTGTCAGTAATTAATCTCCATTTAATGAATAATTTCAGGAAACGTGAAAAGTAATTAATCTTCTACTCCATCTCCATTACATGGCTCTTATCCCTCACCCATATCAAAGTGTTTCAACTACAAGATATGTTCTTTCAATTATACTCAGTTGATAATTTGTATAAGTATACTTAGTTAGGAGCGTAATCAAGTGAGAAAATAAGAATCATTACTAATCGTCGGATCGTAGTATCTATGGATCAGATTAATTCATTAATTTGGGTGGCAATTTAACGTAATTTTCGTATTTTGTGAATTTAATTTCGTCATCTAACACCACTATGGGGTAGTATGGTAATTGTTTTGTGCATTAATAATGAGTCTAAAATGGAATGAATCTTACAAATCACAAAATTTTGATATAATCTGATTTTTTTCCTTTTTATTAACATTATTTTTGCCAAATATTAATGTGTTGACTACAAAACCATTAATTGATTCATAACATTTATAACATTCTATAAATTGATAGACGCAATATCTAACATAATTTTTATTTTCATGAAAATGAATTTCATTCCCAGTATTTATAGTTTTCATTTTCATCAATTTAATATACTTACTTTCATTTTCATGAAATCTCATCCTAATGTTTTTTTCATTTTCATTAAATCCTTAATCCTCAATTTAATACACTTATGTTCATTTCATTAAATCTCAAACATAATTTTTATTTCATCCCTAAGTTTCATTTTCATTTTCAATATCAACGCTCTAATTTAATTTTCAACTTCTTTTGATCATTGGTGTCCATTTCCTAGCCTAGTAAGAATCAAATTATGAGTGAATGAAAATGGTCATGGTCAATTTTGGGTTGTCTTTCAATTTCATTCACACGGTTATGCTTTCATTTTCATCATTATTACTCTATTTACATGTACTTTGATGTTAACCATTGGGTCCTTATTTTCATGGCGATGTCTAGAATCAAAATCATACAGACAAAAGTTGAATCATGCACAAAAAGAAATTTCAAAAAAATAATTTCTCAAAACATCATTCAGTTACACACAAATTGATGAAACAAAAAAAAATCGGCACTGGCATCGCCGGAGTCGACGTTGCAGCAGAGTCCAACGTCAAAGATTGAAACGGGACATTGTGAACGGATATGGTTTCATGAAATGAGAGCGATGAATTATGTAAAATAGTGGAGATGAAATAAGTTGGAGTATATTTGACTACCGATTAGCAATTAATGTCCCTCTAGGATTTTGAAATTTGAAACAATTGGTTTTGTCAATTATACCCTTTTCCTATTAAATTTATTTAATTTCATTATAATTTGGCTTAATTATAGTAACCATTGATCACATCCATCCTATGAATGTTAGATGTTCTTATTTTCTTCTCTAAGACAAAGTTTTTACTTGATTTCATCCCTAGGTAGATTAGTCATATAGCGTGTAGGAAAGTAGACATAGCCCAGTTTACAATAAAATTTTCAGTTGCTTTACATTTGCTGTTTCTTAATCCATTTGCAGAGCTGATGGAAGTTATTTTTGATGGTTGACTTCATTTTTTGGTTTATGTAACCTACGCTCTTTTCTATGCTTAAGGTGAGGGGCAAACGTGTCAAGGTATCAGCAAGCCAGGAAAAGGCTAATCTTATCGTGGACAATATCTGCAAGAGTTGGACGAAAGAGCATGTAGACTTCTGATTTGATATTGCTGTTTCTTTGATGTTTGCATAAAAGATTATTTGGGAGAAAAACGAATCTAATAGAATAATTAGATGCAGGAGAATTAAATAATTCTCCCCACCTGTGCAAATCTCGTAGGAATCTATCAAGCAGAGCGAATCAAGCAAGCTAATAAAATATAGCAAACAAGAACACAATAAGCACGCACAATTTTAGCGTGGAAAACCTCCTCAATGCGAGAGAGGAAAAACCACGGGACCCTCGAGGCCGTTTAATATCCACTATCAATATAATGGGTACAACGAGTTCTCTCTAAATACAATTAGAGGATCACAATATCTCAAGATTAACTAATCTTGGCTCAAACCACAGTTACAAGATAGAGTAGAGAAACTTTACCGAATCGATGGTGCACGATCAGAAAATCGTATCAAATCACTCGGACCTCCAAACGCAAATTCCAACGGTCAGAACGTAGTACCACGTCTTCCGAACACCCTATCCAAAAATCAGCACGATCCAACGGTGGATCGACATTCGATCGGACTTGAGAACCTTGCTGGTCGGCCCAGAAAGTAGCAGAAAATTCTGCACGAATTTCACTCTATTTCTCTCTTGAATTGGTCTTATTTCCTTCTCTCTATTGCCTCCTATTTATAGGAAAGCAATTAGGGTTTTCTTTTCCATGTAGTATACTAACTACATGGGTTTTGGGCCTCCACTTATTTAATAAATACCCAACAAATCTCCCCCTTATTCAACTAAGTGGAGGGCATCGCCATCCCGGCGATCTTACGACAAACATCAAGCTTCTCCCTTGGTAAGGCTTTCGTGAACATATCGGAACCATTATCATCTGTGTGGATTTTCTCAATCTCAAACAACTTGTCTTCAAGTGCATCTCTAAGCCAATGGTATCTCACATCACTATGTTTCGACTTTGCATGAAACGTAGAATTCTTACTCAAGTGAATCGCGCTTTGGTTATCACAGTAAACCACATAGCGTTGCTGCTTGAAACCGAGCTCCCCTATGAATCTCTTCATCCACAACAACTCTTTACATGCTTCAGTTGTTGCGATATATTCAGCTTCTGTAGAAGAAAGTGCAACACACTTTTGTAGCCTTGACTGCCAAGAAACTGCTCCACCTGCGAATGTCATTAAATAGCCTGAGGTGGATTTTCTGCTATCAACATCTCCTGCCATATCTGAATCAGAGTAGCTAACCAGCACTGGTTCTCCACTTCCAAAAGTGAGTCTGTAATTAGAGGTACCTCGGAGATATCTCATAATCCATTTGACTGCATCCCAATGCTCTCTACCCGAATTTGACAGAAAACGGCTCACAACACCAACTGCATGAGCTATGTCAGGCCTTGTACACACCATTGCGTACATCAAACTTCCTACTGCTGAAGCATACGGAACTCTATCCATGTCGTCCATCTCCTTCTCCGTAGAAGGGCTCTGTCGTGTGCTTAGCTTAAAGTGAGTAGCAAGAGGAGAGCTCACCACTTTAGCCTTGTCCATATTGAACCTTTGCAACACCTTTTCAATATATCGCTCTTGTGACATATGCAACTTCTTCGCAACTCTATCGCGAGTAATTTGGATGCCAAGAATAGTCTTCGCAGGACCAAGTCCTTCATTGAAAAAACCTGACTCAACTGTTTCTTCAGTCTCTCAACTCTGGAGATATTCTTGCCAATAATCAGCATATCATCAACATATAGCAATAGTATGATAAAATCATCATCAGAGAATTTCCGCACAAAAACACAGTGGTCAGATTTCGTCTTTTGGTAGCCTTGCTCACCTATGACTGACTCAAACTTCTTGTACCACTGCCTTGGTGCTTGCTTCAAACCATACAAACTTTTCTGAAGCTTGCACACATAGTCCTCGTTTCCCTTTACTTTGAAGCCATCTGGCTGCTCCATATAAATCTCCTTATCTAAGTCACCATGGAGAAATGCAGTCTTCACATCCATCTGCTCAACCTCCAAATCAAGACTAGCTGCTAAACCAAGAACCACCCGAATGGATGACATCTTAACAACAGGAGAAAATATTTCATCAAAGTCAATACCTTTCCTCTAGCTGAAACCCTTGACGACCAATCTAGCTTTGTATCGAGGACGTGAAGTATTTTCTTCTTGCTTCACTCTGTAAACCCACTTGTTCTTCAAAGCTCTTTTGCCTTTCGGCAACTTCACCAACTCATAAGTATGATTCTCATGTAATGATTTCATCTCATCTTGCATGGCTTCAACCCACTCCTTCTTGTTCTCATCTTCAAGGGCTTCACTGTAACTTTCGGGTTCTCCCCCGTCAGATACTAACACATACTCATCAGCTGAGTACCTTGTAGACGGTTGTCGATCTCTAGAAGATCTTCTGAGTGGAACAACTGGTGGAACATCTGGTACTGGCAACTGCTCATGAACTTCATTATCCATCTCTACCTCTGTAGGAGTATCAACATCACCTGCACCCTATTGGTCATCACGGACTTCATCTTCAACTTGAGTTGGCACAACTGTAGAAGGAACTATATCAAAATCAATCAAGTCAGTTATAAATTGCGGAGCACTTTCTTCAAACTTCGCAATATCTTTGATGTCCTGATTCTCCATAAATTCCACATCGCGGCTTCTGATAAGTTTCTTCTGCACCGGATCATAAAATCTGTACCCAAACTCATCCTCGCCATAACCGATGAATATGCACAGTCTACTCTTCATATCAAGCTTAGATCTTTCATCCTTCGGAATATGCACAAATGCCTTGCATCCAAATACCTTTAAGTGATTGTAGGAGACATCTTTATATGTCCAAACTCCATTTGGAACATCAAACTCAAGAGGCATACACGGTGTGAGATTCAATACATGAACCACTGTATTTAAAGCCTCACCCCAAAATCATCTTGGTAACCCTGCTTGTGAAAGTAAACATCTCGTCCTTTCAATAAGCGTTCTATTCATCCTCTCAGCTAACCCATTTAGCTGAGGCGTCTTTGGAGGCGTCTTTGGAGGCGTCCTTTGATGTCGAATGCCTTGATCCTTGCAATAATCATCAAAAGAACCATAATACTGACCTCCATTATCGGTTCGCATGCACTTTAACTTCTTCCCAGTCTGTCTCTCAACTAGGGCATGAAACTGCTTGAAGACACCACACACTTGATCTTTAGTCTTCAAGATATAGGCCCACACTTTCCTTGAATGATCATCTATAAAAGTCACAAAATAGAGACCACCTCCAAGTGTCTTGGATTTCATAGGACCACAGACATCAGAGTATACTAAATCAAGCATCTCTGGCTTTCTCGAGGAGGGGGGGATGATTTGAAAGATACTCTAATTTGCTTGCCGGCCAAGCAATGCTCACACTTCTCTAACGGTTCACCTTTCATTCCCGGTAGGAGATTCTTCTTTCCCAAAACCATCATTCCCTTCTCGCTCATGTGACTAAGTCTCTTGTGCCACAATTCAATTGTACTCTCTTTCTCGACTGCATTAATAATGCCACCACAAACTCTAGATTGTGTCACGTACAACGAAGCACAATTTTCACCTCTAGCCACGACCATAACACCTTTAGTGAGCTTCCATGAACCACCACCAAAGGTATGATGAAAACCTTCATCATCTAGCTTGCCTACTGATATCAAATTCAAGCGAATGTCAGGAATATGCTTAACATTTTTCAGAATAAGAATTGTACCGTTTTTCGTCTCCAATCGCACATCTCCTATGCCAATAGCTTTTGACATGCCTCGATTTCCCATCTTAACATTGCCATAATCACCACATGTATAAGATGAAAAGAGATCCTTTCGACTTGTAGCATGAATGGAGGCACCGCTATCTACTACCCAACTGGTCTCATCACAAGCCAAGTTAACATCTTCTTCATCACACAAGAGAAGAAACTCTTTAGTAATAGTAGCAACATCATCGTCATGACTTGCCTTCTTTTCTTTCTCTATGTCATGTTGGTTGTCTCTCTTGAGCTTTCGGCAATACTTTTTAATATGCCCTTTTAGACCACAGTGATAACACTCTGCATTGGTATACCTGTTCTTACTCTTGCTTCTGTCTCTACCCTTTGGACCTCTGCTTTTGCTCATTCCTCTTTGTTCTGTCACTAAAACTTCTGAGTGCGAAGAGGAACCTTGTGACTTTCTCCTCATCTCTTCATTCAGAGCAGTCCCCTTAGCCAAATTCATGGTGATAACACCATCTGGAGCTGAGTTAGATAAGGACGTCCTGAACGTCTCCCACGAGTCCGGTAATGTACCTAGAAGCCACAAACCCTGCACCTCATCATCGAACTTGATACCCAGTCCTGCAAGCTGGTTAATAATTCCTTGAAAAACATTAAGATGATCTGTCAACGGAGCCCCATCATGATACTTCAAACTCATCATCTGCTTTATCAAGTACAACTTATTATTATCAGTCTTTCGAGCATATAACTGCTCAAACTTGCTCCATAAACTGAGTGCATGTGTCTCTCCACTGACATGATTCAAAACATTATCATCCACCCACTGTCTAATATAGCCACATATTTGACGATGTAATAAATTCCATTCACCATCAGATTTGTTTTCAGGCTTGGCTTCACTGAAAATCGGCAGATAATAATCCTTCACATAAAGAAGATCTTCCATCTTCCCTTTCCAGACATGATAATTTGAACCATTCAGTCTAATCATTCTGCTTGTATTAGCTTCCATTATTTAACACAATATACCGATTAAATAACCTCCTCTGATACCACTTGTTGGGAGAAAAACGAATCTAATAGAATAATTAGATGCAGCGGAATTAAATAATTCTCCCCACCTGTGCAAATCTCGTAGGAATCTATCAAGCAGAGCGAATCAAGCAAGCTAATAAAATATAGCAAACAAGAACACAATAGGCACACACAATTTTAGCGTGGAAAACCTCCTCAATGCGAGAGAGGAAAAACCACGGGACCCTCGAGGCCGCTTAATCTCCACTATCAATATAATGGGTACAACGAGTTCTCTCTAAATACAATTAGAGGATCACAATATCTCAAGATTAACTAATCTTGGCTCAAACCACAGTTACAAGATAGAGTAGAGAAACTTTACCGAATCGATGGTGCACGATCAGAAAATCGTATCAAATCACTCAGACCTCCAAACGCAAATTCCAACGGTCAGAATGTAGTACCACGTCTTCCGAACACCCTGTCCAAAAATCAGCACGATCCAACGGTGGATCGACCTCTGATCGGACTCGAGAACCTTGTTGGTCGGCCCAAAAAGTAGCAGAAAATTCTGCACGAATTTCACTCTATTTCTCTCTTGAATTGGTCTTATTTCTTTCTCTCTATTGCCTCCTATTTATAGGAAAGCAATTAGGGTTTCCTTTTCCATGTAGTATACTAACTACATGGGTTTTGGGCCTCCACTTATTTAATAAAGACCCAACATCTTTAACTGTTATGAAAACTGTGATTTTATCACTTCTTAACATGGAGTTGTCTTTAACATGGAGTTGTCTTAACTATGGAATAGAGCATATTGAGGAGCTGCATTTACCAAATGATATTTCAGACCAAGGCAAAATTAAAGGTTTTGCACTATTGGCATTTAGCTCCCGCAAGGATGCAATGGCAGCACATAAATGTTAAGAATGCCAAATGCAGTTTTTGGATGTAATAGAAGCGCTAAAGTAGCTTTTGTGAGCAGCCAAGTGCTATCCATTAGGGATTTATCACAGGTTGGGAATCCTTGATCTTCATCTTTTGTTAGTCTTAATCTTACTAGAAAAAGAAAGAAAGAATGGAAGGGATTTTTCTTGTTGTATTATACCCTTTACCTTTAATTATCTAGGAAAAAAGTATAGTAAATTCTGTGATATAGCCTTATTCTTATCCAAAGTTTTAAAAGGCTAAATCGGGAACTGAGGTGTTTTCCCTTAGCATCGTGAGAAGTAAGCCTCGAGGCGAAGAGGGGCGTAAGCCTCAATGATATGACCAATAAATTCATAAAATATCACAAAATAATATATATTAAATTATAAGTTAAGAAAATGTCAACAAAATAAAAATCAGCTAAATTAAGAAAATATTGGCAAAAAATAAATGAAAAATCAGCAAAATAGCAAAAAATAAAATAAAAACCACTAAAGAATTAGCCGGCTGGAGGAAAGAGTGAAAATATTGTGGGAGAAGAAGCTGTCGAATGGAAGTTGACGGAGGAGGAGCTGCCGATTCCTTTTCTAATTTATGTTTCCCTTTTCTTATTCCTTAGATTTATCAGGTTACTTTACCTTCTTACCACCATAACAAGTAGGGGTGTTCACGGTTCGGTTTTTGAACCGAACCGACCAAAACCAAACCGAACCGACCGGTTCGGTTCTTGAAGAAATCAAACCGAAAAAATTCGGTCGGTTTGTCAAACCGAACCGACCGGTTCGGTCGGTTTTCGGTTTGAACCGAATTGAACCGAAAATCAGCCACAAAACCAAAAAAAATCATAAATCGAGCAAAAAATGATTAGATTTCGATCGGTTTTTAGAGGAATTATGTATAATAATTTTACACAAACTAAAATAAAATGTTAATAAAGACCAAAAAGAAAAATTCAATTAAAAATCACCCTAAATTAAAGCATAAACAGGAGAATTCATTATAATTTGAACCGGAGTCGGTCGGTTCGGTTTTTGATCGGTTTTGGTTGATAGAACCGAAAACCGAACCGACCAAGAGTAAAACCGACCAGAACCAAACCGACCAAAACCGACCATTTTTCGGTTCGGTTTTGGTCGGTTCGGTTTTTTTTGAACACCCCTAATAACAAGCCCAATAACAAACTTATTAAAATCTAGATGTACAAATCTCATAAAAACCTCATATAGAATTCTAAAAATTCTAATTTTAGCATACAATCTGAGGCATAAGCCTGAACTGCCTCAATAACCAAGCCACGAGGCATAACCTTTTAAATCATGTTCTTACCTTCTATCGTTGGAATGATGAATTAGTTCTTGCATAGTTATATTTGGTAATGTATGCAGTTAAATATACGAAGCTTGTAAAGTAGTTCTGTAGTTTTGGTTGAGAGATGTCCGACATAAGTTGGAAGAAAGACACGGTTGGAACTTGAACTACTGTGACTCCTGAGCTCAAGTGCTTAACCAGTTGGCCAAATAAGCTTTGGTGATACATGCGTTGGTTAATGGTATATAATATTTGTGATGCTTACAAGTCCAAGAGGGAAGAAAAAGGTCCTTGCAATTCATGATCAATTTGATGAGGTTGAAGATTTAAGTAGGCTCATTTGTGAAATTTTAAATATGCAAGAACTTGCTTTATCACTTGCACTTGAGAAAATTCCTCGGCCTTTTTTTACGAGAACCATATCAAGATATGGTGCAAGACCTTAAGAAGAAGGGATCTTTATTTTTGCCATTTGACCCAACAATTGTTGGTTGAGAGTGGTCCAACATATATTGGAAGAAAGAGGTACCATTGTTGGGACTTGAACCCTCAGTCTGTATGGAGATGCATTATCGGTGCTTAGATCAGAGAAAAGGCTGACACTGTACAAAAATCTTTGATTTTCAAATTCGTTTTCTTATGAAGTGTCTTTTAATTTTCTATCTCAGGTTAAATTAAGCATTTCAAAACGTGAGCCTATGAAGTCAAAAGTCACAGGCAGTGAATCAAATATACCAAAATCTAGGGTTACTGAAAATCGGGTTGTTGGAATTCCATCCAAATCAGCAAAAATAAATCACGAAAAGTGTTCACATTCAAAGTCTGATGGAGCATGATAATATTACTAGGCCATCAAATAAGCGGCAAGGTAGCACGATGCAATATTTTATGTGCAAGTGTTTAATGATTTTGCTAAATGGGAAAATGTGGCACTTTATTTTCTGTTCGTACGTAGGCAATAAGCAAAGTACACCGAGGAACACTAATAGGAGTCAAGGAAGAGATCCTCCTGTTAGAGAGCGATATAATACAGGTTACCGTGAACCTGCCCATGGTGCATTTTCTGGATCAAAAAGCCTACGCTCAGACATGGTAATTTGCAATCTGAGTGCCAAGTTTAAGATTCTGTTCTGAGCTGTTTACATGATGTGTAATGGTGCTTTCCAGGAACCTCATGCTTGATATGTTGAACCTGCTTCGAAACAAATCATTACCGTCATCACTTTGAACCAGCTCTTGGAAGCCAAAGTTTAGTTCATGCAAAATATTTTGTACCTGCCCTCGGGAATAGACACCCACGTCATGTGAGTTACCTTGAACCTTGCCTCGTAAGAGAACTTCTATCTCATACAGGATATCTTGAGCGCTACCGGAATACAAATCCACAATGCATATCATCATGGATTCAGAAGGTTTTCTCTTGTGCATGTTTATTTGCTTTAACTTGAGATTTTACGTTTTAGTTTGATTGATATGCTTTATATTTGTCAGCAGAGATGGTGTGTATGACTATCATGTCAGCAATTCCACTTACGGAGGAGTAGTTTCTTTATTATAGTTCTCTTCCTTGAGAAATATCCTGGAGTTTTAATTGCATGATTATTTACTTGTGATTGACTTATGATTTCTGAGAAACCAATGCCTGTAAGAAAATAGATAAATCTTTTCTCCCTGCCCGCCTTGCCTCCCATCAACTAAATTAGACTTTAATGTACTTATCTCTGCATCAACCAACTTTTATAGATTTCCCCTGAAATTCTGAACCTCATTATTGATGGTCCTCATTCAGGTAGTATTTGACAACTCCTTCAAACAAGTGCTTCATTGCATCTGCCTTTCCTCTACATTTCATAGATATTCTGAATCTAAGTGGCCATGTCTGTTGTTCCTTTTCTCCTTCATTTTCTCTAATAGTAAGATGCATTTCTTAATATTTATCTGCATAATTGTTCACAAATTTTGGAGAACTATTTCTATGGTTCTATAAGGTGGCTTTGAGTCACTATCTCTTGACAAATCCTTTCCTGGGTTGTTTATTTCATTTCATTTTGCTAATTGGAGTTTTAAAATGGTTCTCATATTTGGTTTCCTTCTGTTTTTACTTTGAAGTTTTAACTCTTTCTTAGCTCTATTTTTGCCATTTTTTTAATCAATAATGTAGCAAGATTTGGGTTAAGACCTCCCTTACGAAGAAGTGGGGATCTACATTAGCCACTTGACTCAAAATTAGTTGGTAGAGAGGGATTAAAGATGAAAGAGATACCAATGTTGGGACTCGAACCCAAACCCCCAAGTCACAAGCTCAAGGGCTCTCTCTCACACAGACCCACACGCTCCACATACACACATTCTTCAGCTGATGACGAATTGGCAAATTATTGGATTGGATTTGTGGTTCGCTGCTCAAACTTTAAGATCTCCAGTCTGGAGAACAGAATTTACATAGAACAGGCTTGTATTCTGTTGGAATTGGTTTCCACCGAGCAGCTATCTGCACATTGAGCATTACTAACATTTAAGTAATAAAAGTAATGGTTTCTTGTTATCCTTCCCTTCTGTTTGGTTTTGGCTGCTAAATGCTCATATTTGGTCTTGAAATTTTGTGTAGGTGGATAGTACTAGAACAGTAAGTGGGGATCATCATATCGGTCAAACATACCCCCTCTGACTCAAAGGTAAAGAAAGAGTTTTCTGAACCCGAAGAAAGCAAAAACATGTAGTATTTGTATAAATTGATTATCCTTTAGAAGTTGACACTATCTTTGTGCTAATGAAGCCGAAAGCTACGGCATTTCAAGAAATATTCACAAGTCGTTTGCCAGGATAAATTGTCTAACATCTCTTTAATATTTGTTCTAGTTTAGCATCAGTTCTTGTTTGAATTCCAAGTTGCACTAATCTTGTTTGCAAATCTTAAACTGGAACATAGGATGAACCAATAATCATAGAAAAACATCAAATGTCAAACAAAACCATATCGGCCAAAATAAAGGAAAATTACTTTATGAATCAACAGTGATAATTTTGTTCCTAACAAACACGAGCACAATGAGAACATATTATATGTATGCATCATCAAGAAATTAACAAAATATTCAACATGCATTATATACTATTCTATTTCGGAACCTCAAGGTCAAGGCAATTAACTGGCATGTCACAATAATCTTCGCGGCTTTCTTTGTTTTCATACATCATGATCTAGAATGATTACACCCACCCATCAGTGGGGCATTTTATTCAACGGTTATCTGAGCACCAGAGTGGATACCTCCATTAGCCTATCTCAACAGTGGTTAGGCTTATTCCGCAATTATCTGAGCACTGGATGCCTCCATCATCCCATTGCGTATCTGATCGCCTATATCCCTAACATGACCAGGTCCATGAGGAATGAAGACGGTAGTGTTGTTGGACGAGTTCCCTAGGTCTTTGATTGTGTCGAAGTACTGGGTGATCATGATAAGATCCATCACCTCCTTAGCTGAGGTGCCTTCCACCTTATGAGAAAAGTTCAAGATGTTCTCTCTCATCCCGTCTGTTATAGCCTGTCTCTGCCTGGCCACGCCAACCCCGCCCAAGTACTTGGCTTCTGCTTCTGCTTCTGCTCTTTTAACCTGGAGCACCTTCTCTGCTTCCCCTTTGTACACACTAGCCAGTTGAAGTCTTTGAGCTGCAACACAGTATTTACTTTCCAGTTACTCAGCAAATAAAAATCAAATCAATTATCTTCTAACAGTAGATTGTGGCAAGCATTTTCACTGACTGAATGTTCAGATTTGGGAAAGCAGACTGGCTTATAATAGTGACAGAACTTATAGATATTCAAATAACTAGACAGTACACAGGTTGAGCCTTTTCTGAATGATACCCAAGTATATGGAATTTCTAGCTTAAGGATTCTAGTATTTACCAGATACCTGCTGTAGATAAACTAATAAGGGTTTGTTCAAAACCTAAACTATCTGTTCATTGAGGGAGAAAGAGAGAGAGAGAACTAAGCTCCTATAATTAAATAATTTCCTCTATAACATGGCCTAAAGTTTTGTGCAACATTAAAGTTTTTTAGAAGAAAAATTATGAAACACCTATCCTTCTAAAAATAGTAGTAGCTGATAAATGCATGCATATGTCTATCTTAAGTGCATATCCTTCTATTTTATGGTCAATTGTAACCATGTCAAGAGGCTGAAAAACAGTGAGCAAAATGTAAGAGATCGTACCTGCATTAATCTCATTCATTGCCTTGCGAACGGAAGGATCAGGTATTATATCAACCATCAGAATGTGCTCTATGCTGTATCCATATGCTCCCATTACCTTTACAACATTTTCAGCATAGTTGTGAGTAAGCACCAAGTAATGACTTAATGTGGAGTTAAACATGGAGCAAAAGAACTAAACTGCAATCATATAAAAATAAGCTCAAAGTAGCAACTCAATTATTTTAGCGGGCACACTGAGCTCAATGTCAGCCTGGCCAATCCATCCAGAGATACGGATTGTAAAGTATCCATATTTAATGTGATACATCGAAAAGTGCCATCTAACTTTCCCATCTCTTGAACGATAAAACCTAATAACCGTCTAAACAAGTATGATAGAACAAAAGTTTGGGAATATTTGAAGGTAGGTAAAAAGGGCCAAACCAAGATTGCAAAACAAATAATTTAATGAAGTATCCTGCTTTATACAAAATGTATAATATAATAACCTGAAGCCAGAAGCCAGAAGGAGAAAAAAGATTCAAGCATTAATGGAGCTATGCCTAGTTAACTTCAATAACTTTCTATTGGCAAAAATGTTCCAAAATTTTTATGGCGGTGAAGAAGTTACAACTTACAAGTGCATCAATTTTCAGAAAGATAAAATAGAGAAGATTTTAGCAATAAACAGACTTTTGGGGTTTTCTAGAGAAAAAGAGAGTAGGCTATAATCTTCAATCAGATAGTTTACCTACCACTTACTTAGAGCCTGGAGTTTAATAGCCAACGTCATTGTAGGAAAAAGTAATTGGTAATTAATCGGACACTTGTTGTTTGGACAATTGAAGCACAGAGGGATTCCTTATTCCTTGGTCAGATGTACAAGTCGGTTCTATGATTTACAACTGATTTCCATCCATGGTTTTTCATTACTCTGCAGGTAACACATTTGTCTGGCTTTAAAATAAAAACTTTACAATGGGTAAAATAAATATTCTCTGAAATTAAGAATTACATGAAGCTTGCATGAGAAACCCCATTTACATCTATTAGTCACTCGAAGCAGGTTTTCATCCAAAGATTTCTGTGGCCACAAAAGACTTGCCATGTAACAATGAACAGTAATCCAACAAAAACATGGTTACCTTTTCAAGCTCTTCCAAGACAGATTTAGCAACTTCACCCTTCTGTTCAAAAAGCTCATCCAAATTCATCCTTGGAACAAGTGCTCGCACAACTTGACAGACAAACAAATGTGTAATTAAAAACCAGAAAATAGAATGAAAATCTATCAGATGATCGAGCACTACTATTTTCAGTAACTTGTGAAAATTACCATCAAACACATAAGCCTGAATCTGTTCTTGTGGGTTCTGCAGCTCATAAAATGCGTCATCGGCATTCTCTTTCACAATTCGGTATTGGATTGAGCAAAGCAGTTGCACAAATACATTATCCTGTTTAATTTAACAGATATTCATACTTATGACCCCCAAAAATGGGAAATATATATGTTTATCACAACAACAGCTTCACCACAAGAGTTGCCATAAGATGCATTATAATGTAATCTGGCAAAGAAAATGATTTCATGAAGGACAAGAATCATGTGAATTCCAAACATAAAAAAGTGGGTTAACTCTTCTAGCAATTAAGATTTCTACTGGCAATGAGTGGTGAGCAACCCTTTTAAATCATTTAACTAACCAGTAGGCAATGAGTAGGTAGCTGTAACATCTAGACATTGCTTCAATATCGTATAAAATCAAAGTAATGGCATACCATTTATCTGCCCTAATTTATTTAGCAACCTTCACTGTAGAAAAGTACACACTTATCAATGCAGCATTAAGTCATTAAAGCATGATATGTATCAATATAAATATTTTGAATACACGCCTCGAACTCCTAGTAGTATCACCACTGAACCTTGTAATCACTCCTACCATGGTACTTCAAGTAGTACTTCTCTACTACATCTAAGATTCTCCAAACTGTGCTTTCATGTGATATATAAATTCAACAGATTACCTCCACATGATTTCTCAACAAACTGAAGGAACCATAAGATCAAACAGAAATGCACAACTGAAATATAAATATAAGCACAATTAAACCTAAAAAAATCATAAACACATATGGAGTGAAGGAAATTCCAGCAATCTCCACTTGTTTCCCTAAAAAACACGAGACCCCAAACCCAAACCCCACCAGCATATTGAGTGTGGAAAAGTTGTTGATTTACTATCCGAGAGCAAGAAGAACAGAAGTTAATGGATACCCCACAATTAAAAATCAGTACTGGGCGTTGATGAAAGCAAAAGACGATGGAAATTGAAACCTTGGTTTTGGTTTCGATGCGGACATCGAGAGAGGAGATGCGAGTAGAGAGAACGGCGGCGAGGCACTCGCCGGAGCAGGGATTGAAGAAGTGGAGACCAGGTTCGGCAATCCGATCGAAGCGACCCCATTTCTCGATCACGCCCACGCTTGCCTGGCTTATACACCCACCAAATATGCAGAAAGTGTTCCCCATTGATTTTGAGGGATCGTATTCGTTGAATTGAACTAGTAGCAGCAGAGAAAATGCTTCTAAATTCATTCATATCTTAATGGAAAAGTATTAATCAGGACTAAGGACGCGGGAATTATGGCTTCATCTCAGGGGTACAGTTGTCTTTCCAACTATACACCTATGTTATCATTATTCATTAGGTCGTTGATTTTATACCATTCATGAGTTTATTCCGTAGAATCCAGTGCCCTAGTCCAACTCTTACCGTATAATCTTTTATCTTCGGTTAAGCAATAACATTGTCATTTACATTAATATTGTGTTGTAATAATGTATCAAGCGATAACTCCATCTAAAGTCGTTAATGTTTACACAAGAACAACAGAACCTTTAGATATCATGAAGTTTTACTTGATGAATCTCTAGTCGGATACTTATACATAAGTGACTAGCGTGAGATTGACTTACAATCATGTTCTGTTGATCGAGATGTAGAATCATATCATGAATATCGTCTAGGAGACGATATCGGATGACCCGACTTGGAGTATGGCGCATAGATTAAGTCACCAACGCATACTCCGTCGTCGTGTGATCACTGCCTTAATACCTTGGAGCGAGTGGCTCACGTGCACGTCACTCCAGTAGTTTGACATGCCCCAACGCTGCCTGTAACAGGGTAGTCATAACGGGCATCATTGGCTATTGGATGGACTGTAGTGGGAGCGCACATTACGTCTGAATGGATTTGTTTCCCCACGGTGAGCCGTGGTGAAGGGTATGGTTCTGGGCCCCTTGATAAGTGACGGGAGGAAATCTCGGCAGGCCGAAATCTACCCGTTCCCGAGCACACGACAAGTGCACCGGTCGTCAAGTAATATAGGGGGTTTTAAAGTCCCGAGTTATCGATTTCACGAGTACCATTAGCTGTTGAACATTGGAGTACATGTGTCTAATGTGTCGGGTCTAAGTGATCAAAACTTTTTTTGGTTTTGAAAATTTACACTAAAAGAAATCTCAACACGAGCATACAATATATGAAAGCGTCACCAATCACAAATGCACACTCAAGAATTATACAATTAATATCACAAGAACCAAATATTATAATGGAGATCGGGGAGTCGGGATTTCGAAGGATGTATCATTTTACAATTTACCGGATTTGATTATTAATTACAGAAAAGGCACTTTAAGAAACAGAATTGAGTGTCGAGAATTCCATACCTGTCCCAAACATATCTCTTGTTTGCAAGGGTTTCGTCTAATTAAAATAAATTAGTCAGGCCATTAACTAAAATACTTAATTAGGGTCATTTTAAAGATCATGTAGGAATCTCCATCCTTCAACCTGGCGCCCTATTGATGTAAACTGTATCCGCAGTATATGTATTCCCGTCACAGATTGCAATTACGAAGTCGTCACGAATCAAATTACAACCCCAAGACAAACCGTGTAGATCCGGCCTCCAAGTGCTACGTTCCACCTAGGTCGATTGCTATCGCCTCTCTTTCTATATTTGATCTAAACTCAAACCTACCCGGGAGAGCTTGCATTAAGATCACATTCAAGGTCTTAATCCATTTCACAAACCTAAAAATTCAATCTTTAATCCATTTAATCAATTAAATTTATATCCATGTTCATCCCTTTCCCCGATCTAAATACTTAACTACTCATGGCATTAAGAACACAATTCAACACATCCATGGCAATCAACCTCAATTCCATCATGCAATCCAACACAATTATCATATAAATCTCATGAACAAAATACCTCAATTATATTCACAATTCAAAAGCGAACCTCCAATCTTCCTCGAACCTAAGATAACTACTACCAACCTCAAAAGCGAACCTCCAATCTTACTCCAAATCCGCTCCAAGTCGCCTCGTCGTCGCCTCCAAGGGATCACCCACGATCCTCCTCTTCGCCCTACCTCTAAACCACTCTAACCTAACTATTTTTCTGAAATATGGGTGATGTTTTCGTAGGTGGGAGAGGTGGGTATATATAGGTGGGGAGAAATCTATTCAAAAAAAAAATTCATGATTTTAGGAGCTGATTTGACCAGCTTGCTGGGTGAGCATGCCGGGTTGGACCCGACAGGTTGGTTTTTGCCTTCGAATGGGAGCCACGGCCTGCCGGGTTAGCAGGAACCTGCCGGGTTATAGCCGGCAGGTTAACCCGACAAGCTTTCTCCTACCTGCCACGGGTTGCCGGGTTGCACCCGGCATGTTTCCTGGAGTTTGCCCGGGTAAGCTCCCAAGCAACTCTTCTGCTCCTCTTTCTTGTGGCCACGGGTTGCTGGGTTACGCAAAAACCTGCCAAGTGGGATCCGGCATGTTGACCCGGCAACCTCGCTCCTTTTTCCCGCTCTTGCATTTTTGGCTCATTTCGACCTATTTTCATCAAAAACACTTTTCGGGCCATACATGAGGTAAAATAGCATTTTATTCATATCAAACTAATAATTCGGGACAAAATGAGGAGATTTGACTAGGTTGGATACATAATATCCGACCACATCAACCACCCCACACTTATCCTTTTCTTGTCTCGAGAAAAAGACAAAAATAAAATAAAAGTAAAAGTTACGAATTTTTAAATACATTATTTTCCCGAATTAAACCCCGATATAACTCGTAGGAGGAGTTCAGGTCCTCCTGAGGGCTTATCAGCATGGAGTGCCCACGAATCCTTATTAGACGCGATCCTAAAAATAAAAAGACTTAAACTATACAACAAGGAAAAAATCAAAAATATATTTACAAGAAAATGTCCACAAGTTCACCCAACTATTAAATATGTGCTAGTCATGTTGATGAACATATAGTCTCAGAACTACAAATTTGATGCCATGCTCGAATAATTTAAATGATCACATAATTACGCATGCGTTAGGCAAGTACAATTGAGACGTGGTTAAAATGGTTACCTTGACTTGACTTCCCACTTGGGATGCATACACCCTCGGCACATGTTGCTCACTTACATACTAGAGGTCATAAGAGTTCATATGCTAGTGACACGATCAGCTCTCCACTAATCGTAAGGGAACTGGTGTCCTAGACGAATCCATTTGTAGGTCTGTGTATGACTTGTAACGTGTAGTGGCTTAGGCTAAGGTGAGAATTTAGAGGATCAAAAAGTGGCTCATGTGGTGCACCACCACTAAGTTGCTTTAAAATCTCACAAAAACCCGAGTACTTCGCTCTCCCCTTAGCATGTCACAATGCTAATCAAGTCAGCCCATTTCCCATTTTGTGTTCCGCTTAGCATATTTATGTTAATAAGAAAATCAGACCATTTTTCTCACTTGTGTTTCCCTTGCCGTTTTTAATATTCGATCCAAAAAATTTCCCCCTTTTTTCTTATTTTCCAAGACTTGCAAGAATGTTTTTTCCTCAAATGCCCATAATTTTTCTTTTCTGGTGCCGGGGCTCTTTTATTTCTCTCTTTTTTTCTTCTTTTTTTGTTTGTTTATACATTTCCCCGAGCACCTCGTGTATGGATGAACATCTGAGAAAGCAAGTCAAGTGAACAAATTCAAAAATCCCATTTTGGCTTAAATGATAGCCCAAAATATATGTAAGTGCAAATCGTTCCCAAATGGTTTATAAACCCGAATAAATAAACTCATCACTCATAAAGCAACAAAGCAATGATGCAAGGGATCAAAATAGTTTTTGGAAAATAGAAACAAAAGGCACATTGGCTTGTAATGTAGGGTTTCGTAAAAAGGCTTTTTAGGCTCAGATAAGTTACTATGAAAATATTGTGTCAAGGTAGGCTTTATGGCTGAAGCGATCCAAAGATGGCCTACAGATTCTATTTCTCAAAGATTCACCAACCCCCTGATCTATTTCGCCTCGAGTGGTCACGCCCCTAGTTCAAGACTCCCGCTTACCAAGCAGGAAACAAATATGGCTATGAATGCATATAACTTACATGAGAATCCAATCCAAGCCAGCAATGCAATCCCCATCCCGAATGCATTTTCCAAAATCAAGCAACCCTTCAAACTACCCAAGTAGGAAACAAATATGAGAATTTTCCTTCCCGAAATATGTTCATCTAGCCCAGCCAATACTCAACAATCAAACAATCATGCAGACATTTAGAATCCTAGTGTCTACCATGCAAGCAATCAACGACCCTAGATATCGAAAACTACTAAGAAAACAAATACCAGGAGAAACAATATAGAATATTCAGAAAAATAAAGATAAAATAAAATAACTGTACATTAAAGAAAAAAATTATGAGACTTGATTGTGGTGTGTGCTCAAGCACACGCCACACTTAGGGCTCGACAAAGCCCAAGACTCAGAAACTCGATTGTGGTGTGTACCCGAGGTACACACCACACTTAGGTCCTACAATAGGGCCTAAGCAGACTAAAAAGAAAAAAACACAACCGTGGTGTGTGCGATCACGCACACACCACACTTAGGACTTTACTAAGTCCCGGACAAAACGAATCAAGAAAATAAAAAAAAGGGAAAAGGACACTTTTGTGCACATAAATATACACTTTTGACACTTTCATACCCTACATTTTTCTCTTTTTTCCATACCTGAATTTCATTTTGGGACAATAATTCCAAAATACCCGAAATACTCATGAATTGAACCAAAGTTCAGGGTACTTCTGGACCATTTTTCCAAAATACCAATGAATTGAACCAAAATACCCATGAATTGAACCAAATACCCATGAATTGAACCAAAATTCAGGGCCATTTTTGGTAAATAAATGGTTAGTTATCCCAAAATGAAATTCAGGTATGGAAGAAAGAGGAAAAAAAGTTAGGGTATGAAAGTGTCAAAAGTGTATATTTAGGTGCACAACAGTTGTGCAAATTTACAAATTTAAATAAATTTACAAATTTAAATAGACAAAATTCAAAATAAATTTACAAATTTATAGTTGTGCAAGAGTACCGCTTTCCTCGGTCAAAAACAATCACAATAAAATTATTTAATCTCTTCCCTATGTAAGCGGAAGAGATTTCCATTAAAATTCAAAGGAGTAGCCTCTTCCACATATTTATTTTAAAGGGAAAGTGATGAAGATTGTACCTAGAGGCCCAAAAAATTTCAAGTGCAAAATCGCACTTGCCCTTGAATTCTTCAGAAAAATTATGCACCAAACATGAATATGATGTACGAACTATGGGGCTACCAAGAACACCATGGCAACAAATATAAAACCCCAAAATCTATCCAAGAGCATTAAACCATTAAATCCCAAAGCAAAATTGAAATCACAAGTTTACCTTCAGTTTGTTCGAATCGGTTTTGAAGAACGCTTCGGATCTTCAACTCTAGCCAAGTCCACACGGATAGGATGATCACTAAGGGATCCTACACTCTTCTATCTACTAGAACAGAAGAGAGAGCAAGAGAGAGGAGGTGGGATGGAGGCTTGGCCGAGAGTCCTTGAATTAAGTGTGAGTTGTGTTGGTAATTGGGAAGGATTCCCATGGGTTCCAAAGAATTAATTTCATGCAGCGGACTGAAATTAACAATGGGAATAAAAAGAAAACTTGATCTTATTGTTAAAATTTCAGTATGCAAAATTATTTTCTAGATCTGAAAATATACCTTTGTAGATCGATTAAACACAAAAATATGTGTTTCTCTAGGTAGTCCACACAAGCACAACACCTTGGGAAAGGTTTCTACACATACCCTTGCTAGCGTTGTGTGTAGAATCGAACAAAACCAACAATGGAAGTAGAGAGAGGGAGGGTCGGCCAAGGAGAGAGAGAGGAGAGGGGATTTCAAAATTACTTAGGGTTTTAGGAAAAAATAATTATGTAATTAATTAAAAAATCTGATTTTTAATTTTCTTTATAATTACACAATAAACCCGTTAAAACCCTTAATTGCACTTTAGCCCCATTCTTAATTAAAATCAAGAATGGGCTTTAAACACACTTAGCTAAAACCTAATAAAAACTCATTTAATTGAGTTCTAATTATATGGTTTAGCTAAACCGGTCCAATCTCTCTAACTTGATTTCTTCAACCGTCAGTTTAATAAACCTAGGCCAGAAATCAACCGAATCGTTTTCAATTTGACTAAATTGAAAAGCGGATTCTCCCAATTACCATCCAAGCTTGTCTGTCACATATTGTACTTAAAGTGTGTGACCCTCTAGGCTCACGACCCGTTGGCAGACTGATAAAATTACTATTTTACCCTTTCCATCATAAATGGCCTCTAGCAAGACATTATGATTACCCAACGTCCGTGATTATCGATTATTCGACTTAACCTGTTATCGTACATGTCACTGTCCTTTTATCAAACCGATATCTAGATTGATCAATAGGCATAAAACCGTCATCCTAGTTTATCAATCACTGTTTCTTGATATCTGAGATGACTAAAAACTGATAATAAGGTATCACATGCATGGCCATGCTATTCCTTCAGTCATACTCATCAAGTGGCCTAAACGGATATCTTTCTCATACCGGAGTATGAGTGATAAATCCCTCAGACGTCTTTCGAGTTCACTAATGCAATTAATAACCAAGCCAATCACAGCCGTTATGGCTACCCTCTTACAGGTAACGTTAGACTAGGTCAAATTTAGAAATTCATTACACAGTGCACACAAAGACTCATTGGTCTTAGGATATAATGACAAGCTACGATCTGTGAGTATCTCATGGCAGTATCTATGCTACATACTCATCATCGGTTCGTCCGGCACATACTTTGCCATGATCAGTAGAGCGTGATCACAAGGAGTTGGTCTCATACTGATCGCTTCCTAAAGAAGCTTAGCTGATCAGGGACTCATCAAATGTAATTCTTTCTGATCTACCATTCTACTATTAGTGGTTACACACATAATGATATAGATCAAATTACAATCGATATATTATTACAATACATTAGTAATATATGCCGATTTATTTATTCGGAAAGATGATAAAACATTACTGATAGCATTTTTGTGCCCTAATCCAATTGGTAGTAGTCTATAAATGTCTATGTATATTAATCATCGTTTGTAATAAATAAAATGACTTTTTAATACTTATGTGTTGAAGTAATATGTTAAGCATGATCTGATTTATGACCAATAAAGTAGTAGAACCATAAATATGTACGGATCACACTTAACGAGTCCTTGGTCAATATACACTTCAAGTGAAGCGACCAGTATGAGGATGGTTCTCAATGATGTAGGTCTTCTTATCATAGGGATGTGGGATCCCGGAATCATATCATAGATATCATGAGCTGATTGATATCGGACGACCCGCTGTGAATAGTGTTTCATAGATGAAGCCATGAACATATTCAAATGCAATAGCTTGTCACGATATCCTTAGACCAAGGAGTCTTTGTGATCGCTATGCGATCGACATACGACTTTAACTTGCGCCTAACGCTTTCCGTAACAGGATTGCAATAACGGGCATGATTGGGTGGCGGAACAGATTGCATGAGTGACACGAAAGACGACTAAGGGATTTATCCCTCGTACTACGGTATGAGAAAGATATCTGTTTAGGCCGCTTGATCGAGAGTGACTGAGAGAAAGAGCATGGCCATGCCAGTGATACGGGTTATCAGTTCTCAGTCGTCTCACATATCAAGTAATAATGATTGATTAAACAAGGATAATGACTCTATGCCTTGTGATCAATCGGGTTGTCTAGAGATAATAGGATAGTGACTTGTACGCACAAGGTAAAATCGAATCATCGATCATCATGCACAATGGGTAATCATAATGTCTTACTAGAGACCACTTATGATGGATCGTGCAAGAGAGATCTCTTGCGCCGATCTGCCAATGGTGGCATGAGCCTGGAGGGTCACACACATACAATATGGATAACTTGAGACAAGGAAACATTGACGTTTCTTGAGGAGCAAGACATGGCCAATACTGAGGGTTTTAGGCCATGGGTTCGGTTTGTGAGAATAATTAGCGAATCGAGAAAACTGAGTTTTTCCGTCGATGTCGCGTCGAAGTTTGTTTGATAAGTAACGAAAAAAGGGTCGGGTAATTTTTGGACACGACACGCGACCGCATGGGCGAGCCTATTGGGCTCGGCCCATAAGGTCACCAAGCTGGCCGAACAAAGGCCCAACTGATAGCATTTGTGCCCTACTTCAATTGCTATTAGCCTGTAAACGTCTATGTACATTATCATGGTTTGTAACATATATATAAAATGGCTTTGTATTACTTATGTGTTGAAGTAATATGTTAAGCATGATCTGATTTATGACCACTAAAGTAGTAGAACCATAAATCTGTACGGATCAAACTTAACGAGTACCTGGTCAAAATATGCTTCCTTAGAAGCGACTAGTATGAGGATGGTTCTTAATGACGTAGTTCTACTTGTCATAGGGATGAGGGATCCCGGAATCATGTCATAGATATCATGAGGTGATTGATATCGGACGACCCGCTTTGAATAGTGTTTTCATAGATTAAGCCATGAACATATTCAAATGCGATAGCTTGTCATGACATCCTTAGACCAAGGAGTCTTTGTGATCACTATGCAATGAACGTGCGGCTTTAACTTGCGCCTAACGCTTTCTGTGACAGGATTGCTATAAAGGGCATGATTGGCTGGCGGAACGGGTTGCATGAGTGACACGAAAGACGGCTAAGGGATTTATCCCTCATACTACGGTATGGGAAAGATATCCGTTATAAGGGCCTCTTGATGGAGACTGACTAAGAGTAAGAGCATGGCCATGCCGATGATACGGGTTATCAGTTCTCAGCTATCTCGCATATCAAGTAACAATGATTGATTAAACAAGGGTGACGACTCTATGCCTTGTGATCAAGCGGGATATCTAGAGATAATAGGATAGTGACTTGTACGCACAAGGTTAAGTCGAATCATCGATCATCATGCACCTTAGGTAATCATAACGTCTTACTAGAGACCACTTATGATGGATCGGGCAAGAGCGATCTTTTGCCCCGATCTGCCAACGGTGGCATGAGCCTAGAGGGTCACACACATTCAAGACGGATAACTTGAGACAAGGAAACCTTAACGTTTCTTGAGGAGCAATACATGGACAAAACTGGAGGTTTTGTTCCATGAGTTCGGTTTGAGAGAATAATTAGCGAATCGAGAAAACTGAGTTTTTTCGTCGATGTCGCGTCGGATTTTGTTTGATAAGTAACGACAAAAAGGGTCGGGCGATTTTTGGACACGGCACGAGACCACACGGGCGATCCCATTGGGCTCGGCCCATGAGGTCTCATGGCCGGCCCAAACAAGGGCCCATTATGGGCCCAATAAGCCCTCTTGGCCGGCCCACATGGTGGGTCCATGTGTGGGGGCCACACAACACCATGCTTAGTTGGTGATTGTGGATTAAGAGGTGAATGATTTAAGGGGTATGGGTTAAAGCACCTTTAAGCCCATACCAATCACCTTTTGACCCATGCTCATGAGATTGATGAAGTAGAGAAATATCAAATGGGATTCAAGACACAACACACTCTCATCAATCCTACAACTCTCACAACTCTTTCTCTCCTCTCTTTGCTCTATTGTTCTTCATTTAATTGTTCTACTAGGCAATTAAGTGAAGGATCTTCAAGATCATCCCCTTGGTGTGGACTTGCTCTAGAGAAGAAGATCCGAAAGTTCTTCTTTATCGATTCAACAAAGACTAAATGCAAAATGGAGAAACTGTCTAGATTGTCCAGTTCCGGTGACCGACAATGCGTGAGCCATAGCCGCTTCCTCCGAGCTCCGATTGACCTCAAACTAGCGGCGTTGGAACGATATGTCCAAGGGCTACAACTTTTGTGAAATACTGATTTTCCAAAAGAGCACTGGTTTGGGAGATACAAGGCCGAGAAGCAGACTGGTCCGCAGAGTCTGTCCAGCGAGACGGGAAAAATGTTTTGCTCCAGACGGAGGTCTTTTCGTCCGAACTGGGTTCGGAGCAAAACACAAAAGATGTAGGGAATTGGCTGAGGTTTAATCTCCAAAATGAAACCGAAGCAATTGGAGATCTGTAGCTCGAGATATAGAGCTTCAAAGTCTCGGTTTTCTGCCGGGCAGATTCTGGTAAAACCCGAAAACTCGATTTCCTAAGGATCTAACTTGGTAGTCGATCTTGCGCAGGTTAGGGGCAGTTTATAGGTTGCTTCCGCTGCCTTGAACATAATTAGGATGCCCCGGAACCCAACAGTGGTATCAGAGCTGGTCTACCACTCCGAGATCCTTGTTTGTTATTTCGGTTTTGTAATGATATAAATGCCATAATTGTTGATAACATGATTTTAATGCTTTTTGGGATAATTGCATGAAATATGTTATTTTTGGAAAATATATTGAATTTGGAATTTTTCGGAAATTATTGGATTTGTCGGGTCCGAGAAGAGACTCTCGGGGAGCCGGATCGGGGGTACCGGACGGATGTCATTGGAGGCCGGGGAGGCCGGCGGTGATCGGACCCGTCCCCACTCTAGGCCGAGGCCGAGAGTGGAGGCAAGCTCGGCTTGGGCCTTCCAAGACCCAAACCAAGCCGTGGTGTTGGGCTCGGCCAAATGGGCTTCGGCCCATTGGCTTGGCCCGACTTGGTTCGTGCACGTTGATTATGTCCGTGGATGAACCCGCGATCCAATATTTCGAAAAATTTCAAAATTTAATCGATTTCGATAAACCGTTTTTCGAAAAGGTCTAGTTTCGATAAACCCAGCCAAGCAACTTGGAAAAATTAAAACCGGAATTATTGCATATTATTTGATAACATGTTGGATGATGTGATGAGATGTATGACGCATTAGTAGCCCATTAGATTTTATCGCTTTCACGATTTGCATACCGTTAGTGTTGGCGTGTAATTATTCTTTTATTCGAGCCCATAAAGTGTAATTATTTTTTATCCGATCTACGAACCGAGTATTAACTGTAATTATTACTCAAAGACGAGAAGGATGGAAAATCGAGCACAATGACGGTCTTGGAGGAAGTCCAAGAGCTAGTGGGAGCCCGAATGAGAAAGACGAGAAGATATGAAGACTCGTAGAATCCTAAGATTAGGATGGGCTATAAAATGCATATTTAACGCTTTATGAATGCTTGCTTGAATTATTTAATTAATAACATGCTTGCATGATTAGCTTATAAGTTTATAAGCCATCACCTCACATGCAAAGATTAAAATCGACTTTAATTGTTTGCATGTTTAAAGCGTTGTGAACTATCATCGCACGGGTTGTGATGGATGAGTTCAAATTTGAAACGTGTTTGCACGGGTTGCATATGACGGTTTCAAATGAAGATAGTATGTGATACAATTAGAAACGTCACAACACGGGTTGTTGATGACGGAGTCGTAATTGTGCCAAATACTTTCGAATTATTAAGCACAACCAATTTACAAGCTAATTTGAGTCAAGTGAGATGCCACCCAAATTCACACCCATGTAGAAACATTTTATCGGTGTCGTGCGCCTTAGCGGAGCATCGATCGAATGGGTTCTAGATGGGAATGGTAAAATTTGTGGGATGTCGTGCGCCTTAGCGGAGCATCTGCACAAAGTTAACTCTTTAGTGAAGGTTGGTTGACTCGACCACGATTCTTGGCCTGAGGTCGAGCTGGGGCATCGGAAGGGTAAGCCGTGTGTTTTATACACATACCCTGACCAAGAGTTACACGGGTTGTAATTGGACGGACGTCCTACCTAAATAAGTCAATTGGAGCGGTGCGCCTTAGCGTACTTAAAATGACGAATAAGGGATCTTGGTTTAAGATTCTAAACCTTAGAATCGTATGGTTGGTGTTTAATGCGAATCTTCGTAAATTTATTCAACTTTTCTGATTAAATTTACTTTCTTCGTGTAGAAATGGCTAGTAATTCAACAAACTCGTCTAATTTGTCGTTGAGGACTATACTCGAAAAGTGTAAACTCAACGGGACAAATTATCTGGACTGGGACAGAAATTTACGACTTGTGTTAAAGTTGGAACGCAGGGAGTACGTCCTTGATAAGGCTATCCCGGTGGAGCCAGCTGCCAGCGCAACGAGGGTCGTTAAGGATGCGTACCAGAAACACCTTAACGACTCTATCGACGTTGCGTGTGTCATGCTGGGCTGCATGGAGGCGGACCTCCAGAAGCAGTTTATGGAGCTATCCCACGATCCGTTTGCAATGTTTGCGCAGATCAAGGATATGTTCAAAGAGAAAGTACGTATTGAAAAATACACTGTTCTCCGAGAACTCATTGCCTGCAAGATGTCAGCAGGCAGCTCTGTAGGTCCACACATCCTACGTATGAAGGGATCCAGCTTCAAAGCTGGTGGTGGCAAGGGTAAATGCCCAATGCACCTGGCAAGGAAGATCAGACCATTTGTTCCTAAACCTTCCATGCCCGTAAAAGGCGAGAGGAAGGCAAAGGAGTCGGTCTGTTTCTACTGCCAAATGCCTGGTCACTGGAAAAAAGACTGTCAGCAGCTAAAGGATGATCAGAGGAAGGGCGGTGGGGCCGCTACTTCGTCATGTATTCCATTAGAGCTAAATCTTTCTACTATAAATGCTTGGGTACTAGACACTGGAGCTGAGTCTCATGTCTGTGCGGATATACAGGTGTTGAATAGTAGAAAAGATATGAGGAAAAGCGAGGTAGACCTAAGAGTTGGGAACAACGTGAGAGTTGCCGCAACTGCCATGGGTTCTGTTAACCTTGTTTTGCCCAGTGGGCTTGTAATTGAACCTTTTGATGTGTTTTGCGTACCTGTTTTCATCAGGAATATTATTTCAATATCTCTTCTTGAAAAGGAAGGTTATTATTTTAATATTAAGAACGGCTTTTTTTAATATTATGCGCAACAACATGTTTTATGGTAATGCTCACACTGTTGGAGGTTTATACATATTGAATATGCAAAACTCGAGATCCAACATGCTTTATAATATAACTGCTAAGAGGTTTAAAGCTAATGATTTAGACCAAACTCTAATCTGGCATTGTCGTCTAGGTCACATAAATGAGAAATGCATCTCAGCGCTTCATAAGCGCGGACTTCTAAGTCAATTCGAATACCAAACGATTGATAGATGCGAAGCTTG
This sequence comes from Geranium rotundifolium, assembly GCA_963920655.1. Taxonomy (NCBI): domain Eukaryota; kingdom Viridiplantae; phylum Streptophyta; class Magnoliopsida; order Geraniales; family Geraniaceae; genus Geranium; species Geranium rotundifolium. Next base: position 23,770,546 of record OY987313.1, on the reverse strand, counting down.
TTTAATGGGCAAGATGACTGAAACGCCCTTCACTGGTTTAGGTGAGAGGGCAGGTGATCTATTAGGTCTAATACATTCAAACGTATGTGGACCAAATGAGTACACCAGCTAGAGGTGGTTTAGGCTACTTTATCACGTTTACTGATGATTTCAGTAGATATGATTATGTGTATCTCATAAGACATAAGTCCAAAGCCTTTGATAAATTCAAGGAGTCTAGGACTGAAGTAGAAAACCAACTCGGAAAAAGTGTCAAGGCACTCCGTTCTGATCGGGGTGGAGAATACTTATCCGAAGAGTTTCTTACAGAAAGTGGAATACTATCTCAGTGGACTCCGCCAAGAACACCGCAACTCAATGGTGTGTCTGAGCGAAGGAATCGGACATTGTTGGATATGGTTCGATCGATGTTAAGTCTCACTGATCTCCCGATCTCCTTCTGGGGTTACGCTCTGCAAACGGCCGCATTCATAATCGAGGTGGGACATTCTTGAAAAAGGAATTTATTTCCAAGACAGTCAGTGGGAGGGCTGTTCATCTTAATGAATTTCTAGATGAGATGGTCACTCAGGAACCACTGGACGACCCACCAGAAGTAGTCGTTGAGCAAGAACCAATAGCTACAGTTAATAAGGACGGAACCGACTCTGAGAAATGGCTAGAAGCCATGAGGGAAGAAATGCAATCCATGTCAGATAATCAAGTGTGAGACTTGGTGGAACATACCCCTAACGTAAAAGTCATTGGGTGTAAATGGATCTTTAAAATAAAGATAGACATGGATGGCAAACCTCAGACCTATAAAGTAAGACTGGTAGCAAAAGGTTATAGGCAAATCCACGGAATTGACTATGAAGAGACCTTTTCTCCAGTAGCTATGGTCAAATCTATCCGCATTCTACTTGCCGTAGCAATTTTGAGATATGGCAAATGGACGTCAAAACCGCCTTCTTCAACGGGAGGTTAACTGAGGACGTTTATATGTCCCAGCCTGAGGGTTTTGAGGATCCTAAGAATAAGGGAAAGATTTGCAAGTTGCACAAATCAATTTATGGTTTGAAGCAAGCATTTCGTAGTTGGAATCAACGTTTTGATAAAGTTGTGAAACAGTTTGGCTTCATCAAGAACGATGATGAACCTTGCGTATATAGAAAAGGGCAGATGGGAGCAAAGTAGTCTTCTTGGTGCTTTATGTTGATGACATACTGCTCATTGGAAACAACGTCCTTACCTTGTTCTTAACAAAGACTTGGTTAGGTGAGCGTTTCGCAATGAAGGACTTAGGCGAGGCCTCTTACATCTTGGGGATCAAGATATATAGAGACCGTGCCAAGCAGGTCTTGGGCTTAAGTCAAAGCACCTATATAGACAAAGTATTGAGAAGATTCTCGATGCAAGATTCAAAGAAAGGACTGCTGCCCATGCGTCATGGCATAAAGCTAAGCAAGAAGTAGTGTGCTGAGACACTTGCAGAGCTAGCAAGAATGAATGAGATCCAATATGCTTCGGCTATAGGGTCCATAATGTAAGCCATGATATGTACGAGACCGGATGTCTCGTTTGCCCTAAGCTGTACCAGTAGACATCAGTCCAAACCTGGTGAGGAACATTGGATTGCCGTCAAGGCGATTCTCAATTTTTGAGAAAAACCAAAGACGCTTTTCTTGTATATGAGGGAAGAAATGATGATCTAGTCGTCAAAGGATATGTTGACGCTAGTTTTCCAGACAGACCCCAATGACTTTAAAAGTCAGTTGGGTTATATGTTTATGTTCAACGGTGGAGCTTTCAGCTGAAAAGCAAGAAGCAGGACATTATTGCCGACTCTACGATCGAAGCTGAGTACATTGCCGCATCTGAAGCGGCAAAAGAGACAGTATGGATCAGGACTTTCATGGCTAGGTTAGGTGTAATTAAAAACCCATCTAACCCAGTAGACTTATATTGTGACAACACCGGGGCCATTGCGCAAGCTAAGGAACCCAGGGCACATGACAGATCCAAACATGTACTCAGAAAGTATCACATCATCCGCGACATTGTTGCTAGAGGTGACGTGAAGATCCACTACGTTGCAACTGATGATAACACAGCCGACCCCTTGACCAAGGCTCTTCCACGAGCAAAACATGATAAACATGTTAGGTCAATGGGTATAGACGGGGACTTAGATTGGAACTAGGGGCAAGTGGGAGATTGATAGCATTTGTGCCCTAGTTCAATTGCTATTAGCCTGTAAACGTCTATGTACATTATCATGGTTTGTAACATATATATAAAATGGCTTTGTATTACTTATGTGTTGAAGTAATATGTTAAGCATGATCTGATTTATGACCACTAAAGTAGAAGAACCATAAATCTGTACGGATCAAACTTAACGAGTCCCTGGTCAAAATATGCTTCCTTAGAAGCGACCAGTATGAGGATTGTTCTTAATGACGTAGTTCTACTTGTCATAGGGATGAGGGATCCCGGAATCATGTCATAGATATCATGAGGTGATTTATATCGGACGACCCGCTTTGAATAGTGTTTTTATAGACTAAGCCATGAACATATTCAAATGCGATAGCTTGTCACGACATCCTTAGACCTAGGAGTCTTTGTGATCACTATGCAATGAACGTGCGGCTTTAACTTGCGCCTAACGCTTTCTGTGACAGGATTGCTATAAAGGGCATGATTGGGTTGCATGAGTGACATGAAAGACGGCTAAGGGATTTATCCCTCATACTACGGTATGGGAAAGATATCCGTTATAAGGGCCTCTTAATGGAGACGGACTGAGAGTAAGAGCATGGCCATGCCGATGATACGGGTTATCAGTTCTCAGCCATCTCGCATATCAAGTAACAATGATTGATTAAACAAGGGTGACGACTCTATGCCTTGTGATCAATCGGGATATCTAGAGATAATAGGATAGTGACTTGTACGCACAAGGTTAAGTCGAATCATCGATCATCATGCACCTTGGGTAATCATAACGTCTTACTAGAGACGACTTATGATGGATCGGGCAAGAGCGATCTTTTGCGCCGATCTGCCAACGGTGGCATGAGCCTAGAGGGTCACACACATTCAAGACGGATAACTTGAGACAAGGAAACCTTATCGTTTCTTGAGGAGCAATACATGGACAAAACTGGAGGTTTTGTGCCATGGGTTCGGTTTGAGAGAATAATTAGCGAATCGAGAAAATTGAGTTTTTTCGTCGATGTCGCGTCGGACTTTGTTTGATAAGTAACGACAAAAAGGGTCGGGCGATTTTTGCACACGGCGCGAGACCACACGGGCGAGCCCATTGGGCACGGCCCATGAGGTCTCATGGCCGGCCCAAACAAGGGCCCATTATGGGCCCAATAAGCCCTCTTGGCCGGCCCACATGGTGGGTCCATGTGTGGGGGCCACACAACACCATGCTTAGTTGGTGATTGTGGATTAAGAGGTGAGTGATTTAAGGGGTATGGGTTAAAGCACCTTTAAGCCCATACCAATCACCTTTTGACCCATGCTCATGAGATTGATGAAGTAGAGAAATATCAAATGGGATTCAAGACACAACACACTCTCATCAATCCTACAACTCTCACAACTCTCTCTCTCCTCTCTTTGCTCTCTTGTTCTTCATTTAATTGTTCTAGTAGGCAATTAAGTGAAGGATCTTCAAGATCATCCCCTTGGTGTGGACTTGTTCTAGAGAAGAAGATCCGAAAGTTCTTCTTTATCGATTCAACAAAGACTAAATGCAAAATGGAGAAACTGTCCAGATTGTCCAGTTCCGGCGACCGACAATGCGTGAGCCATAGCCGCTTCTTCCGAGCTCCGATTGACCTGAAACTAACGGCGTTGGAACGATAAGTCCAGGGCTACAACTTTTGTGAAATACTGATTTTCCAAAAGAGCACTAGTTTGGGAGATACAAGGCCGAGAAGAATACTGGTCCGCAGAGTCTGTCCAGCGAGACGGGAAAAATGTTTTGCTCCAGACGGAGGTCTTCTCGTCCGAACTGGGTTCGGAGCAAAACACAAAAGATGTAGGGAATTGGCTGAGGTTTAATCTCCTAAAAGAACCAAAGCAATTGGAGATCTGTAGCTCGAGATATAGAGCTTCAAAGTCTCGGTTATCTGCCGGGCAGATTCTGGTAAAACCCGAAAACTCGATTTCCTAAGGATCTAACTTGGTAGTCGATCTTGCGCAGGTTAGGGGCAGTTTATAGGTTGCTTCCGCTGCCATGAACGTAATTAGGATGCCCCGGAACCCAACACCAACAAGGGCCCAAAAGCCTCTTATGGCCGGCCACAATAGTGGGTCCAATTGTGGGGGCCACACACCATGCTTAGTTGGTATTGTTGATTAAGATGAGAGTGATTTAAGGGGATTAGGTGATGACTTGCCTTTAACCCATGCTTTCATCATTTGTTACTTTAATCACCCATGCCTTATGAGTTGATGAAGTAGACAAAAGATGAAATAATTCACTCACTCTCTCTTCTCACCTAGCTTGGCCGGCCACTTCTATCTCTCCTCTCTCTTTGCTCTCTTGTTCTTCACATATTAGTTCTAGTAGGCTAATTGTGAAGGATCTTCAGGATCATCCTCTTGGTGTGGACTTGCTCTAGAGAAGAAGATCATCTAGGTCTTATTTCTCGATTCAACAAAGACTAAAAGGTAAATTCTTGTGGAATAGATTTTTCCTTGAGATTTATTGATTCATGTTCTTGGACAGTTTTTGAAGTTTTTTTAATGTTTATGCTTCCGCTATCTCGATGATCTTGAATCATCCAAAACCCTACAGTGGTATCAGAGGGTGGTTAACCCTCTTAATCTTCATCTTGTTGAACTTGTTTCGGTTTTATAATGATTTTCATGCTATATTTGTTGATAACATGTTTTTAATGCTTTTTGGGTAAATTGCATGAAATATGTTATTTTTGGAAAATATATTGAATTTGGAATTTTTCGGAATTATATTGGATTTGTCGGGACCGAGACGGGACTCTCAGGGAGCCGAATTGGAGGTACCGGACGGAGGTCACCGGAGGCCGGGGAAGGCCGGCGGTGACCGGGGCCGTCCCCCTTCTTGGCCAAGGCCGAGAGGGGAGGCAAGCCCGGGTTTTGGCTTTCCAAAGCCCAAACCGGGCCGTGAGCTTGGGCTCGGCCCAATGGGCTTCGGCCCATTGGGCTTCGGCCCATTGGGCTTCGGCCCGACTTGGTTCATGCACGGTGTTTTTGGATCCGTGGCACAAACCCGCGATCCAATATTTCGAAAACTTTCAAATTTGATCGGTTTCGATAAACCGTTTTTTGAAGAGGTCTAGTTTCGATAAACCCGACCAAGTAACTTGGCAAAATTAAAACCGGAATATTGCATATTATTTGATGAAATGTTTGTGTGATAACATGTTGGATGATGTGATGAGATGTGAACATGTTAGAATCGGATGGTTGGTGGTTAATTCGGATCTTCGTAAATTTATTCAACTTTTCTAATTAAATTTACTTTCTTCGTGTAGAAATGGCTAGTAATTCAACAAACTCGTCTAATTCGACATTGAGAGCTATACTTGATAAGTGTAAGCTCAATGGTACAAAATATCTGGACTGGGACAGAAATTTACGACTTGTGTTAAAGTTGGAACGCAGGGAGTACGTCAGGCTATCCCAGTGGAGCCAACTGTCAACTCAACGAGGGTCGTTAAGAATGCGTACCAGAAACACCTTAGCGACTCTATCGACGTTGCGTGTGTCATGCTGGGCTGTATGGAGGCGGACCTCCAGAAGCAGTTTGTGGAGCTATCCCATGATCCTTTTGCAATGTTTGCACAGATCAAGAATATGTTCAAGGAGAAAATACGTATTGAAAAATACACTGTTCTCCGAGAACTCATTGCCTGCAAAATGTCAGCAGGCAGCTCCGTAGGTCCACACGTCCTACGCATGAAGGGACATCTCGATCATCTAACTAGTCTCGGAATGACTATGGAAAAGTAGATGTCTGCGGATTTCATTATGCAATCCCTTCCTCATGCATATGGTGGATTCGTCATGAACTATCACATGCATGACATGGACAAGACTGCATTGGAGTTGCACAGCATGTTAGTGGCTGCCGAGAAGAGCATAAGGGGCAGTGCGCCCAAAGGTGTTCTTATGGTGAAGAAGGGATCCGGCTTTAAAGCTGGTGGTGCTAAGGGTAAAGGCCCAATGCACCTGGCAGGGAAGAACATACGACCTTTTATTCCTAAACCTTCCATGCCCATAAAGGGAAAGGGGAAGGTAAAGGAGTCGGTCTGGTTCTACTGCCAAAAGCCTCGTCATTGAAAAAAGGATTGTCAGCAGCTGAAGGAAGATCAGAAGAAGGGCGGTGGGGCCGCTACTTCATCAGGTATTCCATTAGAGTTAAATCTTTCTACCATAAATGCTTGGGTACTAAACACTGGAGCTGAGTCTCATGTTTGTGCGGATTTGTAGGTATTGCGTAGTAGAAGAGATGTGGGCGAAAATGAGGTGGACCTATGAGTTGGGAACAAAGTACGTGTTACCGCAACTGCTGTGGGTTCGGTTGATCTTGTTTTGCCTAATAGAACTCCTAGATGTGTTTTCCGTACCTGCTTTCAGCAGAAATATTGTATCAATATCCCTTCTTGAAAAAGAAGGTTATTATTTTGATATTAAGAACGGGTTTTTTAATATTTTGCGCAATAATATGTATTATGGAAATGCTCACACAGTTGGAGGTTTATACATATTAAATATGCAAAACTTGAGATCCAACATGCTCTATAATGTTAATGCTAAGAGGTTTAAAGCTAATGATTTAGATCAAACTCTAATCTGGCATTGTCGTCTAGGTCACATAAATGAGAAACGCATCTCTGCGCTTCATGAGCGCGGACTTCTAAGTTAATTCGAATTTCAAACGATTGAAAGGTGCGAGGCTTGTTTAATGGGAAAGATGACTAAAGCGCCCTTCACCGGTATAGGTGAGAGGGTAGGTGATCTATTGGGTCTAATACATTCAGACGTATGTGGACCAATGAGTACACCAGCAAGAGGTGGTTTAGGCCACTTTATCACATTTACTGATGATTTTAGTAGATATTGTTATGTCTATCTCATGAGACATAAGTCCGAAGCTTTTGATAAATTCAAAGAGTTTAGGACTGAAGTAGAAAACCAACTCGGATAAAGTATTAAGACAATCCGTTCTGACCGGGGTGGAGAATACTTATCCGAAGAGTTTCTTAGTCATCTTACAGAAAGTGGAATACTATCTTAGTGGACTCTGCCAAGAACACCACAACTTAATGGTGTGTCCGAGCGAAGGAATCATACATTGTTGGATATGGTTTGATCGATGTTAAGTCACACTGATCTCCCGATCTCCTTTTGGGGTTACGCTCTACAAACGGCCGCGTTCATAATAAATAGGGCTCCGTCGAAAGCAGTGGAAGGGACATCATTCGAGAAATGGTACGGGAAGGAACCCGTTTTGTCCTTCCTGAAAATCTGGGGTTGTAAAACGGTTGCTTGCAACCAAGCTCGAACCAAGATCAGATACGTGCACTTTCGTCGGATATCCCAAAGAAAAAAGGGTTACTACTTCTATAAACCGAGCGAAAACAAAGTTTTCGTCGGCCGAGGTGGGATATTCTTGGAAAAGGAATTTATTTCGAAGACAGTCAGTGGGAGGACTATTCATCTGATGAAATTGTAGATGAGATAGTCACTCTGGAACCACTAGACGACCCCTTAGAAGAAGTAGAGCCAGAAGTGGTCGTTGAGCAAGAACCAATAGCTACAGTTAATGAGGACGGTCCAAGACGGTCTGAAAGGACAAGTCATGCACCTATCAGATACGGTTTTCTAGTAACTAGAGGTGATGATTTGGTGTTAGTGGACAATGATCCAGCTACCTTTCGAGAAGCTACGGACGGAACCGACTTTGAGAAATGGCTAGAAGCCATGAGGGAAGAAATGCAATCCATGTCAGATAATCAAGTGTGGGATTTGGTAGATCAAACCCCTGGCGTAAAAGTCATTGGGTGTAAATGGATCTTTAAAATAAAGATAGACATGGATGGCAAACCTCAGACTTATAAAGCAAGACTGGTAGCAAAAGGTTATAGACAAGTCCACGGAATTGACTATGAGGAAACCTTTTCTCCAGATGCTATGGTCAAATCTATTCTCATTCTACTTACCATAACAGCTTATCATAATTATGAGAAATGGCAAATGGATGTTAAAACTGCTTTCCTTAATGGGAGGTTAGTTGAGGATGTTTATATGTCCCAACTTAAGGGTTTTGAGGATCCAACGAATAAGGGAAAGATTTGCGAGTTGCTCAAATCAATTTATGGTTTGAAGCAAGCATCTCGGAGTTGGAACCAACGTTTTGATAAAGCTGTGAAACAGTTTGGCTTCATCAAGAACGGTGACGAACCTTGCATGTATAAAAAGGCAAATGGGAGTAATGTAGTCTTTTTGGTGCTCTATGTCGATGACATATTGCTCATTGGAAACGACGTCCCTACCTTGCTCTTGACAAAGGCTTGGTTAGGTGAGTGTTTCGCAATGAAGGACTTAGGCCAGGCTTCTTATATCTTAGGGATCAAGATATATAGAGATCGTGCCAAGCGGGTCTTAGGCTAAAGTCAAAGCACCTATATAGACAAAATGTTGAGAAGATTCGCAATGAATAATTCCAAGAAAGGACTGCTGCCCATGCGTCATGGCATAAAGCTTAGTAAGAATTAGTGTGCTGAGACACATGAAGAGCTAAAAAGAATGAATGAGATCTCATATGCTTCAACTATAGGGTTCATAATGTATGCCATGATATTTACGAGACCGGATGTCTCGTTTGCCCTAAGCTGTACCAGTAGACATCAATCTAAACCAGGCGAGGAACACTGGATTGCAGTCAAGGCAATTCTCAAATATTTGAGAAAAACCAAAGACGCTTTTCTTGTATATGGGGGAAGAGGTGATGATGATCTAGTCGTCAAAGGATATGTTGACGCTAGTTTCCAGACAGACCCTGATGACTTTAAGAGTCAGTTGGACATTCAGCTTTACGTTGAACGTTGAACAGTGGAGCATTCAGCTGGAAAAGCAAGAAGCAGGACACCATCGCCGACTCTACAACGGAAGCTGAGTATATTGCTGCATCTGAAGCAGCAAAGAATCAGGAGTTTCATGGCTGGGTTAGGTGTAATTCAAAACCCATCTAACCCAGTAGACTTATATTGTGACAACACCGGGGCCATTGCGCAATCTAAGGAACCCAAAGCACATGACAGATCATAGCATGTACTCAGGAAGTATCACATCATCCGCGACATAGTTGCCTAAGGAAGTAATATGTTAAGCATGATCTGATTTATGACCACTAAAGTAGTAGAACCATAAATATGTACGGATCACACTTAACGAGTCCCTAGTCAATATACGCTTCAATTGAAGTGACCAGTATGAGGATGATTCTCAATGATGTAGTTCTGCTTATCATAGGGATGTGGGATCCTGGAATCATATCATATATATCATGAGGTGATCGATATCGGACGACCCGCTTTGAATAGTGTTTCATAGATTAAGCCATGAACATATTCAAATGCGATAGCTTGTCATGATATCCTTAGACTAAGGAGTCTTTGGGATCGCTATGCGGTCGACGTACAGCTTTAACTTGCGCCTAACGCTTTTCGTAACAGGATTGAAATAACGGGCATGATTGGGTGGCGGAACAGATTGCATGAGTGACACGAAAGACTGCTGAGGGATTTATCCCTCGTACTACGGTATGGGAAAGATATCCGTTAAGGCCTCTTGATCGAGAGTGACTGAGAGAAAGAGCATGGCCATGCTAGTGATACGGGTTATAAGTACTCAGCCATCTCACATATCAAGTAAGAATGTTTGATTAAACAAGGATGACGACTCTATGCCTTGTGATCAATCGGGATGTCTAGAGATAATAGGATAGTGACTTGTGCGCACATGGTAAAATCGAATCATCGATCATCATGCACAATGGGTAATCATAATGTCTTACTAGAGACCGCTTAAGATGGATCGGGCAAGAGAGATCTCTTGCGCCGATCTGCAACCGGTGGCATGAGCCTGGGGTGTCACACACATACAGGATGGATAACTTGAGACAAGGATACCTTAACATTTATGTAGGGTTTTGGAGCGTTCTAGATCACCGAGATAGCGGAAGCATTAACAAAAGCAACTCCAAACCTTGTCCAAAAACATGAACCATTAAATCTCAAAGCAAAATCTATTCCACTAGAAATTTACCTTTTGGTCTTTGTTGAATCAATAAAGAAGAACTATGAGGTCTTCTTCTCTAGAGCAAGTCCACACCAAGGGGATGATCTTCAAGATCCTTCACTTAAAGCCTACTAGAACAATTAAGTGAAGAACAAGAGAGTAAGAAGAGAGGAGAGAGGGAAGTGGCCGGCCGAAGGAGAGAGAGAGAGAGAGCTTGTGAGTGAGTGAATTAATTCCCAAGATATTTCTCTACTTCATCAACTCATAAGCATGGGTCTAAAAGGTGAAAGCATGGGTTTAAAGGTGTCATTACCCATACCCATTAAATCACTCACCTCTTAAACAACAATAACAAATTGAGCATGGTGTGTGTGCCCCCACCCTAGGACCCACCAAGGTGGCCGGCCATGTTGGGCTTATTGGGCCCAAAATAGACCCTTGTTGGGCCGGTCACGTGACCTAATGGGCCGAGCCCAATGGGCTCGCCCATGTGGTTTCGTGTCGTGTCCAAAAGTTGCCCGACCCTATTTGTCGTTACATATCAAACAAAGTCCGACGCGACATCGACGAAAAATTTCAATTTTCTCGATTCGCTAATTATTCTCTCAAACCGAACCCATGGCCCAAAACCTTTAGTTTTTTCCATGTATTGCTTCTCAAGAAACGTTAAGGTTTCCTTGTCTCAAGTTATCCGTCTTATATGTGTGTGACCCTCAAGGCTCATGCCACCGTTGGCAGATCGGCGCAAAAGTTCTCTCTTGTCCGATCCATCATAAGTAGTCTCTAGTAAGACGTTATGATTACCCAAGATGCATGATGATCGATGATTTGATTTAACCTTGTGCGTACAAGTCACTATCCTATTATCTCTAGACATCCCGATTGATCACAAGGCATAAAGTCGTCATCCTTGTTTAATCAATCATTGTTACTTGATATGTGAGATGGGTGAGAACTGATAACCCGTATCACTGGCATGGCCATGCTCTTTCTCTCAGTCACTCTCGATCAAGAGGCCTTTAACGGATATCTTTCCCATACCATAGTACGAGTGATAAATCCCTTAACCGTGTTTCGTGTTACTCATGCAATCCGTTCCGCCACCCAATCATGCCCATTATTGCAATCCTGTTACGGAAAGCGTTAGGCGCAAGTTAAAGCCGCACGTACATTGCATAGCGATCACAAAGACTCCTTGGTCCAAGGATATCGTGACAAGCTATCGCATTTGAATATGTTCATGGCTTAATCTATGAAACACTATTCAAAGCGGGTTGTCCGATATCAATCACCTCATGATATCTATGATATGATTTCGGGATCCCTCATCCCTATGACAAGCAGAACTACGTCATTGAGAACCATCCTCATAATGGTCGCTTCTATTGAAGCGTATATTGACCAGGGGCTCATTAAGTGTGATCCGTACAGATTTATGGTTCTACTAATTTAGTGGTCATAAATCAGATCATGCTTAACATATTACTTCAACACATAAGTAAAACAAAGCCGTTTTATTTATTAAAAACGATGCTAATTATACATAGACATTTATAGACTACTGTCAATTGGATTAGGGCACAAAAAATGCTATCAATCTCCTACTTGCCCCTAGTTCCAATCTAAGTCGCAGTCTATACCCATTGACCTAACATGTTTATCATGTTTCGCTTGAGGAAGAGCCTTGGTCAAGGGGTCGGCTGTGTTATCATCAGATGCAATGTAGTGGATCTTCACGTCACCTCTAGCAACTATGTCGCGGATGATGTGATACTTCCTGAGTACATGTTTGGATCTGTCATGTGCCCTGGTTTCCATAGCTTGCGCAATGGCCCCGGTGTTGTCACAATATAAGTCTACTGGGTTAGATGGGTTGTGAATTACACCTAACCCAACCATGAAACTCCTGATCCATTCAGCCTCTTTTGCCGCTTCCGATGCAGCAATGTACTCAGCTTCCGTTGTGGAGTCGGCAATGGTGTCCTGCTTCTTGCTTTTCCAGCTGAATGCTCCACCGTTCAACGTAAACACATATCCCAACTGACTCTTAAATTCATCGGGGTCTGTCTGGAAACTAGCGTCGACATATACTTTGACGACTAGATCATCATTTCTTCCCCCGTATACAAGAAAAGCGTCTTTGGTTTTTCTCAAATATTTGAGAATTGCCTTGACGGCAATCCAATGTTCCTCACCGGGTTTGGATTGATGTCTACTGGTACAACTTAGGGCAATCGAGACATCCTGTCTCGTACATATCATGGCATACATTATGGACCTTATAGCCGAAGCATATGAGATCTTATTCAATCTTGCTAGCTCTGCAGGTGTCTCAACACACTGTTTCTTGCTAAGCTTTATGCCATGACGAAATGGGCAGCATTCCTTTCTTTGAATTATGCATTGAGAATCTTCTCATCACTTTGTCTATATAGGTGCTTTGACTTAAGCCCAAGACCCGCTTGGCACGGTCTCTATATATCTTGATCCCCAAGATGTAAGAAGCCTCGCCTAAGTCCTTCATTGCGAAACATTCACCTAACCAAGTCTTTATTAAGAGCAACATAGGGACGTCGTTTCCAATGAGCAATATGTCATCAACATAGAGCACCAAAAAGACTACTTTGCTCCCATCTGCCTTTTTATACACGCAAGGTTCATCATCATTCTTGATGAAGCCAAACTGTTTCACAACTTCATCAAAACGCTGATTCCAACTCTGAGATGCTTGCTTCAAACCATAAATTGATTTGAGCAACTTGCAAATCTTTCCTTTATTTTTAGGATCATCAAAACCCTTAGGCTGGGACATATAAACGTCCTCAGCTAACCTCCCATTAAGGAAGACGGTTTTGACTTCCATTTGCCATATCTCATAATTATGATAAGCTGCTATGGCAAGTAGAATGCGGATAGATTTGACCATAGCTACTGGAGAAAAGGTTTCTTCATAGTCAATTCCGTAAACTTGCCTATAACCCTTTGCTACCAATCTTGCTTTATAGGTCTGAGGTTTGCCATCCATGTCTATCTTTATTTTAAAGATCCATTTACACCCAATGACATGTCTATCTTTATTTTCCCACACTTGATTATCTGACATGGATTGCATTTCTTCCCTCATGGCTTCCAGCCCTTTCTCAGAGTCGGTTCCGTCCAGGGCCTCTCGAAAGGTAGTTGGATCATTGTCCACTAACACCAAATCATCATCTCCAGTTACTAAGAAACCGTATTTGATAGGTGCATGACTTGTCCTTTAAGACCGCCTTGGACCGTCCTCATTAACTGTAGCTATTAGTTCTTGCTCAACGACCACTTCTGGCTCTACTTCTTCCAATGAGTCGTCCAGTGGTTCCTGAGTGACTATCTCATCTAGAACTTCATCAAGATGAATAGCCCTCCCACTGACTGTCTTGGAAACTTGATCAAGATGAATAGCCCCCCAGATTTTTAGAAACGACAAAACGGGTTCCTTCCCGTACCATTTCTCGAATGATGTCCCTTCCATTGCTTTAGACGGAGCCCTATTTATTATGAATGCGGCCGTTTGTAGAGTGTAACCCTAGAAGGAGATCGGGATATCAGTGAAACTTAACATCGATCGGACCATATCCAACAATGTCCGATTCCTTCGCTCAGATACACCATTGAGTTGCGGTGTTCCTGGCGGAGTCCACTGAGATAGTATTCCACTTTCAGTAAGATGACTAAGAAACTCCTCGGATAAGTATTCTCTACCCCGATCAGAATGGAGTGCCTTGATACTCTTTCCGAGTTGGTTTTCTACTTCAGTCCTAAACTCACTGAATTTATTAAAGGCTTTGGACTTATGTCTCATGAGATAGACATAACCATATGTACTGAAATCATCAGTAAATGTGATAAAGTAGCCTAAACCACCTCTGGCTGGTGTCCACATACGTCTGAATGTATTAAACCCAATAGATCACCTGCTTTTTCACCTAAACCAGTGAAGGGCACTTTAGTCATCTTGCCCATTAAACAAGCTTCGCATCTATCAATCGTTTGGAATTCGAATTGACTTAGAAGTCCGCGCTTGTGAAGAGCTGAGATGTGTTTCTCATTTATGTGACCTAGACGACAATGCCAGATGAGAGTTTGATCTAAATCATTAGCTTTAAACCTCTTAGTATTAACATTATAGAGCATGTTAGATCTCGAGTTTTGCATATTTAATATGTATAAACCTCCAACAGTGTGAGCATTTCCATGAGACATGTTATTGCCCACAATATTAAAAAATCCGTTCTTAATATCAAAATAATAACCTTCTTTTTCTAGAAGGGATATTGATACAATATTCCTGCTGAAAGCCGGTACGCAAAACACATCCAAAAGTTCTATTACAAAACCACTAAGCAAAACAAGGTCAACTGAACCCACATCAATTGCGGTAACTAACACGTTGTTCCCAACCCTTAGGTCCACCTCGTTTTCCCCCATATCTCTTCTACTATGCAGTACCTGCACATCCGCATAGACATGAGACTCAGCTCCAGTGTCTAGTACTCAAGCATTTATAGTAGAAAGATTTAGCTCTAATGGAATACCTGACGAAGTAGCGGCCCCACCGCCCTTCTTTTGATCTTCCTTCAGCTGCTGACAGTCTTTCTTCCAATGACCAGGCTTTTGGCAGTAGAAACAGACTGACTCCTTTGCCTTCCCCTTGCCCTTCATGGGTATGGAAGGTTTAGTAATGAAATTCCGTCTGTTCTTCCCCGCCGGGTGCATTAGGACTTTGCCCTTATCACCACTAGCTTTGAAGCCGGATCCCTTCTTGACAATCAGAACACCTTTGGGCGTACTGGCACTTATGCTCTTCTCGGCAGTCACTAACATGATGTGCAACTCCGACGCGGTCTTGTCCATGTCATGCATGTGATAGTTCATGACGAATCCACCATATACATGAGGAAGGGATTGCAGAATAAAATCCGCAGCCATCTCTTTTTCCATAGTCATTCCGAGACTAGTCATATGATCGAGATGTCCCTTCATTCGTAGGACGTGTGGACCTACGGAGCTGCCTGCTGACATTTTGCAGGAAATGAGTTCTCGGAAAACAGTATATTTTTCAATACGTACTTTCTCTTTGAACATATCTTCGATTTGTGCAAACATTGCAAACGGATCATGGGATAGCTCCATAATGTGCTTCTGGAGGTCCGCCTCCATGCAGCCCAGCTTGACACACGCAACGTCGATAGAGTCGCTAAGGTGTTTCTGGTACGCATCCTTAACGACCCTCGTTGCGTTGCCAGCTTGCTCCATAGTTATAGCCTTGTCAAGGACGTAATCCCTATTCCAACTTTAACACAAGTCGTAAATTTCTGTCCCAGTCCAGATAATTTGTTCCACTGAGTTTACTCTTGTCAAGTATAGTCCTCAACGACAAATTAGAAGAGTTTGTTGAATTACTAGCCATTTCTACACGAAGAAAGTAAATTTAATCAGAAAAGTTGAATAAATTTACGAAGATCCGAATTAAACACCAACCATCCGATTCTAAGGTTTAGAATCTTTAAACCAAGATCCCTTATTTGTCAATTGAAGTATGCTAAGGCGCACCGCTCCAATTGACTCATTTGGGTAGGACGTCCATCCAATTACAACCCATGTGGCCCCCACCTTTGGGCCCACCAAAGTGGCCGACCATGTAGGGCTTATTGGGCCAAAAATGGGCCCTTGTTGGGCCGGCCATGTCACCTCATGGGCCGAGCCCAATGGGCTCGCCCATGTGGTTTCGTGCCGTGTCCAAAAGTCGCCCGACCCTTTTTGTCATTACTTATCAAACAAAATCCGACGCGACATCGACGAAAAATATCAGTTTTCTCGATTCGCTAATTATTCTCTCATACCGAACCTATGGCCCAAAACCTTCAGTTTTGTCCTCGTATTGCTCCTCAAGAAACGTTAAGGTTTCCTTATCTCAAGTTATCCGTCTTGAATGTGTGTGACCCTCCAGGCTCATGCCACCGTTGGAAGATCGGCACAAAAGATCTCTCTTGTCCGATCAATCATAAGTAGTCTCTAGTAATACGTTATGATTACCCAAAGTGCATGATGATCGATGATTCGATTTAACCTTTGTGCGTTCAAGTCACTATCCTATTATCTCTAGATATCCCGATTGATCACAAGGCATAAAGTCGTCAGCCTTGTTTAATCAATCATTGTTACTTGATATGTGAGATGGCTGAGAACTGATAACCCGTATCACTGGCATGACCATGCTCTTTCTCTCAGTAATTCTCGATCAAGAGGCCTCTAACGGATATCTTTCCCATACCGTGGTACGAGGGATAAATCCCTTAGCCGTCTTTCGTGTCACTCATGCAATCTGTTCCGCCACCCAATCATGCCCGTTATTGCAGTCCTGTTACGAAAAGCGTTAGGCGAAAGTTTAAGCCGCACGTACATTGCATAGCGATCATAAAGACTCCTTGGTCTAAGGATATCGTGACAAGCTATCGCATTTGAATATGTTCATGGCTTGATCTATGAAGCACTATTCAAAGTAGGTCGTCCGATATCAATCACCTCATGATATCTATGATATAATTCCGGGATCCCTCATCTCTATGACAAGTAGGACTACGTCATTGAGAACCATCCTCATACTGGTCGCTTCTATTGAAGCGTATATTGACCAGGGACTCGTTAAGTGTGATCCGTACAGATTTATGGTTCTACTACTTTAGTGGTCATAAATCAGATCATGCTTAACATATTACTTCAACACATAAGTAATACAAAGCCATTTTATTTATTACAAACGATGATAATTATACATAGACATTTACAGACTACTAGCAATTGGACTAGGGCAAAAAATGCTATCAGTGCAACTTCGTTGCGGTCTTGTCCATGTCATGCATGTGATTGTTCATGACGAACCCACCATATGCATGAGGAAGGGATTGGAGAATAAAATCCGCAGCCCTCAGACGCCTTTCGAGTTCACTAGTGCAATAAATGCCAAAGCCAATCGAAGCCGTTATAGTTACCCTTTTACAGATAACATTAGACTAGGTCAAACTTAGGTATTTGTTACATAGTGTACACAAAGACTCCTTGGTCTTAAGATATAATGACAAGTTACGATATGTGAGTATCTCATGACTGGATCTATGCAGCATACTCACAATCGGGTTGTCCGATATCATCGACCTGATGGTATCTATGATATAACTCCGGCACGCACTTTGCCATGATCAGTAGAGCATGATCACAAGGAGTTAGTCTCATACTGATCGCTTCATAAAGAAGCTTAGCTGATCAGGGACTCATCAAATGTAATTCTTTCTGATCTATAGTTCTACTATTAGTGGTTATACACATAATGACATAGATCAAATTACATTCGATATATTACTACAACACATTAGTAATATATGCCGATTTATTTATTCGGAAAGATGATAAAACATTACATTTGTAGATCACTTTTATATTGGACTGGGGCATAACTCTAACAGCTGCCTGCTGACATTTTGCAGGCAATGAGTTCTCGGAGAACAGTGTATTTTTCAATGCGTACTTTCTCTTTGAACATATCCTTGATCTATGCAAACATTGCAAACGGATCATGGGATAGCTCCATAAACTGCTTTTGGAGGTCCGCCTCCATGCAGCCCAGCATGACACACGCAACGTCGATAGAGTCGCTAAGGTGTTTCTGGTACGCATCCTTAACGACCCTCGTTGCGTTGGAAGCTGGCTCCACCGGGATAACCTTGTCAACGACGTACTCCCTGCGTTCCAACTTTAACACAAGTCCAGAGAATTTGTTCCATTGAGTTTAAACTTGTCAAGTATAGTCCTCAACGACAAATTAGACGAGTTTGTTTAATTACTAGCCATTTCTACACGAAGAAAGTAAATTTAATCAAAAAAGTTGAATAAATTAACGAAGATCCGAATTAAACAACAACTATCCGATTCTATGGTTTAGAATCTTTAAACCAAGATCCCTTATTTGTCAATTGAAGTACGCTAAGGCGCACCGCTCCAATTACTCATTTGGGTAGGACGTCCATCCAATTACAACCCGTGTAACTCTTGGTAAGGGTATGTGCAAAAGCACACGGCTTACCCTTCCGATGCCCCAGCTCGACCTATGGCCAAGAATCGTGGTCGAGTCAACCAACCTTTACTTATGCATCAATTTTGTGCAGATGCTCCGCTAAGGCGCACAACATCCCACAAAGTTGACTATTCCATATAGAACCCATTCTATCGATGCTCCACTAAGGCGCACAACACCGAGAAAATGTTTCTACATGGGTGTGAATTTAGGTGGCATCAAACTTGACTCAGATTATGTTGTGATTTGGTTGTGTTTAATAATTCGAAAGTATTTTGGTACAATTACAAACCCTTCATCAACAACCCGTATTGTGACGTTTCTAATTGTATCATATACAATCTTCTTTTGAAGTCGTCATTTGCAACCCGTGCAAACACGTTTCAAAATCGAACTCATCCATCACAACCCGTGCGATGATGGTTCACAACGCTTTAATCATGCAAACAATTAAAATCGATTTTAATCTTTGCATGTGAGGTGATGGCTTATAAACTTATAAGCTTTGCATGCAAGCATACAATTATTTCTAATAATTAAAGCAAGAAGGCATAAAGCGTTTAAACATGCACCAATAGCCCATCATATTCTTAAGATTATACGAGACATCACATCTTCTCGTCTTCCTCATTCGGGCTCCCACTAGCTCTTGGACTTCCTCCAAGACCGTCATTGTGCTCGATTTTCCATCCTTCTCGTCTTTGAGTAGTAATTACAATTAATACTCGGTTCGTAGACCGGACAAAAAATAGATACACTTTAAAGACTCAAATGAAAGAATAATTACACGCTAACACTAACGGTGTGCCAACCGTGATAGCGATAAAATTCTAATGGGCTACTAATGCATCATACATCTCATCACATCATCCAACATGTTATCACACAAACATGTTATCAAATAATATGCAATTATCCCGGTTTTAATTTTGCTAAGTTGCTTGGTCGGGTTTATCGAAACTAGACCTTTTCGAAAAACGGTTTATCGAAACCTATCAAATTAAAATTTTTTAGAAATATTGGATCGCGGGTTCATGCCACGGACATAATCAACGTGCACGAATCAAGTCGGGCCCACGCTAAATGGGCCGAAGCCTATTGGGCCGAAGCCCATTGGGCCGAGCCCAACACCACTGCTCGGTTTGGGCCTAGAAAAGCCCAAACCGAGCTTGCCTCCCCTCTCGGCCTTGGCCAAGAAGGGGGACGGCCCCGGTCACCGCCAGCCTCTCCCGGCCTCCGGTGACATTTGTCCGGTACCTCCGATCCGGCTCCCCGAGAGTCTCTTCTCGGACCCGACAAATACAATAAAATCCGAAAAATTCCAAATTCAATATATTTTCCAAAAATAACATATTTCATGCAATTTACCCAAAAAGCAGTAAAAACATGTTATCAACAAATATGGCATGCAAATCATCATAAAACCGAAACAAGTTCAACAAGACAAAGATTAAGAGGGTTAACCATCCTGTGATACCACTGTAGAGTTTTGGAGCGGTCTAGATCATCTAGATAGCGGAAGCATTCACAAAAGCAACTCCAAACCTTGTCCAAGAACATGAACCATTAAATCTCAAAGCAAAATCTATTCCATAAGAAATTTACCTTTTGGTCTTTGTTGAATCAATAAAGAAGAACAATGTGGTCTTCTTTTCTAGAGCAAGTCCACACCAAGGGGGTGATCTTCAAGATCCTTCACTTAATGCCTACTAGAACAATTAAGTGAAGAACAAGAGAGCAAGAAATGAGAGCAATGGGAGTGGCCGGCCAAGGAGAGAGAGAGAGGATGTGAGTGAGTGATTAATTCCCAAGATAATTCTCTACTTCATCAACTCATAAGCATGGGTCTAAAAGGTGAAAGCATGGGTTTAAAGGTGTCATTACCCATACCCCTTAAATCACTCACCTCATAATCAACAATCACCAACTAAGCATGGTATGTTGGGCATATTGGGCCCAAAATGGGCCCTTGTTCGGCCGGTCACGTGACCTCATGGGGCGAGCCCAATGGGCTCGCCCATGTGGTTTCGTGCCGTGTCCAAAAGTTGCCCGACCCTATTTGTCGTTACTTACCAAACAAAGTCTGACGCGACATCGATGAAAAATCTCAATTTTCTCGATTCGCTAATTATTCTCTCAAACCGAACCCATGGCCAAAAACCTTCAGTTTTGTCCATGTATTGCTCCTCCAGAAAACGTTAAGGTTTCCTTGTCTCAAGTTATCCATCTGGTATGTGTGTGACCCTCCAGGCTCAAGCCACCGTTGGCAGATCGGCGCAAAAGATCTCTCTTGTCCGATCCATCATAAGTGGTCTCTAGTAAGACGTTACGATTACCCAAGGTGCATGATAATCGATGATTCGATTTAACCTTGTGCGTACAAGTCACTATCCTATTATCTCTAGACATCCCGATTGATCACAAGGCATAGAGTCGTCATCCTTGTTTAATAAATCATTGTTACTTGATATGTGAGATGACTGAGAACTGATAACCCGTATCACTGGCATGGCCATGCTCTTTCTCTCAGTCACTCTCGATCAAGAGGCCTTTAACAGATATCTTTCCCATACCGCAGTACGAGGGATATATCCCTTAGCCGTCTTTCGCGTCACTCATGCAATCCGTTCCGCCACCCAATCATGCCCGTTATTGCAATCTTGTTACGGAAAGCGTTCAAATCTTTCCCTTATTCTTAGGATCCTCAAAACCCTCAGGCTGGGACATATAAACGTCCTCAGCTAACCTCCCGTTGAGAAAGACGGTTTTGACGTCCATTTGCCATATCTCATAGTTATGATACGCTGCTACGGCAAGTAGAATGCGGATAGATTTGACCATAGCAACTGGAGAAAAGGTCTCTTCATAGTCAATTCCGTGGACTTGCCTATAACCTTTTGCTACTAGTCTTGCTTTATAGGTCTCAGGTTTGCTATCCATGTCTCTCTTTATTTTAAAGATCCATTTACACCCAATGACTTTTACGTCAGGGGTTTGATCCATCAAGTCCCACACTTGATTATCTGACATGGATTGCATTTCTTCCCTCATGGCTTCCTGCCATTTCTCAGAGTCGGTTCCGTCCAAGGCCTCTCGAAAGGTAGCTGGATCATCGTCCACTAACACTAAATCATCACCTCCAGTTACTAGGAAACCGTATCTGACAGGTGCATGACTTATCCATTCAGACCGCCTCGGACCGTCCTCATTAACTGTAGCTATTGGTTCTTGCTCAACGACCAATTCTGGCTCTACTTCTTCTAGTGGGTCGTCCAGTGGTTCCCGAGTGACCATCTCATCTAGAACTTCATCAAGATGAACAACCCTCCCACTGACTGTCTTGGAAATAAATTCCTTTTCCAAGAATGTCCCACCTCGAACGACAAAAACTTTATTTTCGCACGGTTTGTAGAAGTAGTATCCTTTTGTTTCTTTTGGATATCTGACGAAAGTGCACTTATCTGATCTCGGTTCGAGCTTGGTTGCAAGCAACCGTTTTACATAATCCTCGCAACCCCAGATTTTTAGGAAGGACAAAACGGGTTCCTTCCCGTACCATTTCTCGAATGATGTCCCTTCCACTGCTTTCGACAGAGCCCTGTTTATTATGAATGCGGCCGTTTGCAGAGCGTAACCCCGGAAGGAGATCGGGAGATCAGTGAGACTTAACATCGATCGAACCATATCCAACAATGTCCGATTCCTTCGCTCGGACACACCATTGAGTTGCGGTGTTCCTGGCGGAGTCCACTGAGATAGTATTCCACTTTCAGTAAGATGACTAAGAAACTCCTTAGATAAGTATTCTCTACCCCGGTCAGAACGGAGGGCCTTGATACTCTTTCCGAGTTGGTTTTCTACTTCAGTCCTAAACTCCTTGAATTTATCAAAGGCTTCGGACTTATGTCTCATGAGATAGACATAACCATATCTACTGAAATCATCAGTAAATGTGATAAAGTAGCCTAAACCACCTCTGGCTGGTGTACTCATTGGTCCACATACGTCTGAATGTATTAGACCCAATAGATCACCTGCCCTCTCACATAAACTAGTGAAGGGCGCTTTAGTCATCTTTCCCATTAAACAAGCTTCGCATCTATCAATCGTTTGGAATTCTAATTGACTTAGAAGTCCGCGCTTATGAAGTGCTGAGATGGGTTTCTCATATATGTGACCTAGACGACAATGCCAGATTAGAGTTTGGTCTAAATCATTAGCTTTAAACCTCTTAGCATTTATATTACAGAGCATGTTGGATCTCCAGTTTTGCATATTCAATATGTACAAACCTCCAATAGTGTGAGCATTTCCATCAAACATGTTGTTGCGCATAATATTAAAAAACCCGTTCTTAATATCAAAATAATTACCTTCTTTTTCAAGAAGAGAAATTGATATAATATTCCTGCTGAAAGAAGGTACGCAAAAAACATCAGAAAGTTCAATTACAAGCCCACTAGCCAAAACAAGGTTCACACAACCCACAGCAGTTGCGGTAACTCTCACGTTATTCCCAATTCTTAGGTCCACCTCATTTTCCCCCATATCTCTTCTACTATGCAACACCTGCACATCCGCACAGACATGAGACTCAGCTCCAGTGTCTAGTACCCAAGCATTTATAGTAGAAAGATTTAGCTCTAATGGAATACCTGACGAAGTAGCGGCCCACCGCCCTTCTTCTGATCCTTCTTCAGCTGCTGACAGTTTTTCTTCCAATGACCAGGCTTTTGACAGTAGAAACAGACCGACTCCTTTGCCTTTCCCTTGCCCTTCACGGGCATGGAAGGTTTAGGAACAAATGGTCGTCTGATCTTTCCTGCAAGGTGCATTGGGCCTTTACCCTTGCCACTACCAGCTTTGAAGCTGGATCCCTTCTTGACCATAAGAACACTTTTGGGCGAACTGCCCCTTATGCTCTTCTCGGCAGTCACTAGCATGTTGTGCAACTCCGACGCGGTCTTGTCCATGTCATGCATGTGATAGTTCATGACGAACCCACCATATGCATGAGGAAGGGATTGCAGAATAAAATCCGCGGCCATTTCTTTCTCCATAGTCATTCCGAGACTAGTCATATGATCGAAATGTCCCTTCATGCGTAGGACGTGTGGACCTACAGAGCTGCCTGCTGACATCTTGCAGGCAATGAGTTCTCGGAGAACAGTGTATTTTTCAATATGTACTTTCTCTTTGAACATATCCTTGATCTGTGCAAACATTGCAAACGGATCTTGGGATAGCTCCATAAACTGCTTCTGGAGGTCCGCCTCCATGCATCCCAGCATGACACACGCAACGTCGATAGAGTCGCTAAGGTATTTCTGGTACGCATCCTTAACGACCCTCGTTGCTTTGGCAGCTGGCTCCACCAGGATAACCTTATCAAGGACATACTCCCTGCGTTCCAACTTTAACACAAGTCGTAAATTCCTGTCCCAGTCCAGATAATTTGTCCCGTTGAGTTTACACTTTTCGAGTATAGTCCTCAACGACAAATTAGACGAGTTTTTTGAATTACTAGCCATTTCTACACGAAGAAATTAAATTTAATCAGAAAAGTAGAAAAAATTTACGAAGATCCGAATTAAACACCAACCATCCGATTCTAAGGATTAGAATCTTTAAACCAAGATCCCTTATTTGTCAATTGAAGTACGCTTAGGCGCACCGCTCCAATTGACTGATTTAGGTAGGACGTCCATCAAATTACAACTCGTGTAACTCTTGGTCAGGGTATGTGCAAAAACACACGGCTTACCCTTCCGATGCCCCAGCTCGACCTCAGGCCAAGAATCGTGGTTGAGTCAACCAACCTTCACTAACGAGTTAACTTTGTGCAGATGCCCCGCTAAGGCGCACGACATCCCACAAAATTTACCATTCCCATATAGAACCCATTCCATCGATGCTCCGCTAAGGCGCACGACACCGATAAAATGTTTCTACATGGGTGTGAATTTGGGTGGCATCTCACTTGACTCAAATTATGTTGTAATTTGGTTGTGCTTAATAATTCGAAAGTATTTGGCACAATTATGAACCCGTCATCAACAACCCGTATTGTGACGTTTCTAATTGTATCACATATTATCTTCATTTGAAGCCGTCATTTGCAACCCGTGCAAACACGTTTCAAATTTGAACTCATCCATCACAACCCGTGCGATGATGGTTCACAACGCTTTAAACATGCAAACAATTAAAATCGATTTTCATCTTTGCATGTGAGGTGATGGCTTATAAACTTATAATCTAAGCATGCAAGTATGTTATTATTTAAATAATTCAAGCAAGCAAACATAAAGCGTTAAATATGCATTTTATAGCTCATCCTAATCTTAGGATTCTACGAGTCACCATATCTTCTCGTCTTTCTCATTCGGGCTCCCACTAGCTCTTGGACTTCCTCCAAGACCGTCATTGTGCTCGATTTTCCATCCTTCTCGTCTTTGAGTAGTAATTACAATTATTACTTGGTTCGTAGACCGGATAAAAAAATAATTACACTTTATGGGCTCGAATAAAAGAATAATTACACGCTAACACTAACGGTGTGCAAACCGTGAAAGCGATAAAATATAATGGGCTACTAATGCATCATACATCTCATCACATCATCCAACATGTTATCACACAAACATGTTATTAAATAATATGCAATTATTCCGTTTTTAATTTCGCCAAGTTGCTTGATCGGGTTTATCAAAACCGATTAAATTTTAAAAGTTTACGAAATATTGGATCGCGGGTTCATGCCACGGATCAAACACCGTGCACGAACCAAGTCGGGCCAAGCTCAGCGGGCCGAAGCCCATTGGGCCGAGCCCAACACCACGGCTCGGTTTGGGCCTTGGAAGGCCCAAACCGAGCTTGCCTCCACTCTCGGTCACCCCCGGCCTCCCCGGCCCCCGGTTACCTCCGTCCAGTAACCTCGATCTGGCTCCCCGAGAGTCTCTTCTCGGACCCGACAAATCCAATAATTTCCGAAAAATTCCTAATTCAATATATTTTCCAAAAATAACATTTTTCATGCAATTATCCCAAAAAGCATTAAAAACATGTTATCAACAAGATTGGCATGCAAATAAACATAAAACCGAAACAAGTTCAACAAGACAAAGATTAAGAGAGTTAACCATCCTCTGATACCACTGTAGGGTTTTGGAGCGTTCTAGATCATCGAGATAGCGGAAGCGTTTAACAAAATCTACTCCAAACCTTGTCCAAGAACATAAACCGTTAAATCACAAGGCAAAATCTATTCCACAAGATGTTTACCTTTAAGTCTTTGTTGAATCGATAAAGAACTTTCGGATCTTCTTCTCTGAAGCAAGTCCACACCAAGGGGATGATCTTGAAGATCCTTCACTTAATTGCCTACTAGAACAATTAAATGAAGAACAAGAGAGCAAGATGAAGAGGAGAGAGGTAGTGGCCGGCCGCAATAGACAGAGAGAGAGAGCTTGTGAGAGTTGTGTGATTATTTTGTGTAATGAATCAATAATAGATATTTACCTTCATCATCCAACTCATAAGCATGGGTCTAAAAGTGATTGGTATGGGCTTAAAGTGTCATCACACATACCCCTTAAATCACTCACCTCTTAATCCACAATCACCAACCAAGATTGGTATTGTGTGGCCCCCACCATTGGACCCACCAATGTGGCCGGCCATATTGGGCTTATTGGGCCCAATATGGGCCCTTGTTGGACCGGTCACGTGACCTCATGGGCCGAGCCCAATGGGCTCGCCCATGTGGTTTCGTGCCGTGTCCAAAAGTTGTCTGACCATTTTTGTCGTTACTTATCAAACAAAGTCCGACGCAACATCGACAAAAATACTCAGTTTTCTTGATTCGCTAATTATTCTCTCATACCAAACCTATGGCCCAAAACCTTCAGTTTTGTCCATGCATAGCTCCTCAAGAAACGTTAAGGTTTCCTTGTCTAAAGTTATCCGTCTTGAATGTGTGTGACCTTCCAGGCTCATGCCACCGTTGGCAGATCTGCGCAAAAGATCTCTCTTGCCCGATCCATCATAAGGGGCCTCTAGTAAGACGTTATGATTACCCAAGGTGCATGACGATCGATGATTCGACTTAACCTTGTGCGTACAAGTCACTATCCTATTATCTCTAGATATCCCGATTGATCACAAGGCATAGAGTCGTCACCCTTGTTTAATCAATCATTGTTACTTGATATGTGAGATGACTGAGGACAGATAACCCGTATCACCGGCATGGCCATGCTCTTACTCTCAGTCAGTCTCGATCAAGAGGCCTTTAACGGATATCTTTCCCATACCGTAGTATGAGGGATAAATCCCTTAGCCGTCTTTCGTGTCACTCATGCAACCCGTTCCGCCACCCAATCATGCCAGTGATTGCAATCTTGTTACGGAAAGCGTTAGGCGGAAGTTAAAGCCGCACGTACATTGTATAGCGATCACAAAGACTCCTTGGTCTAAGGATATCGTGCCAAGCTATCGCATTTGAATATGTTCATGACTTAATCTATGAAAACACTATTCAAAGCGGGTCGTCCGATATCAATCACCTCATGATATCTATGATATGATTCCGGGATCCCTCATCCCTATGACAAGTAGAACTACGTCATTAAGAACCTTCCTCATAGTGGTCGCTTCTATAGAAGCGTATATTGACCAGGGACTCGTTAAGTGTGATCCGTACAGATTTATGGTTCTACTACTTTACTGGTCATAAATCAGATCATGCCTAACATATTACTTCAACACATAAGTAATACAAAGCCGTTTGATATATATTACAAACGATGATAATGTACATAGACATTTACAAGCTACTAGCAATTGGACTAGGGCACAAAATGCTATCAATTTCTTTAATCTATATTATAATGTTTATTATTTTACGATCTAATAAAAATGGCATTATATTACTAATGTGTTGTAGTAATATATCAAATATAATTTGATCTATGTCATTATGTGTGTAACCACGAATAGTAGAACTGTAGATCAGAAAGAATTACATTTGATGAGTCTCTGATCAGCTAAGCTTCTTTAAGAAGCGATCAGTATGAGACAAACTCCTTGTGATCACGCTCTACTGATCATGGCAAAGTATGTGCCGAAGTTATATCATAGATATCATCAGGTCGATGATATCGGACGACCCGATTGTGAGTATGCAACATAGATACTGTCATGAGATACTCACAGATCGTAGCTTGTCATTATATCCTAAGACCAAGGAGTCTGTGTGTGTACTGTGTAATGAATCTCTGAGTTCGACCTAGTCTAACGTTACCTGTAAAAGGTAGCCATAACGGCTCTGATTGGCTTGGTTATGAATTGCATTAGTGAACTCGAAAGACGTCTGAGGGATTTATTACTCATACTCCGGTATGAGAAAGCTATCCGTTTAGGCCACTTGATGAGTATGACTGAAGAAATAGCATGGCCATGCAGGTGATACCTTTGTATCAGTTTTCAGTCATCTGAGATATCAAGAAACAATGATTGATAAATTAGGATGACGGTTCTTTGCCTATTGATCAATCTGGATATCGGTTTGATAAAAGGGCAGTTACATGTACGATAATCACGGACGTTGGGTAATCATAATGTCTGGCTATTTGTGATGGAAAGGGTAAGATAATAATTTTATCAGTCTGCCAATGGGTCGTGAGCCTAGAGGGTCACACACTTTAAGTATATTATGTTACCAAACAAACTTGGATGGTAATTGGGAGAATCCACTTTACAATATAGTCAAATTGAAAACGATTCGGTTTATTTCTGGCATAGGTTTATTAACCAGACGGCTGAAGAAATCAAATTAGAGAGATTGGACCGGTTTAGCTAAGCCATATAATTAGAATTGAATTAAGGGTTTTAAGGGTTTTATTGTGTGATTATAATAAAGATTAAAAAACCAGATTTTTTTTAATTACACGATTTTTTCCTAAAAACCCTAAACCTAATTTCGACACACCCCTCTCTCTTCTCTCTCACTTGGCCGACCCTTCCTCTCTCTACCACCATTGATTGTTCTTGTTCGATTCTACACACAACATTAGCAAGTTTGTGTGTAGAAACCTTAGCCAAGGTGTTGTGCTTGTGTGGACTACCTAGAGAAACACATATCCTTTGTGTTTAATCAATTTACAAGGTAAAAATTCAGATCTATTATTTTTATTTGAATGTTGATATTTTCGCAATAAGATCATAGCAATATTTATTTCCATGGTTAATTTCAGTCCGATGCATAAAATTATTTTCTTTGGAACCCACGGAATTCCTTCATTTCAGTCATCTCACATATCAAGGAAAGGTGAATGAGAATAATAAGGATGACGGCTTTGAGCCTCATCTCAATCAGGATATCTAGTGAGAAAAGGATAGTGACATAGACGACAGAAAGGTTAAATCGACAAAGGTGGATTATCATGCACGGTCAGGCGGTTCTAGAGTCTCACTAACGCCACTTACATAGGATCGGGTAAAATGAGATTTTACACCGATCTACTGACCCGCATAAGCCTAAGAGCGTCACACCGGAGGACATACTCAAAAAACAATATGGCGGAGATCGGTTAAGGGAGATGAGCTCATTTGTGATAAGAAGTAACAGATTGGGACAAGACCGGGGGTCTTGGGATACCTGAGATGAGAGGGCTTTGGCGTCGATGGGCATGACACGGGACCTCGCGGGCGTGACAATGGGCCATGGCCCACAAGGCCCATAACCGGCCCAAGCCAACACCGACCCAAGTGACCATCTGGTTATGGGATGACTAAATGGTTCACTTGGTTAGTTTGGTTAGTTCGGTAGAGATAATCCAATCCCACCAACCAACCCCACTAACCTCACTTTATCATTAGAATGATAATATATATGTGTAAGTGGGATTATAATACATCCATTTTTCTCATCTCATTTCATCATTCCAACACACAAGAAAAGATGAACCAAGAGTCCTCACTCCCTCCATGGTGCTCTCGGTCATGGCCTCTTCTCCTCTATTTTTCTTGTGTTCTTGAGTCTTCATCCAAGAACTACGTGGCTTTCATTCCTCGGGGAGGATACGTACGCGTCTTGGAGACTCAAGCCAATCATCTTCTTCTTAATGGTGTTATGTCCAGATGTTGTCGACCAAAATGGCGTGAGCCATAGCTCCCAACTCGGCATTGGAAAGAACATTCAAAGAGCTACATCGTTTGCGAAATACTATTTTTCTAAAGGAGTGCCGTTTTGGGAGCTACAAGGCTAGAAAGCCGACTGCTCTGCAGAATTTGTTCAGCCGGATGGGAAAATTGTTTTGCTCCAGACGGAGGCCTTTCTGTCCGATCTGGATTTGGAGAAAAACATGAAAGTCGTGGATAATTTGCTGGGGTTTCATCTCCAACAAGAACCGAAGCATTTGGAGATCTTTAGCTCGAGTTAGTGCTCTCCAAAGTCACATTTTCTGCTGGGCAAATTCATGATAAGAAATCGTAAATTGGTTGTCTTGTGAATCTAATCGTGGTAGTTTTCCTTGTGTAGTCTCGGGATTTTCCGCTGTGCTAGTTGTTCTTCCCTCACCCGAGACCTAACACTCCTGGGTTAAGTACTCTCCACCTCGATCCGATTGAAGTGCCTTATACTTTTCCCTAACTGGTTATGTACTTCATTCTTAAACTCTTTGAACTTGTCAAAAGCTTCAGACTTATGTTTCATTAGATAGACATAACCATATCTACTGAAATCATCAGTAAATGTGATGAAGTAGTTGAACCATTTCCTAGCATGTGTACTCATGGGGCCACAAACATCGGAATGTATGAGGCCCAACAAGTCACTTACCCTTTCACCACTACCTGTGAAGGGCGCTTTCGTCATTTTTCCCATCAAACAAGCTTCACATCTATCAATCAAATTGAACTCGAATGGGCTTAAAAGCCTACACTTATGAAGTGTCGATATACGCTTCTCGTTTATGTGCCCTAAACGATAATGCCATTTTAGAGTTTGGTTTAAATCATGGGATTTAAGCCTTTTCCAATTTATGTTATAGATTGAGCTTGTGTTAGAGGTTTTAACATCAAGAACATACAAGCCTCCAACTATAGTAGTATTGCCATAATAAATACCATTTCTAATAATATTGAAAATTCCATTCTTGATAGAAAAATCAAAACCTTCATTGTCCAATAGAGAAATAGAAATGATATTTCTATGAAAAGTAGGTACACATTAGACATTGTTTCATACTAAAACAATCCTAGTAGGCAAAACATGGTTGATGGCCCCTACAACAGTTGCAACGAGTCCAATTCCATTGCAAACTCTGAGGTCCACCTCCCCTTCGCCCAAATCTCTTTTACTTCTCATCACCTGCACATTAGTACAAATGTGCGATTCAGCTCTGGTATCCAATACCCAAGAATCATAAGTACAAAGATTTTTCTCTATAAAATAAATACCTGAACACGCGGGAGCTCCACTCTTCTTTTGATCATCCTGGAACTTCTTGCAGTCCCTTTTCTAGTGACCACCTTCATTGCAGTAGAGGCAGACATCTACCTTCTCCTTGGCTTTCCCCTTTTCATTTGAGGCCTTGGGAGCTTTTGGAGCAATAGGCATCCTCATCTTCCCTGCAAGGTGCATAAGGGCCTTGCCCTTTCACCCTCCAGTTTTCTTCAAGCTTACCCCCTTCTTGTTGACCATGAGAACATCCTTGGTCACCTTTCCATCTCTAGTGGAATCATGTCAATGATGTATTTTTTTCTCTCATGTTTGAGAACTATCCTTAAGTTTATTTCCCAGTCTAGAAAGTTCACGCCATTGAGTTTATCCTTCTCCAAAAAGGGTCTCAATGACGAACTGTGTGTTTCGTTTGATGCCATTTTAATCTACACAAATAAATAAATTTAACATTAGTATATCGAATTTTTAAATTTGAAGATCTTATCAAACCACAACCATTGATTCTAATCCATAGAATCAAAACCAGGCTCCTTGGTTTACCCGATTGAAGTGAACGAAGGCTCAACGCTTCAATCGGGTTATGTTGGTAGGTAAACACTTCTGATCACATCCGATGTGATTCCTGACTAGGGCACGTACACATGTGTACACAGCATGCCCTATCCGATACCCTAGGTCAGACCTGTCTGACAATCGTAGACAAGTCAACCAAATTCAACTATGGCCAGTTCTCATGTGGCTATTACGTGGAGGTGCACGCACCCACATGAAACTGACCAACTCCTGTGATTAGGTTGCGTTTGAAACTTAGTATTGTATCCCATACAATGTTTTTGAATCATTCAAATGCATCACATGCATTGATGTTTCAAGATCCAGTTTACATGCAAATTGATTATTAACTGGTTTTTAATCTTCGCATGTTCGTTATAGTTTATCATACATCTCATGCATATAAACTAAAACATTCAATACCATGCATATCCAATAAGCATATAAAATGTGCATAGCATAGCCCATATCTTGGTGATCTCTACAGGGCCGGTCTATGGAGATAACGGGTCAACCTAAGGGTGAAGAATCACAATGAAATTGAAGGACTTAGACTTCCTTCTAGCCTCACTTAGACTTCACCTCGTCAACCTCCCACTGTCTCCGGACCACCATCAAGACTCTCGTCATGTCTTCTCGACTTTCACTATTCTCGGTAATTTAAATAAATTATTACAAATTAAAAGATGACACGCATGTCGTATTTAATTTAAATTTCCATAGACCATAGCGACTCGCAGGTCGCAATAAAAGAATATTACATCCCGATTACAAAAACGATGAAAACAATAAATTGCTAGCATTCATATGGGGTTTCGATGGGCTATGCTCTACACCATTTTACCAAGCATCATACACCATGTTATTGAAAGAGATCACCATGGGTTCCATTCGATAAATTTCATGCAGCGGAAGTTGTGTAACCATGGTGATCGATGCAAACTTGGATCTTAATGTAAGTTCAACATGCTATCAACCTTTTGAATCTGAAAAATACCTCTATTAATCGATGAAAACACAAGCTTAGTGTTTCTCTATTAGGTCCACACAAGCACCACAACCGAAGAAGGTTTTCTCTCACACTTTTGCTATGAATGTTCTTGAGAAGCTTGACAAATCAACAGTAGACTAAAATGGAGGAAGAGAGGATCGGTCAAGTGAGGGAGAGAATGAGGGGGAGTGGTTGCCAATAGTTGGAGAAAAAGATAGAAGATATTTTGGAATTTTAATTTGAAATAAAATTGAATTTCAAATTAATAATTGCATATCTACCCTTCTTAAACTCCTATTTGCACTTCTTCCCCATTCATAACTTGAATCCCTAAATGGCCTTTAAGCCCGTTTATCTAAAACCCAAATTAAACCCATTAACTTGAGTTCTAATTTTGGTTTAGACAAAACGATTCAATTTCCTCGAATTGATTTTTTCAACCGTCTGGTTAAAACCTTAGGCCAGAAAACTACCGAATCGTTCTCAATTTTCATCCATAATTATTTGTCATGTATCGTGCTTAATGTGTGTGACCCTCTAGGCTCAGGAACAGTTGGCAGACTGGTAAAATTATTATTTTACCCTTTCCATCATAAGTGGTCTCTAGCAAGACATTATGAATACCCAACGTTCGTGATTATCGATTATTCGACTTAACCTGTTATCATACATGTCAATTTCCTTTTATCAAACCGATATCCAGATTGATCAATAGGCATAGAATGGTCATCCTAATTTATTAATCACTGTTTCTTGATATCTGAGATGACTGAAAACTGATACTAAGGTATCACCTGCACGCCCGTGCTATTTCTTCAGTCATACTCATCAAGGGGCCTAATTGGATATCTTTCTCATACCGAAGTATGAGTGATAAATCCCTCAGACGCCTTTCGAGTTCACTAGTGCAATAAATATCAAAGCCAATCGAAGCCGTTATAGTTACCCTTTTACAAATAACGTTAGACTAGGTCAAACTTAGGTATTCGTTACATAGTGTACACAAAGACTCCTTGGTCTTAGGATATAGTGACAAGCTACGATATGTGAGTATCTCATGACTGGATCTATGCAGCATACTCACAATCGGGTTGTCTGATATCATCGACCTGATGGTATCTATGATATAACTCCGGCACGCACTTTGCCATAATCAGTAGAGCATGATCACAAGGAGTCAATCTCATACTGATCGCTTCATAAAGAAGCTTAGCTGATCAGGGACTCATCAAATGTAATTCTTTCTTATCTATAGTTCTACTATTAGTGGTTACACACACAATGACATAGATCAAATTACATTCGATATATTACTACAACACATTACCAATATATGTCGATTTATTTGTTCGGAAAGATGATAAAACATTACATCTGTAGATCACTTATATATTGGACTGAGGCATAACTCTAATAGTTATCACACAACGATGCAAATTCTGAATTTATCTTGGTTAATAAATTAAGGTGATAAAATCTGATTTATCGAAACCTCTTAGGTATGAAAAATATCTGATTTATCGAAATCGCGAATCTGAAGTTTTTGCGGCCGAGAAGGTGCCACGGGCCGCCACGGTCCGTGGCCACAAAGTAACCAAAAACCATGGCTGTGAACCATAGAGAATCTTGCAATACCCTAGGCCCCACAAAGCCACGATGGCGACGTGAAAAAAAAGTTGTCATGCACCGTGGCCCGCGATGTTAGTCTTAGTGCCCTAGTTCAATTGTGATAAATCTGTAAATGTCTATAATGTACTTTATCATCGTTTCCAATTAAAGTAAAGCGGCTTTATATTACTTATGTGTTGAAGTAATATGTCGGAGTATGTTTCGATCTACGTCCACCATGCGAAGTAGAACCATATATCGGGAAGATTCACACTTGACGAGTCCCTGGTCAAATATGCTTCTACTCGAACCCACCAGTATGAAAGACAACTCTTTATGACTCACGTTCTATTAGTCATTGGAATAGGATTCTAGAGTCTGATCATAGATATCATGTGGGACATTATATTGGACGACCCGACCTGAATATGTGCCATAGATACAGTCATGAATATATTCAGTGTCGTAGCTTGTCATGTCTCCTTAGACCGAGGAGTCTTTGTGACTGCTATGCGGTAAACAACTTAGTTTGACTTGTTCCCAACACCAACTATAACAGGGGGCAATAACGGGCATGCTTTGCTTTCGGATGGAGCGCATGAGTGACGCGAAAGACGGCTAAGGGATTTATCCCTTATACTATGGTATGGGAATGATATCTGTTCAGGTCAATTGATCGAGAATGACTGAAAGTAACGCATGGTCATGCACATGATACTAGGTATCATATTTCAGTCATCTCACATATCAAGGAATGGAGATTGAGAATAATAAAGATGACGGCTCTGTGCCTTATCTAAATCTGGATATCTAGCGATAAAATAATAGTTACATAAACGACAGAAAGGTTAAATCGACAAACGTCGATTCATCATGTACGGTCAGGCGATTCAAGAGTCTCACTAGTTGCCACTTATGTAGTATTGGGTAAAATAGAATTTTACGCCGATCTAATGGCCCACATGAGCCTAAGAGGGTCACACTGGAAGAAATACTCAAAGAACAACATGGAGGAGATCGGCCAAAGGAGAATGACACGAGACATGACCAATACGGAAATTTGGGTCACGTGCCCGTAAGTGATGAGAAGTGAACAGATCGGAACAAGACCAAGCGTCTTGGGAACGATCGCGTCGCGTAATGTCGATTATACCCGGGATGAGAGGGCGTGGGTGACGCAGGGCACGGCACAGGACCTCGCGAGCGTGGCCACGGGCCACGGCCCACAAGGCCCATGGCCGGCCCAAGCCAGCACCAGCCCAAGGAGACTATCCGGTCATGGTATGACTATGTAGCTCTAACTAATTAGTTACATTAATTATATAGTGATAAGATTGGTCCCACTAACTCATCCAATTAAACTAATATAATCTCATCATCCTCATCCACATAATAAGATTAAGATATTATGTTCTCACATAATTCTCATCTTTTCATTCATTCATTCCAATAGAAGAAAGAAATGAAGAGCTCTCTCTCTCTCTCCCTTTTTCTTGCTTTCAGCCAAACCTCCCTCCTCCTTCTTGTGTGCTTGAGTCTTGAATCTCAAGAACTACGTGACTTTGATTCCTAGAGGTGAATACATAGGAGTCTTGGAGACTCAATCCATTCATAAACATCTCGGTGTTCTTCAAATGACTATGTCAAAATCTGTAGACCAAACTGGCGTGAGCCATATCTCTCTAGTCCGAACCCTAATTGACCTGAAACCAGCGGGTGATATAAGAACACTCAAACGGATACCTCTTTTGTGAAATGGAAATTTTTGAAAAGAGCTCTGGTTTGGGAGCTACAAACCCGGCAACCTGACTGATCTCCAGAACCCGGTTTTGGAAATTTGAACGGTAAAATCCCGAAAACTATTTTTCCTTGTGAATCTACTCGTGGTAGTTTTCCTTGCGTAGTCTTGGGATTTTGTCTTGCTTCTGCTGTGCTAGATGTTCTTTCCTTACCTGAGACCTAACAGTGGTATCAGAGTCGTGGCCACCTCCGGGATTCACAAGGTTTTGTGTGTTAATTTCGGTTTTGCATGAAAAATCACATGTTGTTTGATAATATGATTTATTTATTGCTTTTGGGATTATTTCCATGAAAAATGTAATTTTTAAAAAAAATATTCAAAGTTGGAATTTTTGAATAAATTGGATTTTTGGGTCATCGGAATGGGACTCTCAGGGAGTCGAACCGATGACCGGATGGGGGCTCTGCTGGCCGGACCCTGGACGGCATGGGCAACTCATCCCATCCCCGGCATGTGCCACGCGGTGGCCGTGGGCAGTTGTGGAGGGACGACGGCGTGGGTCGCCCGACCCTCGCGCATCTGTGATGGTGGCACGGGCCATTGGGTTTCGGCCCACTCGGTTTGTTGTGACGTATTTCCGAACTGTCTCAACGAACCCGCAATCGAATATTTGAAATTTTCAGTTTTGAACGGTTTCGATAAACCGATTTTTTTGAAAACTCGGCAATTAATTAAAACCGAAAATTTCGCATATTGTGTGATAACATGCTTGATTGTTAACATCTTGTGTGATGTGTTGATGGCATGGTGCACTTAATAGCCCTGGGCTCGATTTATTTATTTATCGCTTTTATTGCGGTCTGCGAACCGTTGAAGTTAGCGTGTAAATATTTTTTGAGGTGTGGTCGTCGAACCACTATATTGTAATAATTATTCTTTCCGTGTATTTTATTGTATTCGTTTGCTCGAGACGAGAAGACAGGAAAGAGAAAGAAATGCAGTCTCGACCTTTGCATCGGCTTGGAGTCGGTGGAGCTCAAGAAGCGAGTGGGAGACTGGTTTTGAACTATTATGTGCATGTTTAATGTTTTGCTTGATTAGTTTTGCATGAGGAATTTTACGCGTATTGAATATGTTTCAAGCATATCACCTGACATGCAAAGATAAAATCGGATTATATTCTTTGCTTGTTGTGAGCCCTTAGAACCGTCTTTGCATTGTATGTAGTTGACGAGTTCGAAGGAAGAATTGCACAAGTGCAATTAGCGGCATCATTACATCGCGTGTAATGGATGTGCTCATGCCTAAATCACATCAGGGATGTGGTTGGAGTTTTAAACTCAACCGGACAAGTAAATTCGGGTCATGTTAGATACCGCCCAATTAGTGGACCCGGCTACGATTCTCAGCCAGGGTTGACCTAGGGTATTAGATAGGGTAAGCCATGTACAAATGTACATACCCTAGCCAAGAGTCACATTGGTTATGATCGGACAATGTCCTACCTACATAGTTCGGTTGGAGCGGTGTGCCCTAGCGCACTTCAATCGGATGAATCGTGTATCTTGGTTTAGATTCTAAAAGATTTAGAATCGAATGGTTGATGTTTAACACGATCTTCATAAAATTTATTCAGTTCAGTGGTTAAATTTGTTGTCGTGTAATGACAAGTACTTCAGTGAATAGCAGTAGTTTGTCATTGAAAACCATTCTTGATAGTCCTAAAAATTCGAACGCAAGGGTATGTCCTGGACAAGGCTATCCCTGGGGAACCAGCACTCAACGCCATAAGGGTCGTTAAGGATGCGTTCAGGAAGCACCTTAGCGACTCTATTGATGTGGCGTGTGTGATGTTGGGCTGCATGGAGGGAGACCTCAAAAATCATTTTAATGGACCTGTAAGGGTAACCTTTTTGATGTTCAAGGAGAAAGATCGGATCGAAAGATTCGACATTCTCAAAGAACTCCTCTCTTGCAAAATGTCAGCAGGCAGCTCTGTTAGTCCCCATGTCCTTAAGTTGAAGGGACATCTCGAACTCCTAACAATACTTGGTCTTGAGATGGTAAAGGAGATGATTGTAGACATTGTTCTGCATTCCCTTCCACATGCATTTGATAGCTTCATTATGAACTATAATATGCATGATATGGACAAGACCATCTCAGAGTTGCATGGTATGCTTGTAACAGCTGAGAAAAGCATCAATGGTATGACACCTAAGGATGTTCAGATGGTCAAACTGGGATCCGCCTTTAAAGCTGGTGGTGATAAGGGTTAAGCCCATAAACACCTGGCGGGTTAGATAAGACTGCCTTTTTGTTCCTAAACCTCCTTCGGCTTTTGAGTTAAAAGGGATGGCTAAGGATGCAGTCTGCTTCTATTGCCAAAAGCCTGCTCAAAGGAAAAAGGACTGCAAGAAGTTACAAGATGATCTGAAGAAGGGTGGTGGGACCACGCCTTCATCAGGTATTTTCTTTATATAGCTAAATCTTTATACTTCTGATTCATCACATATGGATGAATGTGCAATGGATTGAAGGTAGAAAAGATTTGGGGAAACACGAGGTGGACCTAAGAATTGGGAACAGAGTTCGTGTTGTCGCAACTGATGGAGGCTCCATTAGTCTTGTTTAGCCCAAGTGGCTTGTATTAGTATTTCATAATGTGTATTGCGAACCTAATTTTAGTAGGAACTTTTTCTGTACCCTTGCTAGATAAGGAGGGTTACATTTTTGAAACATGAGTTTCAATATAAATCGCAATAACATTCACTATGCAAGTGTCAATGAAGTTGAAATTTTATACATATTGAATATGAAAACCCTAACACAAGTACGCTCTATAATGTAAATACCAAGAGGTATAAATCCGAAGATTTAAACCAAACTCTAAAAAGGCACTATCATTTGGATCGTATAAATGAGAAGCGCATTTCAGCACTTCATAAGTGCGGACTTCTAAGTCCATTTGAATTCCACTCAATTGAAAGATGGGAGGCTTGTTTGATGGGA
This sequence comes from Geranium rotundifolium, assembly GCA_963920655.1. NCBI lineage: Eukaryota > Viridiplantae > Streptophyta > Magnoliopsida > Geraniales > Geraniaceae > Geranium > Geranium rotundifolium. Next base: position 23,731,779 of record OY987313.1, on the reverse strand, counting down.
AAAATTACTAGAGTGCCCTTCATCAAGAGAGGTGAAAGGGCGAGTGACCTATTGGGCCTGATACACTCCGGTGTCTGAGCCTATGAGTTCACTTGCCAGGAGCGGTTTTAACTACTTTATCACTTTTACTGATGATTTCAGTAGATTTGATTATGCCTATTCAATCAGGCATAAGTCTGACTCTTTTGATAAATTCAAAGAGTGTAAGATTGAAGTAGAAAACCACCTAGGGATAAGTATTAAGGCACTTTGTTCCAATAGAGGTGGAGAATACTGGTCCCAAGAGTTTCTCGATCATCATGTGGAATGTGGGATATAATAACGATGGACTCTGCCAGGAACACTGCAATTGGATGGTGTGTCCGACGGCAGAAATCGAACATTGTTGGATATGGTTCGATCCATGATGAGTCACACTGATCTCCCAATCTCCTTCAGGGGTTATGCTCTAGAAACAGCCGCATTCATTTTGAATCGAGCTCCAAGAAAGACAGAGGAAAGGACACCATACGGGATATAGTATGGGAGGAAGCCTATTTTTTCCTTCCTAAATATTTGAGGTTGCGAGGCTTTTGTTAAGCGTTTGCTTGCAAATAAACTCGAACTGAAATCTGGTAAGTACGTCTTCGTTAGGTATCCCAAGGAAATGAGGGGATACTACTTCTACAAACCAAGTGAGAACAAAAAATTTGTTGCTCGAGGTAGGGTGTTTTTGGAAAGGAAATTCATTTCTGAAACAGACAGTGGAGGACTATAGATCTCGATGAGGTTCCAGAGGATATAGTTGCTCGAGAACCACTTGACAACCCTGTCGAAGTGTAGGAGCCAGAGCTGGTCGTAGAGCAAGAACCGCCTATTGCATTTATTCTTGACACTCCAAGGTGGTCTGAAAGGACCAATCGTGCACCTGTTAGATACGGGTTTCTCGTGTCTGAATGTGACAAGTTGGTAATAGTTGATCTGGATGATCCAACTACCTTTCGAGAAGCCATGGACGGCCTAGACTCTGAGACATGGCTGAACCCATGTGCTAAAATCCATTTATGGATTAAAGCGGAATTCTCGGAGTTGGAACCTTCGTTTTGATGAAGTTATTGTAGAATTAGGCTTTATCAAGAACGAGGATGAACTGTACGTTTATAAGAAGGCGACCGTGAGTAAGATTTCCTTTATGGTGCTGTATGTCGATGACACACTGCTTATTGGAAACGACATCCCAACATTGCACGAGACTAAAGCTTGGTTAGGGAAGTAGTTTTCAATAGAGGACTTAGATGATGCTGCTCATATCTTAGGATTAAGATATATAGAGATCGCACCAAGAGGGTCTTGGGTTTAAGTCAGAGCGCCTATGTGAAAAAAGTATTGAGTAGGTTCTCAATGTTGGATTCCAAGAAAGGATTCTTGCCCATGCGATATGGCATTAAGCTCAGCAAGACTTAGTTTCCTATAACACCTGATGAGCTAAAGAAGATGATGTGAATTCCCTACGCCTCAGCGGTAGGATCGATCATGTACGCCATGATATGTACGAGGTTGGATGTCTCGTATGACTTGAGCTGTGCCAGTTGACATCAATCTAACCCCGGTAAGGAGCACTAGATTGCGGTCAAATCGATTCTCAAGTTTTTGAGAAGAACTAAGAACGTGTTTCTGGTGTACGGGGAAAGATGATGATCAATTAGCCATCAAAGGATATGTTGACGCTAGTTTCCAGACGGATCTTGATGGCTTCAGGAGTCAGTCACAATATGTGTTTATGCTGAATGGCAGAACTTTTAGCTATAAGAGCGTGAAGCAATATACCGTTACCAATTCTATGACCGAGGCCGAGTATATAGTTTTTGCGGATGTAGCTAAGGAGGTTGTGTGGATTAGGAATTTCACGGCTGGGTTGGGCGTAATTAAAAACATGTCTAGCCCAATGAATTTATTTTGCGACAACACGTGGGCCATTACACAAGCTAAAGAGCCCAGATCGCATAACTATTCCAAGCATATACTTTGCGTATACCACCTCATCAGAGATATTCTAAATAGAGGTAACGTGAGGATTACCTACATTGAGACAGATGACAACATAGTTGATCCATTGACTAAGGCTCTCTCACAGCCAAAACATGAGAGACATGTAAAGTCAATGGGTGTAGACTGTGATTTAGATTGGAACTAGGGGTAAGTGGGAGATTGTTAGTCTTAGTGCCCTAGTTCATTTGTGATAAATCTGTAAATGTCTATATTCTACTTTATCATCGTTTGCAATCAAAGTAAAGCGGCTTTATATTACTTATGTGTTGAAGTAATATGTCGGAGTATGTTTCTATCTATGTCCACGATGCGAAGTAGAACCATATATCGGGATGATTCACATTTAACGGGTCCCTGGTCAACTATGCTTTCACTCGAAGCGACCAGTATGAAAGACAACTCTTTATGACTCACGTTCTATTAGTCATTGGAATGGGATTCCGGAATCTGATCATAGATATCATGTGGGACATGTGTTGGGTTTTGGAGCATTCAACATCATCGAGATAGCGGAAGCATAAACAATAAAAACTCAAAAAACTGTCCAAGAACATGAACCATTAAATCTCAAGGAAAAATCTATTCCACAAGAGTTTACCTTTTAGTCTTTGTTCAATCAAGAAAGAAGAACTAGATGATCTTCTTCTCTAGAGCAAGTCCACACCAAGAGGATGATCCATATGATCCAACACGCTTAGCCTACTAGAACTAATGTGTGAAGAACAAGAGAGCAAAGGGAGGAGAGAGTGAGAGGTGGCCGGCCAAGCTTGTGAGAGGGAGAGAGTGTGAGTGAATTAATTAGATATTTTTCTACCTCTTCAACTCATAACTCATAGGCATGGTTATTAAAGTAACAAATGATGAAGGCATGGGGTAAAGGAAAGTCATCACCTAATCCCCTTAAATCACTCTCCTCTTAATCAACAACACCAACTAAACATGATGTGTGGCCCCCAAACTTGGACCCACACATGTAGCCGGCCATAAGAGGCTTATTGGGCCTTGTTGGGCCGGCTTGGTGACCTCATGGGCCGAGCCCAATGGGCTCGCCCATGCGGTCGCGTGCCGTGTCCAAAAATTATCCGACTCTTTTGTCGTTACTTATCAAACAAAGTCCGACGCGACAACGACGAAAAACTTAGTTTTCTCGATTCGCTAATCATTCTCACAAAACCGAACCCATAGCCTAAAACCCTCAGTTTTGGCCATGTCTTGCTCCTCAAGAAACGCCAATGTTTCCTTATCTCAAATTATCCATATTGTATGTGTGTGACCCTCCAGGCTCATGCCACCGTTGGCAGATCAGCGCAAGAGATCTCTCTTGCCCGATCCATCATAAGTGGTCTCTAGTAAGACATTATGATTACCCAAGGTGCATGATGATCGATGATTCGATTTAACCTTGTGAAAGAGATCACCACGGGTTCCAATCGATGAATATCATGCAGCAGACGTTATGTAACCGTGGTGATCGATGCAAGCTATGATCTTAATGTAAATTCAACATGTTATATATATATATATATATGAAATCTGAAAGTTACCTCTTCTAATCGATGAAAACACAAGCTTAGTGCTTCTCTATTAGGTCCACACAAGCACCACAATCGAAGAAGGTTTTCACTCAAATTTTTGCTATGAATTTTGAGAGAAGCTTGACAACAATGGAGGATGAGAGGGGAGAGAGAGTTCGGGATTGACGGGGAGAGGATGAGGGAATTAGTTGCTGAAAAATAAGAGAAGATAATGGAAGATATTATGTGATTTTAATTTGAAAATTAAAATTGAATTTCAAATTAAAATTGCATATCTATCCTTCATAATCTCTTATTTGCATTTGTTCCCATTCATAACTTAAATCCCTAAATGGGCTTTAAGCCCGTTTAACTAAAACCCAAATTAAACCCATTAACTTGAGTTCTAATTTCGTTTTAGACAAAACGGCTCAATTTCCTCGAATTGATTTCTTCAACCGTCTGGTTAAAACCTTAGGCCAGAAAACTACTGAATCGTTCTCAATTTTCATCCATAATTGTTGTCATTTATCGTGCTTAATCCGTGTGCCATCTAGGCTCACGAACAATTGGCAGACTGGTAAAATTACTATTTTACCCTTTCCATCATAAGTGGTCTCTAGCAAGACATTATGATTATCCAATGTTCGTGATTATCGATTATTCGACTTAACCTGTTATCGTACATGTCACTGTCCTTTTATCAAACCGATATCCATATTGATCAATAGGCATAGAATGGTCATCCTAATTTATCAATCACTGTTTCTTGATATCTGAGATGACTGAACACTGATACTAAGGTATCACCTGCACGGCCGTGCTATTCCTTCAGTCATACTCATCAAGTGGCCTAAACGGATATCTTTCTCATACCGAAGTATGAGTGATAAATCCCTCAGACGCCTTTCGAGTTCACTAGTGCAACAAATATCAAAGCCAATCGAAGCCGTTATAGTTACCCTTTTACAGATAACGTTAGACTAGGTCAAACTTAGGTATTCGTTACATATTGTACACAAAGACTCCTTGGTCTTAGGACATAATGACAAGTTACGATATGTGAGTATCTCATGACTGGATCTATGCAGCATACTCACAATCGGGTTGTCCGATATCATCGACCTGATGGTATCTATGATATAACTCCGGCACATACTTTGCCATGATCAGTAGAGCGTGATCACAAGGAGTTGGTCTCATACTGATCGCTTCTTAAAGAAGCTTAGCTGATCAGGGACTCATCAAATGTAATTCTTTCTGATCTATAGATCTACTATTAGTGGTTACACACATAATGACATAGATCAAATTACATTCGATATATTACTAGAACACATTAGTAATATATGCCGATTTATTTATTCGGAAAGATGATAAAACATTACATCTGTAGATCACTTATATATTGGACTGGGGCATAACTCTAACACCTTATGCGCACAAGTCACTTATCCTATTACCTCTAGACATCCCGATTGATCACAAGGCATAGAGTCGTCATCCTTGTTTAATCAATCATTCTTACTTGATATGCGAGACGACTGAGAACTGATAACTCGTATCACTGGCATGGTCATGCTCTTTCTCTCAGTCACTCTCGATCAAGCGGCCTAAATGGATATCTTTCCCATAGCGTAGTACAAGGGATAAATCCCTTAGCCGTCTTTCGTGTCACCCATGCAATCCGTTCCGCCACCCAATCATGCCCGTTATTGCAATCCTGTTACGGAAAGCGTTAGACGTAAGTCAAAGTCGTACGTCGACCGCATAGCGATCACCAAGACTCCTTGGTCTAAGGATATTGTGACAAGCTATCGCATTTGAATATGTTCATCGTTTAATCTATGAAACACTATTCAATGTGGGTCGTCCGATATCAATCACCTCACGATATCTATGATATGATTCCGGGATCCCACATCCCTATGATAAGCAGAACTACATCATTGAGAACCATCATCATACTGGTCGCTTCGATTGAAGCATATATTGACCAGGGACTCGTTAAGTGTGATCAGTACAGATTTATGGTTCTACTGCTTTAGTGTTCATAAATCAGATCATGCTTAACATATTACTTCAACACATAAGTAATACAAAGCCGTTTTATTTATTACAAAAGATGATTAATATACATAGACATTTATAGACTACTAGCAATTGGACTAGGGCAGAAAAATGCTATCAACATGATATTAGACGACCCGGCCTGAATATGTGTCATAGATACAGTCATGAATATATTCAATGTCGTATCTTGTCATGTATCCATAGACCGAGGAGTCTTTGTGATTGATATGAGGTAAACAACTGAGTTTGACTTGTTCCCAACACCATCTGTAACAGGGGGCAATAACGGGCATGCTTTGCTGTGGGACGGACCGCATGAGTGACTCGAAAGACGGCTAAGGGATTTATCCCTTGTACTACGGTATGGGAATGATATCCGTTCAGGCCACTTGATCGAGAATGACTAAAAGTAACGCATGGCCATGCACATGATACTAGGTATCATATTTCAATCATCTCACATATCAAGGAACAGAGATTGAGAATAATAAGGATGACGTCTATGTGATTTATCTCAATTTGGATATCTAGCGATAAAAGGATAGTTACATAAACTACATAAAGGTTAAATCGACAAACGTCGATTCATCATGTATTGTTAGGTGATTCAAGAGTCTCGCTAGTCGCCACTTATGTAGTATCGGCTAAAATGGAATTTTACGCCGATCTAATGCCGCACATGAGCCTAAGATAGTCACACCAGAAGAAATACTCAAAGAACGACATGTTGAAGATAGGACAAAGGAGAACGACATGTGACATGACCAAAACGGTGTTGGGTCATATGCCCGTGAGGGATAAGAAGTGAACGGATCGGGACAAGACCAACCGTCTTGGGAACGATCGCGTCGGGTAATGTCGAACATACCCGGGATGAGAGGGCATGGGCGACGCAAAGCACGGCACGGGACCTCGCGGGCGTGGCCACGGTCCACGGCCCACAACGCCCATGGCCGGCCCAAGCCACCACCGGCCCAAGGAGACTATCCGGCCATGGCATGACTATGTAGCTCTAACTAATTAGTTACATTTTTTAGTTAGTGATAAGATTGGTCAAACACCTCACTAACTCATCCAATTAAACTAATATAATCTCATCATCCTCATCCACATAATAAGATTAAGATATTATGTTATCACATAATTCTCATCTTTTCATTCATTCATTCCAACAGAAGAAAGAAAGGAAGAGCTCTCTCTCTCTCCCTTCTTCTTGCTCTCGGCCAAACCTCCCTCCTCCTCCTTCTTGTGTTCTTGAGTCTTCAATCTCAAGAACTAGGTGTCTTTGATTCCTAGAGGTGGATACATAGGCGTCTTGAAGACTCAAGTGGTTCATAAACAGCTCAGTGTTCTTCAAATGAATTTGTCCAGTTCTGTCGACCAAACTGGCGTGAGCCATGTCTCCCTAGTTCGAACTCCAATTGACCTGAAACCAGCGGGTGATGAAAGAAGACTCAAAGGGCTACCTCTTTTGTGTAATGAGAATTTTGCCAAAAGAGCCCTGGTTTTGGGAGCTACAAGCTCGGCAACCTGGTTGATCTCCAGAACATGGTTTTGGAGATTTGAACGTCAAAATCCTGAAAACTCTTTTTCCTTGTGAATCTAATCGTGGTAGTGTTCCTTGCGTAGTTTCTGGATTTTTTCTTGCTTCCTCTATGCTAGATGTTCTTCCCTTACCCGAGACCCAACACCCGTGGTGTGGTCTCCGCCATGGGGTCGTCACGGTCCCGTGGTCAAGGAATGACCACGCCCGTGGCCACACGTCTGCCACACCCTCGTGGTCAATGGCCACGGTCCCATGGCGGTCGTCTTCTCCAAAAACCCAGAAATTTTGAAACGGATTTTTCAACCAAAAATCTTGCAAGGTTCGATTTTAACTGATCAAAACACCATAAAAGTTTAAATAAACCTTTCATGCATATCAATACACAAAAGATCACGCACAAAAGATCAATCTATCAAGAATTCATGCCTCTGATACCACTGTTGGGGAACCGTTGCTATAACAACGCAGCGGAAACAACAAAAACGACCAGGTTTTCACCAAAATCATCATGCAAATATAGATTGATCTTGAGGAGAAGGTTTCATGAGAGATTTACCTATAGCTCGAATCCACCAAGAACTCTGGGATGGTGCTCTTTTCTAGCGGAGTCCACACGAACAAGCGGTGCTTCACCGGAACCCAACGACCTACTAGAACCTCCGGATCCCTTGGAGTAATGGAAGAAAACTCAGAAAATCTCAAAGGTTTCAGAAAGAATAATCTCTTTCGTCAACCTTTTCCCCAATCATTGTCTTTTATTTATAGCCTCGGGAAAAGGTTGTTGGCGATTTGCCACATACCCTGCCACGGGGCCGTGGCACCCTCTATGGTCACACTGTGCCGCCCTAGGATTGCCACGAACCCCGTCACGGTTCGTGGCCCCTATGAGGTCGCCGCCCATGGCCAACTTCTTGCCGCCACGGGGAGTGGTCCCTCTCATTGGTCACAGCCTCCATGGTTAAACCCTAAGTTTGGCCACTCACACTTTTCTCTAGTTTCTCTTCCGCTACTCCATACTTGCTTTTGTGTGTGAGCCTCTAGGCTCGTGTCCTATTGGCAAATCGACATGAAATCTCGTTTCACCCGATCCATCATAAGTGGCCTCTAGTGAGACATTATGATTACCCAATGTACATGATGATCGATGATTCGACTTAACCTCATTTCGTCTATGTCACTATCCCTTTGACACAAGATATCCTGATTGATCATAAGGCATAGAGTCGTCATCCTTATTCGATCAATCACTGTTTCTTGGTATGTGAGATGACTTAAAATACCATGTATCAATAGCATGGCTATGCGATCACAAAGACTCCTTGGAAATCATGCTACATACTTAGGTCGGATCGTCTAATATCATTTCCCAAATGATGTCTATGATCTGACTCCGGCAATTTCATTGCCAATGATCAGTAGAGCGTGATCATAAAGAGTCATCCTCATACTGGTCGCTTCTAGTGAAGCATATCTGACCAGGGACTCGTTAAATGCCATCTGTGCGGATCTATAGTTTCATTATTAATGATGACACACTCAATGATTTAAATCAAATCACAATTAACATATTACTTCAACACATAGTATTATAATACCGATTTCATTTTATTGCAAAAGATGACAAAACTATTATAGACTACTTTGCATTGTACTAGGGCACAAATCCTACAGAGACTTATGCATTGGTTGCCCATCTCAAATCGATAAGAATTCTACTATCATTTCCATGTTTTATAGATTTTATTTTATTCCAAATGGATGTTAAATCCGCATTTTTAAATGAACTAATCAATGAAGAAGTTTTTGTAGCTTAACCTCCTAGTTTTGAATATTTCTTAAAACCCGATCACGTGTACAAGCTTAAGAAATCTCTATATGAAATGAAACAAACACCAATAGCTTTATATGAAAGGTTAAGTATTTTCTTGATTGACAATGGGTTTTCAAGAGAAAAAGTAGACATAACTCTCTTTTTTAAACATAAAGATGATGATATTCTTTTAGTTCAAATCTATGTTGATCATATTTCGGATCTACTAATAATTACGTGTAAGGAGTTTGAAGTTTTGATGACAGGTGAGTTTAAAATGAGCATGATGTGTGAGCTAACATTCTTCTTTAGTATTCGAATAAACCAAGTGAAGAATTGTATATACATTTCTCAAAGAAAATACTTGAAGGAGCTACTCAAAAAGTACAATATTGTCGGAAAAAGAAATGTCTAAACTCCTATTAGCACAAATGAAAAGTTGAACAAAGATGAAGAAGGTAAGAGCGTGGATAAAAAAATATAGAAGAATGCTCGGGAGTCTCTTATACTTGACTGCAAGTAGGCCGGTTATCCAATTTACCGTATGCTTATGTGCAAGATTTCAAAATTTTCCAAGAGAATCACACCCACCGCCTTGAAGAAAATATTGAGATACTTGAGGGGGATTCTTAATCTAGCTTGTTTTTATTTTAAGAATTGCAAGTATGAGCTTAATGGATTTTCTGACAATCTAGTAGTAGAGCAATTTTAATCAAACGATCAATATATCAAGTAATCATACAGTTAAACAATTCATCGAAAGATCAGTGATCGTCCAATCCATTATTTCAATACTTGACGAATCACTGTCTTTTTTGTCTTGATAAACACATATTTCTAAAAAAATGAAGCAAGTTTCAGAAAAATAACTTCTTAAACAAATTTCATGTTTTGTGAAGTTGTTTCGATTTTTATGAAATTCTGTTAAATTGTGATAGAATACTACTAAAAACTCGAAACTTGTATTTGCACGGTTGAACATTTTACTGGCACGATTTTCACATTGTACTAGTCCACCAAATATTGGCATGATTTAACATTGTACTGCACCAAGTATTGTTTTTTTTATCAGCCAAGTATTGGTGTTTTTAACATTTTATTGGTGCGGGTTGACATTGTATTGACACGAGTTGACATTGTATTGGAATGGGTCACACATCCCAACGCCATTTCAGGGTTCACTTATAAGTTATAGAAACTTGTGACCCTCGTTACACCTCTCCACCAACAAGGTCACTTTCCCCCTTAGGGTCTAGTTTGGAACCCGTGATACTTTTACACCACTCCCCGACAGAGTTCACTTTCCCCCTTAGGGTATAGTTTAGAAATTGAGACCCCCGTTACATCACTCCCCCAACAGGATTAACTTTCCCCATTAGGGTATATTTTGGAACTCGGGACCTTCGTTACACCACTTTCCCGACATGTTCCCCTTTCCCCCTTAGAGTATAGTTTGGAACCCGAAACCTTCGTTACACCACTCCCCCAACATGATTCACTTTTCCCCTTAGGTTATAGCTTGGAACCTGGGACCCTTGTTACATTCAGGAATTCGTAAAACTTGATACCCCTTATTACAGTCAGGAATGCGTAAAACCGGACACCCGATTAGGTTCACCCTTACGATATAGTATGGAATCTGTGACCCCGTTACACTTTTTTTCTAGAATGAGAAGAAAAAGAATATGAAGGTTTTCACATTAAACTAGTGCACCAAGTATAGGGGTTATTAGACATTGTATTAGCGCGGGTTGACATTGTATTCGAGCGAGTTAATATTGTGTTGGTACCAGTCACATAGCCCAAAACCATTTCAGGATTCACTCATAGGGTAAAGAAAAAGGATAAACCTAGAAACAGTTTTCAAAATAAATCAAATGCACAAAATACATTGCAAAAATATGAATTTGTTTCAAAAAACGAAATGGAGGAAAGTTGAAATATCTTTATAGTAAAAAATCGTCGATTGAAAGTGTGAAGTTTCAAAGAACATGAGATAGGTTTCATAAAACAGTTTCAACACGTACCAAGCTATTGATTTTTCAAGTTATCGATCGCACAGTCAAATATCTGACGATTATTGAATTGTTCAGCGTTATTTGAATTAGTACATGGAATCATATTGGAAACGATCGCATAGTAACAGGTTGGGAAGAAATTTCCGGATTAAAATTATTCTCCAATCACTTATTATCATCGGAAGTTGCAATTGTTTCCGGATTTCGAGATTGTCGCTCTAGTTCCGATGATTGCTGGAGCATAATCACACAATCGCGAAGAAATCGATCACACAATTGCGAAGAATTCGGACAATTGCAAAGAGATTGAACACACATTTCAAGTTCAAGTGTAGTTTATGAGGGCATGAGTACTAGTTTACCCTTTATGAGATCTATTAAATTATTTTTATACTAAAATTAGTGGTTAATGAAAATAAACCTTACATTAGCATTTTAAAAATTAGGAAATATACCCTTCATAAATTTCAAATAATTGAAACAAAAAAGATTTCAACTACTCTTTTACCGTTTAAAATCGTTAAGGCTTGGGAAAAGATATTTACCACCAAAAATTATATGAAAACTATCACTACTCAAAACCTACAAATACAAGAATTTGTTAAATCAATTTTTGGAAAATTTTAAATTAGTTACTCGATTAACACAAGAATTAACCGTGAAGCATATAAGAACATCTCGAATGTTGCTCATTACACTTAATATAATGTAGTATGGAACCACTTTTTCAAGGACTAAAAAGTAATAAAATAATATGAGAGAATATATGGAGCTCCCTACATATATGAAGAGAGAAAGTAAATATGGGGAGCTCCCTGTAAAAAGGAAACATGCAAAGAGCCCTATTAGAATTCATTTCTTTTATTTTCACTGTACAATAATTTTTTTATTATTATAAAAAATCACATTAGAGATGCTCTAAGGGCCCAAGGGCCCAAGCACAGATGTTACACCGTTATAAATGAAGATTGGATCTGCTAGGATTGGAGGGGTGCGCCTTGCCCATGCAGTTGTGCAACGCGTGGACAAACCTCGAGAGCCCAACAGCAAGCTATTGGGATGAGCCTCCACATATAAAAATTAATTTAATACCGAGTGGGCAGATGGCCCACATATCAAATATTAAATTGATAAGTACACTTTTATCTTAGGAAAAAGGCCGAGAAAGGTATGCTTTGAACGTGCATGGTTTCCTATCTTATAGCTCTCGTTTTCTTCGACTTCACGGGGCGTAGACGATGTGGGACTCATAACATACAACAATGAATAAAGTTTTCTGTGCTTGGCTCATTCATACTGATACTCCTAATTTGAATTCTCATGCTACTGTCTATAAATTCTTTGCCCTTGCCTTCTTCTACTAGTCTTAAAACCAGGCTCTAATATTATAGCTCATGCAAAGATCTATAAGGTCTAAATCTAATCTCCGATCGGCAAAAGTTAGAACTCCAACTGCATATTTCACAATCAGATTATTCTCATACAACAAACTCAAGTTTAACTATACTTTAATATAGTTTGTTTAGAGTATCAACAGATCACTCATGCTAATTCACAGCTAAAACCTCATTACCACTTTGTTTGGTTGAGTCATAACATTGTTTGAGACTTGAGAGTTTCTTCTTAGAATTATTAAATGCTCCATAAACATGTTGCAGCTAAAAATTAAAGGAAACCCACTACAACCAAATCAAAAGGACTTGTGATATGGACATCAGAAACATATAGTTCAACACAACATTCGAAAACGACGAAAAAATGTTAAAAGACTGTCCCTTTCAACAAGTAAGATACAAAATACATTGCTGAATCTGAGTGATCCCTGAACTCGATGAAGGAAGAGATGGGCACACAAGATAAGGTGCCATGTATTACGATACAGTACAAAGTATCTCAGAGCTCAAGTGTTGGCCCATACAGATTTGTCCCCACCAAGGAGAATGAACCTCGCCTCATTTCAAGCCACAATCTTCAGACCCACATTTTGTATTGAGTACCGTACAGTCCCCACCGTATCCGATAACCTAATCCTCACTCAATAGATTTCTTGGAATCTAATTGCTTTCCAAGGAGCTAACTTATCACACACTTTATAACTCAATAAATGTGTAGAAAAGTCATGATGGACCCTAATCCAGATCTTTCTTGCACCTCAACACAATTTGCAACTCTTGCATTAGGTAGCAGAATCAGACACAACATGGGACTTCATTTAATCAAAATAATGCATAGAGAGACCAGAAGACAGATAGTTTATGTTAGCTGCTTCCTTGTTATTTTCATGTGTTTCCAAGAGGAAGCAGCTTGATTGAGATCTAAATCTCTGCTAGGCTTTTCAGGGGCAAAACAAGACTACTCCTTGTGATGTGGCCTGCTAATTAGTCTGTGCATCATGAATAGTTTAAACCCGTTCACGAGTAAAATGAATAGATTTCTTCCATTGTTTAGACTGGATTTGTGCTGATCTTACCTGTTTTTCATGGGAATTAATTAAGGTTGACTTGGCATGATTCTCATTGTTTAATGAACCAATGTTACTTCTTGGCTAGTCCTTGTCTCCAAAAGCTAAATCCATAAACAACTACAAAAAAAGTACATTTGCCTCTTTGGTTCGATGAACATATAGGCATTTGAATTCTGATGGGACAAAAACAAGAAGAAACTGAAAAAAGTTTAGTTTTTTTCCAGTAATTTGTTAAGGTTTAAGGTTAAGAGACATTACATGACAGCAAAAACTAAAACTCAAGTCACTTCAAAAACTAAAGGACTTTAAATAGCATAAACTTGAGGCATGTTAAAATTTAATTATGGAATTTTCTTTCACAATTCATGTACAAGACAAGACAATTTAGCCTTTTCATCTATATCATTAATATAAGCAAAGATGCTTATAAAATGATAACATCTGGAGACGGGGTATCTAAGACAGCCCGTACACGATAGGACTGACAAATTTGCACCTAGATTTTGCAGTATTCAAATACTTCACATTATTTGTCTAAGGTGCTCGCTAAATAAATATGAAGCACATTGCTCGATTTGTCTACAAGAAAGATCAAGAAAACTCTAAACATCGCCGCAAACATCTCATATTCTATATGGAAAATTCCCACAGCTAGATGTTGATGAATCTTTGGGGAAAGGTGAAGCTGTTCTGTTATGTAGAGCTCACCCGAAGATCGTTTATATACAACCCAGTTCCTCTTTATGTTATTATATCGATTGAACTTAATGGTAAGTTTTTGGCAAATACCGAGGCTATTGCATAAGCAATCCTATATGATTTGTGAGTGACAACAGTGGAAGCCAATCCTAGTTGATTTTTATTTTATTTTGTTAATTGTTATGCTTGTATTAATTATTTGTGAGAAACACATGGCCAGTTGGAATGAGATGACCCCTTTTTGGTTGCTCCATTGTTGGGCGTTCTTATGTATATATAGCCCCATAACACAAAGCCAAACCCCAACCATCCATCTGAAAAAATCCAAAGCTACATCAAGATATTTGACAGAGAAGCTTAAACTAAATGGCTTGTTGGTCTGCTGAGAATGCCACAAATGCTTACCTCAAAACACTGAGAATGGTGAGTTTCATCAAAAAAGAAGAAGAAGCAAAAATCAATGTTGTTTACTTCTGAAATCCATACTATATTATTCAAACATGAAATTAATGGTGTTGTTATTATTGCAGGGCGAAAAGGGAAAAGAACCAGATGTGGCTGAGTTCATATCAGCACTAGCTGCAGGCAACAATGCACAGGTGATGGTAGTGGCTTGTGCCTCAGTGGCTGAGTCCACCACACTGGCTCTGGTTGCTGCAGCTCACCAGACAGGCGGGCGTGTAATCTGCATCCTCAGAGGGCTCGAGGAGCTGAAGCTGTCGAAAAAGGCGCTAGGACACGAGGCCAATCATGTGGAGTTTGTTGTTGGAGAAGCTGCAATTTTGGTGTCAACCCATTACAGGGAATCTGATTTTGTGCTGATAGACTGTAACTTGGAGAATCATGAGATGATATTGAGGTCAGTCCAAATGGGTGGGAAGCAGAAAGGAGCAGTGGTGGTAGGTTACAATGCATTTTGCAAGAAGTCATGGCAGTCAAGCGGGTCAAGAACTCAATTGCTGCCCATTGGAGAAGGGCTGTTGGTGACAAGAATCGGTGCAAGCTCTAGTTGTGGGTCTCCGAGGACGAGGAGCCGTTGGATTGTTAAGGTAGATGAGTGTACAGGTGAAGAACATGTGTTCAGGGTCAGGTTTCCCGAACAGAACATCATTGAAGCTTGAGAGTGTCAGTAGATAAATGATGTCTTGTCTGTTCCAATTTTTCTGCTAAGCTGCAAAATGGAGCATCAGATGATTTTTGGGTTCTCTGTTGAAGAATTTAGACTCAGTCCTTAAGAGGGTTTCTAATGTTACATGTAAATAGTAGTTTATAGATACAGTACATGAGTAATTAGCATGAGAGGGTTTCATACATTGCAAGAGTTCTGTCTATTATTATATTCATCTCATTATTTTTTTATTAAAAAGCTTATAGAACTTATGAAACTAATCAATTTATCAAAAACAAAAGCTTGTTCAAATATCCAAAAATAAGCGTCACTTTTCAAATATTTTTTCCCAAAAGATGTTTATGTAGGATTACAAATTGGATAGGGCATTAATCCGTTTGCCCCCAAATTCACTTGACCACTAAGTTAATTTTAGTAGACGGTAAGTTTATTAAGAAATATTTACAGCTAAGTATGTATAACCATTCACCTTTCACAAATAAGTACACGGTAGTTTTCAGCTTGTCATTTCACCTAATATTCATGATATTTTTTAAGAGTAAATTTCACGTGACCCCCCTAACTATACACATGGCTCACATATCACCCTTAACTACAAAACAATCTATGAGGTGACTTAACTATCTAAAAATCTCATTTTACCTTTTTTGTTGACTTTTTTCAAAGTTAATTAAGCTTTTTGTGAAATGACGAAAATACTCTTGTATCTGAAAAATTAAAATAAATAAATAAAATGATTTTGATTTTTTTTTTCTATTTTCTCGTTGTACAAAATAAAGAATAAAAAATACATTTTAGTATTAATTTTTTATTTAAAAAAAAATTATTTATAAAAATAAAAAACTATGTTTAAAAATAAATTTTTATTTTTAAATATTTTTATAAAAAACTTTTTAAAAATTATTTTTACTACTAACGAAATTTTATTCTTTATTTTGTACAACGAGAAAATTAGAACAACAAGTTCAAAATCATTTAATAGAATTTTGAAAAAAAATCAACAGAGAAAAGGTAAAGTGGGATTTTTGGATAGTTAAGACACCTCACAAATTGGTTTTGTAGTTAAGGGGACATGTGAGACACGCGTATAGTTAAGAGGGGTCATGTGAAATTTACCATTTTTTAATGATAGAAACGGCTGATTTGACAAACTTAACAATTCAAATGACTTTGAGGTCTTTATAATAAATGTAGCTAATTTTTATACATTTTCAAAATACCAAACTTCACAAAATGTGAAAGTCGTTTGGTGAGTCAAAAGTCCGTTCAAAATTTTTTACAGAAAACTTGCTTGTTTAAGAAGTCTCATATTCCAACTCTGGCTCACTTTCAAATCATCAAACGATCTTCAAATTTCACAAAAATTGACGTTTTGATAGATATAAAAGTCAACTGTAAATTTTATACAGACCTCAAAGTCATTTGAAGTCGATACATCTGCCAAAACTAACTAATTTCTATCATTAAGTGAAAGAAAAAGAATGACATAATTTTAAAATTTTGGAAGTCTAGAGGAGCATTATAATAATTTTATAATTATAAAAAGGGTAAAATGCATATGGTTGCCCTTAATTACGAGTCACAGATATGACTTATTTTGTTTCCAAATGACTTAATTTTGAATTTCCTTACTCATAACATCTCTCTCTCCTAACAACACTCCAAAAACACATTGCGCAAGAAACTTATGGGTTCTCGATGGTAATCACATCTAAACAAGTTTTGTAGGGG
This sequence comes from Geranium rotundifolium, assembly GCA_963920655.1. Classification (NCBI taxonomy): domain Eukaryota; kingdom Viridiplantae; phylum Streptophyta; class Magnoliopsida; order Geraniales; family Geraniaceae; genus Geranium; species Geranium rotundifolium. Next base: position 23,714,767 of record OY987313.1, on the reverse strand, counting down.
GCCGCTAACAATATGGTTATAGAAGGTGTCTAGCCATCGTTTTATTGCCATGACAAATGTTTATTCTCCAAAGAACTCGCAACAACCCCAAACAACGGCCACCCCGTGATCGCTGATGACTGCTTTTCCCTCCCGCCCAAATAGATTTCTCGAGTCCACATGGCGCTGTTGTGGGACGGCCTCGTCTAGGCTAGAACTAGTTGCAGTTTCGAATCCCACTCCAATAGGAAGACCGCCTACGAAACCTCTGACTATGAAATTTGAGTTCATCTCACAGACGACCATGTTTACGAGATCGTAGAGTCTTGAGAACCAATAATCACTTCTTGGCAATTATATTGATGGGAGAAAAACAAATTTAATAGATTAATTAGATGCAGTAGAGTTAAATAATTCTCCCCACATGTGGAAATCTTAAAGGAATCTATCAAGTAGAGCAATTTAGCAAGCTAACAAATATAGCAAGTAAGAACACAATACCCACACAGAACTTTAGATTGGAAAACCTCCTCAACGCGAGAGAGGGAAAAACCAAGGTACCCTCGAGGCCACTTAATCTACACTATCAATATAATAGGTATACCGAGTGATAAGGTCGGATACTATGTATCTAAGCTAATCAAATCTCCTCATTTTTATCCCTATCTTGTCCCGAAATATTTGTTTTTTGTGAATAAAATGCTACTTTACCTCACGAATGGCCTAAGAAGTGTTTTTGATGAAACAGGTCAAAAACGAGTGAAAAGGAGAAAAAAAATGCAAGAGCGGGAAAAAGGATCAAGGTTGCCGGGTCAAACTACCGGATCCCACCCGGCAGGTTCGGCTTAGCCCGACAACCCGTGGCTAAAACGAAGAAGGGGCGAGAAGAGGTCCCGAGAGCTCACCCGGGGACCTTCCGAGCAACCTTCAAGGTTACCCTGTCGGGTTAACTTGTCGGATCCCACCCGACAGGTTCTCCTTAACCCGGCAGACCGTGGCTTTAGAAACGACGCGTGTGAAGAAAAATTTACACCTATCGGGTCCCACCCGGCAGGCTGGTCAAATCAGCTCCTAAAATCATGGGTTTTTTATTTTTGAATGAATTTTTTCCCACTTATTTATACACACACCCTCTAACCACGAAACTATAACCATTTAGACTCATTTTTAGATCTTAGAGCTAGTTTGGAGGTAGAGGGAAGCAAGGGCTTTTTGGGTGATTATTTGGAGACGACTTGGAGGCGACGAAGAGGACGACTCGAGGCGATTCGTGAGATTGGTAGTAGTGATTAGGGATTGGTATTTTTAGATTGTAATTGGGTATTGTGTGTATGCTTGGAATTGGAATTAGTTTTAACATATTTGAGTTATTATTCATGAGATTTGTGTGTTGGTTTTATTTCATGTCGAAAATGATGATGAATGCCATGAATTGTGTGTTGGTTTAATAATATGAGTAGCTAAATATCTAGGTCGGGGAAAGGGATGAACGGGGATATAAATTTGATTGATTAAACGAATTAAAATATTGAATTATTGGGTTTGTGAAATGGAATAACACCTTGAATGTGATCTTAATGCTAGCTCTCTCAGGTAGGCTTGAGTTTAGAATAAATCTAGGAACATAGGCAATAGCAATCGACCTAGGTGGAACGTAGCATTTAGGGGCCGGATCTACACGGTGTGTCTTGGGATTGTAATTAGATTTGTGACGACTTCTTAATTGCAATCTGTGACGGGGATACATATACCGCGGGTACGGTTTACATGAATAGGGCGTCAGGCTGAAGGATGGAGATTTCTACATGACCTTTAAGATGACCATAATTAAGTATTTTAAATAGACTAAACCCTTGCAAATAAGAGATATGTTTGGGACAAGTCTGGAATTCTCGACACTTATTTCATTTTCTTAAAAGTTGCTTTTGATAGCATTTGTGCCCTAGTCCAATTGCTATTAGTTTGTAAACGTCTATGTACATTATCATCGTTTGTAATATATATATAAAACAACTTTGTATTACTTATGTGTTGAAGTAATATGTTAAGCGTGATCTGATTTATGACCACTAAAGTAGTAGAACCATAAATCTGTACGGATCACACTTAACGAGTCCCTGGTCAAAATATGTTTCCTTAGAAGCGACCAGTATGAGGATGGTTCTTAATGACGTAGTTCTACTTATCATAGGGATGAGGGATCCCAGAATCATATCATAGATATCATTAGGTGATTGATACCGGACGACCCGCTTTGAATAGTGTTTTCATAGATTAAGCCATGAACATATTCAAATGCGATAGCTTGTCACGACATCCTTAGATCGAGGAGTCTTTGTGATCACTATGCAATGAACGTGCGGCTTTAACTTGCGCCTAAGGCTTTCTGTGACAGGATTGCAATAACGGGCATGATTGGGTGGCGGAACGGGTTGCATGAGTGACACGAAAGACGGCTAAGGGATTTATCCCTTTTACTACGGCATGGGAAAGATATCCGTTAAAAGGCCTCTTGATCGAGAATGACTGAGAGTAAGAGCATGGCCATGCCGGTGATACGGGTTATCAGTTCTCAGCCATCTCACATATCAAGTAACAATGATTGATTAAACAAGAGTGACGACTCTATGCCTTTTGATCAATCGGGATATCTAGAGATAATAGGATAGTGACTTGTACGCACAAGGTTAAGTCGAATCATCAATCATCATGCACCTTGGGTAATCATAACGTCTTACTAGAGACCACTTATGATGGATCGGGCAAGAGCGATCTTTTGCGCCGATCTGCCAATGGTGGCATGAGCCTAGAGGGTCACACACATTCAAGACGGATAACTTGAGACAAGGAAACCTTAACGTTTCTTGAGGAGCAATACATGGACAAAACTGGAGGTTTTGTGCCATGGGTTCGGTTTTAGAGAATAATTAGCGAATCGAGAAAACTGAGTTCTTTCGTCGATGTCGCATCGGACTTTGTTTGATAAGTAACGACACAAAGGGTCGGGCGACTTTTGGACACGGCACGAGACCACACGGGCGAGACCATTGGGCTCGGCCCATGAGGTCTCATGTCCGGCCCAAACAAGGGCCCATTAAGGGCCCAATAAGCCCTCTTGGCCGGCCCACATGGTGGGTCCATGTGTGGGGGCCACACAACACCATGCTTAGTTAGTGATTGTGGATTAATAGGTGAGTGATTTAAGGGGTATGGGTTAAAGCACCTTTAAGCCCATACCAATCACCTTTTGACCCATGCTCATGAGATTGATAAAGTAGAGAAATATCAAATGGGATTAAAAAAAAAACACACTCTCATCAATCCTACAACTCTCATCAATCCTACAACTCTTAGAAGCTCTCTTTCCTCTCTTTGCTCTCTTGTTCTTCATTTAATTGTTCTAGTAGGCAATTAAGTGAAGGATCTTCAAGATCATCCCCTTGGTGTGGACTTGCTCTAGAGAAGAAGATTCGAAAGTTCTTCTTTATCGATTCAATAAAGACCAAAAGCAAAATGGAGAAACTGTCCAGATTGTTCAGTTCCGGTGACCGACATTGCGTGAGCGATAGCCGATTCGTCCGAGCTCCGATCGACCTGAAATTGGCGGCGTTAGAAAGACAAGTTAAATAGCTACAACTTTTGTGACATACTAATTTTCCAAAAGAGCGCTGGTTTTGGAGGTACAAGGCCGAGAAGCAGACTGGTCCGCAGAGTCTGTCCAGCGAGATGGGAAACATGTTTTGCTCCAGACAGAGGTCTTCTCCTCCGAACTGGGTTCGGAGCAAAACAGAAAAGATGTAGAGAATTGGCTGAGGTTTAATCTCCAAAAAGAACCGAAGTAATTGGAGATCTGTAACTCGAGATATGGAGCTTCAAAGTCTCGGTTTTATGCCGGGCAGATTCTGGTAAAATCCGAAAACTCGATTTCCTAAGGATCTAACTTGGTAGTCGATCTTGTGCAGGTTAGGGGCGGTTTATAGGTTGCTTCCGCTGCCATGAACGTAATTAGGATGCCCCGGAACCCAACAGTGGTATCAGAGGCGGTCTACCACTCCGAGATCCTTGTTTGTTATTTCGGTTTTGTAATGATACAAATGTCATAATTGTTGATAACATGATTATAATGCTTTTTGGGATAATTGTATGAAATATGTTATTTTTGAAAATATATTGAATTTGAAATTTTTCATAAATTATTGGATTTGTCGGGTCCGAGAAGAGACTCTCGGGGAGCCGGATCGGAGATACCGGACGGAGGTCACCGGAGGCCGGGAGAGGCCGGCGGTGACCGGGGCCGTCCCTCCTCTAGGCCGAGGCCGAGAGGAGAGGCAAGCTCGGTTTGGGCTTTTCTAGGCCCAAACCGAGCCGTGGTGTTGGGTTCGGCCCAATGGGCTTCGGCCCATTGGGCTTGGCCCGACTTGGTTCGTGCACGTTGATTATGTCCGTGGATGAACCCGCGGTCCAATATTTCGAAAACTTTTAAATTTGATCGGTTTCGATAAACCGTTTTTCGAAAATGTCTAGTTTCGATAAACCCGACCAAGCAACTTGCTAAAATTAAAACCGGAATTATTGCATATTATTTGATAACATGTTTGTGTGATAACATGTTGGATGATGTGATGAGATGTATGATGCATTAGTAGCCCATTAGATTTTATCACTTTCACGGTTTGCATACCGTTAGTGTTAGCGTGTAATTATTCTTTTATTCGAGCCCATAAAGTGTAACTATTTTTTATCCGGTCTACGAACCGAGTATTAATTGTAATTATTACTCAAAGACGAGAAGGATGGAAAATCGAGCACAATGACGGTCTTGGAGGAAGTCCAAGGGCTGGTGGGAGCCCGAATAAGAAAGACGAGAAGATGTGAAGACTCGTAGAATCCTAAGATTAGGATGGGCTATAAAATGCATATTTAACGTTTTATGAATGCTTGCTTGAATTGTTTAATTAATAACATGCTTGCATGATTAGCTTATAAGTTTATAAGCCATCACCTCACATGCTAAGATTAAAATCGACTTTAATTGTTTGCATGTTTAAAGCGTTGTGAACAATCATCGCACGGGTTGTGATGGATGAGTTCAAATTTGAAACGTGTTTGCACGGGTTGCAAATGACGGTTTCAAATGAAGTTAGTATGTGATACAATTAGAAACGTCACAACACGGATTGTTGATGACGGGTTCGTAATTGTGCCAAAAACTTTCGAATTATTAAGCACAACCAATTTACAAGATAATCTGAGTCAAGTGAGATGCCACCCAAATTCACACCCATGTAGAAACATTTTATCGGTGTCGTGCGCCTTAGCGGAGCATCGATCGAATTGGTTCTAGATGGGAATGGTAAACTTTGTGGGATGTCGTGCGCCTTAGCGGAGCATCTGCACAAAGTTAACTCGTTAGTGAAAGATGGTTGACTCAACCACGATTCTTGGCCTGAGGTCGAGCTGGGGCATCGGAAGGGTAAGCCGTGTGTTTTTGCACATACCTTGACCAAGAGTTACACGGGTTGTAATTGGACGGACGTCCTACCTAAATAAGTCAATTGGAGCGGTGCGCCTTAGCGTACTTCAAATGACGAATAAGGGATCTTGGTTTAAGATTCTAAACCTTAGAATCATATGATTGGTGTTTAATTCGGATCTTCGTAAATTTATTCAACTTTTCTGATTAAATTTACTTTCTTCGTGTAGAAATGGCTAATAATTCAACAAACTCGTCTAATTTATCATTGAGGACTATACTCGAAAAGTGTAAACTCAATGGGACAAATTATCTGGACTGGGACAGAAATTTACGACTTGTGTTAAAGTTGGAATGCAAGGAGTACGTCCTTGATAAGGCTATCCCGGTGGAGCCAGCTGCCAACGCAACGAGGGTCGTTAAGGATGCGTACCAGAAACACCTTAGCGACTCTATCGACGTTGCGTGTGTCATGCTGGGCTGCATGGAGGCGGACCTCCAGAAGCAGTGTATGGAGCTATCCCATGATCCGTTTGCAATGTTTGCACAGATCAAGGATATGTTCAAAGAGAAAGTACGTATTGAAAAATACACTGTTCTCTGAGAACTCATTGCCTGCAAGATGTCAGCAGGCAGCTCCGTAGGTCCACACGTCCTACGTATGAAGGGACATTTCGACCATATAACTAGTATCAGTATGTCTGTGGAAAAGGAAATGGCTGCGGATTTTATTCTGCAATCCCTTCCTCATGCATATGGTGGATTCGTCATGAACTACCACATGCATGATATGGACAAGACCGTATCAGAGTTGCACAACATGCTAGTGACTGCCGAGAAGAGCATAAGGGGCAGTTCGCCCAAAAGTGTTCTTATAGTCAAGAAGGGATCCAGCTTCAAAACTGGTGGTGGCAAGGGTAAAGGCCCAATGCACCTGGCAAGAAAGATCAGACCATTTGTTCCTAAACATTCCATGCCCGTAAAAGGCAAGGGGAAGTCAAAGGAGTCGGTCTGTTTCTACTGCCAAAAGCCTGGTCACTGGAAGAAAGACTGTCAGCAGTTGAAGGATGATCAGAGGAAGGGCGGTGGGGCCGCTACTTCGTCAGGTATTCCATTAGAGCTAAATCTTTCTACTATAAATGCTTGGGTACTAGACACTGGAGCTGAGTCTCATGTCTGTGCGGATATACAGGTGTGGAATAGTAGAAGAGATATGGGAAAAGCGAGGTGGACCTAAGAGTTGGGAACAACGTGAGAGTTACCGCAACTGCCGTGGGTTCTGTTAACCTTGTTCTGCCCAGTGGGCTTGTAATTGAACCTTTTGATGTGTTTTGCGTACCTGCTTTCATCAAGAATATTATTTCAATATCTTTTCTTGAAAATGAAGGTTATTATTTTAATATTAAGAACGGGTTTTTTTTAATATTATGCGCAACAACATGTTTTATGGCAAAGCTCACACTGTTGGAGGTTTATACATATTGAATATGCAAAACTCGAGATCCAACATGCTCTATCATGTAAATGCTAAGAGGTTTAAAGCTAATGATTTAGACCAAACTCTAATCTGGCATTGTCGTCTAGGTCACATAAATGAAAAACGCATCTCAGCGTTTCATAGGCGCGGACTTCTAAGTCAATTCGAATACCAAACGATTGATAGATGCGAAGCTTGTTTAATTGGGCAAGATGACTAAAACGCCCTTCACTGGTTAAGGTGAGAGGGCAGGTGATCTATTAGGTCTAATACATTCAAACGTATGTGGACCAAATGAGTACACCAGCCAGAGGTGGTTTAGGCTACTTTATCACGTTTACTGATGATTTCAGTAGATATGATTATGTCTATCTCATAAGACATAAGTCCAAAGCCTTTGATAAATTCAAGGAGTCTAGGACTGAAGTAGAAAACCAACTCGGAAAAAGTATCAAGGCACTCCGTTCTGATTGGGGTGGAAAATACTTATCCGAAGAGTTTCTTACAGAAAGTGGAATACTATCTCAGCGGACTCCGCCAGGAACACCGCAACTCAATGGTGTGTCCGAGCGAAGGAATCGGACATTGCTGGATATGGTTCGATCGGTGTTAAGTCTCACTGATCTCCTTCTGGGGTTACGCTCTACAAACGGCCGCATTCATAATTGAAGTGGGACATTCTTGGAAAAGGAATTTATTTCCAAGATAGTCAGTGGGAGGGCTGTTCATCTTAATGAATTTATAGATGAGATGGTCACTCGGGAACCATTGGACGACCCACCAGAAGTAGTCGTTGAGCAAGAACCAATAGCTACAGTTAATAAGGACGGAACCGACTCTGAGAAATGGCTTGAAGCCATGAGGGAAGAAATGCAATCCATGTCAGATAATCAAGTGTGGGACTTGGTGGATCAAACCCCTGACGTAAAAGTCATCGGGTGTAAATGGATCTTTAAAATAAAGATGGACATGGATGGCAAACCTCAGACCTATAAAGCAAGACTTGTAGCAAAAGGTTATAGGCAAGTCCACGGAATTGACTATGAAGAGACCTTTTTCTCTAGTAGCTATGGTCAAATCTATCCGCATTCTACTTGCCGTAGCAACTATGCGATATGGCAAATGGACTTCAAAACCACCTTCTTCAACGGGAGGTTAGCTGAGGACGTTTAAATGTCCCAGCCTGAGGGTTTTGAGTATCCTAAGAATAAAGGAAAGATTTGCAAGTTGCTCAAATCAATTTATGGTTTGAAGCAAGCATCTCGGAGTTGGAATCAACGTTTTGATGAAGTTGTGAAACAGTTTGGCTTCATCAAGAACAATGATGAACATTGCGTATATAAAAAGGCAGATGGGAGCAAAGTAGTCTTCTTGGTGCTTTATGTTGATGACATACTATTCATTGGAAACAACGTCCCTACCTTGCTCTTAACAAAGACTTGGTAGGTGAGTGTTTCGCAATGAAGGACTTAGGCGAGGCCTCTTGCATCTTGGGGATCAAGTGATAGCATTTGTGCCCTAGTCCAATTGGTATTAGCCTGTAAACGTCTATGTACAAATATCATCGTTTGTGATGTATAAATATAAACGGCTTTATATTACTTATATGTTGAAGTAATATGTTAAGCATGATTTGATTTATGACCACTAAAGTAGTAGAACCATAAATCTGTACGGATCACACTTAACAAGTCCCTGGTCAACCTATGCTTCCTTGAAAGTGACCAGTATGAGGATGGTTCTTAATGACGTAGCTCTACTTGTCATAAGGATGTGGGATCCTGGAACCATATCATAGATATCATGAGGTGATTGATATCGGACGACCCGCATTGAATAGTGTTTTCATAGATTAAGCCATAAACATATTCAAATGCGATAGCTCGTCACGACGTCCTTAGACCAAGGAGTCTTTGTGATCACTATGCAATGAATGTACGGCTTTAACTTGCGCCAAACGCTTTCTGTAAAAGGATTGCTATGAAGGGCATGATTGGGTGGCGGAACGGGTTGCATGAGTGACACGAAAGACGGCTAAGGGATTTATCCCTCATACTACGGTATGGGAAAGATATCCGTTAGAAGGCCTCTTGATGGAGACCGAATGAGAGAAAAGCATGGCCATGCAAAATGATACGGGTTATCATTTCTCAGTCATCTCGCATATCAAGTAACAATGATTGATTAAACAAGGGAGACGACTCTATGCCTTGTGATCAATCGGGATATCTAGAGATAAAAGGATGGTGACTTGTACGCACAAAGGTTAAGTCGAATCATCGATCATCATGCACCTTGGGTAATCATAATGTTTTACTAGAGACCACTTATGATGGATCGGGCAAGAGCAATTCTTGCGCCGATCTGCCAACGGTGGCATGAGCCTAGAGGGTCACACACATACAAGACGGATAACTTGAGACAAGGAAACATGGATGTTTCTTAAGGAGAAGTATATGGACAAAACTGGAGGTTTTGTGCCATAGGTTCGGTTTGAGAGAATAATTAGCGAATCGAGAAAAATTGAGTTTTTCGTCGATATCGCGTCGGACTTTGTTTGATAAGTAGCGACAAAAAGGTCGGGAAACTTTTGGACGCGGCATGAGACAACACGGGAGGGCCCATTGGGCTCGGCCCATGAAGCCTCATGGCCGGCCCAATAAGGGCCCAATAAGGCCATATGGCCGGCCCACTTGGTGGGGCCAATGTGGGGGCCACACAACACCATGCTTAGTTGGTAGTTGTGGATTAAGAGGTGAGTGATTTAAGGGGTATGGGTTAAAGCTCCTTTAAGCCCATACCAATCACTTTTAACCCATACTTGTGAGTTGGATGATGAGATATATTGCAAGACATTATTTCATTAATTGATTAAGTCACAAAACTCACAAAAACCTCTCTTTCTCTCTCATTGTGGCCGGCCACCTTGGTGTTCTTCCTCCATCTTGCTCTCTTGTTCTTCATTTAATTGTTCTAGTAGGCAATTAAGTGAAGGATCTTGAAGATCATTCTCTTGGTGTGGACTTGCTTTAGAGAAGAAGATCCGAACGTTCTTCTTTATCGATTCAAACAAGACTTAAAGGTAAATATCTTGTGGAATAGATTTTGCTTTGGGATTTAATGGTTTAAATGTTCTTGGACAAGGTTTGGAGTAGATTATCTTTTATTGCTTCCGCTATCTCGATGACGATCTAGAACGCTCCAAAACCCTACAGTGGTATCAGAGCGTGGTTACCCTCTTAATCTTTGTCTTGTTGAATTTATTTCGGTTTTGTGATTATTTTCATGCCAAAAGTTGATAACATGATTTTAATGCTTTTTGGGATATTTGCATGAAATATGTTACTTTTGAAAAATATATTAAATTTGGAATTTTTCGAAAATTATTGAATTTGTCGGGTCCGAGAAGAGACTCTCGGGGAGCCGGATCGGAGGTACCGGACGGAGGTCACCGGAGGTCCGATTGATTCATCTCTTGTTGGCGAAAGTTCCTTGTGTAGGATTTCCCGGTTAGAATTCAAATTTTTCGTTGTGCTTAGATCCCGGGAATCCCTAACACATCCCTTATCGTTCCAAGTAATATCGGGAGTATTACGTCTCAGAGTTATTGATCCCACAGGGAGAGTGCTGTCTAAACAGTGTGAACACTAGGAGCTTAGGACCACTATGCGGGTCTAGTCAGTTTCAAGAGTAATTGTGGTGAGATAAGTATCCAAAAAGTGCAAGTAATAACACGAAAACCAAATATATAAAGGTGATCGGGTCGTCGGGATTTAGCTATATCATTTTAACAAGGGTTAATTACAGTTTGCCCATACTACACTGGCGCGTTTTACAGTTTGCCCCAGCTACAATAGAAAGTTCAAATTAAGACACGCTAATTGTATTTTTTTTACAATTCTATTAAAAATTGGATGGAAACCTAAAAATTTGGACGGAAACTTAATTTTTTTCAAAAAAGACGAAAATACCCCTTTAGCTGGTTTGACTTGGACCAGTTTTGTATTAAATTATATAATAATAATAATAATAATAATAATAATATTATTCCACAATGCAAGAACTAAAGAGGTTTTAGGTGATGTATAAAATATTGTGTAAGCTTTTTTGTGCCCTAGTCCAATTGTATTAGTCTGTAAATGTCTGTATATATAAATCATCGTTTGCAATATATATAAAATCGGCATTATATTACTTATGTGTTAAAGTAATAGGTTAAGTCTGATTTGATATATGACCACCAAAGTAGTAGAATCATATATCTGTACGGATCACACTTAACGGGTCCCTGATCAAATATGCTTCAATGAAGCGACCAGGTATGGGGATGATTCTTTATGGTATAGTTCTATTTACCATTGGAAGGTGTAGTTACGATGATTTTAGAGATTGGCTGATTTTTATGAAGAACAGAAGAACATGTTACAAAGAATGTCAAAACATCTTCTGTGACATCTTGTGTAACATTGTGGACGGCGTCTCGGCAAACATCCTGATCAACAGAAATCAGGAAAGTGCAGATTCGGCAGAAAAGCAAGAAGACGATTAGGAAATTCCAGAACGACTCGGAATCTGGAAAGAAGAAAGACGGTGATTAAGAGGAAACCCTTTAGGGTTAGTACTCATCCTCGATTGCTATAAAAGCTTAGGCTACCCCCTTAGCAATCGTGTGGTTCTTTATTTATTTCCTAGAAACAATTTGCAAGGTTCTTAGACGTGAAGGTTTGCGGGCTGAGAAATTGCAGATTGAGCTTAGGATATTGTGCATCACATAACTATTGAGAGTTAGGTGATTGAGGGTTTACCGATCGCGTGAGTGAAGACTGCACGCAGCCACTAAGTTGTTGAAGACTTGAACTGACAGAGCAAGGCGATTGCTTGAAGAGTGGAATCAAGACGGAGTCTTGGATTCAGGGGGAGACCTTGAGGTAGATTGCACTGTAAGACGTAGCATAAAGTATAGATCTAGGTTTGATCACAGGTACTTGTATGTTCTGACGAATTACTGATAAGTGAAATCTTTCCACTAGGCTGAGAGCCCCCAGACGTAGGTGACGTTTTACCGAACTGGGTAAACAATCGGCTGTGTCATTGTTTATAGCATTATCTTTACTGTCCTGCTTTATCTACGCAAGAAGTCAGACACAACGTTATAGCTTCTCACGTAACATTGTGTGTGGCATCTTGCATGGCTAGCTGATCAGAATTTCAATTGGTATCAGAGGAGGCACCTACAGTTTTAGGTGAGTTCCTAAACAAATATTTTGATCAAGATGGACAATACCAGAGAAGGAGGATCCATAAATCGACCACCTATTCTAGATGGAAGCAACTATGGCTATTGGAAGGCTCGAATGTGTGCCTTCATGAAGTCACTTGACAACAAGACATGGAAGGCTGTAATCAATGGGTAGAATGCTCCACAACTCAGTGACAATGATGGAAATCCTATCGGTCCAAAACCAGAAAAAGACTGGACTGATGATGAAGACGAAGAATCACTGGGAAATTCTCGAGCTCTGAATGCTATCTTCAATGGTGTTGACAAAAACGTGTTCAGACTTATCAACACATGCACAACTGCCAAATCTGCATGGGACATCCTGGCTGTTGCATATGAAGGAACAACTAAGGTTCGAGAACAAAAACTGCAATATCTGACAACCAACTTCGAAGTACTCATCATGAAAGAAGACGAATCAATTGCAGAATTCAATGTTCGCATTCGTGATCTAGCCAATGAATCCTACTCTCTGGGAAAACCAATGTCCGATGAAAAACTGGTGAGAAAAACTTTGCGTGCTCTTAGCCCTAGGTTTAAGATGAAGATCACTGTAATTGAGGAAGTTCATGACCTCAAGATCTTGAAATTTGATGAGCTGATGGGGTCTCTAATGACCTATGAGTTGTCTCTGCCTAACATCGACAAAAGGAACAAAGGAGTTGCTTTCAAAAGCTCAACACACAAGCAACCAGATCCTGAGGATTCTGATTCTGACAAAGACATCGATGCTACATTGGCCCTTCTCACGAAAAATTATAACAAAGTCATGAGAAGATTCAGTTGAATGGGTGGACGGAATGTCACAGCAAATGCCAGAAACAAAGCTCCACAAAAAGCTCAAACAGGAGGAAGTCTTGACAGACCAAACAGGAGTGGGGAAGAAAACAACAAGAAAGGACTTCAATGTCATGAATGTGAAGGATTCGGCCACCTCCGTAGAGAATGTCCAAATTTCCTCAAACAACAAAAACGAGGTTACAATGCCACCCTATCAGACGATGACAATGAAGATAGTGGATCTGAAGAGGTAAGCAACTTTGTTGCATTCACTACTACTACTCCTGTATGTAACATTGATAATTCTGCCAATATCAATGATGATCACCTCCATCCAACTCCAAATGAGAATTGGACTAAAGAGCAACTAGTCGAGGCATACAAAGGCTTACACACCAGATGGATCAAGGAAACTCTGATACTTGATCAACAAGGTGAACGGATTATTAGTCTTACCAACGACAAGTCTAGATTTCTAGAGACGATCGTGGAGCTAAAACGCGAATTCACCAGACTTAACGGAGAAATCAGTCTTATGACTAAATCGGTAAAGATGATGAATCCTAGCACAGAAAGCCTTGACAAGATCCTATCAGTAGGAAAGCAGTCCAAGGATACGACGGGACTAGGGTACTTACACGATATCCCCTCAACAGCAGAAACAAAGTTTGTCCCACAACAAGCCATGGTTGACAAGAAACCACTGGATGCTCCAACACATCCTACAGGACGACCTACAACAAATGCCATGACATCGTCTACAACATGTTATTGTCAAGCAACTGCCAGAAGACATCCTCCACGCAGACAACAAAGCTACAGAAGACCAGCTTATAAATATCAATGGATATGTCATTACTGTGGTCAACGAGGTCACATCAGACCTTTTTGTTTTCAACTTCTTGGGAGGAAGCAAGCTCAGCTACCACAAAAGAGATATCAAAGGTATCTCTCAACTCCTCGGAAGACATCCCGCCTTGAATGGAGACCTAAGAACCTAGTCTATTGAGCTAATGTTGCATATACATCCTTAAGCGCATCAACAAACAAAGACTGGTATCTCGACATTGGCTGTTCTCGACACATGACAGGTACTCCAGAGTTTCTCTCCAATCTCAAATTATATACAAACTGCTTTGTTACTTTTGGAGATGGGATTCGAGCTCGAATCATTGGAAAAGGAGTACTCAAGCATCCAGGAGCCACTTGCCTGACTGAAGCATTACTTGTAGAAGGACTTAAGGCAAACCTGATTAGCATCAGCCAGATATGTGATCAGGGGTCAGAAGTGAAATTCACAAAAGAAGCCTGTATAGTCAAGGACTTCGATCAAGTCACTATTCTACAAGGAGTTCGCTCAACAGACAATTGCTACATCTGGTCACCCGAAACACATATCGAAGCGGCCAAGCGCCTTGTCTCCAAAGCAGAAGAAACCAAACGGTGGCACCGAAAGCTTGGACATCTAAATCCTAGAAGTATGCAGAAGGCAATCTCTGAGCGGGCAATTACAGGAATTCCAAACCTGAAGATAGTAGAAGGACAGATCTGCGGAGAATGTCAGATTGGTAAGCAAACCAAGATGTCACACAAGAAGCTACAGCATATCACCACCTCTCGGGTACTAGAGCTGATACATGTTGACCTCATGGGACCAATGCAAGTTGAAAGCCTTGGAGGAAAACGATATGTCTTTGTATGTGTAGATGATTACTCACGATACACTTGGGTTGACTTCCCTCGTGACAAATCAGACACCTTCTCGATCTTCAAGAATCTATGCATCCAAGTCCAAAGAGAAAAAGGAGAAACAATTGGAAAAAGAATCCGCCTTCGTAGTGATCATGGTCAAGAGTTCGAAAACAGCAAGTTTGCAGACTTCTGCAACTCGAAAGGGATAGCTCATGAATTCTCAACACCAATCACTCCCCAACAGAATGGCATTGTTGAGCGCAAGAACAGGACTCTACAGGAGATGGCGAGAGTTATGATGCTGGCTAAGGACATACCAACTCTAGAGATAATAGGATAGTGACTTGTACGCACAAGGTTAAGTCGAATCATCAATCATCATGCACCTTGGGTAATCATAACGTCTTACTAGAGACCACTTATGATGGATCGGGCAAGAGCGATGTTTTGCGCCGGTCTGCCAACGGTGGCATGAGCCTAGAGGGTCACACACATTCAAGACGGATAACTTGAGACAAGGAAACCTTAACGTTTCTTGAGGAGCAATACATGGACAAAACTGGAGGTTTTGTGCCATGGGTTCGGTTTGAGAGAATAATTAGCGAATCGAGAAAACTGAGTTTTTTCGTCGATGTCGCGTCGGACTTTGTTTGATAAGTAACGACAAAAAGGGTCGGGCGACTTTTGGACACGACACGAGACCACACGGGCGAGCCCACTAGGCTCGGCCCATGAGGTCTCATGGCCGGCCCAAACAAGGGCCCATTAAGGGCCCAATAAGCCCTCTTGGCCGGCCCACATGGTGGGTCCATGTGTGGGGGCCACACAACACCATGCTTAGTTGGTGTTTGTGGATTAAGAGGTGAGTGATTTAAGGGGTATGGGTTAAAGCACGTTTAAGCCCATACCAATCACCTTTTGACCCATGCTCATGATATTGATGAAGTAGAGAAATATCAAATGGGATTCAAGACACTCTAATCTATCCTACAACTCTTACAACTCTCTCTCTCCTCTCTTTGCTCTCTTGTTCTTCATTTAATTGTTCTAGTAGGCAATTAAGTGAAGGATCTTCAAGATCATCCCCTTGGTGTAGACTTGCTCTAGAGAAGAAGATCCGAAAGTTCTTCTTTATCGATTCAACGAAGACTAAATGCAAAATGGAGAAACTGTCCAGATTGTCCAGTTCCGGTGACCGACAATGCGTGAGCCATAGACGCTTCGTCCGATCTCCGATTGACCTGAAACCGACGGCGTTGGAA
Source organism: Geranium rotundifolium (assembly GCA_963920655.1). Taxonomy (NCBI): domain Eukaryota; kingdom Viridiplantae; phylum Streptophyta; class Magnoliopsida; order Geraniales; family Geraniaceae; genus Geranium; species Geranium rotundifolium. The sequence goes on along the minus strand of OY987313.1, from coordinate 23,698,823 downwards.
AGATATGTCCAAGGGCTACAACTTATGTGAAATAATGATTTTCCAAAAGAGCGCTGGTTTGGGAGATACAAGGCCGAGAAGCAGACTGGTCCGCAGAGTCTGTCCAGCGAGACGGGAAAAATGTTTTGCTCCAGACGGAGGTCTTCTCGTCCGAACTGGGTTCGGAGCAAAACACAAAAGATGTAGGGAATTGGCTGAGGTTTAATCAAAAAAAAGAACCAAAGCAATTGGAGATCTGTAGCTCGAGATATAGAGCTTCAAAGTCTCGGTTTTCTGCCCGGCAGATTCTGGTAAAACCCGAAAACTCGATTTCCTAAGGATCTAACTTGGTAGTCTATCTTGCGCAGGTTAGGGGCGGTTTATAGGTTGCTTCCGCTGCCATGAACATAATTAGGATGCCCCGGAACCCAACAGTTATGGCCCAGGTGGTTTGTTGCACAATGTTTGATCCGTGGCACAAACCCGCAATCCAATGTTTTGAAAAAATTTAGATTTGAACGGTTTCGATAAACCGATTTTTCAAAAGGTCTAGTTTCGATAAACCCGACCAAGCAACTTGGACATGAAAATTAAAATTGGAAATGTATCTCGTTTGACAATATGATTGTGTGATAACATATTGTGTGATGAGATGATATGCATGGTGCATAGATAGCCCAATAGTGTTTAATTATTTATCTCTTTTAAAACGGTCTGCGAACCGTTAGATTGTAGCGTGTAAATTATTCTTTTATGCGGGCTGCGTGTAGAGTTTTGGAGCGTTCTTTAACATCGAGATAGCGGAAGCATTAACAAAAGCAACTACAAACCTTGTCCAAGAACATGAACCATTAAATCCCAAGGTAAAATCTATTCCACAAGAAATTTACCTTTAAGTCTTTGTTGAATCGATAAAGAAGAACTTTGTGATCTTCTTCTCTAGAGCAAGTCCACACCAAGGGGATGATCTTCAAGATCCTTCCCTTAATGGCTACTAAAACAATTAAATGAAGAACAAAAGAGCAAGAAGACAGGAGAGCAAGGGGTGGCAGGCCAAGGAGAGAGAGAGAGAGAGAGAGAGAGAGAGAGAGAGAATGTGAGTTATGAGAGTGTGTAATTAACTACAAGATATTTCTCTACTTCATCAACTCAAAAGCATGGGTCTAAAAGGTGATGGTATGGGCTTAAAGGTGTCATTACCCATACCCCTTAAATCACTCACCTCTTAATCAACAATCACCAACTAAGCATGGTGTGTTGTGGCCCCACCCTTGGACCCACCAAAGTGGCCGGCCATGTTGGGCTTGTTGGGCCCAAAATGGGCCCTTGTTGGGCCGGTCACGTTACCTCATGGGCCGAGCCCAATGGGCTCGCCCATGTGGTTTCGTGCCGTGTCCAAAAGTCGCCCAACCTTTTTTGTAGTTACTTATCAAACAAAGTCCGACGCGACATCGACGAAAAATCTCAGTTTTCTCGATTCGCTAATTATTCTCTAAAACCAAACCTATGGCCCAAAACCTTCAGTTTTTTCCATGTATTGCTCCTCAAGAAACGTTAAGGTTTCCTTGTCTCAAGTTATCCGTCTTGTATGTGTGTTACCCTTCAGGCTCATGCCACCATTGGCAGATCGGCGCAAAAGATCGCTCTTGCCCGATCCATCATAAGTGGTCTCTAGTAAGATGTTATGATTACCCAAGGTGCATGATGATCGATGATTCGATTTAACCTTGTACGTACAAGTCACTATTTTATTATCTCCAGATATCCTGATTGATCACAAGGCATAGAGTCGTCATCCTTGTTCAATCAATAATTGTTACTTGATATGTGATATGGCTGAGAATTGATAACCCGTATCACTGGCATGGCCATGCTCTTTCTCTCAGTCACTCTCGATCAAGAGGCCTTTAACGGATATTTTTCCCATACAGTAGTACGAGGGATAAATCCCTTAGCCGTCTTTCGTGTCACTCATGCAATCCGTTCTGCCACCCAATCATGCCCGTTATTGCAATCCTGTTACGGAAAGCGTTAGGCGCAAGTTAAAGCAGCACGTACATTGCATAGCGATCACAAAGACTACTTGGTCTAAGGATATTGTGACAAGCTATTGCATTTGAATATGTTCGTGGCTTAATCTACGAAACACTATTCAAAGCGGGTCGTCCGATATCAATCACCTCATGATATCTATCATATGATTCCGGGATCCCTCATCCCTATGACAAGTAGAACTACGTCATTGAGAATCATCCTCATACTGGTCGCTTCTATTGAAGCGTATATTGACCAGGGTGAAAGAGATCACCATGGGTTCCAATCGATAAAAATCATGCAGCGGACGTTATGTAACCGTGGTGATCGATACAAGCTATAATATTAATGTAAATTCAACATGTTATATATAGCTTTTGAATCTGAAAATTACCTCTTCTAATCGATGAAAACACAAGTTTATTGTTTCTCTATTAGGTCCACACAAGCACCACAACCGAAGAAGGTTTTCACTCAAACTTTTGCTATGAATTTTAAGAGAAGCTTGACAACAATGGAGGATGAGAGGGAGAGAGAATTCGGCAATGAGGGAAAGAGGATGAAGGAATTAGTTGCTGAAAATTAGAGAAGATAATGGAAGATATATTATAATTTTAATTTGAAAATTAAAATTGCATATCTATCCTTCATAAACTATTATTTGCATTTGTTCCCATTCATAACTTTAATCCCTAAATGGGCTTTAAGCTCGTTTAACTAAAACCCATATTAAACCCATTAACTTGAGTTCTAATTTCGGTTTAGACAAAACGGCTCAATTTTCTCTAATTGATTCCTTCAATCGTCTGGTTAAAACCTTAGGCCAGAAAACTACTGAATCGTTCTCAATTTTCATCCATAATTGTTGTCATGTATCGTGCTTAATGCGTGTGACCTTCTACGCTCACGGACAATTGGCAGACTCGTAAAATTACTATTATACCCTTTCCATCATAAGTGGTCTCTAGCAAGACATTATGATTATCCAATGTTCGTGATTATCGATTATTCGACTTAACCTGTTATCGTATGTCACTGTCCTTTTATCAAACCGATATCCTGATTGATCAATAGGCATAGAATGGTCATCCTAATTTATCAATCACTGTTTCTTGATATCTGAGATGACTGAAAACTGATACTAAGGTATCACCTGCACGGCCGTGCTATTCCTTCAGTCATACTCATCAAGTTGCCTAAACGGATATTTTTCTCATATCAAAGTATGAGTGATAAATCCCTCAGACGCCTTTTGAGTTCACTAGTGTAACAAATATCAAAGCCAATCGAAGCCGTTATAGTTACCCTTTTACAGATACCGTTAGACTAGGTCAAACTTTGGTATTCGATACATAGTGTACACAAAGACTCCTTGGTCTTAGGATATAATGACAAGCTACGATATGTGAGTATCTCATGACTGGATCTATGCAGCATTCTCACAATCGGGTTGTCCAATATTATCGTCCTGATGGTATCTATGATATAACTCCGGTACGCACTTTGCCATGATCAGTAGAGCATGATCACAAAGAGTTAGTGTCATACTAATCGCTTCAGAAGAAGCTTAGCTGATCAAGGACTTTATCGAATGCAATTCTTTCCGATCTATAGTTCTACTATAAGTGGTTACACACATTATGACATAGATCAAATCACATTAGATATATTACTACAACACATTAGTAATATTATGCCTTTTATTATGTAGAATTATGATGTCCGTTACAATATAGATTGAGAAATTATATTGGACTAGGGCACAAACCTAACAATCTCCCACTTGCCCCTAGTTCCAACCTAAGTTCCAATCTGCCCCATAGACTTCACGTGCGCCTCATGCTTAGGCTGCGACAAAGCCTTTGTCAAGGGATCAGCAACATTTTCATCAGTCGGTACATAAGTAATCTCCACATTACCGTTACCAATATATTCTATGATAATGTGATACTTCCTCTGTATGTGTTTAGTTTTGTTGTGGAATGTAGGATCTTGAGCTAATGCTATGGCCCCAGTGTTGTCACACAACAAGCTTACCGGATCAGACGCTCGCGACATTACATCTAATCTGGTTAGAAAGCTTCTAACCCATACGGCTTCCTTAGCTGCTTCTGCTGCAGCTATGTATTCAGCCTCTGTTGTAGAATCGGTAGTTGTGGCTTCCTTGAAGCTCTTCCAGCTGAATGCTCCGCCATTTAACATGAATACAAATCCTGCCTGTGATTTGAAATCATCAGGATCTGTCTGAAAATTAGCATCAACATATCCTTTGACTGCTAGTTCTCCATCCTTCCCACCATACACTAGGAATGCGTCCTTAGATCTCCTTAGATATTTAAGGATACTCTTGACAGCAATCCAGTGCTCCTGGCCTGGGTTAGATTGATATCTGCTGGTACAGTTTAGTGCGAACGAGATGTCCGGTCTTGTGCAAATCATAGCATACATGATGGATCCCACAGCCGAAGCATATGTGATCTTACTCATTTTGCTTAGCTCATCAGGAGTCTTAGGACTCTATTGTTTGCTGAGCTTAATGCCATGCCGCATGGGTAGGTATCCCTTCTTAGAATCAAGCATTTAGAATCTTCTCAACACTTTATCTATGTAAGTGCTCTGACTTAGGCCCAATATTCTTTTGGGTCGATCTCTGTAGATCTTGATGCCCAGAATGAAAGCAGCATCACCTAAGTCCTTCATCGAGAAGCATTTCCCTAACCAAGCTTTAACTTCAAGCAAGGTTGGGATGTCATTCCCGATGATCAGTATGTCATCGACATATAGCACTAGGAATACTATTTTACTCCCACTCGCTTTCATATATACGCAAGGTTAACTTTCGTTTTTGATAAAACCGAATTCCCTTACGGCTTCGTCAAAACAAATGTTCCAACTCCGTGAAGCTTGCTTTAATCCATAAATGGATCTAAGTAGCTTGCAAATCTTTCCGGGATTCTCTGGATCAACCAAATCCTCGGGGTGTGTCATATACACATCCTCTTTTAAGTTCCCGTTAAGGAAGGCGGTTTTGACATCCATCTGTCATATCTCATAGTCGTAGTATGCTGCTATGGCTAGAATGATCCGGATAGATTTGACTATAGCCACAGGTGAAAAAGTCTCGTCATAATCGATACCTTCGATCTGGCGATCTGGCGATAACCTTCAATGTCAGTCTTAATTTTATAGACCCATTTGCAACCGATGGGTTTCATCCCAGGGGTTTGATCCACCAAGCGCCAGACTTGTTTGTCAAACATGGATTTCATTTCCTCATTCATGGCGTTCTGCCATTTTTTCAAAGTCTAGACTGGCCAAAGCTTGTCTGTAGGTTTCTGGATCATCCTGATCCACCAATATCAAGTCATTTCCTTCAGTGGCTAGAAAGCCATATCTGATAGGAGCTTGACGAGATCTCTCAGACCTTCTTGGACCATCTGGAATAAGTGTAGGGATTGGTTCTTGATCAATGACCTCTTCTGGCTCCTGTATTTCTACATTCGGCATAGTAGGTTGTTCCATATCTTCTTGAATTTCTTCAAGATGCATGGCACTCCCACTAGCACTTTTGGATATAAATTCCTTTTCCAAAAATACCCGTCCTCGAGCAACAAAAACTTTGTTCTCGCTGGGTTTGTAGAAATAGTACCCCCTTGTTTCTTTGGGGTACCCCACAAAGACACACTTGTCTGATTTGGGTTCGAGCTTATCGCCTAGCAGACGCTTGACGTAAGCTTCACATCCCCAAATCTTAAGGAAATCTAATAAGGGTTTCTTCCCGTTCCATACTTCCTATAGAGTGCTTTCCACTGCCTTTGTAGGAGCCCGATTCAATATTAATGCGGTCGTTTCTAGGGAATAGCCCCAGAAGGAGATAGGGAGGTCAGCCTGACTCATCATTGATCGAACCCTGTCAAGCAGGGTCCGATTTCTCTGTTCGGATACACCATTCATTTTAGGTGTTCCAGGCGGAGTCAATTCAGAGAGGATCCCACACTCCTTTAAATGACTGTGAAATTCTTGGTCCAAGTACTCACCGCCTCGGTCAGATCGAAGCGCCTTTATACTTTTACCAAGCTGGTTCTGTGCTTCATTCTGGAACTCTTTGAACTTATCAAAGGTTTCCGATTTATGTCTCACAAGATAAACATATCCATATCTACTGAAGACATCAGTAAATGTAACGAAGTAGTGAAAACCTCTCCTGGCCTGAGTGCTCATAGGCCCACAAACATCGGAATGTATGAGACCCAGTAAGTCACTCGCCCTTTCACCTAAACCGGCAAAAGGTGCCTTTTTCATTTTGCCCATAAGGCATGACTCGCATCTCTCAATTCAAGTGAATTCAAACGGACTTAGAAGTCCACACTTGTGAAGTGTTGAGATGCGTTTCTGGCCTATATGGCCTAAGCAGCAGTGCCATATCACAGTCTGGTTTAAATCATCGAATTTAACCCTTTTGTTATTGATATTAAAAATCAAGCTAGTGTCAGTGTTTTGAATATTAAGAATATATAAACCACCAACCAATGAAGCATTGCAATAAAACATAATTCTTGAAAATATTGAAAATTCCATTGTCAATAGAAAAACAATATCCTTCCTTGTCTAGCAAGGAATTAGAAATAATATTTCTGCGAAACGCAGGTACACAATGAACATTGTTTAATAAAAAAACCAGCCCACTGGGCAAACTGAGACTAATATCTCCTACAGCAGTTGTCAAGACTTAATTGTCATCGCCAACTCGTAGGTCCGCCTCGCCCCTGCTCACTTCTCTTCTACCTCCCAGAGCCTGCACATTAACACAAATGTGAGATTCTGCACCGGTATCAAGTACCCAAGAATCTGAAGTAGATAAACTGAGATTGGGCTCAATAACAAAAATACCTGATCCTGAAGATGTGGAAGCCCCACTCTTCCTAAGAAACAGCTTGTGTTTCTTACAATCCTTTTTCCAGTGCCCCAGTCCTTGGCAATAGCAGCAGATGACATCCTTCTTAGGATTCTCAACAGCCTTTGGAGCTGTTGGACTCTTAGGTTGTCGAATCTTCCCTGCTAGGTGCATAGGAGCCTTACCCTTGCCCAGGCTAGCTTTCTTGAAGCTCACTTGCTTGTTGACCATAAGAACCTCCTTGGTCTTGCCCTTAAGGTTCTTTTCAGCAGTCAAGAACATACCATGAAGCTCTGTCACGGTTTTATCCATGTCATGCATATTGTAATTTCCAACGAAATCACGATATGTCTCTGGAAGTGAATGCAGCACAAAGTCTGCAGACATTTCCTTGTCCACAGGATGACCGAGTCTGGTCAAGTGTTCCAAAAGACGTTTCATCTTAAGGACATGTGGACTGACAGGAGCTCCAGCCTTCAGCTTGCAAGACATCAGTTCACTGAAAGTGTCGTATCTTTCGACACGCGCTTTCTCTTTGAACATTTTCTCAATCTCAGCCATACAGGCTTTGGGATAATCAGAAATTTCCAAGAACTGTTTCTGTAAGTCAGGCAACATACTACCCATCATGATGCACTGCACGTCGATCCGGTCGCTAAGGAATTTCTTGTAGGTATCCTTTAGCGCCCTTGAGGCGTTCAGTGCTGGTTCAGTAGGTGCTTGTTCCTGGGTAAGGATATAATCCTTACGTTCATGCTTGAGAACGAGTCTCAAGTTCCGGTCCCAATCGAGAAAGTTTACGCCGTTAAGCTTATCATGCTCGATTAGTGACCTAATCGCGCTGTTACCAGAATGATTCGTGTTTTCCATTTTATATCTACACAGTAAACAAATTTTAATCAGTATTAATTAAAATTGAAGTTGGAAATTTAATTATAAAACACTTTCTGATTCTAACTTTAGAATCTGAACCAGGATCCCATCATTCTCTCAATTGAAGTGAACGGAGGCTCACTGCTCCAATTGAGTGCATCAAGGTAGGATTACATCCATCTACAAGGCCATGTAGTTCCTGGCTAGGGTCTGTACTTGTAAGTACGTGGCATACCCTATACTGACAATCGTGGACAAGTCTACCAAGCTTGAACTATTGATAGAACTAATGTGACTACTACGTGGAGGCGCACGCACCCACACAGAACTACCCATCTCATCCAGACTTTTTCTCTATGAATGTTACGCGGAGGCGTACCGACATTCATAGGGTTAAAGCCCTTCTAAGTGTCCAAATTTGGATGGTATCACGCTTGACTTGTAATTATTTGCGTTTAAGTGAATTATAACCTTCGACCGTCTGGTTAAAACCTTAGGCCAGAAAACTACTGAATCGTTCTCAATTTTCATCCATAATTGTTGTCATGTATCGTGCTTAATGCGTGTGACCCTCTAGGCTCACGAACAATTGGCAGACTGGTAAAATTACTATTTTACCCTTTCCATCATAAGTTGTCTCTAGCAAGACATTATGATTATCCAATGTTCGTGATTATCGATTATTCGACTTAACCTATTATCGAATATGTCACTGTCCTTTTATCAAACCGATATCCTGATTGATCAATAGGCATAGAATGGTCATCCTAATTTATCAATCATTGTTTCTTGATATCTGAGATGACTGAAAACTGATACTAAGGTATCACCTACACGGCCTTGCTATTCCTTCAGTCATACTCATCAAGTGGCCTAAACGGATATCTTTCTCATACCGAAGTATGAGTGATAAATCCCTCAGACGCCTTTCGAGTTCACTAGTGCAACAAATATCAAAGCCAATCGAAGCCTTTATAGTTACCCTTTTACAGATAACGTTAGACTAGGTCAAACTTAGGTATTCGTTACATAGTGTACACAAAGACTCTTTGGTCTTAGGATATAATGACAAGTTACGATATGTGAGTATCTCATGACTGGATCTATGCAGCATACTCACAATCGGGTTGTCCGATATCATCGTCCTGATGTTATCTATGATATAACTCCGTCACACACTTTGTCATGATCAATAGAGCATGATCACAAAGAGTTAGTGTCATAATGATTGCTTCAGAAGAAGCTTAGCTGATCAGGGACTTTATCGAATGCAATTCTTTCTGAGCTATAGTTCTACTATAAGTGGTTATACACATTATGAAATAGATTAAATCACATTAGGTATATTACTACAACACATGAGTAATATTATGCCTTTTATTATGTAGAATAATAATGTCCGTTACAATATAGATTGAGGAATTGTATTGGACTAGGGCACAAACCTAACAATCTCCCACTTGCCCCTAGTTCCAACCTAAGTTCAAATCTACCCCCATAGACTTCACGTGCGCTTCATGCTTAGGCTGCGGTAAAGCCTTTGTCAAGGGATCAGCAACATTGTCATCAGTCGGTACATAAGTAATCTCCACATCACCGTTATCAATATATTCTCTGATAATGTGATACTTCCTCTGTATGTGTTTAGTTCTATTGTGGAATCTGGGCTCTTGAGCTAATGCTATGGCCCCAGTGTTGTCACACAACAAGCTTACCGGATCAGATGCTCGCGGTTTCTTTAGCTACTTCTGCTGCAGCTATGTATTCAGCCTCTGTTGTAGAATTGGCAGTTGTGGCTTCCTTGAAACTAGTGGGAGAGGCCCTAAGTGGTGATGACGAGAAGAGCTCATGGAGTCTTCGTCTTATAGAATACTTAAGACTTTAAGCTTGGGCTATTTTTACATATTTAACGCTTTAATGCATGCTAGAATTTATTTGAATGATAAATTAAATTGCGAGCATGCTTAGCTTATTTTAGTTTAAGCTATCACCAACATGCAAAGATTAAAACCGGATTAATTGTTTGCATGTTAAAAGCGTTGTGAACCATCGTCGCACGGGTTGTGATGGATGTGTTCAAATTTGAAAACCTGTTTGCATGGGTTGTAAATTACGGTTTTGAAGAAGATAATGTGAGATAAATTAGAAACATCATAACATGGGTTGTTGATGACAATTTCCTAATTGTATCGAACATAATTGATTTAAACTCAACCAATCACAAATAATTTTAAGTCAAGTGAGACACCAACCCAAAATCATAAGCTTGTATAGTTCTCCACTTTGTTGATGTCGTGCGCCTTAGCGGAGCATCTTCGAAAGTGCGCTCTATACAAGTTTGCTAAAGTTATATACAGATGTTGTGCGCCTTAGCGGAGCATCTTTATCGGAATTTGCATACATGATTTGGTTGACTTAACTGCGATTCTCGACCAGGGTCGAGCTAGGGTATCAGAATTACACGGGTTGCCAAGAATTACACGGGTTGTAACTGGACCCAATTGCACGGGGTGTGATTGGATGCATGTCCTACCTAAATAAGTGAATCGGAGTGGTGCACCCTAGCGTACTTCGATTCATGAATCATGGGTCTTGGTTTTAGATTCTATTAACTTAGAATCGAAAGGTTGGAGTTTATTCAGGATCTTCGTAAATTTATTCAACTTTCTGATTAAATTTACTTTCCTCGTGTAGATTAATGGCGAACAATTCATCGAACTCGAACAATTTTTCATTGAGGCATATCCTCGAAAAAAGTAAGCTAACCGGGACAAACTATCTGAACTGGGACAGGAACCTACGACTTGTGTTCAAGTTGGAACGCAAGGAATACGTCCTGGACCGGGCTATCCCTGTGGAGCCAGCACTCAACACCCCGAGGGTCGTTAAGGATGCATACCAAAAGCACCTTAGCGATAATATCGACGTGGCGTGTGTGATGCTGGGTGCTATGGAGCTGGAGCTGCAGAAGCAGTTTATGGAACTGTCTGAGGACCCTAAAGCGATGATGTCGCAGATAGGGGTTATGTTCAAGGAAAATGCTCGACTCGAAAGATTCGGAATTTTCAAGGAACTAATCGCCTGCAAAATGTTAGCATGCAGTTCAGTAGGTCCACATGTCCTGAAAATGAAGGGACATCTTGACAGCCAAACACGACTCGGGCTCGGGGTGGAAAAGCATATGACAGCCGATTTTTTTCTGCAATCCCTTCCTCATCCATATGATAGCTTCGTAATGAACTATTATATGCATGATATGGACAAGACCATCTCGGAGTTGCATCAAATGCTTGTAACGGCCGAGAAGAACATCAAGGCCACTCGTGGCAAGGATGTCCTAATGGTTAGAAAGGGATCTAGCTTCAAACCTGGAAGTGATAATGGTAAAGCCCCTATGCACTTGGAGGGAAAGATGAGACTGTCCTTAATTCTTAGGCCTCCTAAAGTGGGGGAGGCGAAGAAGAAAAGGAAGCAGTTTGCTTCTACTGCCAACAGCCCGGCCACTAGAAAAGAGACTGCAGGAAGGTTCAGGATGATCAGAAGAAGGGCAGCGGGGCCGCGTCTTCCTGATAGCATTAGTGCCCAAGTCCAATTGCTATTAGCCTGTAAATGTCTATGTACAATATCATCGTTTGTAATATATATATATATATAAAACGGCTTTGTATTACTTATGTGTTGAAGTAATATGTTAAGCATGATTTGATTTATGACCACTAAAGTAGTAGAACCATAAATCTGTACGGATCACACTTAACGAGTCCCTATCCAACCTATGCTTCCTTAAAGCGACCAGTATGAGGATGGTTCTTAATGACGTAGTTCTACTTGTCATAAGGATGAGGGATCCTGGAATCGTATCATAGATATCATGAGGTGATTGATATCGGACGACCCGCTTTGAATAGTGTTTTCATAGATTAAGCCATGAACATATTCAAATGCGATAGCTTGTCACGACATCCTTAGACCAAGGAGTCTTTGTGATCACTATGCAATGAACGTGCGGCTTTAACTTGCGCCAAACGCTTTCTGTGAAAGGATTACTATAAAGGGCATGATTGGGTGGCGGAACGGGTTGCATGAGTGACACGAAAGACGACTAAGGGATTTATCCCTCATACTACGGTATGGGAAAGATATCCGTTAAAAGGGCCTCTTGATGGAGACTAACTGAGAGTAAAAGCATGGCCATGCAAATGATACGGGTTATCAGTTCTCAGCCATCTCACAAATCAAGTAACAATGATTGATTAAACAAGGATGACGACTCTATGCCTTGTGATCAATCGGGATATCTAGAGATAATAGGATGGTGACTTGTACGCACAAGGTTAAGTCGAATCATCGATCGTCATGCACCTTGGGTAATCATAATGTCTTACTAGAGACCACTTATGATGGATCGGGCAAGAGAGATCTTTTGCGCCGATCTGCCAACGGTAGCATGAGCCTAGAGGTTCACACACATTCAAGACGGATAACTTGAGACAAGGAAACATTGACATTTCTTGAGGAGCAATACATGGAAAAAACTGGAGGTTTTATGCCATAGGTTCGGTTTGAGAAAATAATTAGCGATAAGCGACGACAAAAGGGTCGGGCGACTTTTGGACAAAGCATGAGACAACACGGGAGGGCCCATTGGGCTCGGCCCATGAAGCCTCATGGCCGGCCCAATAAGGGCCCAACAAGACCTCTTGGCCGGCGCACATGGTGGGTCCATGTGTGGGGGCCACACAACACCATGCTTAGTTGGTGATTGTGGATTAAGAGGTGAGTGATTTAAGGGGTATGGGTTAAAGCACTTTTAAGCCCATACCAATCACTTTTAACCTATACTTGTGAGTTGGATGATGAATTCAAATACTAGACATTAATTCATTAATCAAAATATCACAAAAAACTCACACTCTCTCTCTCTCTTCTAGCTTGGCCGGCCACCTCTCTCCCTCCTCTTGTTCTTGCTCTCTTGTTCTTCATTTAATTGTTCTAGTAGGCAATTAAGCGAGGGATCATCAAAATCATCCCCTTGGTGTGGACTTGCTTTAGAGAAGAAGATCTGAACGTTCTTCTTTATCGATTCATACAAGACTTAAAGGTAAATATCTTGTGGAATAGATTTTGCTTTGGGATTTAATGGTTTATGTTCTTGGACAAGGTTTGGAGTAGATTTTCTTATATTGCTTCCGCTATCTCGACGATCTAGAACGCTCCAAAACCCTACAGTGGTATCAGAGCCTGGTTACCCTCTTAATCTTTGTCTTGTTGAATTTATTTCGGTTTTGTGATTATTTGCATGCCAAATTGTTGATAACATGATTTTAATGCTTTTTGGGATATTGGCATGAAATATGTTATTTTTGAAAATATATTGAATTTAGAATTTTTTGGAAATTATTGGATTTGTCGGGTCCGAGAAGAGACTCTCGGGGAGCCGGATCGGAGGTACCGGATGGAGGTCACCGGAGGCCGGTGAGGCCGGCGGTGACCGGGCCCGTCCCCACTCTTGGCCGAGGCCGAGAGTGGCGGCAAGCCGGGTTTGGGCCTTCCAAGGCCCAAATCGGGCCGTGTATAGTTGGGCTCGGCCCAATGGGCCCTTGGCCCATTGGCTTGGCCCGACTTGGTTCGTGCACGTTGATTATGTCCGTGGATGAACCCGCAATCCAATATTTCGAAAACTTTCAAAATTTAATCGGTTTCGATAAACCGTCTTTCGAAAAGGTCTAGTTTCGATAAACCCGACCAAACAACTTGGCAAAATTAAAACCGGAATTATTGCATATTATTTGATAACATGTTTGTGTGATAACATGTTGGATGATGTGATGAAATGTATGATGCATTAGTAGCCCATTAGATTTTATCGCTTTCACGGTTTGCATACCGTTAGTGTTAGCGTGTAATTATTCTTTTATTCGAGCCCATAAAGTGTAATTATTTTTTATCCGGTCTACGAACCGAGTATTAATTGTAATTATTACTCAAAGACGAGAAGGATGGAAAATCGAGCACAATGACGGTCTTGGAGGAAGTCCAAGAGCTAGTGGGAGCCCGAATGAGAAAGACGAGAAGATGTGAAGACTCGTAGAATCCTAAGATTAGGATGGGCTATAAAATGCATATTTAACGCTTTATGAATGCTTGCTTGAATTATTTAATTAATAACATGCTTGCATGATTAGCTTATAAGTTTATAAGCCATCACCTCACATGCAAAGATTAAAATCGACTTTAATTGTTTGCATGTTTAAAGCGTTGTGAACTATCATCGCACGGGTTGTGATGGATGAGTTCAAATTTGAAACGTGCTTGGACGGGTTGCAAATGACGGTTTCAAATGAAGATAGTATGTGATACAATTAGAAACGTCACAACACGGGTTGTTGATGACGGATTCGTAATTGTACCAAATACTTTCGAATTATTAAGCACAACCAATTTACAAGCGAATTTGAGTCAAGTGAGATGCCACCCAAATTCACACCCATGTAGAAACATTTTATCGGTGTCGTGCGCCTTAGCGGAGCATCGATCGAATGGGTTCTAGATAGGGAATGGTAAACTTTCCGGGATGTCGTGCGCCTTAGCGGAGCATCTGCACAAAGTTTGCTCGTTAGTGAAGGTTGGTTGACTCGACCACGATTCTTGGCCTGAGGTCGAGCTGGGGCATCGGAAGGGTAAGCCGTGTGTTTTTGCACATACCCTGACTAAGAGTTACACGGGTTGTAATTGGACGGACGTCCTACCTAAATAAGTCAATTGGAGCGGTGCGCCTTAGCGTACTTCAAATGACGAATAAGGGATCTTGGTTTAAGATTCTAAAACCTTAGAATCTTATGGTTGGTGTTTAATTCGGATCTTCGTAAATTTATTCAACCATTCTGATTAAATTTACTTTCTTCGTGTAGAAATGGCTAGCAATTCAACAAATTCGTCTAATTTGTCGTTGAGGACTATACTCGAAAAGTGTAAACTCAATGGGACAAATTATCTGGACTGGGACAGGAATTTACGACTTGTGTTAAAGTTGGAACGCAGGGAGTACGCCCTTGATAAGGCTATCCCGGTGGAGCCAGCTGCCAACGCAACGAGGGTCGTTAAGGATGCGTACCAGAAACACCTTAGCGACTCTATCGACGTTGCGTGTGTCATGCTGGGCTGCATGGAGGCAGACCTCCAGAAGCAGTTTATGGAGCTATCCCATGATCCGTTTGCAATGTTTGCACAGATCAAGGATATGTTCAAGGAGAAAGTACGTATTGAAAAATACACTGTTCTCCGAGAACTAATTGCCTGCAAGATGTCAGCAGGCAGCTCCGTAGGTCCACACGTCCTACGTATGAAGGGACATTTTGACCATATGAATAGCATCGGTATGTCTATGGAAAAGGAATTGGCTGCGGATTTTATTCTGCAATCCCTTCCTTATGCATATGGTGGGTTCGTGATGAACTATCACATGCATGATATGGACACGACCGCGTCAGAGTTGCACAGCATGCTAGTGACTGCCGAGAAGAGCCTAAGGGGCAGTTCGCCCAAAAATGTCTTTATGGTCAAGAAGGGACCCAGCTTCAAAGCTGGTGGTGGAAAGGGTAAAAGCCCAAAGCACCTGGCAGCAAAGAACAGACGACCATTTTTTCCTAGACCTTCCATACTCGTACAAGGCAAAGGGAAGGCAAAGGAGTCGGTCTGTTTCTACTGCCAAAAGCCTGGTCATTGGAAGAAAGACTGTCAGCAGCTGAAGGAGGATCAGAAGAAGGGCGGTGGGGCCGCTACTTCATCAGGTATTCCATTAGAGCTATATCTTTCTACAATTAATACCTGGGTACTAGACACAGGAGCTGAGTCTCATGTCTGTGCGGATGTGCAGGTATTACACAGTAGAAGAGATTTGGGGGAAAGCGAGGTGGACCTAAGAGTTGGGAACAATACCAGAGTTGCCGCAACTGCCGTGGGTTCTGTGAACCTTACTTTGCCCAGTGGGCTTGTAATTGAACTTAATGATGTTTTTTGTGTACCTGCTTTCAGCAGGAATATTATCTCAATTTCTCTTCTTGAGAAAGAGGGTTATTATTTCAATATTAAAGACGGGTTTTTTAATATTATGCGCAACAACATGATTTATGGCAATGCTCATACTGTTGGAGGTTTATACATATTGAATATGCAAAACCCGAAAGCCAACATGCTCTATAATATAAATGCTAAGAGGTTTAAAGCTAATGATTTAGACCAAATTCTTATCTGGCATTGTCGTCTAGGGCACATAAATGAGAAACGCATCTCAGCGCTTCATAAGCGCGGACTTCTAAGTCAATTCGAATTCCAACCGATTGAAAGATGCGAAGCTTGTTTAATAGGCAAGATGACAAAAGCGCCCTTCGCTGGTTTAGGCGAAATGGCAGGTGATCTATTAGGTTTAATACATTCAGACGTATGTGGACCAATGAGTACACCAGCCAGAGGTGGTTTAGGCTACTTTATCACATTTACTGACGATTACAGTAGATATGGTTATGTCTATCTCAAGAGTTTAGGACTGAAGTAGAAAACCAACTCGGAAAGAGTATCAAGGCACTCCGTTCTGATCGGGGTGGAGAATACTTATCCGAGGAGTTTCTTAGTTATCTTACTGAAGGTGGAATACTATCTCAGTGGACTCCGCCAGGAACACTGCAACTTAATGGTGTGTCCGAGCGGAGGAATCGGACATTGTTGGATATGGTTTGATCGATGTTAAGTCTCACTGATCTCCCGATCTCCTTCTGGGGTTATGCTCTGCAAACGGCCGCATTCATAATAAACAGGGCTCCGTCGAAAGCAGTGGAAGGGACATCATTCGAGAAATGGTACGGGAAGCAACCCGTTTTATCCTTCCTAAAAATTTGGGGTTGCGAGGCTTATGTAAAACAGTTGCTTGCAACCAAGCTCGAACCGAGATCAGATAAATGCACTTTCGTCGGATATCCAAAAGAAACAAAAGGATACTACTTCTACAAACCGAGCGAAAATAAAGTTTTTGTCGCTCGAGGGGGAACATTCTTGGAAAAGGAGTTCATTTCCAAGACAGTCAGTGGGAGGGCTATTCATCTTGATGAAGTTCTAGATGAGATGGTCACTCGGGAACCACTAGACAACCCACTAGAAGAAGTAGAGCCAGAAGTGGTCATTGAGCAAGAACCAATAGCTACAGTTAATGAGGACGGTCCGAGGCGGTCTGAAAGGATAAGTCATGCACCTGTCAGATACGGTTTCTTAGTAACTGAAGGTGATGGTTTAATATTAGTAGACAATGATCCAGCTACCTTTCGAGAGGCCTTGGAAGGAACCAACTCTGAGAAATGGCTGGAAGCCATGAGGGAAGAAATGCAATCAATGTCAGATAATCAAGTGTGGGACTTGGTGGATCATACCCCTGACGTAAAAGTCATTGGGTGTAAATGGATCTTTAAAATAAAGATAGACATGGATGGCAAACCTCAGACCTATAAAGCAAGACTGGTAGCAGAAGGTTATAGGCAAATCCACGGAATTGACTATGAAGAGACCTTTTCTCCAGTAGCTATGGTCAAATCTATCCGCATTCTACTTGCCATAGCAGCGTATCACAACTATGAGATATGGCAAATGGATGTCAAAACCGCCTTCCTCAACGGGAGGTTAGCTGAGGACGTTTATATGTCCCAGCCTGAGGGTTTTGAGGATCCAAAGAATAAAGGAAAGATTTGCAAGTTGCTCAAATCAATCTATGGTTTGAAGCAAGCATCTCGGAGTTGGAATCAGCGTTTTGATGAAGTAGTGAAACAGTTTGGCTTCGTCAAAAACGATGATGAACCTTGCGTATATAAAAAGGCAAATGGGAGCAATGTAGTCTTCTTGGTGCTTTATGTTGATGACATACTACTCATTGGAAACGACGTCCCTACCTTGCTCTTAACAAAGACTTGGTTAGGTGAGTGTTTCGCAATGAAGGACTTAGGTGAGGCCTCTTACATCTTGGGGATCAAGATATATAGAGACCGTGCCAAGCGGGTCTTGGGCTTAAGTCAAAGCACCTACATAGACAAAGTGTTGAGACGATTCTCAATGCAAGATTCAAAGAAAGGATTGCTGCCCATGCGTCATGGGCTAAAGCTTAGCAAGAAGCAGTGTGCTGAGACACCTGCAGAGCTAGCAAGAATGAATGAGATCCCATATGCTTCGGCTATAGGGTCCATGAGCCTAGAGGGTCACACACATTCAAGACGGATAACTTGAGACAAGGAAACATTGACGTTTCTTGAGGAGCAGTACATGGACAAAACTGGAGGTTTTGTGCCATAGGTTCGGTTTGAGAGAATAATTAGCGAATCGAGAAAACTGAGTTTTTCGTCGATATCGCGTCGGGCTTTTTTTGATAAGCGACGACAAAAGGGTTGGGCGACTTTTGGACACGGCATGAGACAACACGGGAGGGCCCATTGGGCTCGGCCCATGAAGCCTCATGGCCGGCCCAATAAGGGCCCAACAAGACCTCTTGGCCGGCGCACTTGGTGGGTCCATGTGTGGGGGCCACACAACACCATGCTTAGTTGGTGATTGTGGATTAAGAGGTGAGTGATTTAAGGGGTATGGGTTAAAGCACTTTTAAGCCCATACCAATCACTTTTAACCCATACTTGTGAGTTGGATGATGAATTCAAATACTAGACATTAATTCATTAATCAAAATATCACAAAAAACTCACACACTCTCTCTCTCTTCTAGCTTGGCCGGCCACCTCTCTCCCTCCTCTTGTTCTTGCTCTCTTGTTCTTCATTTAATTGTTCTAGTAGGCAATTAAGTGAGGGATCATCAAGATCATCCCCTTGGTGTGGACTTGCTTTAGAGAAGAAGATCCGAACGTTCTTCTTTATCGATTCATACAAGACTTAAAGGTAATTATCTTGTGGAATAGATTTTGCGTTGGGATTTAATGGTTTATGTTCTTGGACAAGGTTTGGAGTAGATTTTCTTATATTGTTTCCGCTATCTCGACGATCTAGAACGCTCCAAAACCCTACACTTCCTCAGGTATTTTCTTTTTAGAGCTAAATCTCTCTGTTTGGGATTCATGGGTATTAGATACCGGAGCTGAATCTCATATTCGTACGAATGTGCAAGTGTTGGAAAATAGAAGAGATTTGGGCAAGAACGAGGTGGACCTAAGAGTTGGAAACAAAGTTGGGGTTGCCGCAACTGCTGTAGGATTCGTTAGACTTGTTTTGCCTAGTGGCCTTGTTCTTGTACTTCATAATGTATTTTTTGTGCCAACTTTCAGCAGAACCATTATATCCATTTCCTTCCTTGATATGGAATGATTTATTTTTGTAATCGAAAATGGGATTTTAATATAAAAAGTAATGACGTACATTATGGATGTGCAAGTACAATTGGTGGTTTGTATGTATTGAATATGGAAAGCCCCAATTCAAATAAGCTCTATAACGTTAAGGGAAATGGACACTTTTGTGTACCTAAATATACACTTTTGATACTTTAATACCCTAACTTTATTTCCTCTTTTTTCCATACTCGAATTTCATTTTAGGACAACTGGCCATTTATATACCAAATATGGCCCTAAATTTTTGTTCAATTCATGAGTATTTGGTTCAAATCATGGGTATTTTGGTTCAATTCATTTTTATTTTTGGAAAATGGTCCAGAAGTACCCTGAATTCTGGTTCAATTCATGAGTATTTTGGGTATTTTGGAATTATTGTCCTAAAATGAAATTCAAGTATGAAAAAAAGAGAAAAAAAAAGTTAGGGTATGAAAGTGTCAAAACTGTATATTTAGGTGCACAAAAGTGTCCTTTTCCCTAACGTCAATACGAAGAGGTTTAAATCCGATGATTTGAAACAGACTCTAATTTGGCACTGTCGTCTAGGCCACATAAATGAGAGGCGCGTCTCAGCACTTCTCAAGTGTAGACTGTTAAGTCCATTCGGATTCCATTCGATTGAGAGATGCGAGGTTTGTTTGATGGGAAAGATGACTAGAGCGCCCTTCATCGGGAGAGGTGAGAGGGCGGGTGACCTATTGGCCCTAATACACACAGATGTGTGTGGACCTATCAGTTCACTTTCCAGGAGCGGTTATAGTTACTTCATTACTTTTACTGACGATTCCAGTAGATTTGGTTATGTCTATTTAATGAGACATAATTCTGATGCTTTTGATAAATTCAAAAAGTTCAAGACTGAAGTGCAGAACCAGCTCGGGAAAAGTATAAAAGCACTTTGTTCGGATCGAGGTGTAGAATACTTATCCCAAGAGTTTCTCGATCATCTTGTGGAAAGTGGGATATTATTAGAGTGGACTCCGGCAGGAACACCTCAATTAAATGGAGAGTCCGAGCTAAGGAACCAAACATTGTTAGATATGGTTCGATCCATGATTAGTCACGCTTATTTACCAATATCCTTCTGGGAATATGCTCTTGAAACTGCCGCATTCATATTGAATAGGGCTCCAACGAAGACAGTGGAAGGGACACCTTTTGAGCAATGGTACGGGAAGAACCCCGTTTTGTCCTTCCTCAAGATTTGGGGTTGCGAGACTTTTGTGAAGCGTATGCTCTCCAAAAAACTTGAACCAAAATAAGAAAAATGCGTCTTCGTTGGGTATCCCAAAGAAACAAGGGGACACTACTTCTACAAACCAAGCAAGAACAAAGTTTTCGTTGCTCGCGGTGGGGTGTTTTTTGAAAAGGAGTTCATTTCCAAAACAGATATTGGGAGAACTATAGATCTGGATGAAATTCCAGAGGATGTAGCTTCTCATGAACCACCTGAAAGCCCAGTAGAAGATATGGAGCCAAAACAGGTAGTAGAGCAGGAACCGATCAGTGCAGTTCTTCAGGACGGTCCAAGGCGGTCTGAAAGGACCAGTCATCCACCTGTGAGATACAGATTTTGTGTAACTTAAGGTGATGAGCTGGTATTGGTGGATCAAGATAATGAACCCACCACCTTTCGAGAAGTCGTGGATGTTGGGTTCCGGGGCATCCTAATCATGTTCATGGCAGTGGAAGCAACCTATAAACCGCCCCGAACCTGCGCAAGATCGACTACCAAGTTAGATCCTTAGGAAATCGAGTTTTCGGATTTTACCAGAATCTGCCCAGTAGAAAACCGAGATTTTGAAGCTACAGATCTCTAATTACTTCGGTTCTTTTTGGAGATTAAACCTCAGCCAATTCTCTACATCTTTTGTGTTTTTCTCCGAACCCAGTTCGGACGAGAAGACCTCTGTCTGGAGCAAAACATTTTTCCCATCTCGCTGGACAGACTATGCGGCCCAGTCAGCTTCTCGGCCTTGTATCTCCTAAACCAGCGCTCTTTTGGAAAATCAGTTGTTCACTAAAGTTGTAGCCCTTTGACTTATCTTTCTAACGCCGCCAGTTTTAGGTCAAGCGGCTATGGCTCACGCAATGTCAGCCGCCGGAACTGGACAATATGGACAGTTTCTCCATTTTTGCTTTTAGTCTTTGTTGAATCCAGAAAGAAGAACTATATGATCTTCTTCTCTAGAGCAAGTCCACACCAAGAGGATGATCCTTATGATCCTTCACAAAAAGCCTACTAGAACTTATGTGTGAAGAACAAGAGAGCAAAGAAAGGAGAGAGGAGGGTGTGGAAGAGAGAAAGTGAGGATGAGAGTGAGTAATTAATTGTCTTCATCTTTTCTACTTCATCAACTCATAAGCATGGGTCAAAAAAGTGAAAGCATGGGTTTAAAGGTGTCATGACCCATACCCCTTAAATCACTCACCTCTTAATCAACAATCACCAAACAAGCATGGTGTGTGTGGCCCCCACCCTTGGACTCACCAAGGTGGTCGGCCTCTTGGGCTTATTGAGCCCAAAATGGGCCCTTGTTGGGCCGGCCATGTGACCTCATGGGCCGAGCCCAATGAGCTCGCTCATGTGGTCGCCTGCCGTGTCCAAAACTTGTCCGACCCTTTTGTCGTTACTTATCAAACAAAGTCTGACGCGACATCGACGAAAATCACAGTTTTCTCGATTCGCTAATTATTCTCTCAAACCGAACCCATGGCCCAAAACCTTCAGTTTTGTCCAAGTATTGCTCCTCATGAAACGTTAAGGTTTCCTTGTCTCAAGTTATCCGTCTTGTATGTGTGTTACCCTCCAGGCTCATGCCACCGTAAGCAGATCGGCGCAAGAGATCTCTCTTGCCCAATCCATCATAAGTGGTCTCTAGTAAGACATTATGATTACCCAAGGTGCATGATGATCGATGATTCGATTTAACCTTGTCCGTACAAGTCACTTATCCTATTATCTCTAGACATCCTGATTGATCACAAGGCATAGAGTCGTCATCCCTGTTCAATCAATCATTGTTACTTGATATGTGAGATGGCTGAGAACTGATAACCCGTATCATTGGCATGGCCATGCTCTTTCTCTCTGTCACTCTCGATGAAGAGGCCTTAATGGATATCTTTCCCATACCTTAGTACGAGGGATAAATCCCTTAGCCATCTTTCGTGTCACTCATGCAATCCGTTCCGCCACCCAATCATGCCCGTTATTGCAATCTTGTTACGGAAAGCATTAGGCGCAAGTTAAAGCCGCATGTCGACTGCATAGCGATCACAAAGACTCCTTGGTCTAAGGATATCGTGACAAGCTATCGCATTTGAACATGTTCATGGCTTAATCTACAAAGCACTATTCAAAGCGGGTCGTCCGATATCAATCACCTTATGATATCTATGATATGATTTCGGGGTCCCACATCCCTATGACAAGCAGAACTACATCATTGAGAACTATCCTCATACTGGTCGCTTCAATTGAAGCGTATATTGACCAGGGACTCGTTAAGTGTGATCCGTACAGATTTATGGTTCTACTACTTTAGTGGTCCTAAATCAGATCATGCTTAACATATTACTTCAACACAAAAGTAATACAAAGCCGTTTTATTTATTACAAACGATGACAAAATATTACAGACATTTACTGACTATTCCAATTGGAACCTAGGGCACAAATGCTATCAGTGGACAGTACCGACTCCAAGAAATGGCTGGGAGCCATGAAGGAGGAAATACAATCCATATACGATAATCAAGTCTGGAGCTTGATTGATCCAATCGCTGGTGTTAAAACCATTGGTTGTAAATGGGTCTTGAAAAAGAATAAAGACATGGATGGCAATCCTTAGACCTATAAAGCACGTTTGGTAGCAAAAGGTTATAGACAAATTCAAGGAATTGACTATGAGGAAACCTTTTCTCCAGTGGCTATGGTCAAATCTATCTGAATTCTTCTTGCCATCGTAGCATATTATGACTACGAGATATTGCAGATGGATGTCAAAACCGCCTTCCTTAATGGGAACTTAAATGAGGACGTCTATATGACGCAACCTGAAGGTTTTGTAGATCCAAAGAATAAGGGAAAGATTTGTATGTTGCTCAAGTCCATTTATGGATTGAAGCAAGATTCAAAGACTTGGAATCAACGTTTTGATCAAGCTGTGAAACAGTTCGGCTTTATCAAGAACGATGATGAACCTTACGTTTACAAAAGGGAGGATGAGAGTAAGATAGTCTTTTTGGTGCTATATGTCGACGACATAATACTCATTGGAAACGACATCCTAACCTTGCACTCAACAAAGGCTTGGTTAGGCAAGTGTTTCGCAATGAAAGACTTAGGCGAAACCTCTTACATCTAGGGTATTAAGATATGGAGAGATCGCACCAAACGGGTCTTGGGTGTAAGTCAGAGCACCTATATAGACAAAGTGTTGAGAAGATTCTCAAAGCTTGATGCCAAGAAAGGATTCTTGGCATAAGACTAAGCAAGATTCAGCATCCGGTGACGACTGATGAGCTGAAGAGAATGAGTGGAATTCCATACGCCTCGGCTATTGGATCCATCATGTATGCCATGATATGTACGAGACCGGACATCTCGTTTGCCCTAAGCTGTACCAATAGGCATCAATCCAAACCCGGTGAGGAACATTGGATTGCGGTCAAGGTAATCCTCAAATACTTGAGGACAACCAAGGACGCTTTTCTTGTTTATGGGGGAAGAGAAGATGTTGAACTAGTCGTCAAAGGTTTTGTTGGCGCTAGTTTCCAGACGGATCCGGATGACTATAAAAGGCAGTCTAGATATGTGTTCATGTTGAACAGAGGAGCTTTTAGCTGGAAGAGCAAGAAGCAGGATTCCACCGCTGACTCTACAACGGAATCTGAGTACATCGCCGCCTCGGAAGCAGCGAAGGAGGCTGTATGGATCAGGAGCTTCCTAACTGGATTAGGCGTAATGTCAAATGCGTCTGATCCAGTAAGCTTATTTTGTGACAAAACAGGGGCCATTGCGCAAGCTAAAGAGCCCAGAGCACATACTAGATCCAAACATGTACCCAGGACATATCACCTAATTCGAGAAATCATCGAGTGGGGTGATGTGAAGATCACTTACGTTGCAACAGATGATAACACAGCCGACCCTTTGACCAAGGCTCTTCCTCAACCTAAGCACAAATATCATGTGAGGTCAATGGGTATAGACTGGGGCTTAGATTGGAACTAGGGGCAAGTGGGAGATTGTAAGCTTTTATGTGCCCTAATTCAATTGTATTAGTCTGTAAATGTCTGTATATATAAATCATTGTTTGCAATATATATATAAAATCGGCATAATATTACTTATGTGTTGAAGTAATAGGTTAAGTTTGATCTGATATATGACTACCAAAGTAGTAGAACCATATATCTGTACGGATCACACTTAACGGGTCCCTTGTCAAATATGCTTCAATGAAACAACCAAGTTTGAGGATGATTCTTTATGTATAGTTCTATATACCATTGGGAGGGTTCCTGGAATCAAATCATAGATATCACTCGGGTGAGTGATATTAGACGACCCGCACTGAATGGTGTTGCATATATACAGTCATGAACACATTCAATTGTGGTAGCTTGTCGGAGTATCCATAAACCAAGGAGTCTTTGTGATTGCTATAAAATAAAGAATCGCGTTTGACTTGCTCCTAATTTTGTCCGTAACAAGACTACCATAACGGACAAGATTGGCACGGGGACGGATAGTATGAGTGATACGAAAGGCGGCTAAGGGATTTATCCCTCATACTACGGTATGAGATAGGTATCTGTTTAGGCCACGCGATAGAGATTAATTGAAGGGAGAGCCTGGCCATGCCAACGATACGGGGTATCAGTATTCAGGAATCTCACAGATCAAGAAACAAATATTAATTAAATAAGGGTGACGTCTCTATGCCTTATGATCAATCTAGATACCGGGCGATAAAGGGATAGCGACATGTACTACATGAGGTTAAATCGAATCATCGATCATTGTGCGTGTCGGGTAATCATAACGTCTTACTAGAGGCCACTTATGATGGATTGGGTAAAATGGAATTTTACGCCGATCTGCCGACGTCGGCATGAGCCTAGAGGGTCACACACATAGGATATCGATTATGAGAGACAAAGAAAGGTTGGCGACACTCAAGAGAGAGGCATGGGAAAAACTAGACGTTTTGGGCCATGGAGATGTGTAATTGAATATGACACGCGAATCGAGAAAGACTAAATCTTTCATCGATGTCGCATCCGACTTTGTACGATAAGTTCGGGGGTAAGTTGGCCGCAGCACGGGACCTCATGGCCGAAGCATTGGGCTTCGTGCCACAAGGCCCTAGTGGTCAACCCAAACCAAGGCCCAATAGTGGAGCAAAGGGTGGGTCCCTTTCTCCACTAACTTTGGTTGAGTGGATGATGACTAGATACACACTAAACCTAATCCATGTTGGTTAAGTGTGATTATAGGTGGCCACCCAATGACCACCATCATCTTCTCTTAAACCAAAACATATCAATTCATATTACACTTACCAACACACACACAACGAAATATCAAAAAAAGAAGAAGTTGGCTCCTCTCTCCTCAGGTGTTGGCCGAGAGCTCCCCTCCCCCCTCTTCTTGCTCTGTCTTGCTCATTCTTCTATTCTAGTAAAGTAGAGTAGTGTAGGATCCTCAAGGGATCATCCTATCCGTGTGGACTTGGCTAGAGTTGAAGATCTGAAGCGTTCTTCAAACCGATTCGAACAAACCGAAGGTAAACTTTTGATTTCTGTTTTTGCCTTGGGATTTAATGGTTTGATCTTCTTGGACAGTTCTTGGGGTTAATATATATTGCTTCCGCTGCCATATGAGTTCTTGATAGCCCCAAAGTTCCTACATATTGCTAAAGGCATTAAGTGGCTCTCACCCCAAGGCCTTTATTTATAGGCTTTGGGTGAGGGGATAGGGTTTTTCTCGTCTGACACAGGTGTCGATCGACAGCCTTCCCATGGTGGAAGGTGCCGATAGACACCCCCTTTTTGCTGCCATATATAGGTGCCAATTGACTACACAAAGGTGCCGATCAACACCACTTTGTGACGATGTCGATCGAAACCACCAACCTCACTACAATCATTTCTACTCCACCTAGTTTTTGACCTCTTAAGACCCATCGAGCAGCTTCGGTCTTGCTCTTGGTGTGTGACCATGTAGGCCTGTGACCCATTGGCAGATCGGCGCGAAACACCTTTTCACTCGATCCATCACAAGTGGCCTTTAGTAAGACATTGTGATTATCCAATGTCCATGAGGTATCGATCGGTTCAATATCTTCTCTATATCATCTGTATCACTAACCCTTTGTTTGCTTTAAGGCGTATGAGATCGAAATAAGTTATAGAGTCGTCATCCTCATCTATTCGATCTAGTTCCTTGAACTCCGAGATGACTGATACGTAATTGGTGTGGCCGCACACTTCATCAGTCATGCTCATCAAGGGGCCCAGAACGATACCCTTCACCACGTCTCACCGTGGGGAAAGAAATTCTTTTGGACGCAATGTGCGCTCCTACTAGAGTCTGTCCAATAGCCAACGATACCCATTATGACTACCGTGTTACATGCAGCGTTGGAGCATGTCAAACTAATGGAGTGACGTGCATGTGAGCCACTCGCTCCACGTTATTAAGGAAGTGATGAAACGACGACGGAGTATGCGTTGGTGACTTAATCTATGCTCCATACTCCAAGTCGGGTCATCCAATACCATCTCTCAGATGATATCCATGATATGACTTCGGTAATCCCGTTACC
Source organism: Geranium rotundifolium (assembly GCA_963920655.1). Lineage (NCBI taxonomy): Eukaryota > Viridiplantae > Streptophyta > Magnoliopsida > Geraniales > Geraniaceae > Geranium > Geranium rotundifolium. Next base: position 23,671,833 of record OY987313.1, on the reverse strand, counting down.
TAGATCAGCAGAACTTGATCTTAAGTCATCCTCACGCTAGTCACTTATGGATAAGCATTTGAGTAGGGATTCGTCAAGCTTAATTTTATAGAATCTAAATGTTCTACTATTAGTGACGACACACTCAATGACTTTAGATGAAATTATCGCTTGACTCATTATTACATCACAATAATAATGAAAATACCTTCTATTGCTAAACAGAAGATTACATAGAAAAGACTTTGACTAGGGCACAAGCTCTTACATGATTGTCATGTTTAGGCCGTGAGAGAGCCTTTGTCAATGAGTCGGTTGCATCATCTTCTGTTGCAATTTTACAAATCTTCATTTCACCTTGATCGATGAATTCTCGAATATGGGGGAGCTCTCGAATCAAGCGAAATCACCGCAATACATGTTTGGATCTGGCATGCGCTCTGGGCTCCTTAACTTGTGCTATGGGGCCAGTGTTGTTGCAGTACAAGTTCACCGGTGTGGACGGGTTTTTAATTATGTTCAGTCCGGCCATGAACTTCCGAATCCATACAACCTCTTTACTTTCCTCTTAAGCAGCCATGTACTCCGCCTCTGTGGTAGAATCTGCAATGGTCGGCCGCTTGAAGCTCTTCCAGCTAAAAGCTTCATTGTTGAGCACAAACACGCAATCAGAATGAGACCCCGAGTCATCCGGATCAGTCTGGACAAGGCTTAAGTGTTAGGATTGTGCCCTAGTCCAATGCAATAAGTTAATCTATATTGTAATGTTTTATCATTTTTCGATCTAATAAAACGACATTATATTACTAATGTGTTATAGTAATATATTGAATGTAATTTGATATATATCATTATGTGTATAACCACTGATAGTAGAACTGTAGATCACAAAGAATTACATTTGATGTGTCTCTGATCAGCTAAGCTTCTTTAAGAAGCGATCAATATGAGACTAACTCCTTGTGATCACGCTCTACTAATCATGGCAAAGTAAGTGCCGGAGTTTTATCATAGATATCATCAGGGCGATGGTATTGGACGACCCGATGGTGAGTAAACAGCATAGATACAATCACGAGATACTCATAGATTGTAGTTTGTCATTATATCCTAAGACCAAGGAGTCTTTGCCTGCACTATGTAATGAATCTCTAAGTTTGACCTAGTCTAACGTTACTTGTAAAAAGGTAGCCATAACGGCTCTGATTGGCTTGGTTATGAATTACATGAACGAACTCGAAAGACGTCTGAGGGATTTATCACTCATACTCCGGTATGGGAAAGGTATCTGTTTAAGCCACTTGATAAGTATAACTGAAGGAATAGCATGGCCATGCAGGTGATACCTTTGTATCAGTTTTCAGTCATCTCAGATATCAAGAAACAGTGATTGATAAATTAGGATGACGGTTCTATGCCTATTGATCAATCTGGATATTGGTTTGATAAAAGGAAAGTGACATGTACGATAACAGGTTAAGTTGAATCGTCGATAATCACGGACATTGTGTAATCATAATGTCTTGCTAGAGGCCACTTATGATGGAAAGGGTAAAATAGTAATTTTACCAGTCTGCCAACGGGTCGTCAGCCTAGAGGGTACACAATTTAAGTACAGTATATAGCAAAACAAGCTTAAATGGAAATTGGGAGAATCCCCTTTTCGATTTAGTCAAATTGAAAATGATTCGGTTGATTTCTGGCCTAGGTTTATTAACTAGACGGTTGAGGAAATCAAATTAACGAGATTGGACTGGTTTAACCAAACCATTTAATTAGAACCCAATTTAAATGGGTTTCATTAAGTTTTTGCTAATTTGGCTTCAAGCCAATTCTTGATTTTAATTAAGATTGGGCTTGAGTTTAATTAAGAGATTTTTAAGGGTTTTAATTATGTGAAATTAATGATAATTGAAAATCAGATTTTTCACATATTTCGTAACCCTAAAAACCCTCATAATTTTGGCCCCCTCTTCTTTCTCTAGCCTGCCCTCCCCTCTTCCACCATAGTTGGTGATTTTGCTTTCTTCTACACACAACACTAGTAAACTTGTGTGTAGAAACCTTGGTAGAGGCGTGGTGCTTGTGTGGACGATCTAGAGAACACATAAACTTTTTGTTTTGATCGATTTTGCAAAAGGTAAATTTCATATCTGATTTTATTATTTGCATGCTGAAATTTTCACATAAAGATTGCTTTTCTTCAAATTCCATGGTTATTTTCAAGTCCGCTGCATGAAATTAATTGTTTGGAACCCATAGAATTCCTTCAGTGGTATCAAAACATGGTTGCTTGTGATTGATTTGAGCATGATTAGGGTGTATTTTTATTCCTTAATTTTTTCATCTGTTCATCGGAATTAACTATGTATGAAAATATGGAGAGAAAAAATCAGATTTTATTAATTGATTTGAAGGTTAGAAAATAATTTTTTTGGGCCGATTAACTAGGTTAAGACCCTTGGTGGACCAATGAAAGCCCTAGGGCCGACTAGGTGGGCGACCACGGTCAGTCCCACAAGCAACCATGGCAGCCCTCGCGGGCCACCGTGGTTGCCTCCGTGGGCGACCTAGGTCGGGCCGGTCCGGCTCGACCAGTCTCGAGCTGAACCTGTCGGTTCGTGAGAATATTTTAAGCTCTAAAATTTTAATTTTCAGATTCGGTTCACTTTCGATAAACCAGGGTGAACTAGTTCAACTTCAATTAATTAATTTAAACCGTCCGGTTTCGATAAACCGGCAATTTTTCCACATTTAAGAAAGATAAAATTTGTAATAAATTTATTGTTTGATAAGCATGATGAGTTATCACATAATCTTTGACAACATATTGCTTTCCACATCATGTATAGCTAAGCCTTCTAGACTTGTATGTTTTAAATTTCGTTTTTGCAACCTGGGAGTTGCTAAGTTTTGTGTTATGGTAAATACGACCTGTGTGTCGTGAATTTTGCATTTATTTAGTTACTTTAAATTTGTAATTACGAAGACCGACGCAAGATACAAGTCAAGAGGGAGATTCGATGATTGGAGGAGACTCAGAGCCAGTGGGAGTCCACAAGGATAGAGCAAGCCTGGATCTTGAAGACCTAGTTGAAAGGGATTCCCATGGGTTCCAAACAATAATTTCATGCAGCGGAGCAGAACGAACCATGGGAATCAAATAAAAACTTGAATCTTACTACAATACATCTGTAGATCACTTTTATATTGGAATGGGCATTAACTCCAACACTAGTCTTTAGGATCAGTTTTGCTAGACTCCTAAGATCCTTAGGATGGGCTTAGCTATGAATGTTTTATGTTTACATTTATATATTGAAAGTGGATGAATGTATAATAGTTATTATATGCATCAGATTATGTATGTTTAGCTATCACCCACATGCGAAGATAAAAATGGTATTTAATCAGACTTGCATGTAATTGGTTAAGGAATCATCTTTGCCTGGACTTGCAATTGATGATTCCAGTTAAGATTGTATAGATATACAATCATGCAGTAATAATTCACTTATACACAAATAATTACAAGTCAAGTGTGATACCATCCAAGTTATGGCACTCAAAAGGGCTTTGAGCCTATGGATGTCGGTATGCCTCCGTGTAACATTCATAGAGGATAAGTCTGGATAAGATGGGCAGTTCTATGTTGGTGTGTGCGCCTCCTCTTAGTAGCCACATTAGTTTGGTCCATAGTTCAACCTTGGTAGACTTGTCTACGACTGTCAGCTAGGGCTGACCTAGGGTATCAGTATAGGGTGTGCCTTGTACTCTTAGTACAGACCCTAGCCAGGAAATAAATGGTTTTGTAAATGGATGTATTCCTACCTTGGAAATCTCAATTGGAGCGGTGAGTCTCCGTTCACTTCAATTGAGGGTATGCGAGGATCCTAGTTCAGATTCTAATGTTAGAATTAGACAAGTGTTTTATAACTAAATCTCCAACTTCAATTTTAGTTAATACTAATTAAAATTTTGTTTACTGTGTAGATTAAATGGCAAACACGAATCATTCTGGTTATAGCGCGCTTAGGTCGCTAATCGAGCAAGATAAGCTTAACGGCATTAACTTTCTCGATTGGGACTGGAATCTAAGACTGGTTCTCAAGCACGAACATAAGGATTATATCCTTACCCAGGAACCCCCTGCTGAGCCAGCACTGAACGCCGCAAAGACGCTAAGGGATGCATACCAGAAGTTCCTAAGCGACCGCATTAACGTGTAGTGCATCATGATGGGCAGTAGGGTGCCTGACTTGTAGAAGCAGATCTCGGACATTTTCGAAGATCCCAAGGCCTTAATGGCAGAGATCGAGAAAATGTTCGAAGAGAAAGCGTGTGTTTAAAGATACGACACTTTCAGTGAACTGATGTCCTGCAAGGTGAAGGCTGGAGCTCCTGTCAGTCCCCATGTCCTTAAGATGAAACGTCTTATGGAACACTTGACCAGACTCAGTCATGCTTTCGATAAGGAATTGGCTGCAGACTTTGTGCTGCACTCACTTCCAGAGAAATATCGTGATTTCGTTTGAAATTACAATATGCATGACATGGATAAGACTGTGACAGAGCTCCAGAGTATGCTCGTGACTGCTGAAAAGAATCTCAAGGGCAAATCCAAGGAGGTTCTTGTGGTCAACAAGCAAGTGAGCTTCAAGAAAGCCATCATGGGCAAGGATAAGGCCCCTATGCACCTTGCGGGGAAGATTCGACAACCTAAGGGTCCAACAGCTCCCAAGGCTGTAGAGAATCCTAAGAAGGATGTTGTTTGCTTCTATTGCCAAGGGCAGGGGCACTAGAAGAAGGATTAGAAGAAACATAAGCAGTTTCTTGAAAGAGATCACCACGGGTTCCAATTGATAAATATCATGCAGCGGACGTTATGTAACCGTGGTGATCGATGCAAGCTATGATCTTAATGTAAATTCAACATGTTATATATACCTTTTTGAATCTGAAAATTACCTCTTCTAATCGATGAAAACACAAGCTTAGTGTTTCTCTATTAGGTCCACACAAGCACCACAACCGAAGAAGGTTTTCACTCAAATTTTTGCTATGAATTTTTGATAGAAGCTTGACAACAATGGAGGAAGAAGAGAGAGAGAGAGAAGTCGGCCTAGAAGGGGGGAGGAAGATGGGAGTGGTTGCTGAAAATTAGAGGAAGTTATGAAAATATTGGAATTTTAATTTGAAAAATTAAAATTGAATTTTTCAAATCAAAATTGCATATCCATCCTCCATAAACCCTCTATTTTCATTTGTTCCCATTCATCACTTAAATCCCTAAATGGGCTTTAAGCCCGTTTAACCAAAACCCAAATCAAACCCATTAAATTGAGTTCTAATTTCGGTTTACACGAAACGGTTCATTTTCCTCGAATTGATTTCTTCAACCGTCTGGTTAAAACCTTAGGCCAGAAATCTACCGAATCGTTCTCAATTTTCATCCATATTTAATTGTCATGTATCGTGCTTAATGCGTGTGACCCTCTAGGCTCACGAGCAATTGGCAGAGTGGTAAAATTACTATTTTACCCTTTCCATCATAAGTGGCCTCTAGCAAGACATTATGATTACCAATGTTCGTGATTATCGATTATTCGACTTAACCTGTTATCGTACATGTCACTGTCCTTTTATCAAACCGATATCCAGATCGATCAATAGGCATAGAATGGTCATCCTAATTTATCAATCCATGTTTCTTGATATCTGAGATGACTGAAAACTGATACTAAGGTATCACCTGCACGGCCGTGCTCTTTCTTCAGTCATACTCATCAAGTGGCCTAAACGTATATCTTTCTCATACCGAAGTATGAGTGATAAATCCCTCAGATGCCTTTCGAGTTCACTAGTGCAATAAATGCCAAAGCCAATCGAAGCCGTTATAGTTACCCTTTTACAGATAACGTTAGACTAGGTCAAACTTAGGTATTCGTTACATAGTGTACACAAAGACTCCTTGGTCTTAGGATATAATGACAAGCTACGATATGTGAGTATCTCATGACTGGATCTATGCATCATACTCACAATCGTGTTGTCCAATATCATCGACCTGATGATATCTATGATATAACTCCGGCCCATACTTTGCCATGATTAGTAGAGCGTGATCACAAGGAGTATGTCTCATACTGATCGCTTCTAAAAGAAGCTTAGCTGATCAGGGACTCATCAAATGTAATTCTTTCTGATCTATAGTTCTACTATTAGTGGTTACACACATAATGACATAGATCAAATTACATTCGATATATTACTACAACACATTAGTAATATATGCCGATTTATTTATTCGGAAAGATGATAAAACATTACATCTGTAGATCACTTATATATTGGACTGGGGCATAAGTCTAACAATCTCCCACTTGCCCCTGGTTCCAATTTAAGTTCTGATCTACTCCTATAGACCCTGCATAGTTCTCATGCCTAGACTGCGACTGAGCCTTTGTCAAGGGATCGGCCATATTATCATCAGTCGAATAGTGTTTAATCTCCACATCACCTCTATATGTGATAACTCTCACGAGGTGATGCCTGCTGAGTATTTGTTTGGATCTGTTGTGGAATCTGGGCTCTTGAGCAATAGCTACGGCACCTGTGTTGCCCCACAACAAGCTTATCGGATCAGACGCACGCGGCGTTTCATCTAATACGATCAGAAAGCTTCTAATCCATACGGCCTCTTTAGCTGCTTTTGTTGCAGCTATATACTTAGCATCCGCTGTAGAGTTGGCAATTTTGGCTTCCTTAAAGCTTATCCAGCTGAAAACGCCACCACTCAACACAAAATATATCCTGACTGAATTTTGAAGTCATTTGGATATGTCTGAAGACTAGCATCGACTTGTCATTTGACTGCTAGTTCTCTATCTATATCCCCATACACTAGGAATGCATCCTTGGTCCTCCTCAAATATTTGAGGATGACCTTTGACAGCAATCCAGTGTAATCGGCCGGGGTTAGATTGGAATCTGCTGGTACAGCTTAGTGCAACCGAGACTTCTAGTCTCGATGGATCCCACAGCTGAAGCATAGGAGATCTTACTCATCCTGCTCAGCTTATCAGGAGTTCTAGGACTCTGTAGCTTGCTGAGCTTGATGCCATGACGCGTGGGTATGTATCCGTTCATAGAATCAAGCACTGAGAGTCTTCTCAACACTTTACCTATGTACATGTTCTGACTTAGCAACATGTTCTGACTTAGGCCCAAAATCCTTTTGGAATGATCTGTAGAGATCCTGATGCCTACATTAAATGTAGCATCACCTAAGTCCTTCATCGATAAGTACTTCCCTAACCAAGCTTTGGTGGCCAGGTCGGGATGTCATTCCCGATGAATAAATACCAAGAATACAATATTACTCCCACTCGCTTTCTTATGTACGCAAGGCTCACTTTTGTTTTTGATTAAGCCGAGTTCCCTTACAGCTTTATCAAAATGACGGTTCCAACTCCCTGAAGCTTGCTTAAATCCATAAATGGATCTTTGCAGCTTATATATCTTTCCGGGATTCTTTAGATCTACAAAACCCACAGGTCGTGTGATATACACGCCATCTAGTAAGTTCCTGCTAAGGAATGGGTTTTTAAATCCATCTGCCATATTTATGGCTAAGAATAATCCAGATCAATCTGACCATTGCTACTGGTGAAAAGGTGTCATCATAATACATGCATTGAATCTGACGATAACCTTTTACAACCATCCTAGCCTCATTGGTCTGAGGATTTCCATCCATGTCGGTCTTGATCCTATAGACCCACTCAGAACCGATGGATTTTATCCAGGGGTTTGATTAACCAAGCACCAGACTTGGTGGTCTTACATGGACTTAATTTCCTCATTTATGGCGTTTTGCCATCTTTCGGAGTCTGGACTGGTCAAAGCTTATGTTTAGGTTTCTGGATCATCCTGATCCACCAACATCAAGTCATTTCCTTCAGTGGCTGTGAAGCCATATCTGTCTGGAACATGACGAGATTTTTCAGACCTCCTTGGACCATCTGGAATTTCTGTAGGGACTGATTCTTCATCTACGACCATATGAGGCTCCAATACTTCTACATCTTGCATAGCAAGCTCCTGAATTGCTTCAGGCTGTTCCGTATCCTCACGAATTTCTTCGAGATGCACGGGACTCCCACTAGCTATTTTGGAAAAATATTTCTCCAAAAATACCCCTCCTCAAGCAACAAAGACTTTGTACTTGATGGGTATATAGAAGTTGTATCTCTTAGTTTCTTAAGGATACCTTACGAAGACATATTTTGTTTGATTTGGATGCCTGCATCTCTGCTACCCAAATCTTTTTAGGAAAAACATACTAGGATGTTTCCCACACCATATATGACTATGGTCTATTTCTTATTTGGCTACTACGCGAAGGCGCCCACATCCAAATAGAACTGACCATCTCATTCTGCTCCCATCCCAATGAATACTACGCGGAGGCGCACACATCCACAGTAACGGTAGACGTAATGAGTGTCATATGGTGTACCTTCTGTGACTCTAGTCCAGCTCTTATTTGGCTACTACGTGGAGGCGCACGCATCCAAATAGAACTGATTACCTTATTCAGCTCGCATCCTAATGAATACTACGCGGAGGCGCACGCATCCATAGTAATGGGAGACAGAATGACTGTCACAAGGTGTACTATCGTTGTCTTCATCGGAGCCCGATTCAAAATGAATGCGGCCGTTTCCAGAGTCAAGTATTAGTTCAACTCTCTTCTGGCCTGAGTACTCATAGGTCCACATACGTCAGAATGTATTAGACTTAACAAGTCACTCGCCTTTCACATAAACCTGTGAAAGGTGCATTTGTCATTTTGCCCATTAGGCGAGACTTGCATCTTTCAGTTTGAGTGAACTCAAACGGACATAAAGTCCACACTTGTGAAGTGTTGAAATGCGTTTCTCGCTCATTAGGTAAGACTTGCATCTTTCAGTTTGAGTGAATTCAAACGGACTTAAAATCCACACTTGTGAAGTGTTGAAATGCGTTTCTCGCCTATAAACCTTAAATGACAATGCCATATTATAATTTGGTTTAAATCATCAGATTTAAGCCTTTTCTTATTTACGTTATAGCGGTTTAGCTTACCAACGTAAATATCTGATCCAGAAGACGTGGATACCCACTCTTCTTCACATGATCCTTGTATTACTTGCAATCCCTTATTCCTGTGTCCTGGCTCATTGCAGTGATAGCAGACCTCCTCCATTTTGTCCTTAGTCTTCACAGCAGCTTTGGGAGCTGCTTGAACTTTTGAAAGCTTGGGGTGTCTGAACTGCCCTGCCAGGTGCTTAGGAGCCTTACCCTTACCCAGATCAGCTTTCTTGAAGCTGACCTTCTTGTTGACCATAAGGACCTCCTTGGTCTTGCCCTTGAGGTTCTTTTCAGCGGTCACAAGCATCCCTTGAAGCTCTGTTAAGGACTTGTCCATGTCTTGCATATTGTAATTTACTATGAAATCACTATATGTATCTAGAAGTGACTGCAACATAAAATCCGCAACCATTTTCTCCTGATCATCAAAACCGAGTCTGGTTAGATGTTCCTGAAGACATTAAATCTTCGTGACATGGGGACTAACAGGGCTCCAGCCTTAAGTTTGCAGGAGTTATGTTCTATGAAAGTATCATATCTTTCGACACGAGTTTTCTCCTTGAACATTTCCTTGACCTCTGCCTTACAGGTATGAGGGTCATCTAAAACGTTCCTGAACTGCTTCTGCAACTCTGGCATCCTACTGTCCACCATAATGCATGACACGTCGATTTGGTTACTAAGAAACTTTGATAAGTATCCTTTGTGGGTTATGGAGCGTTCTAGATCGTCGAGATAGCGGAAGCATTATAAGAAAATCTACTCCAAACCTTGTCCAAGAACATAAACCATTAAATCCCAAAGCAAAATCTATTCCACAAGATATTTACCTTTAAGTCTTGTATGAATCGATAAAGAAGAACGTTCGGATCTTCTTCTCTAAAGCAAGTCCACACCAAGGGGATGATCTTGATGATCCCTCACTTAATTGCCTACTAGAACAATTAAATGAAGAACAAGAGAGCAAGAACAAGAGGAGGAAGAGGGTGGCCGGCCAAGCGAGAAGAGAGAGAGATTTTTGTGTGTTTTGTAATTAAATGAATAATGAATTAAAGTCTTGTATTTCAATTCATCATCCAATCTCACAAGCATGGGTTAAAAGTGATTGGTATCGGCTTAAAAGTGCTTTAACCCATACCCCTTAAATCACTCACCTCTTAATCCACAATCACCAATTAAGCATGGTGTTGTGTGGCCCCCACACATGGACCCACCATGTGGGCCGGCCAAGAGGTATTGTTGGGCCCTTAATGGGCCGGCCATGAGGCCTCATGGGCCAAGCCCAATGGGCCCTCCCGTATTCTCTCATGCCGTGTCCAAAAGTCGCCCGACCGTATTTGTCGTTACTTATCAAACAAAGTCCGACGCGACATCGACGAAAAATCTCAATTTTCTCGATTCGCTAATTATTCTCTCAAACCAAACCCATGGCCCAAAACCTTCAGTTTTGTCCATGTATCGCTCCTCAAGAAACGTTAAGGTTTCCTTGTCTCAAGTTATCCGTCTTGTATGTGTGTGACCCTCCAGGCTCATGCCACCGTTGGCAGATCGGCGCAAAAGATCTCTCTTGTCCAATCCATCATAAGTGGTCTCTAGTAAGACGTTATGATTACCCAAGGTGCATGATGATCGATGATTCGATTTAACCTTGTGCGTACAAGTCACTATCCTATTATCTCTAGACATCCTGATTGATCACAAGGCATAGAGTCGTCATCCTTGTTTAATCAATCATTGTTACTTGATATGCGAGATGGCTGAGAACTGATAACCCGTATCATTGGCATGGCCATGCTCTTACTCTCAGTCAGTCTCCATCAAGAGGCCCTTTTAACGGATATCTTTCCCATACCGTAGTATGAGGGATAAATCCCTTAGCCGTCTTTCTTGTCACTCATGCAACCCGTTCCGCCACCCAATCATGCCCTTTATAGCAATCCTTTTACAGAAAGCGTTTGGCGCAAGTTAAAGTCGTACGTTCATTTCATAGTGATCACAAAGACTCCTTGGTCTAAGGAAGTTGTGACAAGCTATCGCATTTGAATATGTTCATGGCTTAATCTATGAAAACACTATTCAAAGCGGGTCGTCCGATATCAATCACCTCATGATATCTATGATATGATTCCAGGATCCCTCATCCCTATGACAAGTAGAACTACGTCATTAAGAACCATCCTCATACTGGTCGCTTTAAGGAAGCATAGGTTGGCCAGGGACTCGTTAAGTGTGATCCGTACAGATTTATGGTTCTACTACTTTAGTGGTCATAAATCAGATCATGCTTAACATATTACTTCAACACATAAGTAATACAAAGCCGTTTTATATATATATTACAAACAATGATATTGTACATAGACGTTTACAGGCTAATAGCAATTGGAATAGGGCACAAATGCTATCAATCTCCCACTTGCCCCTAGTTCCAATCTAAGTCCCAGTCTATACCCATTGACCTAACATGTTTGTCATGTTTTGCTTGTGGAAGAGCCTTTTTCAAGGGATCGGCTGTGTAATCATCAGTTGCAACGTAGTGGATCTTCACGTCACCTCTAGCAACTATGTCGCGGATGATGTGATACTTTCTGAGTACATGTTTGGATCTGTCATGTGCCCTGGGTTCCTTAGCTTGCGCAATGGCCCCGGTGTTGTCACAATATAAGTCTACTGAGTTAGATGGGTTTTTAATTACACCTAACCCAACCATGAAACTCCTGATCCATACAGCCTCTTTTGCCGCTTCAGATGCGGCAATGTACTCAACTTCGGTCGTAGAGTCGGCAATGGTATCCTGCTTCTTGCTTTTCCAGCTAAATGCTCCATCGTTCAACGTAAACACGTATCCCAACTGACTCTTAAAGTCATCGGGGTCTGTCTGGAAACTAGCGTCGACATAACCTTTGACGACGAGATCATCATTTCTCCCCCCGTATACAAGAAAGGCGTCTTTGGTTTTTCTCAAATATTTGAGAATCGCCTTGACAGCCATCTAGTGTGCCTCACCGGGTTTGGAATTATGTCTACTGGTACAGCTTAGGGCAAACGAGACATCTGGTCTCGTACATATCATCGCATACATTATAGACCCTATAGCCGAAGCATATGGGATCTCATTCATTCTTGCTAGCTCTGCAGGTGTCTCAGCACACTGCTTCTTGCTAAGTTTTATGCCATGACGCATGGGCAGCAATCCTTTCTTTGAATCTTGCATTGAGAATCGTCTCAACACTTTGTCTATGTAGGTGCTTTGACTTAAGCCCAAGACCCGCTTGGCACGGTCTCTATATATCTTGATCCCCAAGATGTAAGAGGCCTCACCTAAGTCCTTCATTGCGAAACACTCACCTAACCAAGTCTTTGTTAAGAGCAAGGTAGGGACATCGTTTCCAATGAGCACTATGTCATCAACATAAAGCACCAAGAAGACTATATTGCTCCCATTTGCCTTTTTATACACGCAAGGTTCATCATCGTTTTTGACAAAGCCAAACTGTTTTACTACTTCATCAAAACGCTGATTCCAACTTCGAGATGCTTGCTTCAAACCATATATTGATTTGAGCAACTTGCAAATCTTTCCCTTATTCTTTGGATCCTCAAAACCCTCAGGCTGGGACATATAAACGTCCTCAGCTAACCTCCCGTTGAGGAAGGCGGTTTTGACATCCATTTGCCATATCTCATAGTTGTGATACGCTGCTACGGCAAGTAGAATGCGGATAGATTTGACCATAGCTACTGGAGAAAAGGTATCTTCATAGTCAATTCCGTGGATTTGTCTATATCCTTTTGCTACCAGTCTTGCTTTATAGGTCTGAGGTTTGCCATCCATGTCTATCTTTATTTTAAAGATCCATTTACACCCAATGACTTTTACGTCAGGGGTATGATCCACCAAGTCCCACACTTGATTATCTGACATGGATTGCATTTCTTCCCTCATGGCTTCCAGCCATTTCTCAGAGTCGGTTCCGTCCAAGGCCTCTCGAAAGGTAGCTGGATCATTTTCCACTAATACTAAACCATCACCTTCAGTTACTAAGAAACCGTATCTGACAGGTGCATGACTTATCCTTTCAGACCACCTCGGATCGTCCTCATTAACTATAGCTATTGGTTCTTGCTCAACGACCACTTCTGGCTCTACTTCTTCTAGTGGGTCGTCTAGTGGTTCCTGAGTAACTGTCTCATCTAGAACTTCATCAAGATGAACAGCCCTCCCACTGACTGTCTTGAAAATGAACTCTTTTTCCAAGAATGTCCCACCTCGAGCAACAAAAACTTTATTTTCGCTCGGTTTGTAGAAGTAGTATCCTTTAGTTTCTTTTGGATATCCGAAGAAAGTGCATTTATCTGATCTCGGTTCGAGCTTGGTTGCAAGCAACCGTTTCACATAAGCCTCGCAACCCCAGATTTTTAGGAAGGACAAAACGGGTTCCTTCCCGTACCATTTTTCGAATGATGTACCTTCCACTGCTTTCGATGGAGCCCTGTTTATTATAAAAGCGGCCGTTTGCAGAGCATAACCCCAGAAGGAGATCGGGAGATCAGTGAGACTTAACATTGATCGAACCATATCTAACAATGTTCGATTCCTCCGCTCGGACACACCATTAAGTTGCGGTGTTCCTGGCGGAGTCCACTGAGATAGTATTCCACCTTCAGTAAGATAACTAAGAAACTCCTCGGATAAGTATTCTCCACCCCGATCAGAACGGAGTGCCTTGATACTCTTTCCGAGTTGGTTTTCTACTTCAGTCCTAAACTCTTTGAATTTATCAAAAGCTTCGGACTTATGTCTCATGAGATAGACATAACCATATCTACTGAAATCGTCAGTAAATGTGATAAAGTAGCCTAAACCACCTCTGGCTGGTGTACTCATTGGTCCACATACGTCTGAATGTATTAGACCCAATAGATCACCTGCCCTCTCACCTAAACCAGTGAAGGGCGCTTTAGTCATCTTGCCCATTAAAAAAGCTTTGCATCTATCAATCGTTTGGAATTCGAATTGACTTAGAAGTCCGCGCTTATGAAGCGCTGAGATGCGTTTCTCATTTATGTGACCTAGACGACAATGCCAGATAAGAGTTTGGTCTAAATAATTAGCTTTAAACCTCTTAGCATTTACATTATAGAGCATGTTGGATCTCGAGTTTTGCATATTCAATATGTATAAACCTCCAAAAGTGTGAGCATTGCCATAATACATGTTGTTGTGCATAATATCAAAAAGCCCGTTCTTAATATTAAAATAATAACCCTCTTTTTCAAGAAGAGAAATTGAGATAATATTCCTGCTGAAAACAGGTACACAAAACACATCATTAAGTTCAATTACAAGCCCACTAGGCAAAACAAGGTTCACAGAACCCACGGCAGTTGCGGCAACTCTGGTATTGTTCCCAACTCTTAGGTCCACCTCGCTTTCCCCCAAATCTCTTCTACTGTGTAACACCTGCATATCCGCACAGACATGAGACTCAACTCCAGTGTCTAGTACCCAGGTATTAATTGCAGAATGATATAGCTCTAATGGAATACCTGATGAAGCAGCGGCCCCACCGCCCTTCTTCTGGTCCTCCTTCATCTGCTGACAGTCTTTCCTCCAATGACCAGGCTTTTGACAGTAGTAACAGACCGACTCCTTTGCCTTCCCTTTGCCTTGTACGGGCATGGGAGGTCTAGGAATAAATGGTCGTCTGTTCTTCCCTGTCAAGTGCTTTGGGCCTTTACCCTTGCCACCACCAGCTTTGAAGCTGGGTCCCTTCTTGACCATAAAGACATTTTTGGGCGAACTACCCCTTATGCTCTTCTCGGCAGTCACTCGCATGCTGTGCAACTCCGACGCGGTCTTGTTCATATCATGCATGTGATAGTTCATGACGAACCCACCATATGCATGAGGAAGGGATTGCAGAATAAAATCCGCAGCCATTTCCTTTTCTATAGACATACCGATACTAGTCATATGGTCAAAATGCCTCTTCATCTGTAGGACGTGAGGACCTACGGAGCTGCCTGCTGACATCTTGCAGGCAATGAGTTCTCGGAGAACAGTGTATTTTTCAATACGTACTTTCTCCTTGAACATATCCTTGATCTGTGCAAACATTGCAAACGGATCATGGGATAGCTCCATAAACTGCTTCTGGAGGTCCGCCTCCATGCAGCCCAGCATAACACACGCAACGTCGATAGAGTCGCTAAGGTGTTTCTGGTACGCATCCTTAACGACCCTCGTTGCGTTGGCAGCTGGCTCCTCAGTGATAGCCTTATCAAGGACGTACTCCCTGCGTTCCAATTTTAACACAAGTCGTAAATTTCTGTCCCATTCCAGATAATTTGTTCCATTGAGTTTACACTTTTCGAGTATAGTCCTCAATGACAAATTAGACGAGTTTGTTGAATTACTAGCCATTTCTACACGAAGAAAGTAAATTTAATCAGAATGGTTGAATAAATTTACGAAGATCTGAATTAAATACCAACCATAAGATTCTAAGATTTAGAATCTTAAACCAAGATCCCTTATTCGTCATTTGAAGTGCGCAAAGGCGCACCGCTCCAATTGACTTATTTAGGTAGGACGTCCGTCCAATTACAACCCGTGTAACTCTTAGTCAGGGTATGTGTAAAAACACACGGCTTACCCTTCCGATGCCCCAGCTCGACCTCAGGCCAAGAATCGTGGTTGAGTCAACCAACTTTCACTAACGAGTTAACTTTGTGCAGATGCTCCGCTAAGGCGCACGACATCCCACAAAGTTTACCATTCCCATCTAGAACCCATTCGATCGATGCTCCGCTAAGGCGCACGACACCGATAAAATGTTTCTACATGGGTGTGAATTTGGGTGGCATCTCACTTGACTCAAATTAGCTTGTAATTTGGTTGTGTTTAATAATTCGAAAGTATTTGGTACAATTACGAACCCGTCATCAACAACCCGTGTTGTGACGTTTCTAATTGTATCACATACTATCTTCATTTGAATCCGTCATTTGCAACCCGTGCAAACACGTTTCAAATTTGAACTCATCCATCACAACCCGTGCGATGATAGTTTACAACGTTTTAAACATGCAAACAATTAAAGTTGATTTTAATCTTTGCATGTGAGGTGATGGCTTATAAACTTATAAGCTAATCATGCAAGCATGTTATTAATTAAATAATTCAAGCAAGCATTCATAAAGCGTTAAATATGCATTTTATAGCCCATCCTAATCTTAGGATTCTACGAGTCTTCACATCTTCTCGTCTTTCTCATTCGGGCTCCCACTAGCTCTTGGACTTCCTCCAAGACCGTCATTGTGCTCGATTTTCCATCCTTCTCGTCTTTGAGTAATAATTACAATTAATACTCGGTTCGTAGACCGGATAAAAAATAATTACACTTTATGGGCTCGAATAAAAGAATAATTACACGCTAACACTAACGGTATGCAAACCGTGAAAGCGATAAAATCTAATGGGCTATTAATGCATCATACATCTCATCACATCATCCAACATGTTATCACACAAACATGTTATCAAATAATATGCAATAATTCCGATTTTAATTTTGCCAAGTTGCTTGGTCGGGTTTATCGAAAAAACGGTTTATCGTAACCGATTAAATTTTGAAAGTTTTCGAAATATTGGATCGCGGGTTCGTGACACGGATCAAACACCACGCACGAACCAAGTCGGGCCAAGCCAATGGGCTGAAAGCCCATTGGGCCGAGCCCAACTATACACGGCCCGATTTTGGGCCTTGGAAGGCCCAAACCGGCCTTGCCGCCACTCTCGGCCTCACCCGAGAGTGGGGACGGGCTCGGTCACCGCCTGCCTCCTCGGCCTCCGATGACCTCCGTCCGGTACCTCCAATCCGGCTCCCCGAGAGTCCCTTCTCGGACCCGACCAATCCAATAATTTCCGAAAATTTTCAAATTCAATATATTTTCAAAAATAACATATTTCATGCAAATATCCCAAAAAGCATTAAAATCATATTATCAACAATTTGGCATGCAAATAATCACAAAACCGAAATAAATTCAACAAGACAAAGATTAAGAGGGTAACAAACCCTCTGATACCAATGTGGGTTATGGAGCGTTCTAGATCGTCGAGATAGCGGAAGCATTATAAGAAAATATACTCCAAACCTTGTCCAAGAACATAACCCATTAAATCCCAAAGCAAAATCTATTCCACAAGATATTTACCTTTAAGTCTTGTATGAATCGATAAAGAAGAACGTTCGGATCTTCTTCTCTAAAGCAAGTTCACACCAAGGGGATGATCTTGATGATCCCTCACTTAATTGCCTACTAGAACAATTAAATGAAGAACAAGAGAGCAAGAACAAGAGGAGGAAGAGGGTGGCCGGCCAAGCTAGAAGAGAGAGAGATTTTTGTGTGTTTTGTGATTAAATGAATAATGAATTAAAGTCTTGTATTTCAATTCATCATCCAATCTCACAAGCATGGGTTAAAAGTGATTGGTATGGGCTTAAAAGTGCTTTAACCCATACCCCTTAAATCACTCACCTCTTAATCCACAATCACCAACTAAGCATGGTGTTGTGTGGCCCCCACACATGGACCCACCATGTGGGCCGGCCAAGAGGGCTTATTGGGCCCATAATGGGCCCTTGTTTGGGCCGGCCATGAGACCTCATGGGCCGAGCCCAATGGGCTCGCCCGTGTGGTCTCGTACCGTGTCCAAAAATCGTCCGACCCTTTTTTTCGTTACTTATCAAACAAAGTCCGACGCGACATCGACGAAAAAACTCAGTTTTCTCGATTCGCTAATTATTCTCTCAAACCGAACCCATGGCACAAAACCTCCAGTTTTGTCCATGTATTGCTCCTCAAGAAACGTTAAGGTTTCCTTGTCTCAAGTTATCCGTCTTGAATGTGTGTGACCCTCTAGGCTCATGCCACCGTTGGCAGATCGGCGCAAAAGATCGCTCTTGCCCGATCCATCATAAGGGGCCTCTAGTAAGACGTTATGATTACCCAAGGTGCATGACGATCGATGATTCGACTTAACCTTTTGCGTACAAGTCACTATCCTATTATCTCTAGATATCCTGATTGATCACAAGGCATAGAGTCGTCACCCTTGTTTAATCAATCATTGTTACTTGATATGCGAGATGGCTGAGAACTGATAACCCGTATCATTGGCATGGCCATGCTCTTACTCTCAGTCAGTCTCCATCAAGAGGCCCTTTTAACGGATATCTTTCCCATACCATAGTATGAGGGATAAATCCCCTAGCCGTCTTTCGTGTCACTCATGCAACCCGTTCCGCCACCCAATCATGCCCTTTATAGCAATCCTTTTACAGAAAGCGTTTGGCGCAAGTTAAAGCCGTACGTTCATTGCATTGTGATAACAAAGACTCCTTGGTCTAAGGATGTCTTGACAAGCTATCGCATTTGAATATGTTCATGGCTTAATCTATGAAAACACTATTCAAAGCGGGTCGTCCGATATCAATCACCTCATGATATCTATGATATGATTCCATGATCCCTCATCCCTATGACAAGTAGAACTACGTCATTAAGAACCATCCTCATACTAGTCGCTTTAAGGAAGCATAGGTTGACCAGGGACTCGTTAAGTGTGATCCGTACAGATTTATGGTTCTACTACTTTAGTGGTCATAAATCAGATCATGCTTAACATATTACTTCAAAACATAAGTAATACAAAACCGTTTTATATATATATATATATATATATATATATATATATATATATATATATATAATATATATTACAAACGATGATATTGTACATAGACGTTTACAGGCTAATAGCAATTGTACTAGGGCACAAATGCTATCGTCCTTAGTGCCCTACCGGCGTTTCAACGGTGGCTCAACAGGAGGTTCCTTGGTTAGGATATATTACTTGCGTTCATGCTTGAGTACAAGCCTCAAGTTTCTATTCCAATCTGAGTAATTCACGCTCTTGAGTCTGTCCTCAATCTGGACTCTCAGTGCACTATTACTCCTTTGTGTTGTGTTTGCCTTTTAGTTCTACATGGTAAAATTTATTATAATTCAAGTTGGAGATTTAGTTATAAAACACTTGTCTGATTCTAACATTAAAATCTGAACCAGGATCCTATCATACCCTCAATTGAAGTGAACGGAGGCTCACTGCTCCAATTGAGAGCATCAAGGTAGGAATACATCCATTTACAAAACCATGTAATTCCTAGCTAGGGTCTGTACTAAAAGTACACGGTATACCCTATATTGATACTCTAGGTCAGCCCTAGCTGACAATTGTAGACAAGTCTACCAAGCTTGAACTATGTATAGAACTAATGTGACTACTACGCGGAGGCGCACGCACCCACACAGAACTACCTATCTCATCCAGACCTTTTCTCTATGAATGTTACGCGGAGGCATACCGACATCCATAGGGTCAAAGCCCTTTTGAGTGCCTAAACTTGGATGGTATCACCCTTGACTTGTAATGATTTGCGTTTAAGTGAATTATAAAAGTCTGATGGCATATCGATACAATCTTAATCTGGAAACATCGATTGCAAATCCATGCAAAGATGATCCCTTAGCAGGTTACATGCGAGACTGATTAAATTCCGATTTTAATCTTTGCATGTGGGTGATAGCAAATCATACATGAACTTGTATATTTAAACTATCATACATTCATACATTCAAACATATAAATGTAACGATAAAATATATGCATAGCTAAGACCATCTTAAGTTCCTAAGAATCTAGCAAAATGGATCCTAAAGACATGGTCTTCAAGATCCAAACTTGCTCCATTCTCGTGAACTCCCCCACTAGCTTCGAGCCTCCTCCAATCTGAGTCTTCCTCTTAACTTGCTTCTCGTGTCGGTCTTCGTGATTACAAATATAAATAAATAAAATGAAATACAAATCATGACACGCAGGCCGTATTTACTACAACCCAAAATTAAGCAACGCGCAGGTTGCAAAACCGAAATTAAAATGCAAATCTAATGGGCTTATCTAGCATCATGTGGAAAACATCATGTTATCAAAGATCATGTATACAATCAACATGCTTATCAAACAAATAAAATTTCCAAATTTTATCTTTCTTAAGTGTGGAAAATTCCGGTTTATCGAAACCGGACGGTTTAACTGATTAATTGAATTTTGAACCGGTTCTCGCTGGTTTATCGAAACCGACCTAAATCTGAAAATTAAATTTTTTAGGGTTTCATATTATTCTCACGAACCAGCCGGTTCAGCTCGAATCTGGTCGAGCCGAACCGGCTCAACCGAGGTCGCCCGCAGAAGCAACCACGGTGGCCCGTAAATACCTGACCCAGGTCCTGAAGGGTGTCCTCCCTTCTGCAAGCTTCTCACATAATCCTTGTGCTGCCTGCAATCCTTCTTCCAATGACCTGGCTGCTGGCAGTAGTAACAGACTACCTCTGAGGTCGAAGTGTTCCCTTCGGTTCTAGGAACCGCTTGGATTCTCGGACCTCTAGGTGCCCTTATTTGCCCAGCTAGGTGCATCGGCGCCTTACCCTTACCTGACACTGGTGGTGCCTTGCCCTTGTTGGAGTGTCCTGGTGACTTGCCAGCAGGTTTGCCAGCTCTTTTGAAGCTGACAGCCTTATTGACCATGAGAACCTCAGGGGTTTTGCCCTTGAGGTCTTTCTCTGCTGTCACCAACAATCCATGTAGTTCCTTGATGATCTTTTCCATATTATGGAGATTGTAATTTGTGATCACATCTCCATAAGCCTTTGGAAGCGACATCAGGACTATGTCTGATTTCAGCTGCTCTGTGAACTTATGACCTAGACTGGCCAAGCGATCAAAGAGCCGCTTCATCTTAAGGACATGTGGGCTCACTGCCTCACCAGCATTGACTCTGCAGTAAAATACCTCCCAAAGAGTGTCGTATCTTTCGACACGGACATTCTTCTGGTAGTATATTTTAATTTCTTCCATCATCTCTTGGGGTTCTCCCATGAGATGCATGAACTGGTCCTGGGTTTCATTTTCCATGGACCCGACCATGAGGATGCCAACATCTTGTCGATCGCTTTTGTACTTTTCATAAGCGTTCATATCGGCATCGCTGGCATCATCAGCAGGCTCTTTTAAAGGCTTGTCTGTAAGGATATACTCCTGTCTGTCATACTGAAGTGCAAGCTTCAGGTTCCTCTCCCATTACAGGAAGTTGGTCCCAGTCAACCTGTTATTCGACAGAAGAGACTTTAAGGCTTCACTGCCAGAACGTGTTGATTTGGGTAGCGAAGTTGCCATCTAATCTATACATGAAAAACAAATTCGATCAGATTCTTAATTAAGTTGAAGTAAGAGACACTTGATTATGAACATTTCTGATTCTTGTGTCTGAATCTAAACCAAGATCTCCGCATACCCAAAACTAGAGTGAGTTAATCTCATCGCCCCAGTTTTGGACATTGGAGTAGGACAGTCCAGTCCTTTCACAATTCCATGTGATTCTTGGCTAGGGCTTATACATTGTCTGTATACGGCATTGCCCTATATCTGATACCCTGGCTCAGATCATCTGAGAATCGCAGACAAGTCAACCAATTTTCAACGCATGGTCCAATCTGCATGACTACTACGCTAATGCGCACGCACCCATGCAAATTGGTCCATCTTCTATTAGAACCCTTTCTCATGGATCCACGTTAATCGTATCTACCCATGAGTCTAAAAGCTAATCGAAGTGATGAAAAGTGGGCGGTATCTAGCTTGACTTGAAATTATTTTCCTTTAAATATTCATTATCACTTATCATAATTTGATCTTAATATGAATTTACCTTCTACAAATCCATGTAGAGATAATTTCAATTCCGGTTTACATGTGCGTGATTGACTGATTATTAATCTTTACACATGTGGGTGATGATCTAATTAACATGAACCTATGAAAATTAAATCACACATCCATCCATACATTCATAAACATAAATGTAAATTTACTTTAGTTAGCCCGCTAACCCTACTGGAATAAACTAGAACCTATACTAGGTCTCGTCTTTCCTCATTCTCCTGGACTCCCACTAGCTCAACGCTTCCTTGGGATCACCGTCCTTCTCTTCGATTCTTCTTGTCTTGGGACTTTGTAATTACATTTAATTTAAATAAAATAAAAGATGTGACACGCAGGTCACTAGTAATTTGTGATCACATCTCCATAAGCCTTTGGAAGCGACATCAAGACTATGTCTGATTTCAGCTGCTCTGTGAACTTATGACCTAGACTGGCAAAGCGATCAAACAGCCTCTTCATCTTAAGGACATGTGGGCTTACTGCCTCACCAGCATTGAGCCTGCAATAAAATAACTCCCTAAGAGTGTCGTATCTTTCGACACGGGCATTCTTCTGGTAGTATATTTTAATTTCCTCCATCATCTCTTGGGGATCTTCCATGAGATGCATGAACTGGTCCTGGGTGTCATTTTCCATGGACCCGACCATAAGGATGCCAACATCTTGTCGATCACTTATGTACTTGTCATAAGTGTTCTTATCGGCATCGCTGGCATCATCAGCAGGCTCTTTTATAGGCTTGTCTGTAAGGATATACTCCTGTCTGTCATACTGAAGTGCAAGCTTCAGGTTCCTCTCCCATTGCAGGAAGTTGGTCCCTGTCAGGCTGTTATTCGACAGAAGAGACTTTAAGGCTTCACTGCCAGAACGTGTTGATTCGGGTTGCGACGGTGCCATTAATCTATACATGAAAACAAATTCTATCAGATTCTTAATTAAGTTGAAGTAAGAGATACTTGATTATGAACATTTCTGATTCTTGTGTCTGAATCTAAACCAAGATCTCCGCATACCCAAAACTGAAGTGAGTTAATCTCATCGCCCAAGTTTTGGACATTGGAGTAGGACAGTCCAGTCCTTTCACAATTCCATGTGATTCTTGGCTAGGGCTTATACATTGTGTGTATACGGCATTGCCCTATATCTGATACCCTGGCTCATTACATCTTAGAATCGCAGTCAAGTCAACCAATTTTCAACGCATGGTCCAATCTGCATGACTACTACGCTAATGCGCACGCACCCATGCAAACTGGTCCATCTTCTATTAGAACCCTTTCTCATGGATCCACGTTAATCGTGTCTACCCATGAGTCCGAGAGCTAATCGAAGTGATGAAAAGTGGGCGGTATCTAGCTTGACTTGAAATTATTTGCCTTTTAAATATTCATTATCACTGATCATAATTTGACCTTAATATGAATTTACCATCTACAAATCCATGTAGAGATAATTTCAATTCCGGTTTACATGTGCGTGATTGACTGATTATTAATCTTTACACATGTGGGTGATGATCTAATTAACATGAACCTATGAAAATTAAATCACACATCCATCCATATATTCATCAACATAAATGTAAATTTGCTTTAGCTAGCCCGCTAATCCTACTGGAATAAACTAGAACCTATACTAGGTCTCGTCTTTCCTCATTCTCCTGGACTCCCACTGGCTCCATGCCTCCTCGGGATCACCGTCCTTCTCTTCGGTTCTTCTTG
The DNA here is from genome assembly GCA_963920655.1 of Geranium rotundifolium. Lineage (NCBI taxonomy): Eukaryota > Viridiplantae > Streptophyta > Magnoliopsida > Geraniales > Geraniaceae > Geranium > Geranium rotundifolium. The sequence continues at coordinate 23,648,148 of OY987313.1, read as the reverse complement.
TCTTGGGATTTTGTAATTACATTTAATTTAAATAAAATAAATGATGTGACACGCAGGTCACTAATAAATTACAACCCATAAGCAACTCGCAGGTTGCAAACCGAAATTAAATCCTAAATTCGGGCTAACTTAACTATCATGTTGCAAACACCGTGTTATCAAACAATCATGTTATCAAACAAGCATGTTATCAAGCAAGCATATTAATTCCAATTTTATCTTGATTTAAATCATAAAATACGGTTTATTTAAACCGTTTCTTAAACCGGTTAATTTCTGAATTAAATCGGTTCACACGCTGGTTTATCGAAACCGAACCGGTCTGAAATTTTAATTAATTATTGCTGAAAAATTCTAGATTTTTTCAAGGTCGGATCTGACCCAAATCCATCTGGTTTGGCCGAACCAAAATTGACCCGAGGGCCAATTTTGGTTTGGCCGAAACCCTAGCCGCCAGGGCTGGCCGCGCCGTGGCCGACCAGCCCGTGAGGGCTTGCCGAGGCGGGCCGCCTGGCCGGGCAGGCCGTGGCCTATCCCCTGGCCGGAGCCGAGGGGCTCGGCCAGATCTGCCACGGGCAGATCTGGTCGGCTTCCTCGTTCCGTCCGATCGGCCCGTGGCGCGGCCGGGGTTAGCCTCCCGGCTAGCCTCGGTCTCCCACGGGTCTCGATCCTGATCTTACTTGATCAATTTGATTTTTCAGCAACATAAAAAAATTTCAGCAATTAATTCATTAACCAAAATCATAAAGTTTGCAATTTTTCAATTCACAATACAGAATTAAATTGCAAAAATTAAATCTATCCTATCATGTTCGAATACAAAATCATGCATAACCTGCCTCTGATACCACTAAAGGAATTATTTGAGGGTTCCAGACAATTAATTTCATGCCCATACAAGAAATTAACCTCAAAGTTCCATGTTTAATACGGATCTTGCATGATCATGAATTGATCATGAGATCTAGACTAGATTAAAATTTAAGTATTACCTTGAATTAAAAATCTCCTTGTTACTAAATTGGATTTAGTAACCTCTAAAGATCGTCCACACAGGAAGAGCAATCCAGGGATACTTGCAACGAACCTTACTAAAAGATCGAAGCAAGCAAAACGGACGGAACGGGGCAGGAGGGGGGTCGGCCGAAACTGGCTAGGGGAGAGAGAGAGTGACGGCTAGGGTTTGTAAAATAAATTGCTTAATTTTCAGATCTGAAAATTTCCCTTTTATAGACCTTAATTGGGCTTTTAATTAATTAAAGGCCTTAATGGGCTTAAAGCCCAAAGCTTTTAATTAATTGTGTAGAGAAGCCCATTCTGGCTTAGCCCATTCTGGCTATGCCCAGTTTAGCTAATTTAATTAAATCTATTTAATTAGATTATAATTAATTAGTCTTGCTAAGCCGTTCTTGATTCTGGTTTAATCCTAAACCGAAATCGGTCTAATCCGGTTTAATCCAAAACCGGATTTTGTCTCTCTCATGATTCCTCCATATGATTCCATCCGTTTTACTCAACCTAAAGTGTGTGACCCTATAGGCTCACGACACGTCGGCGGACTGGTAAAATTACCATTTTACCCTTTCCATCATGAGTGGCCTCTAGCAAGACATCATGATTACCCAACGCTTGTGATTATCGAGATTTCGACTTAACCTTGTCGTTCATGAATCTATCCTTTTATCCTCTTGATATCTTTGACAACCACGAGGCATAGACAAGTCATCCTCGTTCTATTGTCCTATTTCTTGATTCTGAGTTAACAGAATTATAACTGATACTACGTATCGTCTGCATGGCCATGCTATTGTATTTCAGTTGTACTCATCAAGTGGCCTAAACTGATATCTGCTCACACGTCCGTATGAGGGATAAATCCTTCAGCGATCCATTGAGTCAACTTATGTAACTTGTGATCGAGCCAATCACAGCCGTTATTGTAACCCTTTTACAGGAGACGTTAGACTGAGTCAAACTCGTCACTCATTACATATTGACCTCAATGGTCCTTCGGTCTGAGGATGTGATATCATGATCCGACGTATGAGTATGTTCATGACTGTGTCTATGTAACATACTCATGATTCGGGTCGTCCTATATCACCCCTGACTGGTGATACTATGACCTAACTCTGGCCCCTTACTGGCCATGATCAGTAGAGCGTGATCATTTAGAGTTAGCCTCATACCGATCGCTTCTTATGAAGCTATTCTGATCGGGGACTGCTTAAGTAAGATTTTATCTGATCTGTAGATCTACTATTATGTGTTGACACATCAATGATACAAATCAAATCATACTTAAGATATTACTACAACACTTAGTAATATGAATGCCGATTTTTATTCAACTAATAATCTTTATTACAAGATTAGATTGAAAATACATTGTGCTAGGGCACAAATCCCAACAGTCTCCCACTTGCCCTAGACCCAATTTGTATTCCAATCTAAATCCATTCCACTGACATGTTCCTCATGCTTAGGCTGCGGTAGTGCCTTGGCTAAGGGGTCAGCTAGATTATCATGTGTTGAAATGTAGCTTATCTCTACTTCGCCTTTATCAACCATCTCTCTAATGATGTGATACTTTCTCTCGACGTGCTTGATCTGGTTGTGAAATCTGGGCTCTCTAGCTAGTGCTACGGCCCCCATGTTGTCACACCTTAAGCTCACGGGATCAGACGTTCGCGGCAGTACATCTAATCCTCTCATGAAGCTCCTGACCCACACCGCTTCTTTGGCTGCTTCCGATGCAGCTATGTATTCCGCCTCCGTGGTGGAGTCGGCGATTGTCGCTTCCTTAAAGCTTTTCCAACTGAAAGCTCCCCCGTTCAACATAAACACATACCCACCTTGAGACTTAAAGTCATCTGGGTCTGTCTGAAAACTAGCATCAATATATCTAGTGACGCTTAGCTCTCCTTCTATCCCACCATACACTAAGAAGGCGTCCTTTGTTCTCCTCAGATACTTGAGGATACACTTGACGGCAGTCCAGTGATCTTGGCCTGGGTTAGACTGAAATCTGCTGGCACAGCTGAGGGCAAACGATACGTCAGGCCTCGTACAGATCATGGCATACATGATGGATCCCACTGCCGAGGCATACGGGATTCCATTCAATTTCTTAAGCTCAGCAGGTATTTTAGGACACTGTTTCTTGCTTAGCTTAATGTCATGTCTTACCGGGAGGTTCCCTTTCTTAGAGTCAAGCATCGAGAATCTTCTCAACACCTTATCTATATAGGTGCTCTGACTTAGACCTAATATTCACTTGGATCGATCTCTGTAGATCCTGATCCCAGAATGTAAGCGGCCTCTCCTAAGTCCTTCATGGAAAAACACTTCCCTAACCAAGCTTTGGTCTCAAGCAAGGTTGGGATGTTATTTCCCATGATTAGTATATCATCGACATACAGCACCAGGAACACTATGTTACTCCCACTGCTCTTCTTGTAGATACAAGGTTCATCTGGATTTCTGATGAACCCGAACTCTTTTACGGCTTCATCGAACCGTAAGTTCCAACTCCTGGAAGCTTGCTTCAACCCATAAATGGATCGTTGTAGCTTACACACCTTTTCGGGATGTTTAGGATCGACAAAACCTTCTGGCTGGGTCAAATAGACATCCTCCTAAAAATTCCCGTTAGGGAATGCGGTTTTGACGTCCATTTGCCATATCTCGTAATCGAAATATGCTGCAATGGCTAACATCATTCGAATTGACTTAATCATAGCTACTGGCGAAAAAGTCTCATCATAGTCCATACCTTGGACTTGACGATAACCTTTAGCAACCAGTCTTGCTTTGTAAGTCTGAGGCTTTCCGTCCATATCTATCTTTAACTTAAATATCCACTTGCAACCTATGGGTTTTATCCCAGGTGTGTTGTCTACTAAGTTCCAGACCTGATTGTCTTTCATGGACTTCATTTCCTCATCCATGGCATTCTGCCATTCTTTTGAGTTGGGACTGGCCAAGGCTTGCTGAATTGTTGCAGGATCATCCTGATCTACAACTATCAAGTCATTACCCTCTGTGGTTAAGAAGCCATATCTGACTGGGTTTTGACAAGATCTTTCAGACCTCCTTGGTCCTACAGGAGTTTCTGTTTGAATAGGACTTGGATCATTTACCTCATCGGGTACCTCTACAATATCTGCAGGCTGTTCTGTGTCTTCTCGAATTTCTTCAAGAAGCACAGGACTCCCACTAGGTTTCTTGGATAAGAATTCTCTTTCCAAGAAAACCCCACCTCGAGCAACAAAGACTTTGTTTTCCTCGGGTTTGTAGAAGTAGTACCCCATGGTTCCTTTGGGGTACCCTACAAAGACACACCTATCTGCCTTAGGTTCGAGTTTATCACCAAGCAACCGCTTGATGTAAACGTCGCACCCCCAGATCTTGAGGAAAGACAACTTGGGAACTTTCTCTTGCCAAGCCTCAAATGGAGTGGTCTCCACTGCCTTTGTAGGTACTCGATTCAATATGAATGCGGCTGTTTCTCGGGCATGGCCCCAGAAAGATACTGGAAGGTCGGCGTGACTCATCATGGAACGAACCATGTCTAGCAGGGTTCTGCTCCTCCGTTCGGAAACACCATTCATCTGAGGGGTTCCTGGCGGGGTTAATTCTGAGAGTATACCGTTATCCTTTAGGTGACTGAGAAACTCTTGATCTAAGTACTCGCCACCTCGATCGGAACGAAGTGCCTTTATACTTTTACCAAGCTGGTTCTGTACTTCATTCTGTAACTCTTTGAATTTATCAAAGGACCCCGACTTATGTCTCATTAAATAGACATACCCGTACCTACTGAAATCGTCGGTAAAGGTTATGAAGTATCTGAAACCTCTCCTGGCTTGCGGTACTCATGGGCCCACATACGTCTGAATGTATTAGGCCCAAGAGACCATTTTCCCTTTCACCTAAGCCGCCAAAAGGCGCTTTTGTCATCTTGCCCATAATGCAAGATTCGCATCTCTCAATTGGTGTGAATTCAAACGGGCTTAAGAGCCCACACTTATGAAGTGTCGAGACGCGTTTCTCGCCTATGTGGCCTAGACGACAGTGCCACATCACAGTCTGGTTTGAGTCATCCGACTTTAACCTCTTATTTACGTTATAGTTTGAACTGTAGTTAGTGTTATCAATATTTAAAATATATAATCCACCAACCATAGATGTTGTGACGTAAACGATATTATTTCTTGATAAATTAAATAAGCCATTGTCTATGGTAAATACAAAACCAAGTTTGTCCAAACTGGACACTGAAATAATATTCCTACAAAACGTAGGTACGCATAAAACATCGTCCAAAACTAATATAAGCCCTGTGGGCATCCTAAGACTAACAGAACCGACAGCCGTCGTTGACACCGAACTGTTGTCTCCGACTCTCAGATCCCGCTCGCCTTTCCCAAGGAGCTTCTTACTTTCCAGAACCTGCAGATTAACACAAATGTGAGATTCTGCTCCGGTATCAACTACCCATGTGTCTGAGAAAGTAGTGTTGAGATTGTACTCAACAACGTAAATACCTGATCCAGGTCCTAAAGGGTGTCCTCCCTTCTGCAAGATTCTCACATAATCTTTGTGTTGCCTACAATCCTTCTTCCAATGACCTGGCTGCTGGCAGTAGTAACAGACTACCTCTGAGGTCGAAGTGCTCCCTTCGGTTCTAGGAACCGCTTGGATTCTCGGACATCTAGGTGCCCTTATTTGCCCAGCTAGGTGCATCTGATAGCATTTGTGCCCTAGTCCAATTGCTATTAGCCTGTAAACGTCTATGTACAATATCATCGTTTGTAATATATATATATATAACGGCTTTATATTACTTATGTGTTGAAGTAATATGTTAAGCATGATCTGATTTATGACCACTAAAATAGTAGAACCATAAATCTCTACGGATCACACTTAACGAGTCCCTGGTCAACCTATGCTTCCTTAAAGCGACCAGTATGAGGATGGTTCTTAATGACGTAGTTCTACTCGTCATAGGGATGAGGGATCCTGGAATCATATCATAGATATAATGAGGTGATTGATATCGGACGACCCGCTTTGAATAGTGTTATCATAGATTAAGCCATAAACATATTCAAATGCGATAGCTTGTCACGACATCCTTAGACCAAGGAGTCTTTGTGATCACTATGCAATAAACTTACGGCTTTAACTTGCGCCAAACGCTTTCTGTAAAAGAATTGCAATAAAGGGCATGATTGGGTGGCGGAACGGGTTGCATGAGTAACACGAAAGACGGCTAAGGGATTTATCCCTCATACTACGGTATGGGAAAGATATCCGTTAAAAGGGCCTCTTGATGGAGACTGACTGAGAGTAAGAGCATGGCCATGCCAATGATACGGGTTATCAGTTCTCAGCCATCTCGCATATCAAGTAACAATGATTGATTAAACAAGGGTGACGACTCTATGCCTTGTGATCAATCGGGATATCTAGAGATAATAGGATAGTGACTTGTACGCAAAAGGTTAAGTCGAATCATCGATCGTCATGCACCTTGGGTAATCATAATGTCTTACTAGAGACCACTTATGATGGATCGGGCAAGAGCGATCTTTTGCGCCGATCTGCCAACGGTGGCATGAGCCTAGAGGGTCACACACATTCAAGACGGATAACTTGAGACAAGGAAACATTGATGTTTCTTGAGGAGTAATATATGGACAAAACTAGAAGTTTTGTGCCATAGGTTCGGTTTGAGAGAATAATTACCGAATCGAGAAAAATTGAGTTTTCGTCGATATCGCGTCGGACTTTGTTTGATAAGTGACGACAAAAGGGTCGGGCGACTTTTGGACACGGCATGAGACAACACGGGAGGGCCCATTGGGCTCGGCCCATGAAGCCTCATGGCCGGCCCATTAAGGGCCCAACAAGACCTCATGGCCGGCCCACATGGTGGGTCCATGTGTGGGGGGCACACAACACCATGCTTAGTTGGTGATTGTGGATTAAGAGGTGAGTGATTTAAGGGGTATGGGTTAAAGCACTTTTAAGCCCATACCAATCACTTTTAACCCATGCTTGTGAGATTGGATGATGAATTGAAATACAAGACTTTAATTCATTATTCATTTAATCACAAAACACACAAAAACTCTCTCTCTCTTCTAGCTTGGCCGGCCACCCTCTTCCTCCTCTTGTTCTTGCTCTCTTGTTCTTCATTTAATTGTTCTAGTAGGCAATTAAGTGAGGGATCATCAAGATCATCCCCTTGGTGTGGACTTGCTTTAGAGAAGAAAATCCTAACGTTCTTCTTTATCGATTCATACAAGACTTAAAGGGAAATATCTTGTGGATTAGATATTGCTTTGGGATTTAATGGTTTATGTTCTTGGACAAGGTTTGGAGTAGATTTTCTTATAATGCTTCCGCTATCTCGACAATCTAGAACGCTCCAAAATCCTACAGCATCGGCGCCTTACCCTTACCTGACACTGGTGGTGCCTTGCCCTTGTTGGAGTGTCCTGGTGACTTGCCAGCAGGTTTGCCAGCTCTTTTGAAGCTGACAGCCTTATTGACCATGAGAAGCTCAGGGGTTTTTCCCTTGAGGTCTTTCTCTGCTGTCACCAACATTCCATGTAGTTCCTTGATGGTCTTTTCTATATTATGGAGATTGTAATTTGTGATCACATCTCCATAAGCCTTTGGAAGCGACATCAGGACTATGTCTGATTTCAGCTGCTCTGTGAACTTATGACCTAGACTGGCCAAGCGATCAAAGAGCCGCTTCATCTTAAGGACATGTGGGCTCACTGCCTCACCAGCATTGAGTCTGCAATAAAATACCTCCCTAAGAGTGTCGTATCTTTCGACACGGGCATTCTTCTAGTAGTATATTTTAATTTCTTCCATCATCTCTTGGGGTTCTCCCATGAGATGCATGAACTGGTCCTGGGTTTCATTTTCCATGGACCCGACCATGAGGATGCCAACATCTTGTCGATCGCTTTTGTACTTTTCATAAGCGTTCTTATCGGCATCGCTGGCATCATCAGCAAGCTCTTTTAAAGGCTTGTCTGTAAGGATATACTCCTGTCTGTCATACTGAAGTGCAAGCTTCAGGTTCCTCTCCCATTGCAGGAAGTTGGTCCCAGTCAGCCTGTTATTCGACAAAAGAGACTTTAAGGCTTCACTGCCAGAACGTGTTGATTTGGGTAGCGAAGTTGCCATCTAATCTATACATGAAAAACAAATTCGATCAGATTCTTAATTAAGTTGAAGTAAGACACACTTGATTATGAACATTTCTGATTCTTGTGTCTAAATCTAAACCAAGATCTCCGCTTACCCAAAACTAGACTGAGTTAATCTCATCGCCCCAGTTTTGGACATTGGAGTAGGACAGTCCAGTCCTTTCACAATTCCATGTGATTCTTGGCTAGGGCTTATACATTGTGTGTATACGGCATTGCCCTATATCTGATACCCTGGCTCAGATCATCTGAGAATCGCAGACAAGTCAACCAATTTTCAACGCATGGTCCAATCTGCATGACTACTACACTAATGCGCACGCACCCATGCAAACTGGTCCATCTTCTATTAGAACCCTTTCTCATGGATCCACGTTAAACGTATCTACCCATGAGTTCGAGAGCTAATCGAAGTGATGAAAAGTGGGCGGTATCTAGCTTGACTTGAAATTATTTTCCTTTAAATATTCATTATCACTGATCATAATTTGATCTTAATATGAATTTACCATCTACAAATCCATGTAGAGATAATTTCAATTCCGATTTACATGTGCGTGATTGACTGATTATTAATCTTTACACATGTGGGTGATGATCTAATTAACATGAACCTATGAAAATTAAATCACACATCCATCCATACATTCATAAACATAAATGTAAATTTGCTTTAGTTAGCCCGCTAACCCTACTGGAATAAACTAGAACCTATACTAGGTCTCGTCTTTCCTCATTCTCCTGGACCCCCACTTGCTCCACGCTTACTTGGTATCACCGTCCTTCTCTTCGGTTCTTCTTGTCTTGGGACTTTGTAATTACATTTAATTGAAATAAAATAAAAGATGTGACACGCAGGTCACTAGTAAATTACAACCCATAAGCAACTCGCAAGTTGCAAACCGAAATTAAATCCTAAATTCGGGCTAACTTAGCAATCATGTTGCAAACACCGTGTTATCAAACAATCATGTTATCAAACAAGCATGTTATCAAGCAAGCATATTAATTCCAATTTTATCCTGATTTAAATCATAAAATTCGGTTTATTGAAACCGTTTCTTAAACCGGTTAATTTCTGAATTAAATCGGTTCACGCGCTGGTTTATCGAAACCGAACCGGTCTGAAATTTCAATTAATTATTGCTGAAAAATTCTAGATTTTTTCTGGGTCGGATCTGACCCAAATCCATCTGGTTTGGCCGAACCAAAATTGACCCGAGGGCCAATTTTGGTTTGGCCGAAACCCTAGCCGCCAGGGGTGGCCGCGCCGTGGCCGACCAGCATGTGAGGGCTGGCCGGGCAGACCGTGGCCTATCCCCTGGCCGGAGCCGAGGGGCTCGGCCAGATCTGCCACGGGCAGATCTGGTCGGCTTCCTCGTTCCGTCCGATCGGCCCGTGGCGCGGCCGGGGTTAGCCTCCCGGCTAGCCTCGGTCTCCCACGGGTCTCGATCCTGATCTTACTTGATCAATTTGATTTTTCAGCAACATAAAAAAATTTCAGCAATTAATTCATTAACCAAAATCATAAAGTTTGCAATTTTCCAATTCACAATTTCGAATTAAATTGCAAAAATTAAATCTAGCCTATCATGCTCGAATACAAAATCATGCATAATCTAGCCTATCATGGAGATTGTAATTTGTGATCACATCTCCATAAGCCTTTGGAAGCGACATCAAGACTATGTCTGATTTCAGCTGCTCTGTGAACTTATGACCTAGACTGGCAAAGCGATCAAACAGCCTCTTCATCTTAAGGACATGTGGGCTTACTGCCTCACCAGCATTGAGCCTGCAATAAAATAACTCCCTAAGAGTGTCGTATCTTTCGACACGGGCATTCTTCTGGTAGTATATTTTAATTTCCTCCATCATCTCTTGGGGATCTCCCATGAGATGCATGAACTGGTCCTGGGTGTCATTTTCCATGGACCCGACCATAAGGATGCCAACATCTTGTCGATCACTTATGTACTTGTCATAAGTGTTCTTATCGGCATCGCTGGCATCATCAGCAGGCTCTTTTATAGGCCTGTCTGTAAGGATATACTCCTGTCTGTCATACTGAAGTGCAAGCTTCAGGTTCCTCTCCCATTGCAGGAAGTTGGTCCCTGTCAGGCTGTTATTCGACAGAAGAGACTTTAAGGCTTCACTGCCAGAACGTGTTGATTCGGGTTGCGACGGTGCCATTAATCTATACATGAAAACAAATTCTATCAGATTCTTAATTAAGTTGAAGTAAGAGATACTTGATTATGAACATTTCTGATTCTTGTGTCTGAATCTAAACCAAGATCTCCGCATACCCAAAACTGAAGTGAGTTAATCTCATCGCCCAAGTTTTGGACATTGGAGTAGGACAGTCCAGTCCTTTCACAATTCCATGTGATTCTTGGCTAGGGCTTATACATTGTGTGTATACGGCATTGCCCTATATCTGATACCCTGGCTCATTACATCTTAGAATCGCAGTCAAGTCAACCAATTTTCAACGCATGGTCCAATCTGCATGACTACTACGCTAATGCGCACGCACCCATGCAAACTGGTCCATCTTCTATTAGAACCCTTTCTCATGGATCCACGTTAATCGTGTCTACCCATGAGTCCGAGAGCTAATCGAAGTGATGAAAAGTGGGCGGTATCTAGCTTGACTTGAAATTATTTGCCTTTTAAATATTCATTATCACTGATCATAATTTGACCTTAATATGAATTTACCATCTACAAATCCATGTAAAGATAATTTCAATTCCGGTTTACATGTGCGTGATTGACTGATTATTAATCTTTACACATGTGGGTGATGATCTAATTAACATGAACCTATGAAAATTAAATCACACATCCATCCATATATTCATCAACATAAATGTAAATTTGCTTTAGCTAGCCCGCTAATCCTACTGGAATAAACTAGAACCTATACTAGGTCTCGTCTTTCCTCATTCTCCTGGACTCCCACTGGCTCCATGCCTCCTCGGGATCACCGTCCTTCTCTTCGGTTCTTCTTGTCTTGGGATTTTGTAATTACATTTAATTTAAATAAAATAAATGATGTGACACGCAGGTCACTAATAAATTACAACCCATAAGCAACTCGCAGGTTGCAAACCGAAATTAAATCCTAAATTCGGGCTAACTTAGCAATCATGTTGCAAACACCGTGTTATCAAACAATCATGTTATCAAACAAGCATGTTATCAAGCAAGCATATTAATTCCAATTTTATCTTGATTTAAATCATAAAATACGGTTTATTGAAACCGTTTCTTAAACCGGTTAATTTCTGAATTAAATCGAAACCGAACCGGTCAGAAATTTAAATTAATAATTGCTGAAAATTCTGGATTTTTCTGGGTCGGATCTGACCCAAATCCCACTGGTTTGGCCGAACCAAAATTGACCCGAGGGCCAATTTTGATTTGGCCGAAACCCTAGCCGCCAGGCTGGCCGCGCCGTGGCCGACCAGCCCATGAGGGCTTGCCGTGGCGGGCTGCCTGGCTAGAACCGGTCGGGCCGAGGCCCTCCCCTGGCCGGAGCCGAGAGGCTCGGCCAGATCTGCCACGGGCAGATCTGGTCGTCCACACAGGAAGAGCAATCCGGGGATACTTGCAACGAACCTTGCTAGAAAATCGAAGCAAGCAAAACGGACGGAAAGCGGGGAGGAGAGGGGGCCGGCCGAAACTTGGCAGGGAGAGAGAGAGAGAGGACGGCTAGGGTTTGTAAAATTATTGCTTAATTTTCAGATCTGAAAATTTCCCTTTTATAAACCTTATTTGGGCTTTTAATTATTAAATGCCTTAATGGGCTTAAAGCCCAAAGCTTTTAATTAATTGTGTAGAGAAGCCCATTCTGGCTAGGCCCAGTTTAGCTAATTTAATTAAATCTATTTAATTAGATTATAATTAATTAGTCCTGCTAAACCGTTCTTGATTCCGGTTTAATCCTAAACCGAAATTGGTCTAATCCGATTTAATCCAAAACGGATTTTGTCTCTCTCATGATTCCTCCATATGATTCCATCCGTTTTACTCAACCTAAAGTGTGTGACCCTCTAGGCTCACGGCACGTCGGCGGACTGGTAAAATTACCATTTTACCCTTTCCATCATGAGTGGCCTCTAGCAAGACATCATGATTACCCAACGCTTGTGATTATCGAGATTTCGACTTAACCTTGTCGTTCATGAATCTATCCTTTTATCCTCTTGATATCTTTGACAACCACGAGGCATAGACAAGTCATCCTCGTTCTATTGTCCTATTTCTTGATTCTGAGTTAACTGAATTATAACTGATACTACGTATCGTCTGCATGGCCATGCTATTGTATTTCAGTTGTAGTCATCAAGTAGCCTAAACTGATATTTGCTCACACGTCCGTATGAGGGATAAATCCTTCAGCGATCCATTGAGTCAATTTATGTAACTTGTGATCGAGCCAATCACAGCCGTTATTGTAACCCTTTTACAGGAGACGTTAGACTGAGTCAAACTCGTCACTCATTACATATTGACCTCAATTGTCCTTCTGATAGCATTTGTGCTCTAGTCCAATTGCTATTAGCCTGTAAACGTCTATGTACATTATCATCGTTTGTAACATACATATAAAACGGCTTTGTATTACTTATGTGTTGAAGTAATATGTTAAGCATGATCTGATTTATGACCACTAAAGTAGTAGAACCATAAATCTGTACGGATCACACTTAACGAGTCCTTGGTCAAAACATGCTTCCTAAGAAGCGACCAGTATGAGGATGGTTCTTAATGACGTAGTTCTACTTGTCATAGGGATGAGGGATCCTGGAACCATATCATAGATATCATGAGGTGATTGATATCGGACGACCCGCTTTGAATAGTGTTTTCATATATTAATCCATAAACATATTCAAATGCGATAGCTTGTCACGGCATCCTTAGACCAAGGAGTCTTTGTGATCACTATGCAATGAACGTACGGCTTTAACTTGCGCCAAACGCTTTCTGTAAAAGGATTACTATAAAGGGCATGATTGGGTGGCGGAACGGGTTGCATGAGTGACACGAAAGACGGCTAAGGGATTTATCCCTCATACTACGGTATGGGAAAGATATCCGTTAGAAGGCCTCTTGATGGAGACTGACTGAGAGAAAGAGCATGGCCATGCCAATGATACGGGTTATCAGTTCTCAGCCATCTCGCATATCAAGTAACAATTATTGATTGAACAAGGGAGACGACTCTATGCCTTGTGATCAATCGGGATATCTAGAGATAACAGGATGGTGACTTGTACGCACAAAGGTTAAGTCGAATCATCGATCATCATGCACCTTGGGTAATCATAATGTTTTACTAGAGACCACTTATGATGGATCAGGCAAGAGCGATCTTTTGCGCCGATCTGCCAACGGTGGCATGAGCCTAGAGGGTCACACACATACAAGCCGGATAACTTGAGACAAGGAAACATTGATGTTTCTTGAGGAGTAATATATGGAAAAAACTGGAGGTTTTGTGCCATAGGTTCGGTTTGAGAGAATAATTAGCGAATCGAGAAAAATTGAGTTTTTCGTCGATATCGCGTCGGACTTTGTTTGATAAGTGACGACAAAAGGGTCGGACGATTTTTGGACACCGCATGAGACAACACGGGAGGGCCCATTGGGCTCGGCCCATGAAGCCTCATGGCCGGCCCATTAAGGGCCCAACAAGACCTCATGGCCGGCCCACATGGTGGGTCCATGTGTGGGGGCCACACAACACCATGCTTAGTTGGTGATTGTGGATTAAGAGGTGAGTGATTTAAGGGGTATGGGTTAAAGCACCTTTAAGCCCATACCAATCACTTTTGACCCATGCTTGTTGGATGATGAATTGAAATATCTAGCATTCATTCATTAATTCAAGAATCACACAACTCTCACAACACTCTCTCCTCTCTTTGCTCTCTTGTTCTTCATTTAATTGTTCTAGTAGGCAATTAAGTGAGGGATCATCAAGATCATCCCCTTGGTGTGGACTTGCTTTAGAGAAGAAGATCTGAACGTTCTTCTTTATCGATTCAACGAAGACTAAATGCAAAATGGAGAAACTGTCCAGATTGTCCAGTTCCGATGACCGACAATGCGTGAGCCATAGACGCTTCGTCCGAGCTCCGATTAACCTGAAAGTTTCGGCGTTGGAAAGATAAGTCCAAGGGCTACAACTTTTGTGAAATACTAATTTTCAAAAAGAGCGTTGGTTTAGGAGATACAAGGCCGAGAAGCAGACTGGTCCGCAGAGTCTGTCCAGCGAGACGGGAAAAATGTTTTGCTCCAGACGGAGGTCTTCTCGTCCGAACTGGGTTTAGAACAAAACACAAAAGATGTAGGGAATTGGCCGAGGTTTAATCTTCAAAAAGAACCGAAGCAATTGGAGATCTGTAGCTCGAGATATAGAGCTTCAAAGTCTCGGTTTTCTGCCGGGCAGATTCTGGTAAAACCCGAAAACTCGATTTCTTAAGGATCTAACTTGGTAGTCGATCTTGCGCAGGTTAGGGGCGGTTTATAGGTTGCTTCCGCTGCCATGAACGTAATTAGGATGCCCCGGGACCCAACACCTTCGGTCTGAGGATGTGATTTCATGATCCGACATATGAGTATGTTCATGACTGTGTCTATGTAACATACTCATGATTCGGGTCGTCCTATATCACCCCTGACTGGTGATACTATGACCTAACTCTGGCCCTCTTCTTGCCATGATCAGTAGAGCGTGATCATTTAGAGTTAGCCTCATACCGATCGCTTCTTGTGAAGCTATTCTGATCGGGGACTGCTTAAGTAAGATTTTATCTGATCTGTAGATCTACTATTATGTGTTGACACATCAATGATACAAATCAAATCATACTTAAGATATTACTACAACACTTAGTAATATGAATGCCGATTTTTATTCAACTAATAATCTTTATTACAAGATTAGATTGAAAATACATTGTGCTAGGGCACAAAACCCAACAGAAACCTTCTCACTAGTAGCCAGGGTCAAATCTATCCGGATTATTCTAGCCATAGCAGCATACTACGACTATGAGATATGGCAAATGGATGTCAAAACCGCCTTCCTTAATGGGAAGTTAAAAGATGATGTGTATATGACACAGCCTGAGGGTTTTGTTGATCCAGAAAATCCCGGAAAGATTTGTAAGCTACTTAGATCCATTTATGAATTTAAGCAAGCTTCACAGAGTTGGAACCTTCGTTTTGATGAAGCTGTAAGGGAATTCGGCTTTATCAAAAACGAAAGTGAGCCTTGCATTTATAAGAAAGCGAGTGGAAGTAATATTGTATTCCTAGTGTTGTATGTCGATTACATATTGATCATCAGGAACGACATCCCTGAAAGAGATTACCATGGGTTCCATTCGATAAATTTCATGCAGCGGAAGTTACGTAACCATGGTGATCAATTAAAGCTAGGATCTTATTGAAAATTCAACATGCTATCAACCTTTTGAATCTGAAAAATACCTCTATTAATCGATGAAAACACAAGCTTAGTGTTTCTCTATTAGGTCCACACAAGCACCACAACCGAAGAAGGTTTTCTCTAACACTTTTGCTATGAATGTTCTTGAGAAGCTTGACAAATCAAAAATGGAGGAAGAAGGGATCGGTCAAGTGAGGGAGAGAATGAGGGGGAGTTGTTGCCAATAGTTGGAGAAAAAGATGGAAGATATTTTGGAATTTTAATTTGAAATAAAATTGAATTTCAAATTAATAATTGCATATCTACCCTTCTTAAACTCCTATTTGCACTTCTTCCCAATTCATAACTTGAATCCCTAAATGGGCTTTAAGCCCGTTTAACTAAGACCCAAATTAAACCCATTAACTTGAGTTCTAATTTCAGTTTAGACAAAACGGTTCAATTTCCTCGAATTGATTTCTTCAACCGTCTGGTTAAAACCTTAGGCCAAAAAAATACCGAATCGTTCTCAATTTTCATCCATAATTATTTGTCATGTATCGTGCTTAATGCGTGTGACCCTCTAGGCTCACGAACAGTTGGAAGACTGGTAAAATTACTATTTTACCCTTTCCATCATAAGTGGTCTCTAGCAAGACATTATGATTACCCAACGTTCGTGATTATCGATTATTCGACTTAACATGTTATCGTACATGTCAATATCCTTTTATCAAACCGATATCCAGATTGATCAATAGGCATAGAATGGTCATCCTAATTTATCAATCACTGTTTCTTGATATCTGAGATGACTGAAAACTTATACTAAGGTATCACCTGCACGGCCGTGCTATTCCTTCAGTCATACTCATCAAGTGGCCTAAACGGATATCTTTCTCATACCGCAGTATGAGTGATAAATCCCTCAGACGCCTTTCGAGTTCACTAGTGCAATAAATATCAAAGCCAATCGAAGCCGTTATAGTTACCTTTTTACAGATAACGTTAGACTAGGTCAAACTTAGGTATTCGTTACATAGTGTACGCAAAAGACTCCTTGGTCTTAGGATATAATGACAAGCTATGATATGTGAGTATCTCATTATTGGATCTATGCATCATACTCACAATTGGGTTGTCCGATATCATCGACCTTATGAGATCTATGATATAACTCCGGCTCATACTTTGCCATGATCAGTATAGCGTGATCACAAAGAGTTGGTCTCATACTGATCGCTTCATAAAAAAGCTTAGCTGATTAGGGACTCATCGAATGTAATTCTTTCTGATCTACAATTCTAGTATTAGTGGGTACACACGTAATGACATAGATCAAATTACATTCAATATATTACTACAACACATTAGTAATATATGCCGATTTATTTATTTGAAAAGATGATAAAACATTACATCTGTAGATCACTTTTATATTGGACTGGGGCATAACTCTAACAATCCCAACCTTGCTTAAGGTTAAAGCTTGGTTAGGGAAGTGCTTCTCGATGAAGGACTTAGGTGATGCTGCTTTCATTTTGGGCATCAAGATCTACAAATATCGTCCCAAAAGGATATTGGGCCTAAGTTAGAGCACTTACATAGATAAAGTGTTGAGAAGATTCTAAAATGCTTGATTCTAAGAATTGATACATACCCATGCGGCATGGCATTAAGCTCAGCAAGCAACAAAGTCCTAGTACTCCTGATAAGCTGAGCATGATGAGTAAGATCCCATATGCTTCGGCTGTGGGATCCATCATGTATGCCATGATATGTACGAGACCGGACGTCTTCTTCGCGCTAAGCTTTGCCAGCAGATATCAATCTAACCCAGGCCAAGAACACTGGACTGTTGTCAAGAGTATCCTCAAGTATTTGAGGAGGACTAAGGACGCATTCCTAGTGTATGGTGGGAAAGATTGAGAACTAGCAGTCAAGGGATATGTTGACGCTAGTTTTCAGAATGATCCTGATGACTTCAAATCTCAGGCAGGATTTGTATTCGTGTTAAATGGTGGAATATTCAGTTGGAAGAGTTTCAAGGAAGCCACTACTGTCGATTCTACAATAGAGGCTGAATACATAGCTGCAGCAGAAGCAGCTAAAGAAGTCGTATGGGTTAGAAGCTTTCTAACCAGATTAGATGTAATGCCGCGAGCGTCTGATCCGGTAAGCTTGTTGTGTGACAACACGTGGGCCATAGCATTAGCTCAAGAGCCCAGATTCCACAACAGAACTAAACACATAGAGAGAGGAAGTATCACATTATCAGAGAGTATATCGATAATGGTGATGTGGTGATTACTTATGTACCGACTGATGATAACATTGCCGATCCCCTAACAAAGGCTCTACCGCAACCTAAGCATGAGGCACATGTGAGGTCTACAACTGCTGCATTCAGCTGGAAGAGCTTAAAGGAAGCCACAACTGCCGATTCTACAACAGAGGCTAAGTACATAGCTGCAGCAGAAGTAGCTAAGGAAGTTGTATGGGTTAGAAGCTTTCTAATCGGATTAGAAGTAATGCCACGAGCCTCTAATCCTTTAAGCTTGTTGTGTAACAACACGGGGGCCATAGCGTTAGCTCAAGAGCCAAGATTCCACAAAAGAACTAAAAACGTACAGAGGAAGTATCACATTATCAGGGAATACATTGATAATGGTGATGTTGAGATTACTTATGTACCGACTGATGATAACATTGCCGATCCCATAACAAAGGCGCTACCGCAGCCTAAGCATGAGGCACATGTGAGGTCTATGGGATTATATTGGAACTAGGGGCAATGATAGCATTTTTGTGCCCTAGTACAGATGCGAGTAGTCTATAAATGTCTATGCATAATTATCATCTTTTGTAATAAATAAAACGGCTTTGTATTACTTATGTGTTGAAGTAATATGTTAAGCATGATCTGATATATGACCACTAAAGTAGTAGAACCATAAATCTGTACGGATCACACTTAACGAGTCCCTGGTCAATATACGCTTCAATAGAAGCGACCAGTATGAGGATGGTTCTCAATGACGTAGTTCTACTTGTCATAGGGATGAGGGATCCCGGAATCATATCATAGATATCATGAGGTGATAATATCGGACGACCCGCTTTGAATAGAGTTTCGTAGATTAAGCCATGAACATATTCAAATGTGATAGCTTGTCACGATATCCTTAGACCAAGGAGTCTTTGTGATTGCTATACAATGTACGTGCGGCTTTAACTTGCGCCTAACGATTTCCATAATAGGATTGCAATATCGGGCATGATTTGGTGGCAGAACGGATTGCAAGAGTGACACGAAACACTGCTAAGGGATACATCCCTCGTACTACGGTATGGAAAAGATATCCGTTAAAGGCCTCTTGATCGAGAGTGACTGAGAGAAAGAGCATGGCCATGCCGGTAATACGGGTTATCAGTTCTCAGCCATCTCACATATCAAGTAAGAATGATTGATTAAACAAGGATGACGACTATATGCCTTGTGATCAATCGGGATGTCTAGAGATAATAGGATAGTGACTTGTACGCACAAGGTTAAATCGAATCATCGATCATGATACACCTTGGGTAATCATAACGTCTTACTAGAGACCACTTATGATGGATCGGACAAGAGAGATCTTTTGCGCCGATCTGCCAACGGTGGCATGAGTCTGGAGGGTCACACACATACAAGACGGATAACTTGAGACAAGGAAACCTTAACGTTTCTTGAGAAGCAATACATGGACAAAACTGAAGGTTTTGGGCCATGGGTTCGGTTTGAGAGACTAATTAGCGAATCGAAAAAATGAGATTTTTCATCGATATCACGTCGGACTTTGTTTGATAAGTAACGACAAAAAGGGTCGGGCGACTTTTGGACACGGCACGAAACCACATGGGCGAGCCCATTGGGCTCGGCCTATGAGGTCACGTGACCGGCCCATTTTAGGCCTATTTTGGGCCCAATAAGCCCAATATGGCCGGCCACCTTGGTGGGTCCAAGGGTGGGGCCACACACACCATGCTTAGTTGGTGATTAAGATGTGAGTGATTTAAGGGGTATGGGTAATGACACCTTTAAACCTATGCTTTCACCTTTTAACCCGTGCTTTCACCTTTTGACCCATGCTTATGAGTTAATGAAGTAGAAAAGATCAAGAGATCAATTCTCACTCTCACAACCTCTCTCTCTCTCTCTCTCCTTGTGGCCGGCCACTCTCATTGCTCTGTCTCTTCTTGCTCTCTTGTTCTTCACTTAATTGTTCTAGTAGGCACTAAGTGAAGGATCTTGAAGATCATCCCCTTGGTGTGGACTTGCTCTAGAGAAGAAGATCACAAAGTTCTTCTTTATCGATTCAACAAAGACTTAAAGGTAAATTTCTTGTGGAATAGATTTTGCCTTGAGATTTAATGGTTCATGTTCTTGGCCAAGGTTTGGAGTTGTTTTTGTTAAATGCTTCCGCTATCTCGATGATCTAGAACGCTCCAAATCCCTACATGCAAGTGAAAGATTGTTAGGATTGTGTCCTAATCCAATGTAATAAGTTAATCTACATTATAATGTTTTATCATTTTTCGATCTAATAAAACGATATTATATTACTAATGTGTTGTAGTAATATATCGAATGTAATTTGATATTTATCATTATGTGTATAACCACTGATAGTAGAAATGTAGATCAGAAAGAATTACATTTGATGTGTCCCTGATCAGCTAAGCTTCTTTAAGAAGCGATCAGTATGAGACTAACTCCTTGTGATCACGCTCTACTGAACATAGAAAAGTAAGTGTCGGAGTTATATCATATATATCATCAGGGCGATGGTATTGGACGACCCGATGGTGAGTATGCAGCATAGATGCTGTCATGAGATACTCACAGATCGTAGCTTGTCATTATATCCTAAGACTAAGGAGTCTTTGTGTGCACTATGTAATGAATCTCTAAGTTTGACCTGGTTTAACGTTACATGTAAAAGGGTAGCCATAACGGCTCTGATTGGCTTGGTTATGATTTACATTAGTGAACTCGAAAGACGTCTGAGGGATTTATCACTCATACTCCGATATGGGAAAGATATCCGTTTAGGTCACTTGATGAGTATGACTAAAGGAATAGTATGGCCATGCAGGTGATACCTTTGTACCAGTTTTCAGTCATCTCACATATCAAGAAATAGTGATTGATAAATTGGGATGACGCTTCTATGCCTATTGATCAATCTGGATATCGGTTTGATAAAAGGATAGTGACATGTACGATAACAGGTTAAGTCGAATCGTCGATAATCACGGACGTTGGGTAATCATAATGTCTTGCTAGAGGTCACTTATGATGGAAAGAGTAAAATAGTAATTTTACTAGTCTGCCAACGGGTCCTGAGCCTAGAGGGTCACACACTTTAAGTACAGTATGCAACAAAACAAGATTGGATGGTAATTTGGAGAATCCACTTTTCGATTTAGTCAAATTGAAAACGATTCAGTTGATTTCTGGCCTAGGTTTATTAACCAGGCGGTTGAGTAAATCAAATTAAAGAGATTGGACCGATTTAGTTAAACCATATATTTAGAACTCAATTTAAATGAGTTTTAATTAGGTTTAGCTAAGTGGGCTTAATATCCATTCTTGGTTTTAATTAAGGATGGGGCTTAAGTGTAAATAAGGGTTTTTAAGGGGTTTAATTGTGTATTTAATAATTATTAAAAAACTGATTTTAAGCACATGTTTTAATATCTAAAAACCTTAATAATTTCGGCGTTACTCTTCCTCTCTCTTCTCCCTTTGCCGCCCCTCCTTCTCACAACCTCCATTGGTGTTCTTGCTCGATTCTACACACAACGCTAGTAAGATTGTGTGTAGAAACCTTAGTCAAGGTGCTATGCTTGTGTGGACAACCTAGAGAAGCACATATACTTTATGTTTTGTCGATTTGCAAAGGTAAGAATTGAGATCTGATATTATAATACGCATGTTGATTTTTTCACAATAAGATCCCCAAATCGATTTCCATGGTTAATTTCAGTCCGCTGCATGATATTAATTGTATGGAACCCATGGAAATCCTTCATATTTTATATATTGGAAAAGATTATTAATATATACAGATATTTACAGACTAATACCATTGGACTAGGGCACAAAAAATGCTTACACGTCCATGAATATTGATGATTTGATTTAACCTCTTATCGTTCATGTCACTATCCTTTTTGAAGGAATTTTTTAGGAATCCAATCAATTAATTTCATGCCCATACAAGAAATTAACCTCAAAGTTCCATGTTTAATAAGGATCTTACATGATCATGAATTGGTCATGAGATCTAGGCTAGAATAAACTTTATATATTACCTTGATTCAAAATCTCTTTGTCACTAAATAAGATTCAGTGACATCTAAAGAACGTCCACACAGGAAGAGCAATCCGGGGATACTCACAACGATCCTTACTAGAAGATCGAAGCAAGCAACACGGGGAGGAGGGAGAGAGAGAGAGAGAGAGAGAGAGAGTTTCCTTATTTCTTCAAAGTTCGATTAGGGTTTTGGAAAAATTTTCCTTATTTCTTCAAATCTGAAAATTTATTACTCTTTTTAGGCAATAATTAATTAAATGCCTTAATGAGCTTAAAGCCCAAAGCTTTTAATTAATTAATGTAGAGAAGCCCATTCTGGCTTAGCCCAATCTGGCTAGGCCCTGTATAGCTAAATTAATTAAATCTATTAATTTAGATTATAATTAATTGGTCTAGCTAAACCGTTCTTGATTTCCGGTTTAATCCTAAACCAAAATCGGTCTAATCTGGTTTAATCCAAAACCGGATTTTGTCTCTCTCATGATTCCTGTATATGATTCCATCAGTTTTACTCAACCTTTAGTGTGTGACCCTCTAGGCTCACGACACGTTGGCGGACTGGTAAAATTACCATTTTACCCTTTCCATCATGAGTGGCCTCTAGCAAGACATCATGAATACCCAACGCCTGTGATTATCGAGATTTCGACTTAACCTTGTCGTACATGAATCTATCCTTTTATCCTCTTGATATCTTTCACAACCATGAGGCATAGACAAGTCATCCTCGTTCAATTGTCATGTTTCTTGATCTGAGTCAACTGAAATTGTAACTAATACTCTGTATCGACTGCATGGCCAAGCTATTGTATTTCAGTTGTACTCATCAAGTGGCCTAAACAGATATCTGCTCATACGTCCGTATGAGGGATAAATCCTTCATCGATCTATTGAGTCAACTCATGTAACTTGTGATCGAGCCAGTCACAGCCGTTACTGTAAACTAAGTCAAACTCTTCGCTCATTACATAGTGACCTCAATGATCCTTCCGTCTGAGGATGTGATTTCATGTGCCGACATATGAGTATGTTCATGACTGTGTCTATGT
Source organism: Geranium rotundifolium (assembly GCA_963920655.1). Lineage (NCBI taxonomy): Eukaryota > Viridiplantae > Streptophyta > Magnoliopsida > Geraniales > Geraniaceae > Geranium > Geranium rotundifolium. The sequence goes on along the minus strand of OY987313.1, from coordinate 23,625,047 downwards.
AACATACTCATGATCGGGTCGTCCAATATCACCCCTGTCTGATGATACTATGAACTAGCTCCGGCCCCCTTCTGGCCATGATCAGTAGAGCGTGATCATTTAGAGTTAGCCTCATACCGATCGCTTCTTATGAAGCTATTCTGATCGGGGACTGCTGAAGTAAGATTTTATCTGATATGTAGATCTACTATTATGTGTTGACACATCAATGATACAAATCAAATCATACTTAAGATATTACTTACAACACTTAGTAATATGAATGCCGATTTTATTTCAACTAATAATCTTATTACATGAGTATATTGAAAATACATTGTGCTAGGGCACAAAATCCCAACCGTCTCCCACTTGCCCTAGACCCAATTGGTATTCCAATCTAAACCTATTTCCCTGACATGCTCCTCATGCTTAGGCTGCGGTAGTGCCTTAGTTAAGGGGTCAGCTACATTATCATGCGTTGAAATGTAGCTTACCTCTACTTTTCCTTTATCAACCATCAATCTTATGATGTGATACTTTCTCTCGACGTGCTTGGTCCTGTTGTGAAATCTGGACTCTTTAACGAGTGCTATGGCCCCCGAGTTGTCACACCTTATGCTCACGGGATCAGACGTTCGCGATAGTACATCTAATATTCATAGAAGCTCCTGACCCACACAGCCTCCTTAGCTGCCTCTGACGCAACTATGTATTCCGCCTCCGTGGTGGAGTCGGCTATTGTCGCTTCCTTGAAGCTTTTCCAACTGAAAGCTCCCCCGTTCAAAATGAACACATACCCACCTTGAGACTTGAAGTCATCTGGGTCTGTCTGAAATCTAGCATCAACATATCCAATGACGCTTAGTTCTCCTTCTATCCCGCCATACACTTAGAAGGAGTCCTTTTTTCTCCTCAGATATTTGAGGATACACTTGACGACAGTCCAGTGATCTTGGCCTGGGTTAGACTGAAATCTGCTGGCACAGCTGAGGGCAAACGATACATCATGCCTCGTACAGATCATGGAATATATAATGGATCCTACTGCCGAAGCATACGAGATTCCCTCCATCTTCTTAACCTCATCAGGTGTTTTAGGACACTGATTCTCGTAGAGCTTGATGCCATGTCTTACTGGGAGGTTCCCTTTCTTAGAGTCAAGCATTGAGAATCTTCTCAACACTTTATCTATGTAGGTGCTCTGACTTAGGCCTAAAATTTTCTTGGATCGATCTCTATAGATCCTGATCCCCAAAATGTAAGCGGCCTCTCCTAAGTCCTTCATAGAGAAACACTTCCCTAACCAAGCTTGGTCTCAAGCTAGGTTGGGGCGTTATTTCCCATGACCAGTATGTCGTCGACATACAGCACCAGGAACACTATGTTACTCCCACTGCTCTTCTTGTAGATACAGGGTTCATCTGGATTCCTAATAAACCCGAACTCTTTTACGGCTTCATCGAACCATAAGTTCCAACTCCTGGAAGCTTGCTTCAATCCACAAATGGATCGTTGCAGCTCACACACCTTTTCGGGATGATCTGGATCGACAAAACCTTATGGCTGGATCATATAGACATTCTCCAGCAAATTCCCGTTAAGGAACGCGGTTTTGACGTCCATTTGCCATATCTCGTAATCGAAATATGCTGCAATGGCTAACATCATCCGAATTGCTTAATCATGGCTACTAGCGAAAAGGTCTCATCATAGCCCATGCCTTGGACTTGACGATAACCTTTTTGCAACCTGTCTTGCCTTGTAAGTCTGAGGCTTTCCGTCCATATCTGTCTTTAACTTAAATATCCACTTGCACCCTATGGGTTTTATCCCAGGTATGCTGTCTACTAAGTTCTAGACCTGATTGTCTTTCATGGATTTCATTTCCTCATCCATGCCATCCCGCCATTCTTTGGAGTTGGTACTAGACAAGGCTTGCTGAACTGTTGTGGGATCATCCTGATCCACAATGATCAAGTCATTACCCTCTGTGGCTAAGAAGCCATATCTGACTGTGTTTTGACGAAATCTTTAAGACCTCCTTAGTCCTACAGGAGTTTCTATTAGAATAGGACTCTGATCATTTACCTCATCGGGTACCTCTACATCCTCTGTAGGTTGTTATGTGTCTTCTCGAATTTCTTCAAGAAACACAGGACTCCCTCTAGGATTCTTGGATAAGAATTCTCTTTCCAAGAAAACCCCACCTCGAGCAACAAAATCCTTGTTCTCTTCGGGTTTATAGAAGTAGTGCCCCATGGTTCCCTTTGGGTACCATACAAAGACACACTTATCTACCTTGGGTTCGAGTTTATCACCAAGCATCCTCTTGACGTAAACGTCGCAACCCCCTGATCTTGAGGAAAGACAACTTGGGAGCTTTCCCTTGCCAAACCTCGAATGGAGTGGTCTCCACTGCCTTTGTAGGTGCCTGATTTAAAATGAATACGGCCGTTTCTAGGGAATGGCCCCAGAACCATGTCAAGCAAGGTTCTGTCCTCCGTTCAGAAACACCATTCATCGGAGGGGTTCTTGGCGGAGTTAGTTCCGAGAAAATGTCATTATCCCTTAGGTGACTGAGAAAATATTGATATAGGTACTCGCCACCTCGATCAGAACGAAGTGTCTTTATACTTTTACCAAGCTGGTTCTGTACTTCATTCTGGAATTCTTTAAATTTATCAAAGGACTTCGACTTATGTCTCATTAAATAGACATACCCATAACTACTGAAATCGTCGGTAAAGGTTATGAAGTATCTGAAACCTCTCCTGGCTTATGTGCTCATGGGCCCACACACATCTGAATGTATTAGGCCTAGGAGGTCACTCGCCCTTTCACCTAAGCTGCCCAAAGGCCCATTTGTCAACTTTCCCATAATGCAAGATTCGCATCTCTCGATTGGTGTGAATTGAAACAAACTTAATAGCTCATACTTGTGAAGTGTCGAGACGCGTTTCTCGCCAATATGGCCCAGACAATAGTGCCACATCACTGTTTGGTTTATGTCATCCGACTTCAACCTCTTATTTACGTTATAGTTTGAACTGTAGTTAGAGTTATCAACATTTAAAATGTAGAATCCACAAACCATAGATGCAGTGCCATAAACAATATTATTTCTTGATAAAGTAAATAAACCATTATCTATGGTAAATACAAAACCAAGTTTGTCCAAAATGGATACAATATTCCTACTAAAAGTAGATACACATAACACATCGTCCAAAACTAAAATAAGCCCTGTGGGCATCCTAAGACTAACAGAACCGAAAGCCGTCGTTGACACCGAACTGTTGTCTCCGACTCTCAGATCCCGCTCGCCTTTCCCAAGGAGCTTCTTACTTTCTAGATCCTGCAGATTAACACAAATGTGAGTTTCTGCTCCGGTATCAACTACCCGTGTATCAGAGAAAGTAACGTTAAGATTATACTCAACAACGTAAATACCTGATCCAGATCCTGAAGGGTGTCCTCCCTTCTGCAAGCTCTTCACATATTCCTTGTGCGGCCTACAATCCTTTTTCAAATGACCTGACTGCTGGCAGTAATAACAGACTACCCCTGAGGTCGAAGTATTCCCTTCGGTTCAAGGAACCGCTTGGATCTTCGGACCCCTGGGTGCCCTTATCTGCCCAGCTAGGTGCATTGAAAACTTACCCTTACCCGCCACTGCTGGTGCCTTGCCCTTGTTGGGATGTCTTGGTGACCTGCCAGTAGGTTTGCCAGCTCTTTTGAATTTGACATTCTTATTGACCATCAGAACCTCATGGGTCTTGCCCTTGAGATTTTTCTCTGCTGTCACGAACATCTCATGCAAGTTCTCTATAGTCTTTTCCATATTATGGAGATTGTAACTTGTGATCACATCTCCATAAACCTTAGGAAGCGACATCAGGACTATATCTGATTTCAGCTGCTCTGTGAAGCTGTGACCTAAATTGGATAAGCAATCAAAGAGCCGCTTCATCTTGAGGACATGTGGGCTCACTGCCTCGCCAGTATTTAGCCTGTTGTAGAATAACTCCCTAAGAGTGTCATATCTTTCGATACGAGCATTCTTCTAGTAATATTCTTTGATCTCCTCCGTCATTTCTTTTGGATTTTCCATGAGATGCATAAACTGGTCCTGGGTGTCATTTTCCATGGACCCGACCATGAGGATGCCAACATCTTGTCGGTCGCTAATATATTTGTCATAAGCATTCTTATCGGCCTCGCTGGCATCATCTGCAGGCACTTTTCATGGCTTATCTGTAAGGATATACTCCTGTCTGTCATACAGAAGGGCAAGCTTCAGGTTCCTCTCCCAAACCAGGAAGTTGGTCCCTGACAGCCTGTCATTCGACAGAAGAGACTTTAATGCTTCACTGCCAGAACGTGTTGAATTGGGTTGCGACGGTGCCATTAATCTACACATGAAAATAAATTCAATCAGATTCTTAATTAAGTTGAAGTGAGAGATATTTTATTATGAACATTTCTTATTCTTATGTCTAAATCTAAACCAAGATCTCCGCATACCCAAAACTGAAGTGAGTTAATCTCATCGCCCCAGTTTTGGACATTGGAGTAGGGCAATCCAATCCTTTCACAAAACCATATGATTCTTGGCTAGGGCTTATACATTATATGTATACAGCATTTCCCTATATCTGATACCCTGGCTCAAATCATCTGAGAATCACAGCCAAGTCAACCATTTTTCAACGCATGGTCCAATCTGCATGGTTACTACGCTAATGCGCACACACCCATGCAAGATTCTCCATCTTCTATTAGAACCCATTCTCATGGATCCACGTTAATCGTATCCACTCATCGGTCTGTGAACTAATCGAAGTGATGAAAAGTGGGCGGTATCTAGCTTGACTTGAAATTATTTGTCGTTTAAATGTTCATTCTCACTGGATCATTACTTTATCTTAATTTGAAATTATCATCTACAAATCCATGTAGAGATATTTTCAATTCCGGTTTACATGTGCGTGATTAACTTATTATTATTAATGTTTACACATGTGGGTGATGATCTAATTAACATGAACTTATGAAAATTAAATCATACATTCAACCATATATTCATAAACATAAAGGTAAACTTGCTTTAGCTAACCCGCTAACTCTATTGGAATAAACTAAAACTTATACTAGGTCTTGTCTTTCCTCATTCTCCTAGACTCCCACTGGCTCCACGCCTCCTTGGGATTACCGTCCTTCTCTTCGGTTCTTCTCGTCTTGGAATTACATAATTACATTTAATTAAAAATAATTGTGACTCACAGGTCACAATTAAATTACAATCAAATAAGCAACTTGCAGGTTTCAAACCGAAATTAAATTCTAAATTCGAGCTAACTTAGCAATCATATTGCAAACACCGTGTTATCAAACAATCATGTTGTCAAACAAGCATGTTATCAAAAAAACATATTAATTCCAATTTTATCTTGATTTAAATCATAAAATACGGTTTATCGAAACCGTTATTTTGAACCGGTTAATTTATGATTTAAATCGGTTCACGCCCTGGTTTATCGAAACCAAACCGGTCTGAAATTTTAATTAAATATCGCTGAAAATTCTTGATTTTTCTGGGTTGGTTCTGACCCGAATCCTTTCCGGTTTGACCGAACCAAAATTGACCAGAGGGCCAATTAGGGTTCGGCCAAACCCTAGCCGGGAGGGCTGGCCGCTCCATGATTGACCAGCCCGTGAGGGCTGGCCGTGGCGGGCCGCCTGGACGGTTAGGTCAGGTCGTGGGCTTCCCCTTGCCGGAGCCGAGAGGCTCGGCTAGATCTACCACAGGCAGATCTGGTAAGCCTTCCCTTTCCGGCCGGCCGGCCTGGGGCTTGGCCGGGGTTAGCCTCTCGGCTAGCCACGGCCTCCCGCGGGTCTCGACCGTGATCTAATTCGATCAAACTTTAATTTTCAGCAACAATGAAATAAATTCCAGCAATTAATTCATTAACCAAAAACGATAGAATTTACAATTTTAATTTCACAACACCGAAATAAATTGCAAAATTAAATCTAACCTATCATACTTGAAGACAATAATCACGTGTAACCAAGGCTCTGATACCACTGAAGAACTTTTTTAGGGTTCCAATCAATTAACTATATGCCCATACAAGAAATTAACCTCAAAGTTTCATGTTTAATAAGGATCTTACATGATCATGTATTGATCATGAGATCTAGGCTAGAATAAAATTTATATATTACCTTGATTCAAAATCTCTTTGTCACTAAATAAGATTAAGTGACCTCTAAAGAACGTTCACACATGAAAACCAATCTGGGGATACTCACAACGATCCTGAAAATTAAAGGGGGAGGGGCCGGTCGGCAAAGAAAGAGAGAGAGATTAGGATTTTGGAAAAAATTTCCTTATTTCTTCAAATCTGAAAATTTCTCTTTTATAACTCTTTTTAGGGAATAATTAATTAAAGGCTTTAATGGGCTTAAAGCCCAAAGCTTTTATTTAATTAATGTAGAGAAGCCCATTCTGGCCTAGCCTAATCTGGCTAGGGCCCGTTTAGCTAAATTAATCAAATCTATTTATTTATATTATAATTAATTGGTCCAACTAAACTGTTCTTGATTTCCGATTTAATCCTAAACCGAAATTGGTCTAATCCGATTTAATCCAAAACCGGATTTTGTCTCTCTCATTATTCCTCTATATGATTTCATCTGTTTTACTCAACCTTTACTGTGTGACCCTCTAGGCTCACAACACGTTGGCGGACTGGTAAAATTACCATTTTACCATTTCCATCATGAGTGGCCTCTAGCAAGACATCATGATTACCCAACGCTTGTGATTATCGAGATTTCGACTTAACCTTGTCGTACATGAATCTATCCTTTTATCCTTTTGATATCTTTGACAACCATGAGGCATAGACAAGTCATCCTCGTTCAATTTTCCTGTTTCTTGATCTGAGTCAACTGAATTGTAACTCATACTCTGTATCGACTTCAATGCCATGCTAATATATTTCAGTTGTACTCATCAAGTGGCCTAAAAAGATATCTGCTCATACGTCTGTATGAGGGATAAATCTTTCAGCGATCTATTGAGTCAACTCATGTAACTTGTGATCGAGCCAATCATAGTCGTTATTGTAACCCTTTTACAGGAGACGTTAGACTGAGTCAAACTCGTCACTCATTACATAGTGACCTCAATGATCCTTCTGTCTGAGGATGTGATTTCATGTGCCGACATATGAGTATGTTCCTGACTGTGTCTATGTAACATACTCATGATCGGGTCGTCCTATATCACCCCTGTCTGGTGATACTATGACCTAACTTGGGCCCCCTTCTGGCCATGCTCAGTAGAGCGTGATCATTTAGAGTTAGCCTCAAACCGATCGCTTCTTATGAAGCTATTTTGATCGGGGACTGTTTAAGTAAGATTTTATCTGAGCTGTAGATCTACTATTATGTGTTGACACATCAATGATACAAATCAAATCATACTTAAGATATTACTACAACACTTAGTAATATGAATGCTGATTTTGTTTCAACTAATAATCTTATTACATGAGTAGATTGAAAATATATTGTGCTAGGGCATAACATTTCAACACTTTTATCATACTAATATCTAGATTGATCAAAATGCATAGAACCGTCATCCTTATTTATCAATCACTGTTTCTTGACGTGTGAGACGACTGAAAACTGATACTAAATATCTTCTGCATGGCCATGCGATTTCCTTCAGTCATACTCATCAAGTGGCCTAAACATATATCATTCCCATACTGGAGTATGGGAGATTAATTCCTCAGCCGTCTTTCGAGTTCGCTTATGCAACTCATAACTAAGCCAAACAAAGCCCTTACGGCTACCCATTTGCAGGTAATGTTAGACTAGGTCAAACTTAGAGATTCATCACATAGTGATCGCAAAGACTCCTTAGTCTAAGGATATAATGACAAGCTACGATATGTGAGTATGCTTATGACAGTATCTATGTCGCATACTGACCATCGGGTCGTCCAATATCATCTCCCTGATGATATTTATGATCTAACTCCGTCACTACCTTGCCATGATCAGTAGAGCGTGATCATTAAGAGTTAGCCTCATACTGATCAGGGATGCATTAAATGTCATTCATTCTGATCTGCAGTTCTACTATTAGTGATGACACACATAATGATACATATCAAATTACATCTAATATATTACTATAACACATTAGTAATATGATGCCGATTTATTTGTTCGTAAAGATGATAAAACATTATAACTGTAGGTAACTTTTACATTGTACTAGGGCACAACTCTAACATAATCTACTAGAATTATGTGTGAAGCTTGAGAGAGGAGGAGGGAGGCTCTGTCATTTCTAGAGAGAAAGAAGAAGATGAAAATGAAGAAGTGTGTTGTGTGAATTATATGGTTTTTCTTGGTTTTAGACAAATGATGGTAATTAGATGGGCCACCATTTGACCTCTCCCAACCACACAATTGGATTAAGATAAGCTCTTCTAGTCATCATCCATTAACCAAGATTAGTGGACAAAGGGACCCTACCTTTGTGCCACTTTTTGCCTTATTGGGCCGGCCACATAGGGCCTCATGAGCCGAAGCTCAAATGATTCGGCCATGTGGTCCCGTGCCGAGTCCAAATATTATCCAACCCTATTCTCGAACTTATCGCACAAAGTCCAACACGACATCGACGAAAGACCTAGTCTTTCTCAATTCGCAAACCACATTCACTTACACATACCCATGGCCCAAAACGCCCAGTTTCGCTCCTGCCTCGTCTCTCGAGAATCGCTGACCTTTTCTTGTCTCTCAAAATCCATACCCTATGTGAGTGACCCTTTAGGCTCATGCCACCGTTGGCAGATCGGCGTAAAATTTCATTTTACCCGATCCATTAAAAGTGGCCTCTAGTAAGACGTTATGATTACCCAAAGTGCATGATGATCGATGATTCGACTTAACCTCGTGTAGTACATGTCACTATCCTTTTATCGCCTGGTATCTAGATTGATCATAAGGCATAGATGCGTCACCCTTATTTAACCAATCTTTGTTTCTTGATCTATGAGATGACTAATACTTATAACATGTATCAATGGCATGGCCATGCACTCCCTTCATTCAATCTCCATCAAGTGGCCTAAACATGTACTTATGCCATACCGTTGTATGAGGGACAAATCCCTTAGCCGCCTTTCGTATCACTCATGCAGTCCGTCCCCGTGTCAATCATGTCCGTTATGATTTTCCTATTACGAACGGCGTTAGGAACAAGTCTACTCCGGATATTTACTGCATAGCGATCACAAAGACTCCTCGGTCTAAGGATACAACAACAAGCTACCACAATTGAATGTGTTCATGACTGTATCTAGCAACACCATTCAGATCGGATCGTCCAATATCACTTCCCAAGTGATATCTATTATCTAATTCCGAGATCCCATTCCAATGGAAAATAGAACTATATCATAAAGAATCATCCTCAAATGGGTCGCTTCATCGAAGCACATTTGACCAGGGACCCGTTAACTGTGCTCCGTACAGATATATGGTTCTACTACTTTGGTTGACATATATCAGATCATACTTAACATATTACTTCAAGACATAAGTAATACAATGCCGATTTTATTCATTAGAAACGATGATCAATATTTACAGACTAATACAATTGGACTAGGGCACACAACGCTAACAATGTGAATCATGCCTAATGGGTAAAATGACAAAGGCACTTTTCAAGGGTTTAGGTGAAAGGGCGAGTGACTTGTTAGGTCTTATACATTCCGATGTATATGGACCCATGAGTACTTAGGCCATAAGGGGTTTTAATTACTTCATCACGTTTACTAGTGATTTCAATATATTTGGTTATATTCCAGATGGTCTAAGGAGGTCTGAAAGATCTCGTCATGTTCCTGTCAGATATGGCTTCCTAGCCACTGAAGGAAATGACTTTATAGTTGTGGATTATGATGATCCAGCAACCTTTCGACAAGACTTGGCTAGTATCGACTCCGATAAATAACAGGAAATCATGAAAGAGGAGATGAAATTCATGTATGATAGTCAAGTCTGGAACTTGGTTGATCAAACCCCTGGGATAAAACCCATCGGTTGTAAGTGGGTCTATAAGCTAAAGACCGACATGGATGGAAAGCCTCAGACCTATAAAGCTAGGTTGGTTGCAAAAGATTATTTTCATATTGAAGGTCTAGATTATGATGAAACCTCATTACTATTAGCAATGGTCAAATCGATCCGGATTATTCTTTCCATAGCTGCATACCACGACTATGAGATATGACAGATGGTTGTCAAAACCGCTTTCCTTAAAAAGAACTTACAAGAGGATGTGTATATGACACAGCCTGAGGGTTTTGTCGATCCAAAGATTCCCGGAAAGATATGTAAGCTGCAAAGATCCATTTATGGATTAAAGCATGCTTCACGGAGTTGGAATTTTCGTTTTGATGAAGTTGTAATAAAATTCGGCTTTATCAAGAATGAAGATGAACCTTGTGTTTACAAGAAAGCGAGTGGGAGTAATATAGTATTCCTGGTGCTTTATGTCGATGACATACTACTCACCGGGAATGACATCCCGACCTTGCTTAGCACCAAAGCTTGGTTAGGGAAGTGCTTCTCGATGAAGGATTTAGGAGATGCAACATTCATTTTGGGCATCAAGATCTATAAAGATCGTTCCAAAAGGATTTTGGGCCAAAATCAAAGCACTTACATAGATAAAGTATCGAGAAGATTTTCAATACTTGAATCTAAGAAAGGATACATACCCATGTGTCATGGCATTAAGCTCAGCAAGACACAGTGTCCTAATACACCTAATGACCTAAGCATGATGAGTAAGATCCCATATGCTTCGGTTGTAGGATCTATCATGTATGCCATGATATGCACATGATCGGATGTCTCGTTCGCGCTCAATTGTGCTAGCAGATTTTAGTCTAACCCTGGCAAAGAACACTGAACTGCTATCAAGACCATCCTCAAATATTTGAGGAGGACTAAGGACGTTATCGGAGATGTTATCGGACAACCTGATGGTGAGTATGCAGCATAGATGATGTCATGAGCATACTCACATATCATACCTTGTCATTATATCCTAAGACCAAGGAGTCTTTGTGATCACTATGTGATGAATCTCTAAGTTTGACCTAGTCTAACGTTACCTGTAAAAGGGTAGCCAGGGAAAACCAGTTCGATTTCAATTATTTAATTTAATTTTCAGGTTCGGTTCGGTTTCGATAAACTAGGGTAAACCAGTTCAATTTCAATTAATTAATGTAATTTTCAGTTCCAGTCTGGTTTCGATAAACCAGGGTAACCATTTCAATTTCAATTAATTAATTTAAACCGTCCGGTTTCGATAAACTGGAAAAAAAAAATTCCACACTTAAGAAAGATAAAATTTGGAATTAATTTGTTGTTTGATAAACATGATGTATGATTACATGATGTTTGACAATATATTGTATTCAAGAAACAGTGATTGGTAAATAAGGATGACAACTCAATGTCTTTTGATCAATCTGGATATCGGGTGATAAAAGGATAGTGACATGTACGATAAGAGGTTAAATCGAATCATCGATAATCACGGACGTTGGGTAATCATAATGTCTTGCTAGAGGCCACTTATGATGGAAAGGGCAAAATTGTAATTTTGCCAGTCTGCCAACGGGTCGTAAGTTTAGAGGGTCACTTTAAGCAAGGTATATAGAAAAAGGACTTGGAGAGTCAGTATAAGAGAAGTAAGAGATTTCGGCTGATCCAGATGTGGAGTGAGTCACACAAGCTGTGAAGCACTTCACACAACATGTGAAGCACTTCACAAGACGTGAAGCACTTCACAAGACGTCAAGCACTTTACACAAGACGTGAAGCACTTCACACAATGTGTGAAGCACTTCACAAGATCGGATTGGGCCATAAAGCCTTCTTGTTTTAATTAATTATATTTAATTATTAAAACAAGATAAAAGGTAGATGAATGTGATTTACTAAGGAAAACCCTAATTCATTTTCCCTAAGTGTCGTCCCTATCTTCTTCTCTAGTATGGTCAGCACCAACGGCCGACCAGGTTGCTTGCGGACAACTATGGCAGCCCTCGCGGGGGACTATGGCTGCTACCGCGGGCGACCAGGGTCAACCCAGCGGGCGACCATGGCAGCCCTCGCGGGAGACCATTGTTGCTGCCGCGGGCGACCATGGCAGCTCTCACGGGCGACCATGGTTGCTGCCGCGGGCGACCTAGGTCGGGCCAGTTTTGTCTGACCAGTGTCGGGCCAGTTTTGTCTGACCAGTCTAAATCTTGACGGTTTGCGAGAAAATTTTAAACCCAAAAAATTTTGATTTTCAGATCCGATTCGGTTTTGATAAACCAGTGTAAACAAGTTCAATTTCAATTAATTAATTTAATTTTCAGATTCTGTTCGGTTTCGATAAACTAGGGTAAACCAGTTCAATTTCAATTAATTAATTTAATTTTCAGATCCGGTTTGGTTTCGATAAACCAGGGTAAACCATTTCAATTTTAATTAATTTAAACTGTCCGGTTTCGATAAACCAGAAAAAAAAAATTTCACACTTAAGAAAGATAAAATTTGGAATCAATTTGTTGTTTGATAAACATGATGTTTGACAACATATTGTATTCCACATGATGTATAGCTAAGCCCCCTAGACTTGTATGATTTTAATTTCAGTTTTCCAACCTGCGAGTTGTAAAGTTTTGGGTTGTGATAAATACGACTTGTGTGTCGTGATTATTTGTATTTATTTATTTTTTTTAAATATGTAATTACGAAGAGCGACGCAAGATACAAGTCAAGAATGAGATTCGAAGGCTGGAGGGGACTCGAAGCCAGTGGGAGTCCACAAGGATGGAGCAAGCCTGGATCTTGAAGACCTAGTCTTTAGGATTAGTTTTGCTAGAATCCTAGGATCCTTAGGATGGGGCTTTGCTATACATTTTCTATTTACATTTATATATTGTGAAAATATAAATCTATGGATAATTTTATATACATTAGTTTATGTGTGTTTAGCTATCACCCACATGCGAAGATTAAAACCGGAATTTAATCAGACTTGCATGTAATTGGTTAAGGAATCATCTTTGCATGGATTTGCAATTGATGATTCCAGTTAAGATTGTATCGATATACAATCAGGCCGTAATAATTCACTTGTTCGCAATTCATAGAGGAGAAGTCTGGATGAGTTAGGTAGTTCTATGTGGATGTGTGTGCCTCCGCGTAGTAGCCACATTAGTTCTAACCATAGTCGAAGCTTGGTAGACTTGTCTACGATGTCAACTAGGGCTGACCTAGGGTATCAGAATAGGGTATGTTGTGTACTTTTAAGTACAAACCCTAGCCAGGAATTACATGGACTTGTAATTGGATGTATTCCTACCTTGGTTCTCTCAGTTGGAGCGGTGAGCCTTCGTTCACTTCAATTGAGGGTATGCGAGGATCCTAGTTTTGATTCTAAGTTTAGAATCAGACAAGTGTTTATAACTAAATCTCCCACTTTAATTTTAATTAAATACAGATTAAAATTTCTTTTACCATGTAGAACAAAGTGGCAAACACAACACAAGGAAGTAATAGCGCATTGAGAGTCCTGATTGAGAAGGACATGATCAAGGCGTGAATTACTTAGACTAGCATAGAAACTTGAGGCTTGTACTCAAGCATGAACGCAAGTAGTATATCCTTACCCAGGAACTACCTGTTGAGCCACCGCTGAACGCCTCTAGGGCACTAAGGATACTTATCAAAAGTTCCTTAGTGACCAAATCGACGTGTCATGCATTATGATGGGTTGTATGGTGCCATTTGTAAAAGGGTATGCGTTACCTGTAAAAGGGTAGCCATAAGAGCTTTGATTGGTTTAGTTATGAGTTGCATGAGTGAACTAGAAAGACGGCTAAGGGATTTATCCCTCATACTCCGGTATGGGAAGATATCCGTTTAGGCCACTTGATGAGTATGGTTGAAAGAAATTGCATGGTCATCCGGGATAAAAGGATAGTGACATGTACGATAAGAGGTTAAATCGAATCACCGATAATCACGGACGTAGGGTAATCATAATGTCTTGCTAGAGGCCACTTATGATGGAAAGGGCAAAATGGTAATTTTGCCAGTCTGCCAAAGGGTCGTGAGCCTAGAGGGTCACACACTTTAAGCAAGGTATATAGCAAAAAAACTTGGAGAGTCAGTATAAGAGAAGTAAGAGATTTCACAATACGTGAAGCACTTCACAAGACGTGAAGCACTTCACACAAGACGTGAAGCACTTCACACAGGACGCGAAGCATTTCACAAGATGTGATGCACTTCACAAGGCGTGAAGCACTTCACAAGATCAGATTGGGCCATAAAGCCTTCTTGTTTTAATTAATTATATTTAATTATTAAAACAAGATAAAAGGGAGATGAATGTGATTTACTAAAAAAACCTAATTCATTTTCCCTAAGTGTCGTCCCTTCTTCTTCTTCTTCTTTATTCTTTGCTTATTTCTTCATAACAATACTAGCAAAAATTGTTTTGAAGAATCTTTGAGAACCAAAGAGCCTTGCTTGTGTGGACGATCTAGAGAACACATATCTTTGTCTTTGTGATTCGAAAGGTATAATTTTAAATCTGAATTTTCATGTATTTGCTGGAATTTTTATTACAAGATGATCTTCATGTCGAAATCCGTGGTTATTTTATTGTCCGCTGCAGGAAATTAATTCTATGGAACTCGTGGATTTCCTTCACTGATGACTTCAAATCTCATGCAGGATATGTCTTTGTGTTGAACGGTGGAGCATTTAGCTGGAAGAGCTTCAAGCAAGCCACGACTGCCGATTCTACAACGGAGGCTGAGTATATAGCTGATGCGGAAGCAGGTAAGGGGGTCGTATGGATTAGATGCAATGTCGCGAGCGTCTGATCCGGTAAGCTTGTTGTGTGACAAGACGGGGGGGGGGGCATAGTACTTGCTCAATAGCCTAGATTTCACATCAAATCCAAACATATACGCAGAAAATATCACATTATCAGAGAGTTCGTTGATAAAGGTAACGGGGAGAATACATATGTTCCGACTGAAGATAATATGGTCGATCCCTTAACAAAGGCTCTACCGCAGTCTAAGCATGAGAGACATGTGAAGTCTATGGGAATAGATTGGAATTTACATTAAAACTAGGGGCAAGTGGGAGATTGTTAGAGTTGTGCCCTAGCCAAATTTTAAGTTATCCATATTATGTAATGTTTTATCATCTTTCAGAATAAATAAAACGACATTGTATTACTAATGTGTTGTAGTAATATATTATATGTGATTTGATAAGTATCATTATGCGTGTCATCACAAATAGTAGAACTACATATCTTAAAAAATCATATTTAATGGGTCCCTGCACAATTAAGCTTCATCAGAAGCGACAAGTATATGGATAACTCTATATGATCATGCTCTACTGATCATGGCAAGGTGAATGCCGGAGTTAGATCATAGATATCATTCATGGAATGATATTGGACGACCCGATAATGAGTATGTAGCATGGATGTTGTCATGAGCATACTCACATATCGTAGTTTTTCATTGTATCCTTAGACCAATAAGTTTTTGTGGTTACTAAGTCATCAATTTCTAAGTTTGACGGTGCCTAACATTATTTGTAAGAGGGTAACTATAAGGGCTCTGATTGGCGTAGTTATGGGTTACATGAGTGAATACAAAAGGCGGCTAAGGGACTTATCCCTCATACTCCAGTATGAGAATGATATCTGTTTGGGCCACTTGATGAGTATGACTGAAAAAAACAGTGATTGATTAAATAAGGATGACGGTTCTATACCTTATGATCAATCAAGATATCGAGTGATAAAAGGATAGACACATAGACGATAAGAGGTTAAATCGAATCATCGATAATCATGGACGTTGGGTATGATAGCATTTTTGTGCCCTAGTCCAATTGCTAGTAGTCTATAAATGTCTATGTATAATTATCATCGTTTGTAATAAATAAAACGGCTTTGTATTACTTAGGTGTTGAAGTAATATGTTAAGCATGATCTGATTTATGACCACTAAAGTAGTAGAACCATAAATCTGTACGGATCACAGTTAACGAGTCCCTGGTCAATATACGCTTCAATAGAAGCGACTAGTATGAGGATGGTTCTTAATGACGTAGTTCTACTTGTCATAGGGATGAGGGATCCCGGAATCATATCATAGATATCATGAGGTGATTGATATCGGACGACCCGCTTTGAATAGTTTTCGTAGATTAAGCCATGAACATATTCAAATGCAATAGCTTTTCACGATGTCCTTAGACCAAGAAGTCTTTGTGATCGCTATGCAATGTACGTGCGGCTTTAACTTGCGCCTAACGCTTTCCGTAAGAGGATTGCAATAACGGGCATGATTGGGTGGCGGAACGGATTGCTTGAGTGACACGAAAGATGGCTAAGGGATTTATCCCTCGTACTACGGTATGGGAAAGATATCCGTTAAAGGCCTCTTGATCGAGAGTGACATAGAGAAAGAGCATGGCCATGCCAGTGATACGGGTTATCAGTTCTCAGCCATCTCACATATCAAGTAACAATGATTGATTAAACAAGGATGACGACTCTATGCCTTGTGATCAATCAGGATGTCTAGAGATAATAGGATAGTGACTTGTACGCACAAGGTTAAATCGAATCATCGATCATCATGCACCTTGGGTAATCATAACGTCTTACTAGAGACCACTTATGATGGATTGGACAAGAGAGATCTTTTGCGCCGATCTGCCAACGGTGGCATGAGCCTGGAGGGTCACACACATACAAGACGGATAACTTGAGACAAGGAAACCTTAACGTTTCTTGAGGAGCAATACATGGACAAAACTGAAGGTTTTGGGCCATGGGTTTGGTTTGAGAGAATAATTAGCGAATCGAGAAAACTTAGATTTTTCGTCGATGTCGCGTCGGACTTTGTTTGATAAGTAACGACAAATACGGTCGGGCGACTTTTGGACACGGCACGAAACCACATGGGCGAGCCCATTGGGCTCGGCCCATGAGATCACGTGACCGGCCCAACAAGGGCCCATTTTGGGCCCAATAAGCCCAACATGGCCGGCCACCTTGGTGGGTCCAAGGGTGGGGCCACACACACCATGCTTAGTTGGTGATTGTTGATTAAGAGGTGAGTGGTTTAAGGGGTATGGGTAATGACACCTTTAACCCATGCTTTCACCTTTTAGACCCATGCTTATGAGATTGATGAAGTAGAGAAATATCTTGTAATTAATTACACACTCTTATAACTCACAACCTCTCCCTCTCCTTGTGGCCGGCCACCCCTATTGCTCTCTCTCTCTCTCTTTTGCTCTCTTGTTCTTCACTTAATTGTTCTAGTAGGCATTAAGTGAAGGATCTTGAAGATCATCCCCTTGGTGTGGACTTGCTTTAGAGAAGAAGACCTTATAGTTCTTCTTTATTGATTCAACAAAAACCTAAAGGTAAATTTCTTGTGGAATAGATTTTGCTTTGAGATTTAACGGTTCATGTTCTTAGACAAGGTTTGGAGTTGCTTTTGTTAAATGCTTCCGCTATCTCAATGATCTAGAACGCTCCAAAACCCAACAAGGTAATCATAATGTCTTGCTAGAGGCCACTTATGATGGAAAGGGCAAAATGATAGTTTTCTGCCGGTCTGCCAACGGGTCGTGAGCCTAGAGGGTCATAGACTTTAATTAAGGTATATAGAAAAAGGACTTGTAAAGTCAGTATAAGAGAATTAAGAAAATCGGAAGAATTCGCCTTTTAGTTTAAGCTAAACCGAAGTGAATTAAATGATTTCCGACCTAGGTTTTAAACCAGTCGGTTGAGGAAATTTGTTTGAGAGGGAATGAGATGATCTAGGTAAACTACTTAATTAGAACCCAATCTTAATTGGTTTAATTAGGTGGATTTCTAAAATGATCCTAAGGCCTATTTTTAATTATAATTACTTATAATAAATTAGAGGAAAAGGGGTAAAAATCTGTTTTTTTTTTCTAAAAACCGATCCCACCCCCCTTATTTTTCTCCCCAATTGTCGATTCCTCCCTCCCGCATTAGCCGAACCTCCCTCTTCTTCTCATCAATTAGTTTTTGTTTCTTCTTCGATTGATTCCTAGCTAGAATAGTTGAAGAAACTTTGAGAGAAAAAGTGCCTTATTTGTGTGGACTTAAAAGAGAACATAATTCCTATTGTGTTTTGGTGATTTCGATCAACAAAAAGGTAAATTTTCATATTGTTCTTCATCCCTTACTTGCTGAAATTCTCATAGCATGAAAATCGTTCATAGTATAGTTTGAATTCTTCGGTTAATTTGCTTCTGCTTGCATGAAATTAACTGATTTGGAACCCGAGAAATTCCTTCAGTAGGGAGAGGCTTAGGTTAGAAGACCTTCACGGGTTGACCATGACTGCTTGAAGGTTCCTTTATAGGAACGTCCTAAGTGAGCATGGGTGACTCGACGAATGTCGAGACCGCTTCCACAACATGGGTTGGCCACCCTTCATGGAGCAGTTCCAACCCACGTATTGGACCCTGACGCTGGAGTAACTCGTGACTTTTTCAAGAGTCGAGGGATGAGTCAAGAAGATTGTCTTCTGCCTCTGTGGCACAAGGTATATGTTAGGAGAGGACGATCTCACTCATCTTTGGATTGAAGGGAGATGCCCCGAACGACCTGAAGATCCGAGGGGACAAGCGTGCATGCTTGTAGCCTCTCCTAACCAATGATGGAGCTTTCCTCTGATATTATGTTAACTTTAATGAATCTTTATTTAATAATTGATATTGTTTTTGTAAAATACAATTAGCGAAAATCCTTGGATATAGAAATAAATATAATCTAAATAGAAAGTTGATGTGAGTGACAGAGTTGATCTAGGTCTGCATGACTAATGACATTTTGCAAAAGGAGGTGATGAGGATGCAGGTAAAGGACTTAACGAAGTTGTTGACATGTAATTTAAGGAAGGACAAATGGGCTTTCTCGAGAGTATACTCGTTGTCATAAATGATGCAACATGTGATATGCTCTTTGAAATTCTGATCAGCTAGTCGTGCAAGATGCCACACACAATATTACGCAGGATGCTATAACGTTGTGTCTGACTTCTTGCGTAGATAATGCAGGACAGTAAATATAAAGCTATAGGTAATGACACAGCAGATTGTTTACCCAGTTCGATGCAACGTCACCTACGTCTGGGGGCTCTCAGCAGTGCAATCTATCTCATTGTCTCCCCCTAAATCCAAGAACGTCTTGATTCCACTCTTCGAGCAATCGCCTTGCTCTGTCTTCTTCAAGCTTGGTGGTTGCGTGCAGTCAATACTCACGACTTCAGTAAACCCTCAATCACCTAACTCTCTATAGTTATGTGATACACAATATCCTAAGCTCAATCTGCAATTTCTCAGCCCACAAACCTTCACGTCTAAGAACCTTGCAAATTGTTGCTAGGAATCAAATAAAGAACCACACGATTGCTAAGGGGTAGCCTGAGCTTTTATAGCAATCGAGGATGAGTACTAACCCTAAAGGGTTTCCTCTTAATCGCCGTCTTTCTCCTTTTCAGATTAGGAGTCGTTCTGCAATTTCCTAATCGTCTTCTTGCTTTTCTGCCGAATCTGCACTTTCCTGATTTCTGTCGATCAGGATGTTTGCCGAGACGCTGTCAACAATGTTACACAAGATGTCGTAGAAGATGCTTCGACATTCTTTGTAACATGTCTCTTCAGTTCCTTTAAAATTTAGCCAATCTCTAAAACCGTCGTAACTACAATCTCCCCCTTTGGCTATTTTTAAGGAAAGCATTCTTTGTCGCATTCTGCGTCGCATTTGTCGTCTCGTCGATCGGCAGTCTTGTGTCGCGCGTATCATCGCGTCGTCTCTATCTTTTCTTGTATCATCGCGCGATATCTATACTTTAACTCTTACTCCCCCTTGCTGGCTCAAAAAGAGCCAAAGTTTAAACAAATATTGTAACAAATTCGGGAAATAAGCAAAATAACCAAACATAACTCACACTTGCTCTCAATCAGCTGTCGAGAGTAAGTGTGATACATTGTTCACCAAACATTACAAAAATAAAATTGTTCAGTAGTTCGAGAATCAGAAAGTTCATGAAATTTAAATAGAGCTGCTGCTGGAACTTGCAGTCTCTTCTTCTGTGGCTTCAGTGGAGGCTTCTTTGGTAACTTCTTCTGGATCATTAGGCAGAGAGGTTGTGTCATCATCTTCGGAGCCCGGAGGAGACATGGATTTCAGCAGGTTGGCGCAGTGTGTTCGGCGCTGGGAGAGATGCTTCAGGGCTGTCTTCAAATTGACAATGTCCTCGTCAAGCACGGCTATCTCTCGTTGAAGCATAACTGCATCCCTGCTGGTGGTCTTGGTTAGAGGGGCGGCACTTGTGGCTCGACTGGTCTTTGCCTTGGTTTCTGGCCTGACAAGATCAGGAGCATGCTTTCCCTCACACAACTTGTGGCTCACCACAATCAGTCCTCCTCTTTTGCCAACCTTATCCGATGTTTTCAACACTCCGGGGTGTTGATGTACAAGCAGTTCAGAGATAAGGGATGGAAAGGCAATGGGAATTTTCACAGCAAGTGATCTAGCATGGCGAATAAGATGATCAATCACAAATTGCCCAAAGTCAAGTTTAGATCCAGTACCTATTTGGTAGATCAGTATTGCCAGCTCGGGTTTGATAGATAATGCGTGGGTCGAGGGAGCCCAATTTGCTACTCCAATCCGGAAGAGAATGGAGTACTTGGAAGTAAGATCTGATGCTGCCACAGTGCCTTTGGTCGGCCATGTTCTGCTTTTATCTCCGGTAATCTCTCGGAGGACTTTGTTTAGGTCGGGTGGTGGCATAGATCGAACCCGCTTCCTTCCCAGGAAGTCATTGATAATGTCAGAGGAGATGTTGAAGCGAATGCCTCTGACGTATACCATCTCAAACTCCGGATCATCTAGAGTCCCAAACCCAGTAGGCAGATTTGCAATGAATTCTTTAACTAAGAGGGAATAGTGATTACTTATGTTTGTGACGGTTCTCATTAATTCTGCCTTCTCCAGGAGCTGTACAATGGCCTCTAGTCCAAGCAGCTCCGATGACAGTGTCTTTTCCGGGTACGCCGTTCTTTGAAACACAAACTCCCACCGTCTCGCACCGTCTGCTGAGTGAAACGACACATTGTCATAGGGGACACTCGACGTGTTCTTGACCATCTTAAGGATCTTGTTCTTCTTTTCATCCTTGGCAGTAACCTCCTCTACTTCATCATCAGTTGCTTCATCTATCAATCTCCTTGTGGAGATCACTCTCTTCCCTTTTTCTTTGGCATACATCTTTTTCTTTTTGTTGCTGGGACCTCCAGCATCCTTGACCTCCTTCCTTTTCCTCGTTTCTTTTAGTTTTCCAACCATAACAGCCAAACTTTCATTTTCTTCTAGAACTTTTTTCTTCAGGGATGACAACATTGTGTGTGTCATCTCAGCAGCTTCTTCCGTGACATCTTCTTTGGCATCCAGAAGATTTTCTTCTGTGTTGTTGGTGGTGGTATCCTTGTCCTTCTCAGCTTCTTCCAGATCGGTCTCTCCGTTTCTGGTTTCTTCTTTCTCATCTTCTTCCTCGGCTTCTTTCGAGTCAGCGATTTCTTCCTCTACTACAACCTTTTCTGTGGCTTTCGTCATGACATTTGTTCCTCCTTCTTCTTCTCTTTCTCCTTCAGCAATACGTTCCAACCCATGACTGACTGGGGTCAAGTCCTCCTTTTCTCCTTCCGGATTTATCAGTTCCTCTACCACACCTTCTTGAGGTGGGTCCTGGTTTTCCAGTAATGATTCCAACAAATCACTGTTCCTAGAGGTATCGGCGGAGAAATCATTACCTGGGATATTTGTTGGTGTTGGAACTGCGACGATTTGCATGGAGGCTTCTCGACTTTCCTGGCAAAGATCAGTCTCCCTTTCTGGCCCAGTTAGGTCAGACATGGAGAATGCAGAGCTTCCGGTTCGAGACTTTTTGGGAACTCGAGTAAAGACTGGCATTGGGGCTTTCTCCGGTGAAGCATCCTTGGGGATTTCTTCTGACTTCTTCAGGGTTTTTGGCCCTTTAATCCGAACTCCATGCTTGTTCGTTTTTGCTTTGCTGCTCTTGGCTTCTGCTTTCTTTGATTCGGAGGCCTTCTTAGGAGCTATCGTGCTTCGAGTTTTCACCATTCTTGTGTAGGTTGTGAGATTTGCAGAGTGTGAATGGTGAAGGAGAT
This sequence comes from Geranium rotundifolium, assembly GCA_963920655.1. Lineage (NCBI taxonomy): Eukaryota > Viridiplantae > Streptophyta > Magnoliopsida > Geraniales > Geraniaceae > Geranium > Geranium rotundifolium. The sequence continues at coordinate 23,602,673 of OY987313.1, read as the reverse complement.
GAGAGCAAACACTAGAAGGGGCAGACTAGGTTTAGATTTTGAAAAAAAAATTGATTCAAATCTTTTAACGTCTGAACGTATCTCTTTCTTTTATATGGGGTTTTGGTATGCTTGGCCCAATGACATGCGTTGGATTTTTAGACCGGTTCATGAAGAGGCACCAACCAACTCCTCTCAATCGTTTCTGCAACTTCTTATTGTTCGTTGATGGTGCACAGACCGAGTGATGATCTGAGATCCTCAAATCTGGTCGCATCTAATGCCTTTGTGAAAATATCAACAAGTTGTTTTTCCGTAGGGATGTGCTCTAGGATGATCTCTTATCTTCGACCAATTCTCGAATGAAGTGGTGTCTAATATCAATGTGTTTGGTCTTACTGTGTTGGACAGGATTTTTGGAGATGTTGATGGCACTGACATTATCACAATATAAAGTCATGGCTTCCTATCTGACATTGTATTCGACTAACATCTGCTTCATCCATAGTAGCTGTGTGCAGCTACTCCCAGCAGCAATATACTCCGATTCGGCAGTGGAAAGGGCAACACAGTTTTGCTTCTTACTAAACCATGATATGAGGTTGTTGCCAAGGAAGAAGCATCCTCCAGATGTGCTTTTCCTATCCGATGTGTTTCCAGCCCAATCGGCATCACAATACCCCACCAAGGTAGAGGATGTGTCGAATGAGTATAATAAACCCAAGTCTGTAGTCCCAGAGACATATCTTATAATTCTTTTAACTTGGGATAGATGACTAACCTTAGGATTAGCTTGATATCTTGCACAAACTCCTACAGAGTAGGCGATATCTGGTCGACTTGCAGTAAGGTAGAAAAGACTACCAATGATGCTTCTGTACAGGTGTTGGTCGACGGCTTCTCCTGGATCATCTTTAGTTAGCTTGACATGTGTAGCTGCTGGTGTCCTTTTATGTAAAGCTTTCTCTAGCCCAAACTTCTTGACAATATTCTTCGCATATTTGCTCTGAGATATGAAGATGCTATCTTTTAGTTGTTTGATTTGGAAGCCTAGAAAATAGGTAAGCTCTCCCACCAAGCTCATCTCGAATTCTGATTGCATCTGTTGAATAAATATCTCTACCATCTTGCTTGACATCCCTGCAAAAACAATGTCATCGACATAGATTTGAGCTATCATTAAATTCCCGTCTTTATTCTTCACAAATAGGGTCTTGTCGACTCCCCCTCTAGAGTAGCCGCTTTGGATGAGGAATTTTGTGAGCCTTTCATACCAAGCCCTTGCTGCTTGTTTCAACACATAAAGAGCTTTCTTGAGTTTATACACATGATCAGGATAATGCGGGTCAACAAATCCTTTGGGTTGTGACACATATACTTCTTCATTGAGGTCCCCATTCAGGAACGCACTTTTGACATCCATCTGGTAGAGCTTTATCTGTAGATGGCATGATATCCCTAGCAGGAGACGGATTGCTTCAAGTCTTGCCACAGGAGCTAAGGTCTCATCGAAGTCGACACCCTCAATTTGAGTATACCCTTGAGCAACTAACCTGGCTTTGTTGCGAGTGATGTTGCCAAGCTCATCGGATTTGTTCTTGAAGATCCATTTAGTGCCTATGATGTTTCCTTCACTTGGTTTGGGCACCAGTTCCCACACCTGGTTTTTCTCAAATTGAATCAGCTCTTCTTGCATAGCATTGACCCAGTACTCATCATTGATGGCTTCATTGATGTTTTTGGGTTATGTCTTTGAAACGAAGCAAATATTGCCTATAATCTCGTTGTTGTCTTCAGGAGTTTTTGATCGAGTCTGTATGCCTTCATTCAGGTCTCCAATTACTCCAGAGATAGGATGATTAGTCTGGACTTTTCGTGAGGGATTTTTGTTGCTAGTTTCAGGAACTACTTCGTCACGATCGATATTTGGACCAGCATCATCATTTTCTGGTTTGCTGTTGGCATCTTCTCTGACATCGGTAATAACATTCTTCCTGACATTGTTGGGAGGATAGGCTCCGTCGCGTCTTCTGAGGCATCTTCGCAGTCATCATTAACAACAACATTGATTGATTCCATCATGGTTTTGGTTCGTTTGTTGAAGACTCGGTATGCGCGACTATTCCTTGAGTAGCCAAGGAAGATGCCTTCATCGCTTTTTGGGTCAAGCTTTCGACGAGGCTCTCTATCAGCCAGAATATAACAAGTGGAGCCAAAGATATGGAAGTACTTAACATTGGGCTTTCTCCCCCTCCATATTTCATAATGAGTTACTGACATACCTGGTCGGAGAGTGACTCGATTGTGGATATGGCAAGCTGTGTTAAGTGTTTCTGCCCAAAAGTGAGTTTGTATGTCCTTAGCTAGCATCATAACTCTAGCCATCTCCTGAAGAGTTCTGTTCTTGCGCTCAACAATGCCATTTTGTTGGGGAGTGATTGGTGCTGAGAATTCATGAGCTATCCCTTCTGAATTGCAGAAGTCTGCAAACTTGCTATTTTCGAACTCTCGACCATGATCACTTCGAAGGCAGATGATTTTGCCAATTGTCTCTCCTTTTTCTCGTTGGACCTGAATGCATAGATTTTTGAAGATCGAGAAGGTGTCTGATTTGTCACGAGGGAAGTCAACCCAAGTGTATCGTGAGTAATCATCTACACATACAAAGACATATCGTTTTCCTCCAAGGCTTTCAACTTGCATTGGTCCCATGAGGTCAACATGTATCAGCTCAAGTACCCGAGAGGTGGTGATATGTTGTAGCTTCTTGTGTGACATCTTGGTTTGCTTACCAATCTGACATTCTCCGCAGATCTTTCATTCTACTATTTTCAGGTTTGGAATTCCTGTGATTGTCTGCTCTGAGATTGCCTTCTGCATACTTCTAAGATTTAGATGTCCAAACTTTCGGTGCCATAGTTTGGTTTCTTCTGCTTTGGAGACAAGGCACTTGGTCGCTTCGATATGTGTCTCGGGAGACCAGATATAGCAATTATCCGTTGAGCGAACTCCTTGTAGAATATTGACCTGATCGAAGTTTTTAACTATACAGGCTTCTTTAGTGAATTTCACTTCTAAATCCTGATCACAAATCTGACTCATGCTAATCAGGTTTGCCTTAAGTCCTTCTACAAGTAATGCTTCAGTCAGGCAAGTTGCTCCTGGATGCTTGAGCACTCCTTTTCCAATGATTCGAGCTCGAATCCCATCTCCAAACGTAACAAAGCAGTTTGTATATAATTTGAGATTGGGGAGAAACTCTGGAGTACCTGTCATGTGTCGAGAACATCCACTGTCGAGATACCAGTCCTTGTTTGTTGAAGCACTTAAGGATGTCTATGCAACATTAGCTCGATAGACCAGGTTCTTAGGTCTCCATTCAAGGCGGGATGTCTTCGAAGGAGATGAGAGATGCCTTTTATATTTCTTTTGTGGTAGCTGAGCTTGCTTCCTCTCAAGAAGTTGAAAACAAAAAGGTCTGATGTGACCTGGTTGACCACAGTAATGACATATCCATTGATATTGATAAGCTGGTCTTTTGTAGCTTTGTTGTCTGCGTGGAGGATGTCTTCTGGCAGTTACTTGACAAGAACAGGTTGTAGATGATGTTATGGCTTTTGTTGTAGGTCGTCCTGTAGGATGTGTTGGGGCATCCAGCAGTTTCTTGTCAGCCATGGCTTTTTGTGGGATAAACTTTGCCACTGCTGTTGAGGGGACAGCGTGTGTGTACCCTAGTCCCGTCGTATCTTTGGACTGTTTTCCCATTGATAGAATCGTGTCAAGGCTTTATGTGCTAGGATTCATCATCTTTACCGATTTATTCATGAGACTAATTTCTCCATTAAGTCTGGTGATTTCTCGTTTTAGCTCCACGATCGTCTCTAAAAATCTAGACTTGTCGCTGGTAAGACTAATAATCCTTTCACCTTGTTGATCAAGTATCAGAGTTTTCTTGATCCATCTGGTATGCAAGCCTTTGTATGCCTCGACTAGTTGCTCTTTAGTCCAATTCTCATTTAGAGTTGGATCATCATTGATATTGGCAGCATTATCAACATTACATGCAGGAGTAGTAGTAGTAGTGAATGCAACAAAGTGGCTTACCTCTTCAGATCCGCTATCTTCATTGTCATTATCTGATAGGGTGGCATTGTATCCACGTTTTTGTTGTTTGAGGAAATTTGGACATTCTCTACGGAGGTGGCCGAATCCTTCACATTCATGACATTGAAGTCCTTTGTTTTTGTTTTCTTCCCCACTACTGTTTGGTCTGTCAAGACTTCCTCCAGTTTGAGCTTTTTGTGGAGCTTTGTTTCTGGCATTTGCCGTGACATTCCGTCCACCCATTCGACTAAATCTTCTCATGGCTTTGTTGTAATTTTTTGTGAGAAGGGTCATTGTAGCATCGATGTCTTCATCAGAATCGGAATCCTCAGGATCTGGTTGCTTGTGTGTTGAGCTTTTGAAAGCAACTCCTTTGTTCCTTTTGTCGATGTTGGGTAGAGACAACTCATAGGTCATTAGAGACCCCATCAGCTCATCAAATTTCAAGACCTTGAGGTCATGAACTTCCTCAATTGCTGTGATCTTCATCTTAAACCTAGGGCTAAGAGCACACAGGGTTTTTCTTACCAATTTTTCATCTAACATTGGTTCTCCCAGAGAGTAGGATTCATTGGCTAGATCACGAATACGAACATTGAAATCTGCAATTGATTCGTCTTCTTTCATGATGAGGGCTTCGAAGTTGGTAGTCAGGTATTGCAGTTTTTGTTCTCGAACCTTAGTTGTTCCTTCATATGCAACAGCCAGGATGTCCCATGCTGATTTGGCAGTTGTGCATGTGTTGATCAGTCTGAACACGTTTTTGTCAACACCATTGAAGATAGCATTCAGAGCTCGAGAATTTCCCAGTGATTCTTCATCTTCATCATCAGTCCAGTCTTTTTCTGGTTTTGGGCCGATAGGATTGCCATCACTGTCACTGAGTTGTGGTGCATTCCAACCATTGATTACAGCCTTCCATGTCTTGTTGTCTAGTGACTTCATGAAGGCACACATTCGAGCCTTCCAATAGCCATAGTTGCTTCCATCTAGAACAGGTGGTCGATTTATGGATCCTCCTTCTCTGGTATTGTCCATCTTGATCAAAATATTTGTTTAGGACCTTCACCTAAAGCTATAGGTGCCCCCTCTTATACCAATTGAAATTCTGATCAGCTAGTCGTGCAAGATGCCACACACAATGTTACGCAGGATGCTATAACGTTGTGTCTGACTTCTTGCGTAAATAATGCAAGACAGTAAATATAAAGCTATAGGTAATGACATAGCAGATTGTTTACCCAGTTCGGTGCAACGTCACCTACGTCTGGGGGTTCTCAGCAGTGCAATCTATCTCAGGGTCTCCCCCTAAATCCAAGAACGTCTTGATTCCACTCTTCGAGCAATCGCCTTGCTCTGTCTTCTTCAAGTCTTCTTCAAGCTTGGTGGTTGCGTGCAGTCAATACTCACGACTTCTAATAAACCTTCAATCACCTAACTCTCTGTAGTTATGTGATACACAATATCCTAAGCTCAATCTGCAATTTCTCAGCCCGCAAACCTTCACGTCTAAGAACCTTGCAAATTGTTGCTAGGAATCAAATAAAGAACCACACGATTGCTAAGGGGGTAGCCTAAGCTTTTATAGCAATCGAGGATGAGTACTAACCCTAAAGGGTTTCCTCTTAATCGCCGTCTTTCTCCTTTTCAGATTAGGAGTCGTTCTGCAATTTCCTAATCGTCTTCTTGCTTTTCTGCCGAATTTGCACTTTCCTGATTTCTGTCGATCAGGATGTTTGCCGAGACGCTGTCATTACACAAGATGTCGTAGAAGATGCTTCGACATTCTTTGTAACATGTCTCTTCAGTTCCTTTAAAATTTAGCCAATCTTTAAAACCGTCGTAACTACACTCTTAGGTTTGGAAGTTTCCCTTAGAGGCTTGATGGACGATCTGTTAGATTTGTGCCCTAGTCCAGTGTAATAAGTTCATATGTATAGAATGATTTATCATCTTTCGAAGAAATGAAACGGTATTATATTACTGACGTGTTGTAGTAATATATTAGATGTAATTTGATCTATATCATTATGTGTGTCATCACTAATAGTAGAACTATAGATCAGAAAGATTTACATTTAATGTGTGCTTGATCAGTTAAAATTCATTATGAAGCGATCAGTATGAGGCTAACTCTTTATGATCACGCTCTACTGATCATGGCAAGGTAGTGCTGGAGTTAGATCATAGATATCATCAAGGAGATGATATTGGACGGCCCGATAGTCAGTATGTAGCATAGATGATGTCATGAGCATACTCACATATCGTAGTTTTTCATTGTATCCTTAGATCGAGAAGTCTATGTGATTTACTGTGTAGTAAGTATCTAAGTTTGACTCATTCTAACGTTGCATATAAAAGGTAGCCATAAGGGCTTTGATCAGTTTGGGTGTAAGTTACATGAGTGAACTCGAAAAACGGTTAAGGGATTTATTTATCCCTCATACTCTGGTATGGGACTGATATCTCTTTAGGCCACTTGATGAGTATGACTGAAAGATATTGCATGGCCATGCGGGAGATACTTTGTATAAGTTTTCAGTCATCTCAGATATCGAGAAATAGTGATTGATTAAATAAGGATGATGGTTCTATGCCTTATGATCAATCTGGATATCGGGTGATAAAAGGATAATGGCATGGACGATAAGAGGTTAAATCCAATCATTGATATTCATGGACGTTGGGTAATCATAATGTCTTGCTAGAGGCCACTTATGATGGAAAGGGCAAAGTAGTAATTTTGCTAGTCTGCCAACGGATTGTAAGCCTAGAGGGTCACACACATTAAGAAAAGTATAGCAAAAGGGACTTGGATAAGTCAGTGTGAGAGAATTATGAGAATTGAGAATAATACGCCTTTCGGTTTAGTTAAATTGAGGCGAATTGGTGTAAATTAAGAATCGGGTTAAGGTAATTGGATCGGACTACCAAAACTGTTTAGTTAGAACCCAATTTGAATGGGTTTAATTAATGGTCAGCTAAATGGGCTTTAAGTCCATTCTTAGTATTAATTAAAAGATAATTAATATTAATGGATTAAAAATTAGGAAGTTATTTTTCAAAATCAAAAATTAATTATTTAATTTTGGGCTTCAAATTCCCACATTTTTCTCCACCTTTTTGTCCTCTTCCTCCCCCCTTTTTGGCCAACCCAACCTCTTCTCTCTCTCCCTCCATTTTAGCTTCTTCTAAATTTTAGTTTCTAACAAAACAAAAAGAAGAAACCATGAAAGAAAAAGGTTCCTTGCTTGTGTGGATCAACTCTAGAGAATGTACTCTTGTATACTTGGTGATTAGATCAAAAGAAGAAAGGTGTTTTTTTATTTTTCATGAGTTTTTATGTGCTGAAAATTAATTTTCACATGATGATCTTCAAAGTTTTTCATGAATCCATGGTTATAATTGCATGATGTTTATTGTTTAGAAACCATGGATTCATTTAGTGGTATCAGAACCTTGGTTGATATATGATGATGATCTTGAGCATGCTAGGATTAGTTTTCAATTTCTAAAAAAATTCATGTATGTTTATGGAATTAAATGTTGCATGAACATGAAAAAATAATAGATTTTGAGTTGATTTTGAAAGACTAAAAAATTAATTTTTTTGGCTGTTTTGGGTTAGCCATGGCTAACCAGGGTCGAGCCCCTTCGTGGACCATGGAGAGCCCTCAGGCCAACCATGGTCAGCACCAAGGGCCGACCAGGTCGCCTCGGGCTGACCATAGGCGGCTTCAGGCCGACCATGGGCAGAGCCGCGGGTGACCGGGGTCGACCCCTTGGCTCGGCCATGGGAGGCCATAGGGCGCCCATGGCCAAGCCATCGGCCGACCAGATCAGAGGCCCACGGTCACGCCAATGGTTGCCCGCGGGCGACTCGTGGGCAAGCCAGGGTTGGCAAATCAGCCCGGGGGCATGGACCGGTTTTTGGACCGTTTCACGTCCCGAGAATTTCCCCAAAAATTTAATTTTTAGACCTGGTCCGGTTTCGATAAATCGGGGGTAAACCGGTTCAATTTCAACTAATTAATTTAAACCGTCCGGTTTCGATAAACCGGATCCTTTTGACACATTTAAGCAAAATAAAATATGGAATTAATTTTTTGTTTTATAACATAGTGTTTGATGACATAGTGTTTGACAACATGATTGATTTCAACATTATGTGTAGCGTAGCTCGTCTAGATTTCGGTTTTTGCAACCAGTGTAGTTGCTTTGGTTTGTAATTTAATTACGACCTGCGTGTCGTTGTTTTCTTCGTAATTGAATTTATTTAATTGTAATTACAAAAACTGGCGCAAAAAGAAAATCAAGATGGAGTTGGTGGAGTTCTTAAGGAGGCTCGTAGCCAGTGGGAGTTCACGAGGAGAAGACGAGCACAAATCTGAAGATTTAGTTTTTAGGATTTTTTATTCGTTTTTCTTAGTTTTTGACGGCTAGGTTTACATATTTATTTACATTTATGCTTGAATGTATGATTAGTTTAAAATGCATGAGTTTATGTATGTTTAAGCTATCACCCACATGCGAAGATTAAAACCGGAATTTAATCAGACTTGCATGTAATTGGAGTTGGAATCATCTTTGCATCAATGTGTAGTTGATGATTCCAATTAAGATTGTATCGATATACAATCTAGAGAACTCAAAACACTTAATTTGCAAATAATTACAAGTCAAGCGAGATACCACCTAAATCTCAACACTCAGAAGCATTTGAACCTGTGAGTGGGTGCGCCTACGCGTAACATTCACATGGGAGAAGGGCCAGGTGAGTTGGACAATTTAATATGGGTGCGTGCACCTACGCGTAGTAGCCATATTGAATTGGTTCATAGTTGAGTTTTGGTAGACTTGTCTACGATTGTCAGCTAGGGCTGACCTAGGGTTGGAGCTCCTGTCAGTCCCCTAGGGTATAAGGATAGGGTATGCCGTGTGCATTTTATGTACAAACCCTAGCCAGGAATTACATGGACTTGTAATTGGATGAGGTATCCTATCTTGGTGCCATCAGTTGGAGTGGTGAGCCTACGTTCACTTCAATCGAGGGTATGTGAGGGTCCTAGTTCAGATTCTAAAGTTTAGAATCAGAAAAGTGTTTTCAAGTTCAAATCTCCAACTTCAATTTAAATTAATGATGTCCTGCAAGCTTAAGGTTGGAGCTCCTGTCAGTCCCCATGTCTTTAAGATGAAACGTCTTATGGAACACTTGACCAGACTCGGTCATGCTGTGGATAAGGAAATGGTTGCAGACTTTGTGCTGCATTCACTTCCAGATACATATCGTGATTTTGTTGGAAATTACAATATGCATGACATGGATAAGACAGTGACAGAGCTCCAAGGGATGCTCGTGACAGTCGATAGGCTTAGATCAGATGCAAGCAAGCTCAGTCTCCATATGCGCATTAGAGAAGGTAGGAGTTAGAGGTGGGTTGGTGCTTCGGTCAAGAGAAGAGGCTAGCTAGCGTCCCACCTTCCTGTCTTGACTGGTAGGCACAATCCCTTGAATCTATTTCTTGAGCGAAGGAATCGCATAAAAGAATCTCAAGGGCAATACCAAGGAAGTTCTTATGGTCAACAAGCAAGTCAGCTTCAAGAAAGCTGGAGTGGGTAAGGGTAAGGCTCTCATGCACCTGGCATGGAATATAAAGCACCCTACAGGTCCAAAGGTTCAAGTAGCTCCTAAGGCTGATGTGAATCCTAAGGGCACACAGGTTGTATGTTATTATTGCCAGGAACCAGGGCATTAGAAGAGGGATTGTAAAAAACACAAGGAGTATTTGAGGAAGAGTTGTGCTTCCACGTCTTCAGGATTAGGTATTTATGCTATTGAGCTTAATTTCAGTTTATCTACTTCAGATTCTTGAATACTTGATACCAGTATAGAGTCTCACATTTATGTTTATCTACAGGTTCTGGGAAGTAGACGAGATATGGGCAGAGGCGAAGCGGGCCTACGAGTTGGTGATGGCAATCAAGTCTCAACAACTGTTATAGGAACTATTAGTCTCAGTTTTCCCATAGGGCTTGTTTTACATTTCAATAACATTCATTGTGTACCTGTTTTCGCAGAAACATCATTTCTATTTACTTGCTAGACAAGGAAAGATATTGTTTTTCTATTTCTGATGGATTATACAATATTTTTAAAGATAATGTTTGTTATGGAAATGCTTCGTTAGTTGGTGGTTTGTATATTTTAAATACTCAAAACACTGACACAAGTACAAGGCTTAAATCCGATGATTTAAAACAGATTGTATTATGGCATTTTCGTTTAAGGCACATAGGCGAGAAACGCATCTCAACATTGCATAAGTGTGGACTTCTAAGTCCATTTGAATTCGCTTCAATTGAGAGATGTGAATCTTGCCAAATGGGCAAAATGACAAAGGCACCTTTCACGGGTTTAGGTGAAAGGGCGAGCGACTTATAAGGTCTTATACATTCCTATGTATGTGGATCTATGAGTACTCAGGCCAGAAGGGGTTTCAATTACTTCGTCACATTTACTGATGATTTCAGTAGATATGGCTATGTTTACCTAATGAGACATAAGTCTAAAACTTTTGACAAGTTCAAAGAGTTCCATAATGAAGTACAAAACCATCTTGTAAAGAGTGTAAAGGCGTATCGGTCTGACCGGGGTGGCGAATAGTTAGACCAAGAGTTTTACAGTCATTTAAAGGATTGTGGGATCCTCTTTGAATTTACTCCTCCTGGAACGCCTCAATTAAATGGTGTGTCTGAGCGGAGGAACCGGACCTTACTCGATATAGTTCGATCAATGATGAGTCAGGCTGATCTCTCAATCTCATTCTGAAGTTATGCCTTGGAGACGGCTGCATTCATTTTGAGTCGAGCTCCGATAAAGGCAGTGGAAAGTAATCCATACGAAGTATGGAGTGGGAAGAAACACATGTTGTCTTTCCTAAAGATTTGGGGCTGCGAAGCTTATGTCAAGCGTTTGCAAGGCGATAAGCTCGAACCCAAATCAGACAAATATGTCTTTGTAGGGTACCCCAAAGAAACAAGCGGGTACTATTTCTACAAACTCAGCGAGAACAAAGTATTTGTTGCTCGTGGTGGGGTATTTTTGGAAAATAAGTTTATTTCAAAAAGAGCTAGTGGGAGTCCCGTATATCTTGAAGAAATTCGAGAAAAGTATGGAACAGCCTGAAGCAATTCAGGAACCTACTATGCAAGATGTAGATATACAGGAGCCTGAAATGGTCGTAGATGTGGAACCAATCCCTACAGACATTCCAGAAGGTCCAAGAAGGTCGGAAAGATCTCGTCAAACTCCCGTAAGGTATGGCTTTCTAGCCACTGAGGGAAATGACTTGATAGTTGTGGATCATGACGATCCAGCAACCTTTCGACAAGCTTTGGTGATAGCATTTGTGCCCTAGTTCAATTGCTATTAGCCTGTAAACGTCTATGTACATTATCATCGTTTGTAATATATATATAAAACGGCTTTGTATTACTTATGTGTTGAGGTAATATGTTAAGCATGATCTGATTTATGACCACTAAAGTAGTAGAACCATAAATCTGTACGGATCACACTTAACGAGTCCCTGGTCAAAATATGCTTCCTTAGAAGCGACCAGTATGAGGATTGTTCTTAATGACGTAATTCTACTTGTCATAGGGATGAGGGATCCCGGAATCATATCATAGATATCATGAGGTGATTGATATCGGAAAACCCGCTTTGAATAGTGTTTTCATAGATTAAGCCATGAACATATTCAAATGCGATAGCTTATCACGACATCCTTAGACGGAGGAGTCTTTGTGATCACTATGCAATGAACGTGCGGCTTTAACATGCGCCTAACGCTTTCTGTGACAGGATTGCAATAACGGGCATGATTGGGTGGCGGAACGGGTTGCATGAGTAACACGAAAGACGGCTAAGGGATTTATCCCTCATACTACGGTATGGGAAAGATATCCGTTAAAAGACCTCTTGATCGAGACTGACTGAGAGTAAGAGCATGGCCATGCCTATGATACGGGTTATCAGTTCTCAGCCATCTCACATATCAAGTAACAATGATTGATTAAACAAGGGTGACAACTCTATGCCTTGTGATCAATCGGGATATCTAGAGATAATAGGATAGTGACTTGTACGCACAAGGTTAAGTCGAATCATCGATCGTCATGCACCTTGGGTAATCATAATGTCTTACTAGAGACCACTTATGATGGATCGGGCAAGAGCGATCTTTTGCGCCGATCTGCCAACGGTAGCATGAGCCTAGAGGGTCACACACATTCAAGACGGATAAATTGAGACAAGGAAACCTTAACGTTTCTTGAGGAGTAATACATGGACAAAACTGGGGGTTTTGTGCCATGGGTTCGGTTTGAGAGAATAATTAGCGAATCGAGAAAACTGAGTTTTTTTGTCGATGTCGCGTCGGACTTTGTTTGATAAGTAACGACAAAAAGGGTCGGGCGACTTTTGGACACGGCACGAGACCACACGGGCGAGCCCATTGGGCTCGGCACATGAGGTCTCATGGCCGGCCCAAACAAGGGCCCAACAAGCCCTCTTGGCCGGCCCACATGGTGGGTCCATGTGTGGGGGCCACACAACACCATACTTAGTTGGTGATTGTGGATTAAAAGGTGAGTGATTTAAGGGGTATGGGTTAAAGCACATTTAAGCCCATACCAATCACTTTAAGACCCATGCTTATGAGTTGGGTGATGAATTCAAATATGATTCATTGATTCATTACACAAAATATCACAAGACACTCTCTTCTCTCTCTAGTGGTCGGCCACCTCTTTCTCTCTCCTCTAAGTTGCTCTCTTGTTCTTCATTTAATTGTTCTAGTAGGCAATTAAGTGAAGGATCATCAAGATCATCCCCTTGGTGTGGACTTGCTTTAGAGAAGAAGATCCGAAAGTTCTTCTTTATCGATTCAACAAGACTTAAAGGTAAACATCTTGTGGAATAGATTTTGCTTTGGGATTTAATGGTCTATGTTCTTGGACAAGGTTTGGAGTAGATTTTCTTATAATGCTTCCGCTATCTCGACGATCTAGAACGCTCCAAAACCCTACAGTGGTATCAGAGCGTTGGTTACCCTCTTAATCTTTGTCTTGTTGAATTTGTTTCGGTTTTGAGATTATTTGCATGCCAAAATTGTTGATAACATGATTTTAATGCTTTTTGGGATATTTGCATGAAATATGTTATTTTCTAAAAATATACTGAATTTGGAATTTTTCGGAAATTTTTGGATTTGTTGGGTCCGAGAAGAGACTCTCGGGGAGCCGGATCGGAGGTACCGGACGGAGGTCACCGGAGGCAGGTGAGGCCGGCGGTGACCGGGGCCGTCCCCACTCTTGGCCGAGGCCAAGAGTGGCGGCAAGCACAACCAATTTACAAGATAATTTGAGTCAAGTGAGATGCCACCCAAATTCACACCCATGTAGAAACATTTTATCAGTGTCGTGCGCCTTAGCGGAGCATCGATCGAATGGGTTCTAGATGGGAATGGTAAACTTTGTGGGATGTCGTGCGCCTTAGCGGAGCATCTGCACAAAGTTAACTCGTTAGTGAAGGTTGGTTGACTCGACCACGATTCTTGCCCTGCAGTAGAGGTGGGGCATCAGAAGGGTAAGCCGTGTGTTTCTTTGCACATACCCTGACCATGAGTTACACGGGTTGTAATTGGACGGACGTCCTATCTAAATAAGTCAATTGGAGCGGTGCGCCTTAGCGTACTTCAAATGACGAATAAGGGATCTTGGTTTAATGATTCTAAACCTTAGAATCGGGTAAATTTATTCAACTTTTCTGATTAAATTTACTTTCTTCGTGTAGAAATGGCTAGTAATTCAACAAACTCGTCTAATTTGTCGTTGAGGACTATACTCGAAAAGTGTAAACTCAACGGAACAAATTATCTGGACTGGGACAGAAATTTACGACTTGTGTTAAAGTTGGAACGCAGGGAGTACGTCCTTGATAAGGTTATCCCGGTGGAGCCAGCTGCCAACGCAACGAGGGTCGTTAAGGATGCGTACCAGAAACACCTTAGCGACTCTATCGACGTTGCGTGTGTCATGTTGGGCTGCATGGAGGCGGACCTCCAGAAGCAGTTTATGGAGCTATCCCATGATCCGTTTGCAATGTTTGCACAGATCAAGGATATGTTCAAAGAGAAAGTACGTATTGAAAAATACACTGTTCTCCGAGAACTAATTGCCTGCAAGATGTCAGCAGGCAGCTCCGTAAGTCCACACGTCCTACGTAAGAAGGGACATTTCGACCATATGACTAGTATCGGTATGTCTATGGAAAAGGAAATGGCTGCGGATTTTATTCTGCAATCCCTCTCTCATGCATATGGTGGGTTCGTCATGAACTATCACATGCATGATATGGACAAGACCGCGTCGGAGTTGCACAGCATGCTAGTAACTGCCGAGAAGAGCATAAGGGGCAGTTCGCCCAAAAATGTTTTTATGGTCAAGAAGGGACCCAACTTCAAAGCTAGTGGTGGCAAGGGTAAAGGCCCAAAGCACCTGGAAGCAAAGAACAGACGACCATTTGTTCCTAGACCTTCCATGCCCGTACAAGGCAAAGGGAAGGCAAAGGAGTCGGTCTGTTTCCACTGTCAAAAGCCTGGTCATTGGAAGAAAGACTGTCAGCAGCTGAAGGAAGATCAGAAGAAGGGTAGTGGGGCCGCTACTTCATCAGGTATTCCATTAGAGCTATATCTTTCTACAATAAATACCTAAGTACTAGACACTGGAGCTGAGTCTCATGTCTGTGTGGATATGCAGGTGTTACACAGTAGAAGAGATATGGGGGAAAGCGAGGTGGACCTAAGAGTTGGGAACAACGTCAGAGTTGCCGCAACTGCCGTGGGTTCTGTTAACCTTGTTTTGCCCAGTTGGCTTGTAATTGAACTTAATGATGTGTTTTGCGTACCTGCTTTCAGCAGGAATATTATTTCAATTTCTCTTCTTGAAAAAGAAGGTTACTATTTTAATATTAAGAACGGGTTTTTTAATATTATGCGCAACAACATGTTTTATGGCAATGCTCACACTGTTGGAGGTTTATACATATTGAATATGCAAAACCCGAGATCCAACATGCTCTATAATATAAATGCTAAGAGGTTTAATGCTAATGATTTAGACCAAACTCTTATCTGGCATTGTCGTCTAGGTCACATAAATGAGAAACGCATCTCAGCGCTTCATAAGCGCGGACTTCTAAGTTAATTCGAATTCCAAACGATTGATAGATGTGAAACTTGTTTAATGGGCAAGATGACTAAAGCGCCCTTAACTGGTTTAGGTGAAAGGGCAGGTAATCTATTGGGTCTAATACATTCAGACGTGTGTGGACCAATGAGTACACCAGCCAGAGGTGGTTTAGGCTACTTTATCACATTTACTGACGATTTCAGTAGATATGGTTAAGTCTATCTAATGAGAAATAAGTCTGAAGCTTTTGATAAATTCAAAGAGTTTAGGACTGAAGTAGAAAACCAACTCGGAAAGAGTATCAAGACACTCCGTTCTGATCGGGGTGGAGAATACTTATCCGAGGAGTTTCTTAGTTATCTTACTAAAGGTGGAATACTATCTCAGTGGACTCCGCCAAGAACACCGCAACTTAATGGTGTGTCCGAGCGGAGGAATCGGACATTGTTGGATATGGTTCGATCGATGTTAAGTCTCACTGATCTCCCGATCTCCTTCTGGGGTTATGCTCTGCAAACGGCCGCATTCATAATAAACAGGGCTCCGTCGAAAGCAGTGGAAGGGACATCATTCGAGAAATGGTACGGGAAGGAACCCGTTTTGTCCTTCCTAAAAATCTGGGGTTGCGAGGCTTATGTAAAACGGTTGCTTGCAACCAAGCTCGAACCGAGATCAGATAAATGCACTTTCGTCGGATATCCAAAAGAAACAAAAGGATACTACTTCTACAAACCGAGCGAAAATAAAGTTTTTGTCGCTCGAGGTGGGACATTCTTGGAAAAGGAGTTCATTTCCAAGACAGTCAGTGGGAGGGTTGTTCATCTTGATGAAGTTCTAGATGAGATGGTCACTCGGGAACCACTAGACGACCCACCAGAAGAAGTAGAGCTAGAAGTGGTCGTTGAGCAAGAACCAATATCTACAGTTAATGAGGACGGTCCGAGGCGGTCTGAAAGGATAAGTCATGCACCTGTCAGATACGGTTTCATAGTAACTGGAGGTGATGGTTTAGTATTAGTGGACAATGATCCAGCTACCTTTCGAGAGGCCTTGGACGGAACCGACTCTGAGAAATGGCTGGAAGCCATGAGGGAAGAAATACAATCCATGTCAGATAATCAAGTGTGGGACTTGGTGGAACATACCCCTGACGTAAAAGTCATTGGATGTAAATGGATCTTTAAAGTAAAGATAGACATGGATGGCAAACCTCAGACCTATAAAGCAAGACTGGTAGCAAAAGGTTATAGGCAAATCCACGGAATTGACTATGAAGAGACCTTTTCTCCAGTAGCTATGGTCAAATCTATCCGCATTCTACTTGCCGTAGCAGCGTGTCATAACTATGAGATATTGAAAATGGACGTCAAAACCGCCTTCCTCAACGGGAGGTTAGAGCTGAGGATGTTTATATGTCCCAGCCTGAGGGTTTTGAGGATCCAAAGAATAAGAGTTGGGAACAACGTCAGAGTTGCCGCAACTGCCGTGGGTTCTGTTAACCTTGTTTTGCCCAGTGGGCTTGTAATTGAACTTAATGATGTGTTTTGCGTACCTGCTTTCAGCAGGAATATTATTTCAATTTCTCTTCTTGAAAAAGAAGGTTACTATTTTAATATTAAGAACGGGTTTTTTAATATTATGCGCAACAACATGTTTTATGGCAATGCTCACACTGTTGGAGGTTTATACATATTGAATATGCAAAACCCGAGATCCAACATGCTCTATAATATAAATGCTAAGAGGTTTAATGCTAATGATTTAGACCAAACTCTTATCTGGCATTGTCGTCTAGGTCACATAAATGAGAAACGCATCTCAGCGCTTCATAAGCGCGGACTTCTAAGTCAATTCGAATTCCAAACGATTGATAGATGCAAAGCTTGTTTAATGGGCAAGATGACTAAAGCGCCCTTCACTGGTTTAGGTGAAAGGGCAGGTGATCTATTGGGTCTAATACATTAAGACGTATGTGAACCAATGAGTACACCAGCCAGAGGTGGTTTAGGCTTCTTTATCACATTTACTGACGATTTCAGTAGATATGGTTATGTCTATCTCATGAGACATAAGTCCGAAGCTTTTGATAAATTCAAAGAGTTTAGGAGTGAAGTAGAAAACCAACTCGGAAAGAGTATCAAGGCACTCCGTTCTGATAGATAAGGTATTAAGAAGATTCTCAATGCTTGATTCTAAGAACGGATACATACCCATGCGACATGGCATTAAACTCAGCAAGAAACAGTGTCCTAGTATACCTGATGAGTTGAGAAGATGAATAAGATCACATATGCTTTGGTTGTAGGATCTATCACGTATGTCATTATATGCACGAGACTGGAAGTCTCGCTCGCACTCAATTGTACCAGCAGATTCCAATCTAACCCCGACCAATAACACTGGATTGATGTCAAAGGTCATCCTCAAATATTTGAGGAGGACCAAGGATGCATTCCTAGTTTTCGGGGGTAGATAGAGAATTGGCAATCAAATGACCGGTTGATGCTAGTTTTCAGACATATCCATATGACTTCAAAAACTCAGTCATGATATGTTTTTGTGTTGAATGGTGGCGCTTTAAGCTAGAAGAGCGTTAAGCAAGTCACAACTGCCAACTATACAACGGAAGCTGAGTATATAGTTGCAACAAAAGTAGCTAAAGAAGTCGTGTGGGTTAGAAGCTTTCTGGTCGGATTAGACGCAACATCGCGAGCGTCTAATTCGATAAGCTTGTTGTGGGACAACACAGGTGCCGTAGCTATTTCTCAAGAGCCCATATTCTACAACAGATCCAAACATATACTCAGCAGATATCACCTCATCAAAGTTATCACAGATAGAGGTGATGTGGAGATTAAGCACGATTCGACTGATGATAATATGGCAAATCCCTTGACAAAAGCTCAGCCGCAGCCTAGGCATGAGGAACATGCAAGGTCTATGGGAGTAGATCATAACTTAGATTGGAACAAGGGGCAAGTGGGAGATTGTTAGAGTTATGCCCCACTCCAATATAAAAGTGATCTACATATGTAATGTTTTATAATCTTTCCGAATAAATAAATCGGCATAAATTACTAATTTATTAGATGTAATTTAATCTGTATCATTATGTGTGTCATCACTAATAGTAGAACTACATATCGGAAAGAATTACTTATGTGTGTCATGATCTGCATGAGACCGGATGTTTCGTTCGCACTAAGCTGTGCCATCAGATTTCAGTCTAACCCTGGCCAAGAACACTGGACTGCTATCAAGACCATCCTCAAATATTTGAGGAGGACTAAGGACGCATTCTTAGTGTATGGAGGGAAAGATGAAGAACTAGCAGTCAAGGGATATGTTAATGCTAGTTTTCAGATAGATCCTGATGACTTCAAATCTCAGGCAGGATATGTCTTTGTGTTGAACGGTGGAGCATTCAGCTGGAAAAGCTTCAAGCAAGCAACAATTGTCCATTCTACGACGGAGGCTGAGTATATAGCTGCAGCGGAAGCAGCTAAGGAGGTTGTATGGGTTTGAAACTTTCTAACCGGATTAGATATAATGCCGCGAGCATCTGATCCGGTAAGCTTTTTGTTTGAAAACACGGGGGCCATAGCACTTGCTCAAGAGCCTAGATTCCACAACAGAACCAAGCACATTCATAGAAAATCACACATTATCAGAGAGTACGTTGATAATGGTGATGTGGAGATTGCATATGTTTCGAAGGATGATAACATAATCGATCCCTTGACGAAGCCTCTGTCACGGCCTAAGCATGAGAGGCATGTGAAGTCTATGGGAGTATATTGGAACTTAGGATGGAACTAAGGACAAGTGGGAGATAGTTTGATTTGTGCTCTAGTCCAGTGTAATAAGTTCATCTGTATAGAATGATTTGTTCTCTTGACAAAGCCTCTGTCACGGCCTAAGCATGGGAGGCATGTGAAGTCTATGGGAGTATATTGGAACTTAGGATGGAACTAGGGACAAGTGGGAGATTGTTAGATTTGTGCCCTAGTCCAATGTAATAAGTTCATCTGTATAGAATGATTTATCATCTTTCAAAGAAATAAAACGGCATTATATTACTGATGTGTCATAGTAATATATTAGATGTAATTTGATCTACATCATTATGTGTGTCATCACTAATAGTAAAACTGTAGATCAAAAAGAATTACATTTAATGAGTCCCCGATTAGTTAAGCTTCATTATGAAGCGATCAGTATGAGGCTAACTCTTTATGATCACGCTCTACTGATCATGGCAAGGTAGTGCCCGAGTTAGATCATAGATATCATCAGGGAGATGGTATTGGACGGCCTGATGGTGAGTATGTAGCATATATGTTGTCATGAGCATACTCACATATCGTAGTTTGTCATTGTATCGTTAGACCAAGGAGTCTTTGTGATCATTGTGTAGTAAGCATCTAAGTTTGACTCAGTCTAACGTTGCCTGTAAAAGGGTAGCCATAAGGGTTTTAATCGGCTTAGGTGTAAGTTACATGAGTGAACTCGAAAGACGGCTAAGAGATCTATCACTCATACTGCGGTATGGGATAGATATCTGTTTAGGCCACTTGATGAGTATGACTGAAAGATATTGCATGGTCATGCGGGAGATACTTTGTATCAGTTTTCAGTCATCTCAGATATCGAGAAACAGTGATTGATTAAGTAAGGATGACGGTTTTATGCATTATGATCAATCCGGATATCGGGTGATAAAAGGATAGTGACATGAACGATAAGAGGTTAAAGTGAATCATCGATATTCATGGACGTTATGTAATCATAATGTCTTGGTAGAGGCCACTTATGATGGAAAGGGCAAAATAGTAATTTAGCTAGTCTGCCAACGGATTGTAAGCCTAGAGGGTCACACACTTTAAGCAAGGTATAGCAAAAGGTATTTTCTGATTTTTATGAATATTTATGTGCTGAAAATTGATTCTCACATGATGATCTTCAAAGTTTTTCATGAATCCATGATTATAATTGCATGAGGTTTATTGTTTGGAACCCATGGATTCCTTCACCGATCGTCTTCGATTTGATGTTAGATTGCGGATTAGGGTTTCAATCTAATTCGACGTAATGAAGATAAGAGGATGACATGACATCACACCTTTAATTTAATTTAATTTTATTATATTTGAAAACTTTGTATTAGCTTCTTTTATTTATAGTGATTTTATACGAATTATACTGTACAATTAACCTTGATTTTGTACAACTTTCACTTCAAACAATGAATAGTCTCTAGTTTAAAATGTTACCAAATAAAATCTGGATTTTAGCCTCATACACAGCCAACTAAAAGTATATGGAAGCCCAAAATAGAGATGAACCTTCATGAGAAAACTCACATGCGCCACTGGATATTGGGCCCACCTAATCTTTATTGGGCTTCTAGGTTACCCTATTTCCCATGTGAGTGAGGGGTACTCTTTTGGATTATGGGCTTTGTTTGTCCTTAAGCACCTCTTCTTTGGTTACAAGGTGGTCCTGCTTCCTTTCTGTGGGGTTCAGGCATCACATGAAACTCAACATGGAAGCAGAAACAGTAATAACATGATCCATGAAAGGTGCTCATTCTCAATGGCCAAAACCACATTTGATCTCAAACACAAGGGACAAGTCTCAGTCCCATCACCTTTTTGAGGGTCCCCAGCAACATAGATCAAGACAGAATCAAAAAGTACAAGCATGCATACAATTACAACCTGGTAAAAAGAGTAAAAACATTTGCCTAATCATAGAATTTACATTATTCTCCTGCTAAATACCATAATTTTGTCCTCTGAATTGTCTGTTACTATTCACATGTGATGATTCTGTAATTGAGACTATAGCATCTTCAAGATGGTTTACCCCAAATTGGAAACAAAGACCAAACATCACAATTCAGAGCCCTCATCATAGGATTCATGAGAAATGAGTAGATAATACTACTGTGAATAGAAAGCATGCCTACTGAAAACACAATCACAACATTTTGAATGATGTTAATGGGGGGATGATATCAATCTCTTCAAGGAACTGATATTCAATAAATACATGGCATTTCAGAAGAAACCACCCAACCCCCATGAAACCCTACTACATGCTAAAAGATACTAATCTGACAACTTACAATGAGCTAATTCATCAAAAGCAAGGCGTCGTTCGTGCTTTAGTCCTTAGCAGGACATGGCATTGCTACAAAATAAACTCTAGTGATAGTTGTTAGAGAAGTTAGTAGTCATGGCCTAAACAGTCCGCTTAGGGAATAACTATGGGATAGAATCATGGAAAAATCAAAGGCAGCTACTAAAGTGACCTAGTTCTTGGAGAACCGTTTCCATGGATGGCCTCTCGGTGGGAGACTCGTGAGTGCAGATCAAAGCAATCTTTGCGAGCTTAGCTGCCTCGTATTCAAAGAACCTGCCATGGAGATGTGGGTCGACGAATTCCTGGAATCTGCATGACTCGGCGCCAGCCCTAAGTGAGCTGGTCACCTTCTGCTTCCCTGACAAGACTTGGAAAACAAGAACTCCAAAAGCATAAACGTCGCTTTTCTCTGTGAACTTGCCATTGTACTCAGGAGCTAAGTAACCCATGGCAGCACTGGCCTTGAGAGACGAGAAGACAATGTCGTTTGTAAGAAGGTTGTGCAGGCCAGACTCCGCCAGCAATGGGTTGAATCGCTGGTCTATGAGGACCTTCTTTGCTGATAAGTTTCGATGAACAAGTGAAGGCTTGTTTATTTTGTACCCGTGCAAAAAAGATATACCTGATTACGACAGAGAAAAACAAACCTAATTATAGTAACATTCAATTACCTCAACTTATGTCTTAGTTTCAATCCTCGTTCTATCTTCACTATTTTATACAGATGATAAAAAGAAGAGAACGAACCTTTGGCAATGCCCTTGACAATGGAAACTCTGGTTGACCATTCAAGAACTTGGCCTTCACCATCTTTCATGTCAAGATACTGCAGCAAATTTCCATTGGGCACGTAGTCATAAATGAGAAAGCACTCCCCGCGACCCCTTGAACAGCAGAATCCTCTCAACCTCACCAAATTCTCATGCCTTAACGAGGTCAAACTGTTGAGTCCCTTTAAGAACTCGGATTCCTCAGACTTGCAGCTACTTTTAGTCATGCTTTTAATGGCAACAGCCGATCCATCCCTTAGTATTCCCTTAAAGGTGGCAGAGAAGCTGCTCTTACCCAACAAATTCGCCTCTGAGAAGTACTGTGTGGCCGTCTCAACCTCATCCAAATTGAACCTAAAGCTCTGCAGAACTTCTTGGGTGAACACACTGAGCTTCTGGCCATCAGCTAGAGGGTCCCAACCATGGGAGTACTCGAGGCTGATGAGAGGAGAGCCTCTTTTCCTCTGGACTTCTTTGCTCTGGTCAGTACTAAGCCGGTTATCAGAAACATTGAACGAAGTGTTCAGCTTCTGCTTCCTGCGGCGATATTGTGTGACGGCAAGAACTCCAACTACTACCAATGCAAGTGACACAACTATTGTGCCAATAGCAGCAGAAGCTTGTCGGGATCTAGACTTGTTTGAGCAGAGTGTTTGGTTGCAAGTAGCCTGCACATTAGCAGTCTCTGGGATGGCTTTTGGTCCGTAAGCTTCAGGTCTCCTAGGATCAACAAGATCTTCAGCACTGCAAGCTTCCAAGGACATGAAATCAACCCCACACAGTCTTAGATTGTTTTCATACTGGAAGCCCTCATTCAATCTCTTCAAAGCTGCATCAAATGCGAAGTGAAATCAGAACTAGCAAACTAAATGAAAGCCATATGGAAGTTGAAAAACACATACCAGGAGGCACATTGCCAGAGAGGGTATTGTTCCGGACATCCAGGACTACCAGCAAAGGAGAATTGGCTAGCTTTGTAGGGATCGAACCAAAGAGATGATTAAAGCTCAAGTCAAGCCTCACTAACATATCCAAATCACCTAAACTGGCAGGGATTGCACCAGTTAGCTTATTGGACTGGAGAGCTACAACACTAAGCTTTGTCAAAAACCCAAGCTGTCGGGGTATGCTTCCTGTCAGCTGATTATAACATAGCTGCAAAACTGTGAAGCAAAAACCAAAGTTTGAGACTCTTAGAAAGAAATAAAAAGCATGGGAAATGTAGCAAAAAGAGAGCAAAATCAAATCATTTTTCATTGATTCAGTTCTACATTTAATCTGAGCCTGAGACATAACCCATATCTCTCACTAGAACAGCAAAGTTCAAAAATGATTAATCTTACATGTTTGGTGCTGAGAAAAAAAACAAAATAAATTATATGGTGTTTGGTTTGTGTTGATTTCCAAAAATGGGAATTAATAGTATTAAGGAGAAGTATAGATCCAGATTATTTTACATTAATTTTCTCAGCAACCAAAACAAGGCAAGAACAATTACTCTCCCATCACTATCGCATTAAAATCTTTGGTTGAAATCTTCGAGAATAAATACAAGCAAAACAAGAAATAATCACAAGAAAGAATTAATAAACACAAGATAGACCAGCAAAGAAAAAACAAGAGATTAAATAATGAAAGTTCAAATCTTTCGCCAAACCCACCAAATAAAACAGGAAAAGCTCAAATCTTTGTATAAAACCCATCACTGACCTTGCAAGCTCTGCATGTTAGCAAGCTGGGAAGGAATGTCCCCAGAGAGATTGTTGACATTGAGATACAAATCGGTGAGCTGAGTCAAGTTCCCAATCTCTGTGGGTATCTCCCCGAAGAGAGCATTGTAATGCAAGTAAAGACCCGTCAGCTGCTTGAGCTCAGCCACCGCCGGAGAGATCTTTCCGGCGAGCCCTTTGCCTTGCAACGAAATGTTGGCCACTTGACCATTCTCGTTGCACCCTATTCCTTCAAAAGATCCATCACAAGGGTCGCCATTGGCTGTCCATGAAGAGAGGTAGTGTTTTTCAGGATCTAGAGCGGTCTTGATGTCCATGATAGCTCTCAGCTCTGAGCTTGCAGAGACCCATGCCAGGCTTGAAGCAACAACAAGACCGAGGGAGAGCACAAATGCTGCAAAACCCATGTTTGCTTCTTGATTTTGTTTCTGGGTCTAAACTTAAAATGTTGTTCTCTGGTTTGTTTGGTTCTTGAGCTAACAATCTCAGATGAAGAAAGAGAGCTCTTTTCTCTCACAAACTTCTTGAATTGTGTCTCTATTTTGATCCTTAAAAAAGGTAGAAAATGAGACGGTGACTATTTGTGAGGAGGGAGCATGAGGCTTCATGGAGATGAGCCGCATGTTATCGTAAGGGAATGACTGTGATTGGTCCTCCACATTCCCACTGCAAAGTTTGGCTAAGGTAACAAGTAAAGGGTGACGAACACCCAGTTATGTTACGTTTCAAATATAATACCTTAATTTTTTAATTTTTATTTAGAATACACAAAGATTAAATAAACGACACTTAACCCAACGTCTGTTAAATCTAACTGATTTGGTATGTCAAAAAAGTTTAAAATGCCCTCAATAGTTTTGGTATGTTAAACCATTCTGATTGATTCAATTGATATGATTATGAAAGGACTATTTTACTCATAATTGAATACCTAATTTAACTAATAAATTGACGGCAAATTTGACTTTTCACTTACACAATTAATAATCATAATTCTTTAATAATTAAATACATATATTATCATTAATTATATTATTAATAATTATCTTAATAAAACCCTAATTAACCGTAATATATGTATTTAATTATTAAATAATTATTATTATTAATTGTGTAAGTGAAAAGTCAAATTTGCCCTTAATTTATTAGTTAAATTGGGTATTCGATTAGGGGAAAATAGTCATTTCATAATCATATCAATTGAAGTAATCAGACTGGTTTAACAGACCAAAACTATTGAGGGGATTTTAGACTTTTTGACATATCAAATCAGTTAGATTTAACAGACGTTGGCCTAAGTGTCGCTTAATTAATCTTTGTGTATTCCAAATAAAAATTTTAGAAGTTGTGGTATTAAATTTGAAACGTGACATGATTGGGTGTAATCAACTGTCATATTACCCTGTAAGTTAAGTTGGTTTTTGTTAATTATATTAAAGTTCTTACTTAATAAGAATTTAGATGTGAACAAAAGAGTAGCTTTGGTGGTGTCCATTTCATGCCATGAATGTTTTGTACAATCGTAATATAGTACATTGGAATAGCAGTACCATTCTCTTTAACCATCACAACGATCGTCCACATGATTTCTGTCATTATTAAGACTCAAATATCAGCATCACTCATAAATCATAACATCTCAGATCTTCCTTCATATATGGGCATGCTCTTGCACAACACTATGATTCTCTAAATAATAGTTGAGAGAGAGAGAGGTCATGCCATAAAATGTTAATATTTTGTAGATAAAAGAATAATGTGTGATAAATTATTGAGGAAAAAAAACTAGGTTGCAATTGGGTTAATTAATGGTAATGGTACTGGTCCAAGAGATGGAAGATTCCACACACACAGATACATTCAAAATTCAAAAAACAAAGAGAAGTTGAGAGAGAAAGAGAAATGGGTCTAATATTTATACAAGCCATTGCTGCCACTCACTGTCAAGTCTTCTGGGTAGCTGGTGATTGGTCCCAGAGTCAAAAGAAATATATATAAATAATAAACAGTTGAGATCAAATGTGGTGCTGTACACTGTAGGTACCGTGTGCTACACTCTGAATGTGATCAGATGAGTTGAGAAAAAATTGAAAATATAATACGGTTGTTTGTTTGGGTGGAGGTTGAAATGGGCGTGTTCTTTTTGGTTCTGACACAACACTATATGAGTCTGCTCTGTCTTCACTCTACGCATCTCTCTCTCTCTCTCTCTCTGTCTTTACCTTCTTGTTTACTTCCCCAATTTAATGCCTCCCACCAATTCCTATTTTCTCTTTTACAAAGGAAAATTATTTTAAACAGGACGGACGGACGGACGGATTTGACTCATCTTGACTTCACCCAATGACAACTCTTTTCTTTATTTCCCCCAACTCACTTCACCTTTCATCAGATATGATATGATACACGCGTTACTTTTCGGTTACGTGAGTTTTTCAATTTATCAGGACATCTCCAACCATGTATCTAAATATGTAAATTTTTACATATTTGAAGACTATATTCTCCAACGCAGGTATCCAAATATGCATATTTGCTACAGTGAGTCTTCAAATTTAAATACACACTATTGCAATCTCCAAAAGTGAATAAATGGGTGTTAAGTGAAATGCTATTATTTTTTTTATTTATGAGTGTAATAAATGGGTATCTAAATTTATTTTTATTCATGAGTGTAATTTATGTGTATTTTTTTAAAAGAAATTAATTAATCTATTTAATTTGATTGTAAATTGAATATATAAAAATTATTGTATTATAACTTCATTTGTAATTTATTTTGCAAAATATACTTTTCATTAGAATCGACGACAAACAATGATTTTAAATAAAAATTCGACAACAAACATAGATTTTCAATTACAATAATAAATAAACGAACACAATTAGTTTTCTTATTTACTAAGAAGATCGAAATATTGACTAAAATTACTCGTTGGGATGAGTTTACTAACACGTAGAATTAATTTTGTTTTATTCGATGTGTTATTTTTAATATTTTATTATATAAAATTTTGATTATTATATGACATTTATTTTTAGTAAATTAATGTATATATTTAAATAATTTATTAGAATTAAAATTATATAAATATAATATGTAAAATTATTAAATAATAAAAGTAATATTTGATGTGACGTATAGAGATAATTTTGGAGATTGGGTTGGAGAGAAATAGATATATAGACTCAATCATTGGGTAATAATTTTTGGATATATGGATATAGCATTGGAGATGGCCTTAGGGATACATTTTTTGTTTCAATTCGTGTAAAAAGTATGACTTTGTATCATTTTACCTAACACGATTAAAATAAATAGAAAATATATTGTTGGAGGTAAGTTTCTTTTTAAATATCGAAATTGCCTTGGCATTTGAAAACTTAAAAGAGTAAAAGACACAAAATAATATTCAAGAATCACTAAAACACATTTAACTACCACGTGTTTTAAAATGGACAGTGAGCTACACTCAAAAATTATTAATTAACATATAGCATCTACCGTTAAGATTTTGGATAGAATATATTAAAATTTTAAGTAAAAAGACGAAAATGCTCATGGCCGGACTTCAAATTTCCAAAATCATGTCATTGTGAGGATTTTTGTTGTTTCTTGGCTCAACCTTCACCGATCTCATCTCCGACCTCGGAACAACTTCGCAAGTCGTCCTCGCCTCCTCGCCATTGACCAGAGACTCGTTGTGGTCGTCGCTGGAGATTCTCACCGGAGAAATTGAACCGTCGCCGGAGCCGGTTCGTAGCAACTTCAAAACATTTGAAACCTTACTCATCACGAGACATACTGAAATTCTGTTGTAAAGAAAACTTCCGGTGAACCTCCGGCGAAGCTCCGACATGGGTTTTTTCTACATCTCTTTCTGTTTTTTAGGATGGGAAGGACAAGGGAAGGTCGTTTCCGGAGTTGTGCGCTGCAGATTTATGATATCGGCCGCCTATAAACTGCCTCCGGCAAGACTATGTCTCGTCCCTATTTTTTGAAGAAGCCCTCCGGTGACCTCCTTTCTTCTATTGATCATCTTTTCTTTATTCTCATGTTGCAATGGATGTTGCACAAACAGTGTAAAGTAGATCAGAAAAATACAAGTAAGCCCGCCAACCATGTTTAATCCTACTACATATGCATCTGTCATCACCAATCCACACCAGTCCCTCTTGTGCATATGCCTCAAAAGTTCTCAGGCTCTGTTTTTTGAATTTCTTCCGGGAAATACCTCTGACGAGCTCCTGGCGAGTTGCTGGTTTATCCCTTTTACCAGCAACTCAATTACAAGCTCCTTACCAACAAGTGTTTTATTGGAATACTATTATGAGAGGGCGCTGAAGGTGCTGCGAACCGGCTCCAGCGACGGTTCAATTTCTCCGGCGACGACCACGGCGAGTCTCCGGTCAATGGTGAGGAGGCGAGGACGACCAGCGAAGTTGTTCCGAGGTCGGAGATGAGGTCGGTGAAGGTTGAGCCAAGAAACAACCAAAATCCTCACAACGGCATGATTTTGAAAATTTGAAGTATGGCCAGGGGCATTTTCGTCTTCTTACTTAAAATTTTAACATATTTCATCCAAAATTCTAATGGCATGTGCTATCTGTCAATTAATGATCTCTGGGTGTAGCTCACTATCCATTTTGAAACATGTGGTAGTTAAGTGTCTTTTGGTGATTCTTGGGTGTGGTTTTGTGTCTTTTACCCAACTTAAAATATAGAAATTCCATGCTTTGACATTTCTCCAGTGAGACAACAATTGCTCCCATGTTAGCCAAATTAGAAACTACAAATCAAAAATTCATTAAGGAAAATAGAGAGATAATTGTCCAAATATGAATAAAAACGGGCCAGATTTGGATGGGATTTAGCCAAACCCGCACTCGTTATGAGCGGTACTCGTCCCGCAAAAATCTATTAGGTACAGGTTTTATCTGAAATTCGCCTATATTAATTTAGGGGTAAAAGACACAAAACCACACCCAAGAATCACCAAAATACACTTAACTACCCTGTGTTTCAAAATGGACAGTGAGCTACACCCAGAGATCATTAATTAACAGATAGCACCTGCCGTTAGAATTTTGGATGGAATCTGTTAAAATTTGAAGTAAAAAACGCAACTCTTGGTTCTCACCTAAATATGCCTCTATATAAGAGACTACTCAATGAATAAATACAAAACTTTCAATCTCTATATGGTATCAGAGTATGTCGATTTGCGTCTCTCCGTTTTTTTCACAAAACCACAACTTTAATTATAAATTCATAGCTTATCCCCATTAATGGCTAATGATTTATTTTCACTCCTACAAAACTCTTACGAAACCACAAAACCATTTGCAATTATTGCCCTTTCATATACTACAAAATTCTTCCAAACCCACAAAACCCTTAGCAAATGTTTTCCTTTCACATATCACAAAACCTTACGAAACCACAATTTTTTGCAATTGTTTCGCTTTCACACATCACAAAACCCACTCGTACCAAAACTTAACAAACTTCAAATCACGGCTACACTTGAAAGATTTGATTGTTTTCAAATTCATAGATGGGTCTCATCCTCCTGGATGCAGCACGTCGCTTTGGCATACCACTTTGTCCATGAACAAGTACAACGGGGCACATTCCGGGTTTCATATGTCTCCACCGATGACCAGCTTGCCGATGTCTTGACAAAACCCTTACTTCGACCATGCTTTGACTCTTTGATCTACAAGCTTGATATTTCCCGAAGGCCGATCAATTTGCGGGGGATGTTGGAGTTCCCGGGATCTCAAGCACAGCGAAAGCAGCGAATATTAACCGAGAACCCGCCACATGAACGTTTGCAATAAATAGATGAATCATAAGAACGAGGAAAGATCCGATCTTTTTCCCCTCATAGCGTGAAATCTCCCGATCAAACACGTGCTCTTGAACTCGTCCTCTACGTCTCGCACACACCAGAGCTCGACAAACACGAAGCTAGAATTCAACTAGTGGCTACTAGACCACCAAAGAACCCTCTCACACTCTTTCTCTAGCTCCAAAATGTAGCGACTAGAGACTTTTGGAGGAATAGCTAATATTATAAGAATTCATCGTGGAGGCACTCACCCTTGGCCTCTAAATATAGGCTTGGGTGAGTACCTTAAGGTTTTTCCCGTCAGGCCGATGTGGCGGTCGCCACACAATGGGTGGCGATCGCCACACAATGGGTTGCGATCGCCACCCTCCACATATGTTGGGGGCGATCGCTACACCCAAGGTGACGATCGCCACCCTCAACAAATGTTGGTGGCGATCGCCACCCCTTAAGTCATCCTCACGCTAGTCACTTATGTATAAGTATTCGACTAGGGATCCATCAAGCATAACTTCATGATATCTAAAGGTTTTGTTGCCCTTGTGTAAACACTAACGACTTTAGATGAAGTTATCGCTTGATACATTATTACAACACAATAATAATAATGTAAATGCCTCTTTTATTTCTCAACAACAGATAAAAGATTACGTGGTAAAGACTTTGACTAGGGCGCTAGATTCTACAATCTTCTACTTGCCCTTAGCTCCAATCTAAATCCTGTCGTAAACCCATTGACCTTACATGTTTAATGGATCGGCTTTATCATCTTATGTCGCAATCTTACAAATCTTCATTTCACCTAGATCGATGAATTCTCGAATATCGATGAACTCTCGAATCAAGCGAAACTGTCGCAGTACATATTTGGATCGTGCATGCTCCCTAGGCTCATCAGCATGTGCTATGGCCCTAGTGTTGTCGCATTACAAGTTCACCGGTGTGGACAGATTTTTAATTACGTCTAGTCTGGCCATGAACTTTCGGATCCATACAACCTCTTTTGCCTCCTCTTAAGCAGCTATGTACTCGGCTTCTGCCGTAGAACCAGCAACGGTCGGCTGCTTTAAACTCTTCCAGTTAGCTAAAGCCCCACCGTTAAGCACAAATACATACCCAGACTGACTTCGCAAGTCATCTGGATCAGTCTGGAAACTGGCGTCGATGTATCTCGTCATTTCCAATATCTCATTTCTAACCCTGTAGACCAGCAAGGCGTCCTTTGTCCTCTTCAGTTACATTAGGACCGTCTTTATACCTGTCTAGTGGCTCACGCCAGGGTTAGACTGGAATCTGCCTACGCAAGATAGGGCATACGAGATATCAGATCTCGTACAGAGCATGTCATTCATGATGAATCCTAATGCAGATGCATAGGGGATCTCACTCATGTGCTTCAGCTCATTAGTCGTCGTGCGACCCTGCGTCTTGCTGAGCTTTATGCCATCTCAAATGGGAAAGAATCCCTTCTTGGATTCGTGCAACGCAAATCTCTAAGTGCTGTGACATAGCCCAAGTTTCCTCCTCGAGTGATCTCAATAAACTCTTGATCCCTAGGATATACACGGCCTCGTATTGGTCCTTCATCACGAAACACTTCCCCATGCAAGCTTTTGAGGCATGAGGGGATGTCGTTTCTGATAAGGAGTATGTCATCGACATACAGAACTAGGAATACAACTACACTCTTATTTGCCCTGTTGTATACACAAGGTTCATCTTTACTTTGCATGAAACTAATGGTTTCATCGAAATGAAAATTTCAACTCCGAGAAGCCTGCTTCAATCCATCAATAGACTTTTTCAGCTTATAAATATTTCCAGCATTATGTGGATCGAAAAAACCCTGAAGCTACGTTGCGTAAACGTCCTCATCTAACTTCCCGTCAAGGGATATGGTTTTGACATCCAACTGCCATATCACTCAGATATGCAGCTACGGTGAGTAGATAGCGGATTGATTTGACCACGGCCACTGGCGAGACAATCTTATCACAATCAATTCCTTGGATTTGACTGACACTTTTCGCACCCAGTTGGGCCATACTGGTCTGAGGAACTCCATCCATGTCATATTTGTTGACCTGCGGACCAGAACTTGTTTGGAGAGAGATAATGCTTCTGCGCCCCAAATAAGAACTGTCCACCTCTTCTAGCTTCACTGCCACGAACGCACTGTTATGGCACACGACGATCCTAGTAACAAAAGTTTCGTCGAGTGTCATTCTTGATCTTAAAAATCCATTTGCAACCGATGGTCTTAAAACCAGGGGTTGGATCCATCAAGTTCCAAACTTGGTTGTCATGCATGGATTTCATTTTATCCTTCTTGGCGCTTAAACATTTCTTGGAATCAGAACTCCCCATGACTTCTCGAAAGGATGTCGGATCGTCAAAATTCACAATCTCCAAGTCACCACCCTTAGTTACTTCTTGATCTAACGGGTGTCTGACGAGGCCTTTCAAAACGTTGTGGGGCTTCAGGAACTATGGTGGGCACCGCATGTGCCTCTTGTTCCAGCTCAGGCTCTACCTCTACACTGTCTAAGTGGGGATCCCGAAATTCTTCAGGAATCTCATGTTAGAGTAATGCCCTAGTCCAATGTAAAAGTTATCTATAGTTATAATGTTTATCATTTTTACGAACAAATAAATCGACATCATATTACTAATGTGTTGTGGTAATATGTTAGATGTAATTTGATCTGTATCATTATGTGTGTCATCGCTAATAGTAAAACTGCAGATAATAAAGAATTACATTTAATGCGTCCCTGATCAGTCAAACTTCATTAAGAAACGATCAGTATGAGGCTAACTCTTTATGATCACGCTCTACTAATCATGGCAAGGTAGTGCCGGAGTTAGATCATAGATATCATCAGAGAGATGATATTGGACGACCCGATGGTGAGTATGCGGCATAGATACTGTCATGAGCATACTCACATATCGTAGCTTGTCATTGTATCCTTAGACCAAGGAGTATTTATGATCACTATGTGATAAATTTCTAAGATTGACCTAGTCTAACGTTACCTGTAAAATGGTAGCCATAAGGGCTTTAATTGGCTTAGTTATTGTTGCTACGTTTAATAGTTGGCATGATTTTTTAGCGCAAAAGTAAGAAGTCGAGCAACATGTTGCATGACATGTGGAGCGACTTGTTACGAGCCGCAGATTAGGAAAGTCTGAAGCTTTCCTATTTCGACGAAGCTTGGAGCGAAAGAAGAAAGGCGGCACGAAGACTTGGAGTGCAAGAGAGTGACGTCGACAAGTCAAGCGACTTCCAGCTGGCAGTTACACGTCAGCAAAAGGCGGCAACTCGACTTGCCTGATTTCATCAGGAAGTCAGAACAGGCAAGACGACTTCCAGTTGTTCGTGGAAGGCGGCAACAACTTGCCTGACTTTCCTGTACCTGATCCGAGAAGGATTAGGAATGTGAGCTGCTATAAAAAGCCCTTGGCTTTCCATTAGCAGTATCCGTTCTTGTTCTAACACCTGCAAGATTTCTCAGAGCTCTTAACCGTGCACCATCGGCGTGTTGAGAGGCTGATGAATATCCGCTAGAACGGACCTTTTGCTCCGATCAAACCTTGAGTCGCGAAGACTAAGTGTTTGGGTCGGTTAGGGTTTTTTGTTTGTGATTGAAGACTCACAACTCCGTCCAAGAAGACAACGACACCGAGCATGGACTTGCTCGAAGGGTGGAATTGAGGGAATCTCAAAGACAGGGGGAGAGGCTCCGGGTCGAGGCGATTCACGGTGAGATCTATAGTAGCTTAGGACAATAGCTTGTGTGATAGCTAGTTGGGCTTGAAGTTGTACTATTGACTACCTGATAGTGAAAAACCTTTCCACTGGCAAAGTGCCCCCAGACGTAGGTGCGGAGTCACCGAACTGGGTAATCATCTCTGGTGTCGTGATTATTATCTGTCTATTACTTTGCTTACTGTTTCCACAAGAAGTCGATACACAAGTTAAAGACTTTGTGTTCGACTTCCTGACTTGGCTACGATTCAGAATTTCAATTGGTATCAGAAGAGGCACCTTAATCTCTTAGGTGATTTTCCTGCAAAATTCTGAGTAGCTAATATGGATTCAAAGGAAGGAGGATCTGTCAATCGTCCGCCGGTACTCGACGGAACAAACTATGGATATTGGAAAGCACGGATGTGTGCTTTCCTGAAGTCCCTCGACAGCAAAACCTGGAAGTCTATCATCAATGGATGGGAGGAACCTTACTATGCTGATGCTCATGGAAATCAAACCAGCATCGAACCAGAAAAGGAGTGGAGCATGGAAGAAGATGAAGCCGCCCTAGGTAATTCTCGAGCACTCAATGTTATCTTTAATGGAGTAGACAAGAATGTGTTTCGACTCATCAATACATGCACAAGTGCCAAAATTGCCTGGGACACTCTTGCGGTTGCTTACGAGGGTACTTCAAAAGTCAAAGAGCAGAAGTTACAGTACCTCACGACTAACTTTGAGGCTCTGACCATGAATGACGACGAGACTATTGCGGAGTTTAATGTGCGCATCAAGGACCTGGCCAATGAATCATATTCACTTGGCAAGCCTATGACCGATGAAGATTTGGTCAGAAAGACACTAAGAGCCCTAAGTCCCAGATTCAAAATGAAGATCACCGCCATCGAAGAAGTCCATGACTTGAAAACACTGAAGTTTGATGAACTCATGGGCTCACTAATGACTTTCGAGCTCTCCTTACCTCCTATTGAGAAGAAACTTAAAGGTGTGGCTTTCAAAAGTTCTAATCACAAAAACTCAACACACTCTGAGTCGGATAGTGACATCGAGGAAACTATCGCTATGCTGGCCAAAAACTACAACAGAGTCATGAAAAGATTTGGCCAGATGACAGGAAGAAAAGTCACCCGAGAAGTCAGAGACAAGCCACAGCACAAGTTTCAGAAACTCGACATCACAGCTAACGATAGAGGACGAGGAGAACGATCAAGTAAAGGCGCCCAGTACTTTGAATGTGAGGGGTATGGACACATGCAGAGAGAATGTCCAAACTTCTTAAAGAAACAAAAGAAGGGATTCAATGTCTCTCTAACTAACGATGAAGATGAAGAAGACAATGACCTTGAGCATACAAGTAACTATGTGGCTTTTACTTCCTCCATAATAGATCAACCAGCTGAAAGCTCAAAGAAGTATGACTCTGATGATGAGCTATCCGATGAGACTCTCAACAACGCTTACAATGAATGGTATGTCAAGTGGCTTGAAGACTCTCAGGTAATCGAAAAACAGAACGCTCTCATTCTTACTCTTAATGAAGACAAGTCAAGACTTCTTGAGACGACTATTGATCTCAAAAAGGAAGTTGCTCGACTAAAAGGCGAGTTAGAGCAGGTCACCAAGTCTGTAAAGATGATGAATCCAAGTACTGACACTCTGGATCAAATACTTTCGATCGGGAAACTATCAAGGAATATTGAAGGTCTTGGATATTCGAAAGAAGCCTCATCATCGCGCACCATCTTCGTTCCTCAGAAGTCTGTCTCCCAGAAGTCTCGTCAGAAGTCACCTAACTTCACGGCTGACCAGGCAACCAAAAAGCCTCTTACTCTGGCTGCTTCAAAAACCCAGACCAAAAGACACAACTGGGTTTGTCATCACTGTGGACGAAGAGGACATATTCGACCCTTCTGCTATCAGCTATATGGGAAGAGCTCGGTCAAGAAAAGGACCACCATACAGAAAAGCCAACCTCGGAAGGAATGGCGAGTCAAAGAGGTCAACTATCAAGCTAATGCGCGTACACCGCTTTAAAGGCCTCAACCAGCAACGATTGGTACGTCGATAGTGGATCCTCTCGACATATGACGGGTAATAGCTCTTTCTTGGCCACTTTAATACCATGCACAAATAGCTTCGTCACTTTTGGAGATGGAGTAAAAGCTAGAGTGCTCGGGAAAGGAAAACTCAATCTTCCCAACTCTCCATGCCTGAAAGAAGCTCTGCTAGTAGAAGGCCTCACAGCAAACCTCATCAGCATAAGCCAGATATGTGATTTAGATCTGGATGTCCACTTCACTAGCAACAAGTGCTCGGTCAAAGACAAACAACAGAAGGAAGTCATGATAGGCCACAGATCCCTTGACAACTGTTATCTATGGTCTCCAACAGTCAGTACCTTTCCAACCAAGTGCCTTTTATCCAAAGCTCAAGAGACAAAACTATGGCATCAAAAACTTAGACACATCAATTTGAGGAGTATGCAAAAGATTCTCTCTAAAAAGGGTATCATCGGAGTTCCCAACCTCAAGATCATTGAAGGAAAAATCTGTGGAGAATGCCAAATTGGGAAACAAGTCAAGACGTCACACAAGAAGGTACAACATCTTACTACTTCTCGTGTTCTAGAACTTCTTCATGTTGACCTTATGGGACCCATGCAAGTAGAAAGTCTAGGAGGGAAGAAGTACATATTTGTATGTGTAGACGACTTCTCAAGGTACACATGGGTAGATTTCATTCGAGAGAAGTCAGACACCTTCTCAGTCTTTGAAGCCTAATGTCGAAGAGTTCAACGAGAAAAGGGAGAAGTTATTGGGAAAGTCGTTCGACTTCGGAGCGATCATGGAAAAGAGTTTGAAAACATCAGCTTCGCAAACTTTTGTGATACTGAAGGAATCGCCCATGAATTCTCTGCTCCCATCACTCCTCAGCAAAACGGAATCGTTGAAAGAAAGAATCGCACTCTTCAAGAGATGGCAAGAGTCATGATGTTAGCCAAAGACATCCCGCAACACTTCTGGGCTGAAGCTTTGAATACGGCATGACATATTCATAATAGAGTGACTATTCGCCCTGGAACTTCGCTCACTCTTTATGAAATATGGAGGGGGAGAAAGCCGAATGTCAAATACTTCCATGTCTTTTGATCGGTCTGCTACATACTCACAGATAGGGAACCTCGACGCAAGTTGGACCCTAAAAGCGACGAAGGCATCTTCCTCGGATACTCCAGAAATAGTCGAGCGTTTCGGGTATTCAACAAACGCACCCGGACTATCATGGAATCCATCAATGTCGTAATTGATGATGACAATAACGAGCAATCAAATGACGAGGGCGAAGAAGTCCTAAATCTCTCAGGAGAAGTCAGACCAGAGGTCAGAGGAAAAGTCAGACCGAATGTCAGACCAGAAGTTAGACCAGAGGTCAAGGACGATGAGCGCAACAAAGAGTCTGAAGACGAAAGCCAAATCATCCCGGATGAAGAGGCAACTTCTACAAGGCAAAGAGCTCTGTCAAGAAGAATTCAGAAGTATCATCCACCCAGGGATGTGATTGGAGATATTAATGAGGGAGTTCAGACTCGACAAAAAGCATCTCTTGACTGCCAATAACAGATACGTAACATGTGCTTTATTTCCAAAATTGAGCCAAAGAATATACAAGAGGCCATCAATGATGAATATTGGGTCTACGCGATGCAAGAAGAATTGGTTCAATTTGCAAGGAATGAAGTCTGGGAACTTGTAGCCCAAACCTGAAAATGTCAATGTCATCGGGACAAAATGGATATTCAAAAACAAATCTGACGAACAAGGAAACATCACTCGAAACAAAGCGAGACTGGTGGCTCAAGGGTACACACAAGTCGAAGGAGTCGACTTTGAAGAAACCTTTGCTCCGGTAGCCAGACTGGAAGCCATACGACTTCTTCTCGGCATCGCATGCCATCTGCGCTTCAAACTCTATCAGATGGATGTAAAGAGCGCCTTTCTTAATGGAAATCTAAACGAAGAAGTCTATGTAGCCCAACCAAAGGGATTCGAAGACCATGACTCTCCGCACCATGTCTACAAGCTAAAGAAAGCTCTCTACGGTCTCAAACAAGCTCTACGAGCATGGTATGAACGTCTTACCCAATTCCTTGTACAGAATGGTTATATTCGAGGGGGAGCAGACAAAACTCTCTTTGTGAAGAAGGAAGGAAAGGACATCATGATTACTCAAATATATGTCGATGACATTGTGTTTGGAGGGAAGTCAGACAAGATGGTGGAACGCTTTGTTCAACACATGCAGTCTGAATTTGAGATGAGTATGGTCGGTGAGCTCACATATTTCCTAGACTTCCAGATCAAGCAGATGTCAGATGGAATATTTATCTCCCAGAGCAAATACGCAAAGAACATTGTCAAGAAGTTCGGGTTAGAAAAGGCTTCGCACAAGAGGACTCCTATTCCCACACATGACAAGTGCACGAAGGACGAGATGGGAGAACCAGTTGATCAAAGTCTTTATCGAAGCATAATTGGAAGTCTCCTTTATCTAACAGCAAGTCGACCCGACATTGCTTATTTTGTGGGAGTCTGTGCTAGATATCAAGCCAATCCAAAAGTCAGTCACTTGGCTCATGCAAAGGGGATCATAAGGTACATCTCAAGAACCTCTAAGTTGGGTTTACTATATTCCTTTGATACCTCTCCTACTCTGGTTGGATATTGTGATGCTGACTGGGCGGGAAGCACACCAGATCAAAGAAGCACCTCTAGAGGTTGTTTCCACCTGGGGAACAACCTTGTATCGTGGTTCAGCAAAAAGCAAAACTGTATTGCTTTGTCTACTGCTGAGTCCGAATATATTGCAGCCGGAAGTAGCTGTACTCAGCTTCTTTGGATGAAACAAATGTTGGCAGAATATGAAGTCAAGCAAGAAGTCATGACTTTGTTCTATGACAACATCAGTGCAATCAACATCTCGAAGAACCCAGTACAACATAGCAAGACAAAGCATATTGACATCAGGCACCACTTTATTCGAGAGCTTGTAGAAGACAAGAAAATAAAGCTCGAATACCTACCCACTGAGAAACAAGTCGCTGACATCTTTACAAAACCATTAGATGCTAAAAGGTTTGAAAGTCTGAGGTCAACCCTCGGACTTTGCTGTCTAGAATAGCCAGAAGTCAAGCAAGAAGAGGAAGAGCTTTTAGTTCTCTCGATCAGGACCAAACAGGGTCCACAAAATCAAGCCGGGTCCAAATCCTTTTATCAAAAGCCCGTTAATCCTTTTTGAATTTTGGGAATGATTACGATCTGACTATCCACCTATCAGAAATCATTCTGTTCAACTCTTACAGACTCTACACCTCCTCCATCATTTGAAATCGCTAGGGTTTCTCAGATCAAAAAGTTCAGCAAAAATTTGCTTTCCCCCACAAAGAACAAATCTTAGCTAAATGGTTGGTACTCGCAGCGGAAGAATACCATCTGCTTCAAAAGTACTTCGAGCAAAATGAGGGCAAAAGTCATTGCCAAGAAATTATCTACCTCCAAAACGACGAGAACCAAGCATGGAGTGAGGATCCGAGGAGGAAGAGGCTTAGGGGAAACTTCGGCAGCACCTCAGGATGCAACAAGCTCACCCCATCTGTTACACCGGAAGACACAATCCCCGTCGCTGAGAAGGACGACGCTCTAGCCGCTTCTGCAAACATTGAAGAAGACACTTCTCTCTCTACTCCGACTCCAACACGAGGTAAATCTGCTATCCTCTCTGAAGAAAACTTAGAAGAAAGCCTGCCTGAAGAGGGTTTAGAAACCCTTGTTCCTGAAGTCCACGGCACTAGCACCAAGGACCAACCTAGCCTCTCTAAATCGACACCCGCACCAAAGAAATCTCCTCTAAACGAGGACTTGCAAAAGGAAGAAAGTTCCCATGTCGCCCCAAACAGTGATTCAGGGCATGATGATAATCCTGAAGTCATTCCAGAAGTCACTCAGCCTTTACAGGAACCTGGCAACAACGAAGAATGTGTCGACATTGAAACCATGGAAAAGGAAGAAGCTGTGCCCAAGAGGGCTGTGAGAAGAAAGCTACCAACACAAAGGTTGGTTGATGAAGAAGAAGAACCTCAAGTTCAGAGAAGATTGACCCCAAAGAGAAAGGCAACCGAAAAAGGAGAAGCTTCGGCGTCCAAACAGCCGAAGAAGTCAAGAAAGAAGTCACTAACCACAGCAGCAACCTCTGTCCCTGAAGAAAGAGAATCTGAAGAAGAAGATACCCTGATTGTGCTACCACAGGTGAAGAAGACATTAGGAGGGCAGAAGCTCCCCAAGTATGTACCAAAGGCACCCACAGACAACGTCTCTTTCCACTCTGTAGACAATGTCGTTAAGTGGCAGTATGTCTATCAACGGAAAATCTATCCAGAAAGAGAACTATCCACAGAAGCACAAGGGATAAATGCGATTGTAGAGCTTATCCGAAGAGCTAGCCTGACCAACACGGTCATAAATATTGGGCCATTCTACCCAACTTTGGTAAAGGAGTTTATCGTCAACCTATCAAGCGAATTCGATGAACCTGAAGATGCTGAATACCGAAAGGTGTTTGTTCGGGGGGAATGCTTCGAAGTCTCTGCCTCAACCATCAACACCTACCTTGGCAGAGATGACCCAGAAGTCACTCCGGAAGTCCCGCACTTGGACAGAGTAGCGGTCGAAATAACCGGAGGACGTAGGAAGGGTTGGCCAGTCAAGGACACCATTGCGGCAACCGAGCTCACAGAAAAATATTTTATTCTCTACCGCATCGGTCTGGCTAACTGGGAACCCTCTACGCATGGGTCAAGCATCAAAACAGAGCTGGAAAAACTCATTTACCAAATAGGTACGCAGTCTCCCATTGATTTTGGCGCTTACATTATTGACCATCTAGTTAAGCACGCCAAATCATGTGCAATCAAACTTCCAATCGGGTTTCCTTCGCTAATCACCGGTATCCTTCTCCAACAATGTCCTAACATTGTTCGAGAATCGGATATTCCGGGTAAAAAGCCACTGCCTCTAGCCATCAATCTCAAGAACTTTGAAGGGCAGCAGTTGAAGGACCTCAGACTTCCTATGGCCAAAACTCCAGGAGCTTGATCAAGCTCTCGTCCCTCAGGACCAATTGGCGCGAGGATGGAGGAAGAATTGGTGGAAGTGATTGCTGATCTGGAGAAGTCAATTGCCACGCTCTCAACTCGCAAAGTCGCCTGTGAAGTCCTTCTAGAAGACCTCTGATCTGCTGCTGCTGCTGCTACTGCTGAAGAAGAAGATAACGACTCCACGTCGTTTTAGTAATTCTCTGAAATTTGCTATGATAACTTTGTCCCACACACACTTTTAAATTCTTGGGGTTTGTCCGAATTAGTTTCCGCACAATTTGACTGTTTATTTTTGGGATATTTGCTCTTGATTGAGCTGGATTTGAGCTCATGTTTGAGCCGTTTAGTTGCTCATGGTGTGAGCTATTTCTCTTTTACCCTGCTGTTTAGACAAATTTAGGTTATGAGATTGCCTTTGGCAATATTATTAGACAAACAGGGGGAGATAAATGTGATACGACGCCAGAAGTCGCGCCGAAAGATGTACGCCAGAAGTCGCGCCAAAAGATGTACATAGAAGTCGCCGCTCCAGAAGCCACTCAAGAAGTTAAGCTCCAGAAGCTGCTCCAGAAGATACACTAGAAGCCGCACAAGAAGTCGCATCGGAAGTCACGAAACTTGTTGTGTGCGAAACTGCCTCAAGGTGACGACGATGTGCCTGCTTGAGTAAAGAAGTCACATCACTTGTTGTGCGTAACTGCCACGAGATAAGTCACTTGCTGTGCGTAACTGCCACAAGATGACGATGGACTTACAAAAAGGTGTTTGCCTAAAAAATTGCCAAAGGGGGAGATTGTTGCTACGTTTAATAGTTGGCATGATTTTTTAGCGCAAAAGTAAGAAGTCGAGCAACATGTTGCATGACATGTGGAGCGACTTGTTACGAGCCGCAGATTAGGAAAGTTTGAAGCTTTCCTATTTCGACGAAGCTTGGAGCGAAAGAAGAGAGGCGGCACGAAGACTTGGAGCGCAAGAGAGTGACGTCGACAAGTCAAGCGACTTCCGGCTGGCAGTAACACGTCAGCAAAAGGCGGCAACTCGACTTGCCTGATTTCATCAGGAAGTCAGAACAGGCAAGACGACTTCCAGCTGTTCGTGGAAGGTGGCAACAACTTGCCTGACTTTCCTGTTCCTGATCCGAGAAGGATTAGGAATGTGAGCTGCTATAAAAAGCCATTGGCTTTCCATTAGCAGTATCCGTTCTTGTTCTAACACCTGCAAGATTTCTTAGAGCTCTTAACCGTGCACCATCGGCGTGTTGAGAGGCTGATGAATATCCGCTAGAACGGACCTTTTGCTCCGATCAAACCTTGAGTCGCGAAGACTAAGTGTTTGGGTCGGTTAGGGTTTTTTTGTTTGTGATTGAAGATTACAACTCCGTCCAAGAAGACAACGACACCGAGCATGGACTTGCTCGAAGGGTGAAATTGAGGGAATCTCAAAGACAGGAGGAGAGGCTCCGGGTCGAGGCGATTCACGGTGAGATCTATAGTAGCTTAGGACAATAGCTTGTGTGATAGCTAGTTGGGCTTGAAGTTGTACTATTGACTACCTGATAGTGAAAAACCTTTCCACTGGCAAAGTGCCCCCAGACGTAGGTGCGGAGTCACCGAACTTGGTAATCATCTCTGGTGTCGTGATTATTATCTGTCTATTACTTTGCTTACTGTTTCCACAAGAAGTCGATACACAAGTTAAAGACTTTGTGTTCGACTTCCTGACTTGGCTACGATTCAGAATTTCAGTTATGAGTTGCATGAATGAACTCGAAAGATGGCTAAGTGATTTATCCCTCATACTCCGGTATGGGAATGATATATGTTTAGGCCACTTGATGAGTATGTTTGAAGGAAATTGCATGGCCATGCGGGAGATACGTAGTATCAATTTTCAGTTGTCTCAAATATCAAGAAACGGTTATTGATAAATAAGAATGACGGTTCTATGCCTTTTTTTTTAATCAAGATATCGGGGTGATTAAAGGATAGTGATATGAACGATAAGAGGTTTAATCGAATCATCGATATTCATGGACGTTGGGTAATCATAATGTCTTGTTAGAGACCACTTATGATGGAGAAGGCAAAATGATAATTTTTCTAGTCTTCCAACGGGTCGTGAACTTAGAAGGTCACACACTTTAAGCAAAGTATAGCAAAAGGAACTTGTATAATTCAGTATTTGAGAAGTATGAGAATCGGGATAGTTCGCCTTTCGATTTAATTAAATCGGAGCGAAGTAGTTTAAACCATAAATCAGTTTAAGGGAATTGGGTCGGTCTAGCTAAACAATTTAATTAAAACCCAATTAAATAGGTTTAATTAAGGATTAGCTAGTTGGGCTTTAAGCCCATTCTTAATATGAATTATATTAAGATAAATAAGAGAGGTTTTAGGGAAATAATATTTGGGGAAAATCAAATATATTTTATATTTATTTTTCGGCAATCCATCCCTAATTCTTCCTCTCTTGGCCGACTCCTAATCCCCACCCCATTGTCGTCCCTCTCTCTTGCTCTCTCTCTCTCTCAAAAATTGCTTCTTTTTCCCTAAAAAACTAGCATAGTTTGTTGGAAGAAATCTCAAAGATTTGAGGACCCTTGCTTGTGTGGATACATCTAGAGAACAAAATAGTTTTTGTGTTGTTTTGATTCAAAATTTAAAGGTAAAATTTCAGATTTTTATTCATGATCATATGCATATTCCATTCAGATGATGATCCTTATTGTTTATGTATTCGGGAATCCATTGTTCCAGACGGAGCCAACTCAAACAATATCCCACTCTCCTAGATGGTCGATGAAGTCTTGAGTCAAGTATTCTCCACTTCGATGCGATTGAAATGTTTCAACTTTCTTCTCAAGTTGATTCTCAACTTCAGTCTTAAACTCTTTGAACTTGTCAAACGAGTCAGACTTATGTCTCATAAGATAGACATAATCACGTCTACTTAAATCATTAGTAAATGTGATGAAATATCTGAATGTTCTTCTGGCCTGTGAACTTATAAGCCCACATACACCGGAGTGTATTAGGCGTAACAAGTCACCTGCCCTCTCATAAGATAGACATAATAACGTCTACTTAAATCATTAGTAAATGTGAGGAAGTATCTCAATCTTCTTCTGGCCTGTGAACTTATAGGCCCACATATACTGAAGTGTATTAGGCGTACTAAGTCACCCGCCCTCTCACCCCTACCGGTGAAAGGCGACTTCGCCGCCTTGCCCATCAAGCAAAATTAGCACCTATCATTTTGATCGCATTCAAACGGACCTAAGAGTCCACACTTGTGAAGTGTTGATGGTCGTCTCTTGCTTATGCAGCCCAGCCGAAAGTGCCATAACCAAGTTTTACTCGATTCATCAACCTTGAGCCTTTTGGTATTTACATTGTGTATCGAACGCTCATTAATATCACTAGTTTTCAAAACATGGTGACTATTTAACAAGTGTTGTAGCACCATAACAGACATTATTTCTATAGAGTTCGAATAAACCATTATCAATGGTAATATTAAAACTTTTAGCGTTGAATACAGAAACAAAAATGACGTCTTTACGGATAGTCGGTACGCAATTTTAATTTCAATAGAAGTCCCGACGGGGAGCTGAGATAAACGACCGCTATGGTTTTCGCCACGACTCTCTCGTCGTCCATAACCCATATGTCTGTTTCATCTTTAGCCAAATCTCGTCTACTTTCAGCACGTGCACATCAACACATATGTGTGATTGCGAGCCTGTTTCCAGCATTAAGCCAGAATCAATAGACATATTCACTTCAATGAAGTAAATACCTGAAGCGCCAGTGCCATTGCCTTCTTCTACTCCTCTAGGAACTTCTTGCAGTTCCTCCTCCATTGACCACGTTGATTGCTGAATAATTAAACGGCGTCCTTTCCCGTCCAACTTGGCCTTGTCCTTGCTCTCTTGAGGCTTGGACTCGCCCTTATGGACCTCGGGACCCTTTCTTGTTCCATCAGTCTGTGTGGAGGACTTGACCGAGCTCCCACTAGTTCTCTTGAAGCTAATACCCCTCTTGTGCCCAGCCTGATGCGTTCCTCGTCGACCGAGTCGTTAGATTGCCTTTCGTGGGCATTCATAACACTCCTCACATAACCAACAACAGACGCATGGAAATGAGCTCGTCAAGTACACATTCCTTCCTCTCGTGTTACACTCCCAATCGAGGATGTTCGTTCCACTAAGTTTCT
This sequence comes from Geranium rotundifolium, assembly GCA_963920655.1. Classification (NCBI taxonomy): domain Eukaryota; kingdom Viridiplantae; phylum Streptophyta; class Magnoliopsida; order Geraniales; family Geraniaceae; genus Geranium; species Geranium rotundifolium. The sequence continues at coordinate 23,557,689 of OY987313.1, read as the reverse complement.
CCTTTTCCAGGATCGACCTTAGTGACAACGTGTGTGCTTGGCTTGCGTCCATTGTCTACACATATCAATAAATTCAAGTTAGACTCTGAATTTATCTATGAAGATTTGTTGCAAAACCTTGACCATTTTGATCCTTCACAAGAATCAAGAACCAAGACCCTTGATTCACCCACTTGAAGTGAGCTAATGTATCAATGCTTCAATTAGGTTATGTAGATAGGAATACTTTTCAATCACACCGCGTGTGACTCTTTGCCAGAACATAGAGTGTCAAAGTTGGATAGCATCATCGCATGACTCAATTTCATTACGATATGATCAAGTTTTGCGAGACATGTACCTAGTACATTCTCTTCATGACAACTATTCATCCGTACCGGGTACGATGATATGTTTCATGCTACACTTAGTTTTGTATGTCCAGGTTTACGTTATTTAACCAACTTCGGACATGCAAAACATATGTATGTTTAAACTTATCATGCTCTCATGCATATAAAATAAATACATTACTAATCATGCAATTCTAAACGGCACAATTTAAACATGTATAGCCTAAGCCCATATCTAGATTCGATTTTTATGGGGCCAGTCCATAAAGATCGGGGTCACATCCTAAGGGTGAAGATTACAACTATACAAGTCTTCTTCATCCTTGGCGACACTCCCACTGGCTCCTTGACGTCTCCACGACTCAACGCCAGCTCCAAGACTCCCAACGTGCCATCTCCGGGAAGTGTGTTTACATAAAATATCAACGGCTCGCAGGCCGGGTATAAATATAATACATGTAAATAACGACACATCTCGTCGCGAAAAATACAACCCAAATATTAAGATGGCACAAACCGTCATTTTATATTTACAAATCAAATACAATATAAATGGTATTGTCTTGATGGGCTTTAGCTATACATCATATGATCTAATTTACGCATATTGCAAGCATATCATGTTATCAAACATATATGTTGTCACACAATACATGTTATCAATCACATCAAATCATATTTTAATCTTTATGATTTTAGTGTATTGATCTCACTTGGCACTCAAAAGTCCCGATTTCGAAATCCTAAACCGAGACTCCCGCTTTTTTCCCATGAAAACCGGGAATCGGTCATTCGATCTAATCACAAGGACCCGACCCCGCCTCCGGTCGATGTAATCACTTCATCAACCGGTATGTTGAAACTCTAGTGTATCGAGTAAAACCCTAATAGATCATTGGGCGATACAAAAAGTTCAACATAATGTGCCAACGATGCACTGAAGTACGTCGAACGACACAACTGTACGATCCTACGGTTTATCGGGTCATCAATCCCGTGGAAACTCGAGACCGTACCTTATCTCGTTGGAAAATTAGTTTTTTGATATTTTATATACTCGATGAAAACCAATTTAACCATATTGAGGATCGAGTATATTCAAGGCATCAAAACGATAAAACAATCCTCCTCAAATTCTCGAATTGCCTTTAGGTCAGAATTTCGACTTAGCCCAAAATCCAATAAGCCTATGGGTTACGATCGCCGCCCTTAGTGGTGCATGTGGTGATCGCCACCTCCCTTGGTGGCGATCGCCACCTCCAGACTGTTGGAGAAAACGAGGCAGGTGTGTGGCGATCGCCACCCTCCTCATCCAGCCCGATTTTTGGGTTTCCCCGAGCCCGATTCTCGATCCGATTTCACTTGGGTCGAGTCCCGACCCCCGGGAACGACTCGGTGCACCTAGTGCATCAGTCCCATGTTGAAAAACCACCCAAAAACAAATAAAAATTCTGTCTTTATAGAAAATACGATCAAAACGGATTTTTGATTGTCATGAGGCCAAAACCAAAAGAAAGAGTAGAGATTCATGCATACATCAATCGTGGCAACAATCACATATGATTAAGCAATCAATTTTACCACAAAATCATGCATGTATGATTCATCTAGAGAGAAACCAGCCTCTGATACCACTGTTGGGGTTTCCGGGATCTCAAGCACAGCGGAAGCGACGAATATTAACCAAGAACCCGCCACAAGAACTTTTCAATCAATAGATGAATCATAAGAACGAGGAAAGATCCGATCTATTACCTCTCGTAGCGTGAAATCTCCCTATCAAAGACGTGCTCTTGAGCTCGTCCTCTACGTCTCGCACACACCAGAGCTCGACAAACATGAAGCTAGAATTCAACTAGTGGCTACTAAACCACCAAAGAACCCTCTCACACTCTTTCTCTAGCTCCCAAACGTAGCGACTAGAGAATTTTGGAGGAATAGCTAATATTGCAAGAATTTATCGTGGAGGCACTCACCCTTGGCCTATAAATATAGGCTTGGGTGAGTACCTTAGGGTTTTTCCCGTCAGGCCGATGTGGCGATCGCCACACCCTGGGTGGTGATCGCTACCTTCACATATGTTGGTGGCGATCGCCAAACCCAAGGTGACGATCGCCATCCTCCACAAGTTTCCTATTCTCTCCATTTGGACTTCTAGAGTCCCATCGAGTAGGCTTCGGTTATCGCTCATGGAGTGCGACCCTATAGGCCCGTGACCCATTGGCTGATCGGCGTGAGATCCCATCTCACCCGATCCATCACTAGTGGTCTCTAGTAAGACGTAGTGATTACCCAATGTCCACGAGTGTATCGATCGTTTCGATATCTTCTTTCTGTCATCTGTATCACTAACCCTTTGTTTGCTTTAAGGCGTAAGAGATCGAATGAGGCATATAATCGTCATCCTCATGTATTCGATCTAGTTCCTTGAATTCCGAGGTGTTTGATATGTAATTGGTGTGGCCGCACACTTTCTCAGTCATGCTTATCAAGGGGCCCAGAACCATACCCTTCACCACGTTTCGCCGTGGGGAAACAAATCCCTTCGGACGCAATGTGTGCTCCCACTGCAGTCCGTCTAATAGCCAACGATGTCCGTTATGGCTGCCCTGTTACAGGCAACGTTAGGACATGTTAAACTAATGGAGTGACGTGCATGTGAGCCACTCGCTCCAAGGTATTAAGGCAGTGATCACACGACGACGGAGTATGCATTGGTGACTAAATTTATGCGTCATACTCCACCGCGGGTCATCCGATATCGTCTCCCAGACGATATCCGTGGTATGACTCTACATCTCGATCAGTAGAACATGATCGTAAGTCATCCTCACGCTAGTCACTTATGTATAAGTATTTGAATAGAGATACATCAAGCATAACTTCATGATATCTAAAGGTTTTGCTGTCCTTGTGTAAACACTAACGATTTTAGATGAAGTTATCGCTTGATACATTATTACAACATAATAATAATGTAAATGCCTCTTTTATTGCTCAACAGATTATAAAAGATTACATGGTAACGATTTGGACTAGGGCACTTGATCCTATAGGAGAATGATAAGAATAATGATAATTCATTAAATTGATTAATCAATTAAATCTTCCCATGATCTGTACCAACTTCCTACAATCTCTACAACGTAGTTTAATAGTGGAGATATTTTAAGAACATATGTGTATTAATTTGTCAAATGATATTTATGCGTATATATATATATATATATATATAAGACTACTCAATGAATAAATGCAAAACTTTCCATCTCTATAATTAATACACATGAAAAATTGCAAAAATTCTTGGTATACTATTTTGTTTTGCACCGTCAGTATGGTTTCATTAAAATAAGGTGAAATTGTGAAATATTTACATAATTCTGAAAATATTCTTATCACTTTTTTATTGACAATTTCTTATCAAGATTCAGGATTAGTTATGCTATAATTAAAGAGCAAGACAACACTAAATTAACGATTCTTAAGAGTTTTTCATGATTATTGCATCATCAATAGGCTTAATATATACAATTGCAAAAACCATTGCATAGATTTTCAGTACATTACAATTTTTTTTCAAAAGCTTATTGTCCTCTCTACTCTTCTTCCGTTATAAGAATCAACCAAGTTTCCCGCCTACTCGGCGCTTAGGTGGAAATTTTTACAAGACGTGCCCGATTTATGTAATTAAACTGTTGCGGTGTCCCCTCGAGGACAATTCATATTTTTATTTATATGTATATAAATTTATTAAATTAATTTTTTTTAAAATACACAAATATAAATTTGATTAATCCCAAACCATCCGTCGAAGGCTCTGATCAACCAACTAACCTACTCATACTGACTTTTACAACACTGATTTTTTTGTCGTTGTAAAAAATCACTATTCTCTTTGTAAGTTTTTGCACCGATTTGTATCGGTTCATTAGAGAAAAATAGTGTAGCAAGAAAATTTGGCTATAAACTGAAATCACATGCGGTTCAACTGATACAAATCAGTGCAAAAATTTATAAAGAGAATAATGAGTGTTTGCAAAAATATATACAAAGAGGAGTGAGTTTGTGTAAAAAATGTGTTGTTACTGATTTTTTTGCAAAAGTGCAATAATATATGAATAGTTTTTGCAAGTGAGCGGTAAGAGTATTTTCGATATTATGAAAATATTTCAAAATTTCTGTCTATTTTTACATAACTATAGTGACAATACAAAAAATACAAGGTGGACAAATAGTTTTTGTAATAAACACAATATATAGAGACTTTCTACAAAATTGAAATAATGTACGGAGAATTTTTATAATTTTCCATTAATCTTATGGACGGAAAGTTAATATTGAGGTAAAATGATTAAAATATTCATATTTATGTTTAAAATTTTCAAACGTATCTCAATGAGCCTTTTTTTGTCTATGCATTCTTCTCTCATTTATTCAATTTGGTGGGCGACGCCGATCACATATCTGATTACAATATTATGGCGTGTAAATTATTGAACCGATAATATACGGTAGACAAATGTATTAGTTAGTGGTCTACAAGTCCTCAAACAATGTGACAAGAAAGTTCGTTCAAATTATGATTAACGTGATAATTATGATAATTGAAGTTGTGATTAGTAAATGAATACAAATTAAAAGTGATTGTTTGAGGCATGTCCTTATGTTAATTTTATATATGACCCTCCATTCCTCTCATCGCAAACTTAGATTCCTCCACATATTGAAGCCATTTAAGTGGAATATTTAGGGTTTCCCACAACACCACATCACATGCACTCCAAATCATATGATAATGTAAAATAAACCCATATTGAAAATGCTCCTTACTATTTGATTAGTCAAAAACAAATCCGTCTCCCCAAAAAGAAGGTTTTGTTGCAACATTTTTGTTTTCATATGTTTATGCTGCTTTTTAGGCAAGTATGGTGCTTGGACGCTTGTGATCCTATTGTTACCTCATTTTTGGACTTGCATTTAGCTCTTATATTCATATCATGAACAAGCTACTGTTGTTGTAATCGAACAAACTCTCATATGTCTATAAAATTAAAAAGATGTCTCGTTCCATGTAATTCTTATGAGAGGTTGATTTGTATTTAATTGAAGGATAATTTTTCACCTGAGTTTAAGTATTTTTTTTGGTAATGTTTTAAACACTCTCTCACCTCCTTAAAATTCTCTCACTCTCTCCATCACAAAACCCTCACCCGGCCTCCTGCGAGTCCACCACCACCACCGGCCGAGGCGGCGAGGAACTCAGAACCGCCATAGCCTGCTCTGGCTCAAGTGAGGTCTTTAGTCGCTTGTGGCCGTTGTCACCGAAGGCAGCGACGTCGGCGATGGGGGGTAGAGGTCGTACTCGGAGTCGTCGTTCATGCTTACAGATTGACATCAGATCTTTCTTCCTCCATCTGGGTTCTCTCCAATTCCTCCAAAAAAGTCATCTTTTTTTTTTCGTTTGCTCTCTCGATTTTTCTGGGTTCGTGGCTGGTTCTCGGGCCTGAAATGGTGGGAGGTCGATTATGAGGTTTGTTTCTATCTGGGTATTGGGGGGTTTTCGGTTTAGTTGATTTTGCTCTTGATTGTCTTTTATCTCTGGTTGAATTTGTCATGAATTAGCTTTTTTGGGTTTGTAGCTTAATTTTTGTTGTTGCTATTGTGGTTTGTGATTTTAAGCTCTAACCCTTGAAATTGGTATCTTTGTTTTGAGTTTAGTACTGTCATTGAATTTGGTGTTCACAATATTATAATATGTGAAGAATATAATTAGTTCCTGAATTTGCTGGTACTTGATGTTGTTAACTGCAAGATATTGTTCACAGAAAGCTCAAGTTGCTCCAGAACCATGGACTTCCCAAGGTTAGAAGGAAGTGCGCCATTGAAATGGTTGTAACTAAGATTCAAGCTTTTGAGTGCAACCAATTCATGTAATTGCGTATAAATTTCTCCCATGAGAGAATTGTGGGAAAAATCTAAAGACTCCAACCCAATAAACCCACTAAAAACATTTCCTTCCAAAAAACATGAGCTGCTCTGAACCAGCTTAGAGAGTCTGACCATGGTGGCTGTCTGGTTGGATGCAAAATCAGTAAACAAAGAGGCATAAAGATGAAAATGATGCCTCGCCGACCAGCCACCGTCTCCACATTGGAAGAAGAAATTGCAGGTGAGGTATGGAGGAGGAAGAAGAGAGAGAGCTCAAAAAGGCACATGAGGACATTTTAATATTTTCATCTCAAAATTTAAGAAATTTTTGAAAAAAAATGGATGTAACGGTGACAATTTTGTAAATTTAGGGTACCCATAATATAAAAAAAAAAATTTTGGTACCTGGGTGAAAAAACGTCAATTTTAAGGGAAGTCAGGTGACAGTATCTATTTAATTAATGATAAAAATGCGCTATAAACTTTGTTTCGTTAATATATGTATTGCGACAAAATTACCTCTGTTATTCATTTTTATAGAAGTTTAAATAAAATTTTAACTAAAAAGTTAAATTTTAAATAAAATAAAAAAATCATAAAAAGAAAATTATATTTAAAAAAGTTTAGTTCCTAATTCTAAGGGGGTGTATTCAATTATGATTTTAATTGATTTAAGAATTTTAAAGTCTTGTGGTATTCAATCATAATTTTAGAAATACTTTTAAAGTCGTGTGGTATTCAATCATGACTTTAAACATACTTTTAAAATTTAACAGTATTGTAAATGTCAATCAATGACTTTAAATGATTTTGAAAATCTTTATAAGCATAAAAAACTCTTTAGAAATATTATCTCAAATCATGAGATTTGCAAAGTCATTCTATTAAAATCATCAAGACTCTTTATAAACTTGAAAGAGTTTTGGAAACTTTAAGAATCCATGAACTTTTAAAAGTCATTCAAAATCTTAATTGAATACACTCCCTAAGAATATTTTCGCTACTTAAAAAATATATTATTTTTCTTCAAAAAAAACAAAGTGAATAACATTTTTCTTATAGACGAAGTAGACGACACCTCCTTACAAAAATATCGTAGTACAATACAATGTATGTAGTATTTTTTTTATCAACTACAACTCTTGATACAAATATTCAAAATATGATCTACACCATTCTGGTATAGACTATAGAATGGTAACAACAACAGTAAATAAACAAAGTAATATATTATTTCTGGTCGGCCTGGCGTCAAGCTCATTTCAAACTTTTTTGGATTCCTCGGGGAGGGACAAAGCATCTCCCAAGGCATGAGATGCCATTGAGACGCTTTTCAAATGCACACCTTTTGAAATATAGATGATGCTGCATGAACAATGTTTATTTTGGGAACAAGATCAAACACACATAAATTGGTTCAATACCTTAAAAGCAGTAGCAGCATAAGCTTTCATTCCCACGAGATTATGTTGGAAGTGAAACTGTCTTGGAAAATATCCATATAAACTAATCCGATAGTATTCGAATAAAATCTGCATAACGGAATGGAAATCTACTCTCTGGCTTTGATTAATGACGTCCTAGTTTGCTAGTTTAGCTAAGCTTTTCTGTAATGAGTGGAGAGCTTTGCAGAATGCTTTTGGTTAGAATCAGATTCAATAAGGCCTACAAAACAAGTAAAAGGATAAGAAAGAAGAAGAAAAGAGGGTACCAAGTGGAAGTGGTGCATAAAGTTGGTGTAAAGAAGTCTGATACCAAACACATGTATGGTTTGGTTTGGGGCCTAATGGCACGTTAACATCGATTGTGACATAAACTCGTAACATTTGATTTTGGGTTTTGATGGCATATATAGTTGTTTCATCAAATGATATGGGTGTAGCTTTAAATGTATGTATGTATGTATGTACCAAGTGCAGAGAGTCCATGTGATGTGAATGCCCTTTTGTTGTACATTTCAGACTGTGCCTTACTTCCAATAACAAAAGCAAGGAATAAAAGCTTTCCCCACCAATTTCGAATCAAGTCCCAAATTGCAAAGCATCTTGCGAGGGAGACTCTTCTCTTTAATATGAAGTATGTGATTCTTATAACTCAAGCTATAAGTTGAAATTGTTTCCGGGGAGGTCATAACTGGTTTTCAGATGATCGCAGAAATGCAAATGCTCCTGAATAGTAGCAGGATTGAAGTAAAAATAAGAAATTTTTTCATTTGTTGGGACTTCAACCCAGGTCTCTCGAGTGAGAGTCGAGTATCCCACCCAACTAGACTACAACAGAAGATTGATATAGGTTCCATAGATATGTAATTTGACATCTTTGTTAATGCATTCTGCTTGCCGCCAATGATATAGTTTTCATTTTTCTTTATTATTTTAGACAAAACTACTGTTTAAAACTACGTGTCAAAATTCTTAATCATAATCTTTTACAATGACTATTCTTTTATTCTTAAAACAAAGTCTAACTCATTAACTAATGTTAATTTTTTTGTAAATTTGATTTTTTTAAAACTATTTCACAAATGAGAAAGTTATCCTTTTATTATTTTATATTAAACTTAAATGACATAAATGTCCTTACTTATTCTTCATATTTTCAAGATGATAATTAAATTTTAACTTTATATCCCGACAACATTTCTAACAACAACAACAAAAAATTAAACGAAAGTCTCTTCTACAACTACAACAACAAAGATCAAATGGAAAAAGAAAGACCGGAAGTTCTTAGGATGAAGAAGGGAGTAAAAGGTGGAGAAAGTAAAGGAAAAGAGAAAAAAAATGAGAGAGAAAAAATAAATTGAGGGTTTTGAGTTAAGAGTGAGAGAGAAATGAAAAGGAGAAGGGAAAATAGAAAAATAGTATATTTTTTATGAAGGAGAAAGTTAGGAAAGGAAATATGTTGATGAGAAAAGAAAAAAGTTAAATGAAAATGGTGTATTTTAGACTTTTAGTTATTTGACAACAAATTAACTTGAGGTGTAAGGATAGTTGGGATAATTGATTTTTTTAAAAGTTGGGATCATTATGTGAGAATGATGTATTGTTCAAGATAGTGATATGATACAAGCAAATAAAATAGAGATAGAATTTAGAAGAGAATTAGAATTGAGAGTGAAATTGAGATTTGGTTGAAAAGAAATTAGGGTTTGAGAGAGTGAGAGAGAAAGAAATAGAGAGAGGGATCAATTTAATTGCTCAATCTATTGATAAGTATAGAGGAAAACAACTATCTTTATATGGTGCAGAGGTCACCACTTTCACTCTGCTACCATTGTAGCACAAGCAGTGCTATTTAAATGGGCTTGGGCCAAGAGTAAGGGTGTTCACGATTCAAAAATGGAACCAAACCAGCCAATTCGATTCTAGAAAAAACAAAACTGAAACCGAACTGTGGAATATCTGTTGGTTTGTCAAACTAAACCAGGTTTGGTCGGTTTTTGGTTTGAACCGAACAGAACCGAGAGTTCATCATCGTATCCACCTCCGCCTCCCTCTTATCTCTCGCCTCGAAGAAGCCCATCGCTCTTCCTCCGTTGATGCGTCAACTATACCTTTTCCTCCGTTTTCGGCGACGATTACAACCCCAGTAGACACTCCTTCACCGACCTCCTCGGGCTTGGACTCGTCGTTCCCCTCAGTCGAAAATATCGCGTTTTGCTGGTCTCTTATTTCCAAACCTGGATTAGAGAACACAATGAATAGTTTTAAGAATTGAACCAGTTCAATTATGTCTAAACCCGGTTCAATTCGGTCAAGCCCCAGGGCATTTTGATATTTTTTAGAAAATTAAAAAAAAAATAAGTGTAAGAAAAACTTAATTAACTTGTCTCATTTTAAATTTTTTTATTATAAACATATTAAAGTGTAAAACGCATCACTTTAGATGTAGTAAAACGTAATTAATCCAATAATATATTAACAAAGTTAATAACATTGAGACGTAGGGCTAGGCACGGTTTTGTAACCGGACCGAACCTGCCAGAACCGGACCGGACCCAATAAATCGATTCTTCATTTTGGAGACCCAAATCCAGACCCAATAAGTGGGTATCGGTTCGGTCCTGGGCCAGGTTCTACCCAATTAGACCCAATTGAATGCTTAATAGTGAAATCAAGGGCCCGGCTCTTTGGCATAGTTGTATAGTTTTACTTAATTAGATTCAATTAACGTGATATTTATACATTGTTCAATTTATGGTGAAAATTATACAAAATTAAACTCTTTTTAGGTTAAAACATAAAATTGAAATACAAAAGATACTAATTAAAACCCCTAAAATCGGTTGGGTTCTGAACCGATTAATTAGTGGTTATGCACTCTTAGAACCAGAACCGAACCGAATTGATTCGGTTCTCAATTTTCAGACCCAAATTCAATCTGATACCCCCGGTTCTCGGTTATTCAGTTCGGATTCGGTTTGGATCTCGATTCGATTTCGGTTTTGGATAAAAAGTGCCCACCCTATTGAGACGAAAAAATGTGTGGGTAACGTATGAAGTTAAATGAAAATAGTCCATTTTAGACTTTTAGTTATTTGACAACAAATTAACTTGAGGTGTAAGGGTAGTTGGGATAATTAATTTTTTTTTAAGTTGGGATGATTATGTGAGAATAATGTTGAAGATAGCGATATGATACAAGCAAATAAAATAGAGATAGAATTTAGAAGAGAAATAGAATTGAGAGTGAAATTGAGATTTGGTTGAGAAGAAATTAGGGTTTGAGAGAGGGAGAGAGAGAGAAATAGAGAGAGGGATAAATTTAATTGATCAATCTATTGATAAGTATAGAGGAAAACAACTATCTTTATATGGTACAGAGGTTACCACTTTCACTCTACTACCATTGTAGCACAAGCAGTGCTATTTAAATGGGCTTGGGCCAAGAGTAGGGGTGTTCACGATTCAAAAATCGAACCGAACCAACCAATTCGATTCTAGGAAAAACCAACGGAAACCGAATTGTGGAATGTCGGTTGGTTTGTCAAACTAAACCAGGTTTGGTCGGTTTTTTGTTTGAACCGAACATAACCGAGAGTTCATCATCGCATCCACCTCTGCCTCCCTCTCATCTCTCGCCTCGAAGAAGCCTATCGCTCTTCATCCGTTGTTGTGTCAACTATACCTTTTCCTACATTTTCGGCGACAATTACAACCCCAGTAGACACTCCTTCACCGACCTCCTCAGGCTTGGACTCGTCGTTCCCCTCAGTCAAAAATATCGCGTTTTCTGGTCTCTTATTTCCAAGCCTGAATTAGAGTACACAATTAACATTTTTAAGAATTGAATCAGTTCATTTTGTTTAAACCCGGTTCAATTCGGTCCAGCCCCAGGTCATTTTGATCTTTTTCAGAAAATTAAAAAAAATAAGTGTAAGAAAAACTTAATTAACTAGTCTCATTTAAAATTTTTTATTATAAACATATTAAAGTGTAAAACGCGTCACTTTAGCCGTAGTAAAACGTAATTAACCCAACAATATATTAACAAAGGTAATAACATTGAGACGTAGGGCTAGGCACGGTTCTGGAATCGGACCGAACCGGTCAGAACCGGACTGGACCCAATAAATCGATTCTTCATTTTAGAGACCCAAATCCGGACCCAATAAGTGGGTATCGGTTCTGTCCTGGGCCCGGTTCTACCCAATTAGACCCAATTGAATGCTTAATAGTGAAATTAAGGGCCCGACTCTCTTGTATAGTTGTATAGTTTTGCCTAATTAGATTCAATTAACGTGATATTCATACATTATTTAATTTATGGTGAAAATTATACACAATTAAACTCTTTTTAGGTTAAAACATAAAATTGAAATACAAAAAATACTAATTAAAACCCTTAAAATCAGTTCGGTTATGAACCGGTTAATTAGTGGTTAGTGGTTCTGCACTCTTAGAACCGGAACCGAACCGAATTGATCTGGTTCTCAATTTTCAGACCCAAATTCGATCTGATACCCACGATTCTTGATTTTTCAGTTCAGACTTGGTTTGGATCTCGATTCGGTTTCGGTTTTGGATAAAAAGTGCCCACCATATTGAGAAGAAAAAAATGTGTGGGTAACGTATGAAGTTAAAAAAGTTTAAGCGACCTATATGAGAATCTAGACATTTTAAGTGCACCCAAACGAAATTATTTTTTAAAAGTACATTAATGATCTTTCATTTCTCCTCTTGATACGTTTTATTCCTTTCATTTATAAGAGATTCAAACTAACCAGAATAAAATACTTTCTTTTAAGCAAACTAAATATACTTCATTTACCTCTTCAAAACAAAAAATATATACTTTATTTACCGAAAAACACTAAATTACTTCTACTTAATTAGGTGAGAGGTCGGTCTCACCGATTCTTTCTATGTCATTTCGTCTTTTAAATTTTCTAATAAAGTTTATAGTTTTCAAAAAAAAATAAATTAAAGTCATTCTGTGAAAATTGCTCCGAACAAATTTCATAGAAAATATTTTCTCATACATTCGTACTTATTTGAATTAACGCAACCACTAAAGCGCATATTTTTTTTTGTTCATGGATCGAAATTGACATTCAAATGACATACATGCAAACTTCTAAACACCGTTAGGCGCTAATCAGGTGAACAATACTCCCGAAGGATTAATCGGGAATTATCGAATTAGGCAAGAATTAATCGAATTTGTATTTATTTATTTTTAATATAAAAATAAATTATACTATATAAAAACATTCGTCCGGGTTCACCTCGTTACCAAAAATTCACACACAATTATTTTTTCATCAAACTTAACTTGATTTACTTGTCATTTTTTAAAACTACCTAAAAGGCCCCTCCCTATCTCCTTCTCCACTCCAATCAATCTTTGAACCAGTCTGAAACACTCGTTGCTCTCCAATTTTCAGGCCAATTTCTCAACCCTTTAGGAATCAACCGATGAATTTTGCATATATATCTACTAATTGAAAACTCAATATATATTTGGGTTTGTGGTCCAAATAGGAGCTTTTATCGTATTTTCATCACTTGAGTTTCTGAGTATTGTTTTCGAATTTGATCAATTTGGGCTAATTTTGTTATTATGACTGTTTTAGATCTGATTTGGGTTGGTGGTCCAATTTTGTTCTCTATGAATGGTCCGCCTGGACCGATTAATCGCCGCCTAGGCCGCCTGGGCTGATTAATCGGCCGCCTAGGCCGCCTAATCGCCTCCACCATTTTTGACCGCCCGACTAATGAAAAACGGAACGACAAATCCAAAATCAACGTCTAGGCAGCCGCATAAGCCGTTTTTTGGAACACTACATACGCGTAAATAAATAAATTGCATATAAAATCAAGAGGTAATTACAGATCAGTACACCCGCTGAAACCTCATTTCAGGATTGGTACCCCAAGTTAGAAAAAAAAAATTTCGGTCCCCCAAGTTTAAAACGTTAACACTTTAGTCCGAACTCAGTTAAATCTAACAGCTCTAATTTTTTAATGACCAAAATACCCTCGGGTGTAATTTTAAAATGATACGATAATTTATGTTAAAATGACTATTTTACCCTCATATGTGAAACAAATTAAACCTTAAGTTCAAGGGAAGAATTGTACTTTCAAATAAACAAAATAAGAAAATTAAAAGTAATTAAAATAACATGTGAAATGTCATTTTTCCCTCCTCCCTTTCTCTGTTGGAGCTACTGTTGGAGCTCGCCGGTGAATCTACTGCGTAGCTTGCCGTTGAATCTGCTGCGGAGCTCGCCGGAGATTTCTCTGTTGTGGAGCTCGCCGAAGATTTCACCGTCACCTCCATCCATGGTCACGCTGCCGCGGCGGGTTTCATGCTCGCCCTCGACCACGACTATGTGGCGATGATTTTTGTTTGTTTGAATCGACGACTCGTCCCATCTCCAGAGCCGCCACAAAGAGTTCCTCAGGCTGTGGTGGCGCATGGCGTAGATGCGCGGCCACGTCTGGCTCGACGAGCTCGTCCCTGAATTCGATTTTCCAGATCTCGACGAGCACCAGGCAAATTTGGGTTTCTCGATTTGCCAGATCTGGGTTCCGGGCTGGGTCGATCTAGGCCAGATGGGGTTTCGATGCAGCAGAGGAGTCTCTGGCGAGGCTTCCTCGCTTCCGGCCAGCTGCTAGAGTTCTTTTCCCGGAGCTGCTGCGCGAAGACGCCCTCCCCGACCTCGTCGGAAATGGGTTATCGCGTTTTGGCTTCTTCTCTGGAAATGGGTTGTTGGGTCTAGCCTTGAATTGTCGAGATCGACTTGTCGAACTCGCCGGAGCTCCAGGACTCCGATATCGCAACTATGGTGGAGGCGAGGACCTCAGAGAGGGTGTGGTGTTGGAGGTGCTAGAGGATGGGTCTCATGGCATTTTCTAAAAATTAGAATGATACCTTGGGGCATTTTTGTCTTTTCGATTACATTTTAAATAATTTTTAATGATAAATAAATAAATCAGTTTTTATTTATTTATTTATATAGAAAGACAAATGTGCCCTTATTCCATGAATTTAAATTGTTATTTATTTGAGGGTGAAATGGTCATTTCATATCTATTACATATTTACTCTACTGAAGAGTTATATGTCAGGGGTATTTTGGACTTTTTATAAAAAATTTCATCAGATTTAACAGAATTTGAACTTAAGTGTTAACGTGTTAAACTTGAGTGAGCGAGAAATTTTTTTTCTAACTTGGGGTACTAATTCTGAAATGAGGTATCGGCGGGTGTACTGATCTGTAATTACCTCTAAAATCAAAACTCAAATAGGTTTAAACAATTTCAAATGTGGCACACACCATAATTTTTTTTTGTAAACAAACACAACACTTGTGTTACTTATTTTTATTTAAATGCATATTCAAATAAATTTTTCATAAACACAAAATTATACTTTAAATTTGGGTATGCATTTGTCAAAATTTTCTTACGTATTTGTGTATGTATCCAGTTAATTTAGGTATGCATCTATAAAAGTATATTTTATATTCATGAGAAATTTATTTAAACATTCACTTACTTACCGTTTGTTTCTTGTTACGGTTTTGCCGTATAATAAGTTGTGTTGTAAAAAATGTGTTACCTGGACGAGGGAACCTTTTGGGACTAATCATAAATCAGTCAAAAATTAATCAAAATATAAATTAAATTCAAGTATTTGATTGAGAATTATAGGTAATTAACTAAGAACTAATCTAGAATTAATCGGACAAGTCCGAATTAGTGAATACAAGTAAAAAGTTTTGTTTCATTCATGGTTATGAAATTTGGACCGCTGGGATATATCGGGCAATCGAGAAAGAGGGAGAGAAACTTGAGGAGATCGCGGAAATATCACGAAAAAATTGAGGCAAAATGCGTTTTGTAATAAATAAATAATTTAAAAATAAACTTATACTTATTATTAGTTAAATATAATATATTATTTTTAATTTCAAACTTGTCAGATAATCACTATTTTTTTATACAAATTTGATCACAATTTACAACACAATATAAAATAATTATCAAGTTAGGTAATCGTACTATCAATTGCGATTTGCAACACAAAATCGATTTGGATCAGATTAGACCAAAAATATTTAATTTAAACAGAATTAGACTAGAATTAATGCAAATAAAAGTAGACTAAAATTAATTAATTTAGACCAAATTAGATTAGAATTAATTTAAATTTTGATGAGTTGACCAGTATTTTCACCTAGATATATGCTGTATCATCATGAAAAGGTTGGAAAACCGTTATATCCATAACACTGGTTTCATTTCTAAACTTAAAGTGAGGTAACCATTTGGGCTTGGTGACACAAGTCCAATGGACCGGAAATAAGGCAAACCCATTTCAAAACCCACCAACCAACCAAGTCCAAGCCTCTCCCTAGAGAGTCACTCGCTCTCCTCTCTCTCTCTCACACAGATGAGTCTGGTCCGGAGACGTATATAAGTAAAGAAACCCTAGAATTTCCACCTCGCCATCATCAAGCAGCTGAATCTGAAAGCTTAGAGGCTCAACCGCAACCATGGGTCGTATGCACAGCAGAGGGTACCTTCTCTTCCTTCCTTCCATTTTTCTGATTCATGTTGTTTCTCACGATCTGTTTCTGTTTGAATTCAGTAAGGGTATCTCCTCTTCGGCTCTTCCCTACAAGAGGACTCCTCCCAGCTGGCTCAAGATCTCTTCTGGAGATGTGAGTTTTCAATTTTCCATTTTCCATTTTCCAATTGTTTTGGTACTGAGACAATGTATCTTCTGATGTTCTTAGGTTGAGGACAACATCTGCAAGTTTGCCAAGAAGGGCATGACTCCTTCCCAGATTGGTGTCATCTTGAGGGATTCTCATGGTATTGCCCAAGTTAAGACTGTCACTGGAAGCAAGATCCTTCGTGTCCTCAAGGCTCACGGTAACTATTTCGATATTTATTTCATGACATTCATTATTTTTTTCCTAATTATTTTGGTTGTATCATGTTTTTCTACTTGTATAATGAGAGCTACGTGATAAAACTTTTTCACTGTCGCCAGTGTCACAATTTAATGTTGTTTTATTGTTAATGAATGATATGACATTTTTGTTGTTTTGGACATGTTAGTTTTCTGAATGTGCTGGAATGTTCTATTTAGATGTGAATTCATATAATCTGTTCTTTTAGTTTGTCATGTGAGTGCTATAGTTCATTTTTATTATTTGATTGTAGGTTTTGAGTGTCATTGTTATCATGCCCTTCTGATAACTTCATATTCTATGGAAATGATAAATAACATCTTGTTCTGCAAATATGAAGCTACACAGATGTTTTATTCCAACATTTTAATATTTGCAAATGTCAGGCTATGAGTTTCTTTTTATTGGGTTTATGATTCACGTGATAAACATTTGTGAATGTATAATTTGCCAGGTCTTGCCCCTGAGATTCCTGAGGATTTGTATCACCTGATCAAGAAGGCTGTTGCCATCAGGAAGCATCTTGAAAGGAACAGGAAGGATAAGGATTCTAAGTTCAGGTTGATTCTTGTGGAGAGCAGGATTCACAGGCTTGCTCGCTACTACAAGAAGACCAAGAAGCTTCCACCAGTCTGGAAATAGTAAGCCCCTTTTTATTCCTACATATAATCTTTTGTTTATGATACAAGTGTTAATATGAATCATCTTTGATGTTTTTCTCAATACTATGTATGCTTTGGAAGCTATTGTTGTGCTGTTTGAGTCATATAGTTGAATATGCATCTGTGTTGGACCTTATGTTGGATTTTTCATTGTTTTTCAATCTTTCTGAAAACTTTCCCCATTGTTTTATCCCATGTTGAATTATTTTGTGTAATTCATCAGTTACAAATAATTTTGCAGTTATGGTGGTGTTTTCAAATTAGTTTGTCACATTAGTAATTTCATTTTTTTGTAATTTTGCAGCGAGTCCACCACTGCCAGCACTCTAGTGGCTTAGAAGTGAGATAAGTAGCTGAGCTATGTTCAGGGATGATTATTGCTGTGCGGATTGTTGGCAATCTCTTCTTGCATTCTAGCCTGTAGCATGCACTTGCAGACATTTTCCCTTTTCTTAGAGATATGGAACTTATTTTGCCATCAATTTTTCATTTGCTTATTTACTGCAAGTTTATTTAAGTTTTGAAATATAACATGTTTACTGCTTCGTCAACCTATTGTTTGCTACCAGTCATCTTATATTTGATTTTAGTTTCATTTAGTATCTTTAGGCGGGAACCTGGCAGAATTATTTTCTGTATAGTTTTGCAGCATTTCCTTATTTAAATCTACAGTGTTTGGATAAAAACATTTTAGTTGTATCCTTGTTTGGTTTATGATTGGGAAATTTGAGATTCATGCATTGAAAAAATAACCTAAAAATGTACATTTGCATTAAGATAAAATTCAACACATAGTTCCTGTTTAGTTGTAATTGTTCTCTCAAATTCTAATCTATATTCCCTCTTTTTCTCACACGAACCCCCACAATTGAATTAGTCTTCCGATTTGACCTCCCTGCTGTTGAAACTTATCCCAAAGTGATATGGTTTTCAAATTCCATTTTCTTCTTTGGTTCACTTTTTTTATAGAACTAAGAAGGGTGTCTGATTTATACTCTTTTTCTGAAATTTTAAGGGGTTCACATTCAATTGTTCATGATGCCATTTCGATGGTTTTCACTGTCACTGTAATTTTCAGTGTCACTCTTACTGCATTTAGATGTAACACAAAAACCATTTGGCGACATCTCATATCCATGCAGTTGTGCACATGAAACTATTGGTGGATGTTCGAATGAAATGCTTCATGGTCACTTTGAAGGTTTATAAATTTTAATGTACACAAGTTGTTTTTGCTGTCTTCTTCTCGGTAGTCATGAAAGTGTGTTTGTATACTACCCCTTATTATCCTCTATCATTCTTAGACGAGACTCTTTAAGATATAATTTGTCGCAACATTTTTTTTAGTTTTTCATTTCTCGGGTATTATCAGACCAATCCCCTCTAAAATTGTAACTTGTATGATTTGAACATTAATTCAAATTATACAATCTGAATTAGTATAAATTACTTGATATATATGTACAATGTCTTGAATGCTTATGTGAAATGTAATGTGCAATTTACTTGTTTGAATTTTAAATACATTGTTCTGAGTTTTATTGCTAATCAATTGGTTCAATTTCGTTATAATCAAGCTCGTGTCGAACTCAAACATAACATTTGAACACTCGATAGGCTCGTGGGTCAAACTTTTAACAAGAGGCTCTAATTTTATAAATTAAGAATTTGATTTATGTTCATCATAATCGAGATCGAGCCAAATTCTAGCTCAAAGTTGAGTTTATTTAATAAACGAGTTAATCACGGCCTTAATATTTTTATGACTTGATAATTCATGAGTCGGCTCGTTTACAATTTAATTATTTAGATGTTTATAATTTAAAATAGGGATAACTTCAGCTAGGTACACCTGAATAAACTTCATTATCAGATAAGCACACTTAAAGTTTATTTTTTAATTCGTAGGTCACTTAAACAAAACTAACTATCACCATTCTACACTATGTTACTATTTTTGTGAAATGACAATTTTGCCCCTCCTATGAATAATTGATTTATGTTAAATTCTAGGGGCATATTAGTCTTTGATAGCATTTGTGCCCTAGTCCAATTGGTATTAGCCTGTAAACGTCTATGTACAAATATCATCGTTTGTAATGTATAAATATAAACGGCTTTATATTACTTATGTGTTGAAGTAATATGTTAAGCATGATCTGATTTATGACCACTAAAGTAGTAGAACCATAAATCTGTACGGATCACACTTAACGAGTCCCTGGTCAACCTATGCTTCCTTAAAAGCGACCGGTATGAGGATGGTTCTTAATGACGTAGTTCTACTTGTCATAAGGATGTGGGATCCTGGAACCATATCATAGATATCATGAGGTGATTGATATCAGACGACTCGCTTTGAATAGTGTTTTCATAGATTAAGCCATAAACATATTCAAATGCGATAGCTTGTCACGACATCCTTAGACCAAGGAGTCTTTGTGATCACTATGCAATGAACGTACGGCTTTAACTTGCGCCAAACGCTTTCTGTAAAAGAATTGCTATAAAGGGCATGATTGGGTGGCGGAACGGGTTGCATGAGTGACACGAAAGACGGCTAAGGGATTTATCCCTCATACTACGGTATGGGAAAGATATCCGTTAGAAGGCCTCTCGATGGAGACTGACTGAGAGAAAAAGTATGGCCATGCAAATGATACGGGTTATCATTTCTCAGCCATCTCGCATATCAAGTAACATTGATTGATTGAACAAGGGAGACGACTCTATGCCTTGAGATCAATCGGGATATCTAGAGATAACAGGATGGTGACTTGTACGCACAAAGGTTAAGTCGAATCATCGATCATCATGCACTTTGGGTAATCATAATGTTTTACTAGAGACCACTTATGATGGATCGGGCAAGAGCGATCTTTTGCGCCGATCTGCCAACGGTGGCATGAGCCTAGAGGGTCACACACATACAAGACGGATAACTTGAGACAAGGAAACATTGATGTTTCTTGAGGAGTAATATATGGACAAAACTGGAGGTTTTGTGCCATAGGTTCGGTTTGAGAGAATAATTAGCGAATCGAGAAAAATTGAGTTTTTCGTCGATATCGTGTCGGACTTTGTTTGATAAGTAATGACAAAAGGGTCGGGCAACTTTTGGACACGGCATGAGACAACACGGGAGGGCCCATTGGGCTCGGCCCATGAAGCCTCATGGCCGGCCCATTAAGGGCCCAATAAGATCATATGGCTGGCCCACATGGTGGGACCATTGTAGGGGCCACACAACACCATGCTTAGTTGGTGATTGTGGATTAAGAGGTGAGTGATTTAAGGGGGTATGGGTTAAAGCACCTTTAAGCCCATACCAATCACTTTTAACCCATACTTGTGAGTTGGATGATGAATTCAAATTCAAGACTTTAATTCATTAGTCATTTAATCACAAAAACTCACAAAAGATCTCTCTCTCTCTCATAGTGGCCGGCCACCCCCCTCCTCCTCTTCATCTTGCTCTCTTGTTCTTCATTTAATTGTTCTAGTAGGAAATTAAGTGAAGGATCAACAAGATCATCCTCTTGGTGTGGACTTGCTTTAGAGAAGAAGATCCGAACGTTCTTCTTTATCGATTCATACAAGACTTAAAGGTAAACATCTTGTGGAATAGATTTTGCTTTGGGATTTAATGGTTTAATGTTCTTGGACAAGGTTTGGAGTAGATTATCTTTTAATGCTTCCGCTATCTCGACGATCTAGAACGCTTCAAAACCCAACAGTCTTTTCACATAAAAATTAAAATGATGATTTTGCACTAGACTGCTGGTTTGACTTGATTTTTGTCCGAGCTGGATGAAATTCCCAATTTTATGTCTGGTTGGTTGGACCGACCTTCATCATCCTCAAGGCTCAAGCTCCCTCGTCTTCATTGGAGTGATATGGTCGAGCTGCACTTCCAGCCACCCTTATCTTCTTTATTGGAGTGGTTCGTTCTCACTGAATTGCGGCAGAATATGTGAGGTCGATTTCTGGATCAATAATCGCCAGAAGAAGATGTTTTTTTTCCTTTTGGGCCTCCAACTAAATTTGGGCTAGCTTATGGTGATTTCAGGTCAAAGAAGGGAACGAGCGGCGACAGTGAGGAAGTGGCGACCACCGTTGGGTGGTGTGGAGGCAATCGGAGAAGCTCGGTTCTCTAATAGGTTTTGCGAGGTAGGGGAGAAATAAGATCTTGATTGGAAAGAACGTCTTTACATAATGGGAGTTCAGACACAGGGCAGGGGGGAGCTACTTGGGTGGCTTTGGGAACTCGAAAAAATCTCGCCGGTCGGAGCGACTCGCTGGAGGGACGTCGACGGGCGGGCAGAAGGTGTTTTCGGGGAAGATGAAGTTTTTTTAAACAGGAACCGATTTGATCAAATCTAGAAATTTTGGACTAATCAAACCATTTCAAAAGAGAGGCACATATTTGAAAATTTAAAAACAAAAAGGAGGTAATGATAATTACTTATGTTTAGGTGACCTACGAAATTAAAAAAAAACTCTAAATATACCCATCTGATGATGAGGTTTCATCAGGTATACCTAGTTGAAATCATCCCGGTCTAAATTTATATATTCATATAGTATTTATGACCTTAGAATTTACTTAATTGCACAAAAATTGATCTATCAAGACTTAGACACAACTTAAAGGAATAATATCTTAAGCAAGGGTCCAACCAATAAGTCAAAATATTTTTGTGATTTATTTGTGAATATTCGTTGATTTCAATGATTTATTTGTAATTGTTAATTTATAATTATTTTCTAATTATCGAGTATATATGATACATTTTGATGATATTATTATTGATAGCATTTTGTGCCCTAGTCCAATTGCTAGTAGCCTGTAAATGTCTATGTACATTATCATCGTTTGTAATATATATAAACCGGCTTTGTATTACTTATGTGTTGAAGTAATATGTTAAGCATGATCTAATTTATGACCACTAAAGTAGTAGAACCATAAATATGTACGGATCACACTTAACGAGTCCCTGGTCCATAACGCTTCTATAGAAGCGACCAGTATGAGGATGGTTCTCAATGACGTAGTTCTATTTGTCATAGGGACGAGGGATCCCAGAATCATATCATAGATATCATGAGGTGATTGATATCGGACGACCCACTTTGAATAGTGTTTTCATAGATTAAGCCATGAACATATTCAAATGCGATAGCTTGTCACGATATCCTTAGACCAAGGAGTCTTTGTGATCGCTATGCAATGTACGTGCGGCTTTAACTTGCGCCTAACGCTTTCCGTAACAGGATTGCAATAACGGGCATGATTGGGTTGCGGAACGGGTTGCTTGAGTGACACGAAAGACGGCTAAGGGATTTATCCCTCATACTACGGTATGGGAAAGATATCCGTTAAAGGCCTCTTGATCGAGACTGACTGAGAGTAAGAGCATGGCCATGCCGGTGATACGGGTTATCAGTTCTCAGTCACCTCATATATCAAGTAACAATGATTGATTGAACAAGGGTGACGACTCTATGCCTTGTGATCAATCGGGATATCTAGAGATAATAGAATAGTGACTTGTATGCACAAGGTTAAGTCGAATCATCGATCATCATGCACCTTGGGTATTCATAACGTCTTACTAGAGGCCCCTTATGATGGATCCGACAAGAGGGATCTTTTGCGCCGATCTGCCAACGGTGGCATGAGCCTGGAGGGTCACACACATTCAAGACGGATAACTTGAGACAAGGAAACCTTAACGTTTCTTGAGGAGCAATGCATGGAAAAAACTGAAGGTTTTGTGCCATGGGTTCGGTTTGAGAGAATAATTAGCGAATTGAGAAAACTGAGTTTTTTCGTCGATGTCGCGTCGGACTTTGTTTGATAAGTAACGACAAAAAGGGTCGGCAACTTTTGGACACGGCACGAAACCACATGGGCGAGCCCATTGGGCTCGGCCCACAAGGTCACGTGACCGGCCCAACAAGGGCCCATTATGGGCCCAACAAGCCCAATATGGCCGGCCACATTGGTGGGTCCAAGAATGGGGGCCACACAACACCATGCTTGGTTGGTGATTGTGGATTAAGAGGTGAGTGATTTAAGGGGTATGGGTGATGACACTTTAAGCCCATACCAATCACTTTTAGACCCATGCTTATGAGTTGGATGATGAAGGTAAATATCTATTATTGATTCATTACACAAAATAATCACACAACTCTCACAAGCACTCTCTCTCTCATAGTGGCCGGCCACTCCAACTCTCTCCTCTCATCTTGCTCTCTTGTTCTTCATTTAATTGTTCTAGTAGGCAATTAAGTGAAGGATCTTCAAGATCATCCCCTTGGTGTGGACTTGCTTTAGAGAACAAGATCCAAAAGTTCTTCTTTATCGATTCAACAAGACTTAAAGGTAAATATCTTGTGGAATAGATTTTGCCTTGGGATTTAACGGTTCATGTTCTTGGACAAGGTTTGGAGTAGATTTTGTTATACGCTTCCGCTATCTCGATAATCTAGAACGCTCCAAAACCCTACAATGGTATCAGAGGCTGGTTAACCCTCTTAATCTTTGTCTTGTTGAACTTGTTTTGGTTTTATGATTATTTGCATGCCAAACTTGTTGATAACATGTTTTAATACTTTTTGGGATAATGGCATGAAAAATGTTATTTTTGGAAAATACATTGAATTTGGAATTTTTCAGAAATAATTGGATTTGTCGGGTCCGAGAAGAGACTCTCGGGGAGCCGGATCGGGGGTACCGGACGGAGGTTACTGGAGGCCGGCGGTGACCGGAGCCGTCCCCACTCTTGGCCGAGGCCGAGAGTGGAGGCAAGCTCGGTTTGGGCTTTCCTAGGCCTAAACTGAGCCGTGGTGTTGGGCTCGGCCCAATGGGCTTCGGCCCGTTGAGCTTGGGCCCGACTTGGTTCGTGCACAGTGTTTGATCCGTGGCATGAACCCTCGATCCAATATTTCGAAAACTTTCAAAATTTAATCGGTTTCGATAAACCGTTTTTCGAAAAGGTCTTGTTTCGATAAACCCGACCAAGCAACTTGGCAAAATTAAAACCGGAATAATTGCATATTATTTGATAACATGTTTGTGTGATAACATGTTGGATGATGTGATGAGATGTATGATGCATTAGTAGCCCATTAGATTTTATCGCTTTCACGGTTTGCACACAGTTAGTGTTAGCGTGTAATTATTCTTTCATTCTAGCCCATAAAGTGTAATTATTTTTTTATCCGGTCTACGAACCGAGTATTAATTGTAATTACTACTCAAAGACGAGAAGGATGGAAAATCGAGCACAATGACGGTCTTGGAGGAAGTCCAAGAGCTAGTGGGAGCCCGAATGAGAAAGACGAGAAGATGTGGTGACTCGTAGAATCCTAAGATTAGGATGGGCTATAAATGCATATTTAACGCTTTATGTTTGCTTGCTTGAATTATTTAAATAATAACATGCTTGTATGCTTAGCTTATAAGTTTATAAGCCATCGCCTCACATGCAAAGATTAAAATCGATTTTAATTGTTTGCATGTTTAAAGCGTTGTGAACCATCATCGCATGGGTTGTGATGGATGAGTTCAAATTTGAAACGTGTTTTGCACGGGTTGCAAATGACGGCTTAAAATGAAGATAGTATGTGATACAATTAGAAACGTCACAACACGGGTTGTTGATGACGGGTTCGTAATTGTGCCAAATACTTTCGAATTATTAAACACAACCAAATCACAACATAATTTGAGTCAAGTGAGATGCCACCCAAATTCACACCCATGTAGAAACATTTTATCGGTGTCGTGCGCCTTAGCGGAGCATCGATGGAATGAGTTCTATATAAAAATGGTAAATTTTGTGGGATGTCGTGCGCCTTAGCGGAGCATCTGCACAAAGTTAACGCGTTAGTGAAGGTTGGTTGACTCGACCACGATTCTTGGCCTGAGGTCGAGCTGGGGCATCGGAAGGGTAAGCCGTGTGCTTTTGCACATACCCTGACCAAGAGTTACACGGGTTGTAATTGGATGGACGTCCTACCTAAACGAGTCAATTGGAGCGGTGCGCCTTAGCGTACTTCAATTGACAAATAAGGGATCTTGGTTTAAAGATTCCAATCCTTAGAATCGGATGGTTGGTGTTTAATTCGGATCTTCGTAAATTTATTCAACTTTTCTGATTAAATTTACTTTCTTCGTGTAGAAATGGCTAGTAATTCAACAAACTCGTCTAATTTGTCGTTGAGGACTATACTCGAAAAGTGTAAACTCAACGGGACAAATTAACTGGACTGGGACAGAAATTTACGACTTGTGTTAAAGTTGGAACGCAGGGAGTACGTCCTTGACAAGGCTATCCCGGTGGAGCCAGCTGCCAACGCAACAAGGGTTGTTAAGGATGCGTACCAGAAACACCTTAGCGACTCTATCGACGTTGCGTGTGTCATGCTGGGCTGCATGGAGGCGGACCTCCAGAAGCAGTTTATGGAGCTATCCCATGATTCGTTTGCAATATTTGCACATATCAAGGATATGTTCAAAGAGAAAGTACGTATTGAAAAATACACTGTTCTCCGAGAACTCATTGCCTGCAAGATGTCAGCAGGCAGCTCTGTAGGTCAACACGTCCTACGCATGAAGGGACATTTCGATCATATGACTAGTCTCGGAATGAATATGGAGAAAGAAATGGCTGCAGATTTTATTCTGCAATCCTTTCCTCATGCATATGGTGGATACGTCATGAACTATCACATGCATGACATAGACAAGACCGCATCGGAGTTGCACAACATGTTAGTGACTGCCGAGAAGAGCATAAGGGGCTGTTCGCCCAAAAGTGTTCTTATGGTCAAGAAGGGATCCAGCTTCAAAGCTGGTGATGGCAAGGGTAAAGGCTCAATGCACCTGGCAGGAAAGATTAGATGACCATTTGTTCCTAAACCTTCCATGCCCGTAAAAGGCAAGGGGAAGGCAAAGAAGTCAGTCTGTTTCTACAGTCAAAAGCCTGGTCATTGGAAGAAAGACTGTCAGCAGCTAAAGGAGGATCAGAAGAAGGGCGGTGGGGCCGCTACTTCGTCAGGTATTGAAAGAGATCACCACGGGTTCCAATCAATAAATATCATGCAGCGGACGTTATGTAATCGTGGTGATCGATACAAGCTATGATCTTAATGTAAATTCGACATGTTATATATATATATATTAAATCTAAAAGTTACGTCTTCTAATCGATGAAAACACAAGATTAGTGTTTCTCTATTAGGTCCACACAAGCACCACAACCGAAGAAGGTTTTCACTCAAATTTTTGCTATAAATTTGAGAGAAGCTTGACAACAATGGAGGAAGAAGAGAGAGAGAGAAGTCGGCCTAGAAGGGGGGAGGAACATGGGAGTAGTTGCAGAAAATTAGAGGAAGTTATGAAAATATTGGAATTTTAATTTGAAAAAATCAAATTGAATTTTTCAAATCAAAATTGCATATCCATCTTCCATAAACCCTCTATTTTCATTTGTTCCCATTCATCACTTAAATCTCTAAATGGACTTTAAGCCCGTTTAACCAAAACCCAAATCAAACCCATTAAATTGAGTTCTAATTTTGGTTTAGACGAAACGGTTCATTTTCCTCGAATTGATTTCTTCAACCGTCTGGTTAAAACCTTAGGTCAGAAATCTACCGAATCGTTCTCAGTTTTCATCCATAATTAATTGTCATGTATCGTGCTTAATGCGTGTGACCCTCTAGGCTCATGAGCAATTGGCAGACTGGTAAAATTACTATTTTACCCTTTCCATCATAAGTGGCCTCTAGCAAGACATTATGATTATCCAATGTTCGTGATTATCGATTATTCGACTTAACCTGTTATCGTACATGTCACTGTCCTTTTATCAAACCGATATCCAGATCGATCAATAGGCATAGAATGGTCATCCTAATTTATCAATCACTGTTTCTTGATATCTGAGATGACTGAAAACTGATACTAAGGTATCACCTGCATGGCCGTGCTCTTTCTTCAGTCATACTCATCAAGTGGGCTAAACGGATATCTTTCTCATACCGAAGTATGAGTGATAAATCCCTCAGACGTCTTTCGAGTTCACTAGTGTAATCAATATCAAAGCCAATCGAAGCCGTTATAGTTACCCTTCTACAGATAACGTTAGTCTAGGTCAAACTTAGGTATTCGTTACATAGTGTAGACAAAGACTCCGTGGTCTTAGGATATAATGACAAGCTACGATATGTGAGTATCTCATGATTGGATCTATGCAGCATACTCACAATCGGGTTGTCCAATATCATCGACCTGATGATATCTATGATATAACTCCGGCACATACTTTGCCATGATCAGTAGAGCGTGATTACAAGGAGTTCGTCTCATACTGATCGCTTCTTAAAGAAGCTTAGCTGATCAGGGACTCATAAAATGTAATTCTTTCTGATCTATAGTTCTACTATTAGTGGTTACACACATAATGACATAGATCAAATTTCATTCGATATATTACTACAACACATTAGTAATATATGCCGATTTATTTATTCGGAAAGATGATAAAACATTACATCTGTAGATCACTTATATATTGTTCTAGGGCATAACTCTAACAGGTATTCCATTAAAGCTAAATCTTTCTGCTATAAATGCTTGGGTATTAGACACTGGAGCTGAGTCTCATGTCTGTGCGGATGTGCCAGTGTTGCATAGTAGAAGAGATATTTGGGAAAGCGAGGTGGACCTAAGAGTTGGAAACAACGTGAGAGTTACCGCAACTGCCGTGGGTTATGTTAACCTTGTTTTGCCCAGTGGGCTTGTAATTGAACTTTCAGATGTGTTTTGCGTACCTGTTTTCAGCAGGAATCTTATATCGATATCTCTTCTTGAAAAAGAAGGTTATTATTTTAATATTAAGAACGAGGTTTTTAATATTATGCGCAACAACATGTTTTATGGAAATGCTCACACTGTTGGAGGCTTATACATATTGAATATGCAAAACTCGAGATCCAACATGCTCTATAATATAAATGCTAAGAGGTTTAAAGCTAATGATTTAGACCAAACTCTAATCTGGCATTGTCGTCTAGGTCACATAAATGAGAAACGCATCTCATCGCTTCATAAGCGCGGAGTTCTAAGTCAATTCGAATTCCAAACAATTGATAGATGCGAAGCTTGTTTAATGGGCAATATGATTAAAGCGCCCTTCACTGGTTTAGGTGAGAGGGCAGGTGATCTATTGGGTCTAATACATTCAGACGTATGTGGACCAATGAGTACACCAGCCAGAGGAGGTTTAGGCTACTTTATCACATTTACTGATGATTTCAGTAGATATTGTTATGTCTATCTCATGAGACATAAGTCCGAAGCCTTTGATAAATTCAAGGAGTTTAGGAATGAAGTAGAAAACCAACTCGGAAAGAGTATCAAGGCACTCCGTTCTGATCGGGATGAAGAATACTTATCCGAGGAGTTTCTTAGTCATCTTACTTAAAGTAGAATACTATCTCAGTGGACTCCGCCAGGAACACCGCAACTCAATGGTGTATCCGAGCGAAGGAATCATACATTGTTGGATATGGTTCGATCGATGTTAAGTCTCACTGATCTCCCGATCTCCTTCTGGGGTTACGCTCTGCAAACGGCTGCATTCATAATAAACAGGGCTCCGTCTGAAAGTAGTGGAAGGGACATCATTCGAGAAATGGTACGGGAAGGAACCCGTTTTGTCCTTCCTAAAAATCTGGGGTTGCGAGGCTTATGTAAAACGATTGCTTGCAACCAAGCTCGAACCGAGATCAGATAAGTGCACTTTCGTCGGATATCCAAAAGAAACAAAAGGATACTACTTCTACAAACCGAGCGAAAATAAAGTTTTTGTCGCTCGAGGTGGGACATTCTTGGAAAAGGAATTTATTTCCAAGACAGTCAGTGGGAGGGCTGTTCATCTTGATGAAGTTCTAGATGAGATGGTCACTCGGGAACCACTAGACGACCCACTAGAAGAAGTAGAGCCAGAACCAATAGCTACAGTTAATGAGGACGGTTGAAGGCGGTCTGAAAGGATAAGTCATGCACCTATCAAATACGGTTTCCTAGTAACGAGAGGTGATGGTTTAGTATTAGTGGACAATGATCCAGGCCTTGGACGGAACCGACTCTGAGAAATGGCTGGAAGCCATGAGGGAAGAAATGCAATCCATGTCAGATAATCAAGTGTGGGACTTGGAGGATCAAACCCCTGACGTAAAAGTCATTGGGTGTAAATGGATCTTTAAAATAAAGATAGACATGGATGGCAAACCTCAGACCTATAAAGCAAGACTGGTAGCAAAAGGTTATAGGCAAGTCCACGGAATTGACTATGAAGAGACCTTTTCTCCAGTAGCTATGGTCAAATCTATCCGCATTCTACTTGCGTAGCAGCGTATCATAACTATGAGATATGGCAAATGGACGTCAAAACCGCCTTCCTCAACGGAAGGTTAGCTGAGGACGTTTATATGTCCCAGCCTGAGGGTTTTGAGGATCCTAAGAATAAGGGAAAGATTTGCAAGTTGCTCAAATCAATTTATGGTTTGAAGCAAGCATCTCGGAGTTGGAATCAGCGTTTTGATGAAGTTGAGAAACAGTTTGGCTTCATTAAGAACGATGATGAACCTTGCGTATACAAAAAGGCAGATGGGAGCAAAGTAGTCTTCTTGGTGCTTTATGTTGATGACATACTACTCATTGGAAACGACGTCCCTACCTTGCTCTTAACAAAGACTTGGTTAGGTGAGTGTTTCACAATGAAGGACTTAGGTGAGGCCTCTTACATCTTGGGGATCAAGATATATAGAGACCGTGCCAACCAGGTCTTGGGCTTAAGTCAAAGCACCTACATAGACAAAGTGTTGAGAAGATTCTCAATGCAAGATTCAAAGAAAGGACTGCTGCCCATGCGTCATGGCATGAAGCTAAGCAAGAAACAGTGTGCGGAGACACCTACAGAGCTAGCAAGAATGAACGAAATCCCATATGCTTCGGATATAGGATCCATAATGTATGCCATGATATGTACGAGACCGGATGTCTCGTTTGCCCTAAGCTCTACCAGCAGACATCAATCCAAACCCGGTGAGGAACACTAGATTGCCGTCAAGGCGATTCTCAAATATTTGAGAAAAACCAAAGACGGTTTTCTTGTATACGGGGGAAGAAATGATGATCTAGTTGTCAAAGGATATGTCGACGCTAGTTTCCAGACAGACCCCGATGACTTTAAGAGTCAGTGGGGATATGTGTTTACGTTGAACGGTGGAGCATTCAGCTGGAAAAGCAAGAAGCAGGACACCATTGCCGACTCTACGACCGAAGCTGAGTACATTGCTGCATCGGAAGCGGCAAAAAAAGCTATATGGATCAGGAGTTTCATGGCTGGGTTAGGTGTAATTCAAAACCCATCTAACCCAATAGACTTATATTATGACAACACCGGGGCCATTGCGCAAGCTAAGGAACCCAGGGTACATGACAGATCCAAACATGTACTCAGGAAGTATCACATCATCCGCGACATTGTTGCTAGAGGTGACGTGAAGATCCACCACGTTA
This sequence comes from Geranium rotundifolium, assembly GCA_963920655.1. NCBI lineage: Eukaryota > Viridiplantae > Streptophyta > Magnoliopsida > Geraniales > Geraniaceae > Geranium > Geranium rotundifolium. The sequence continues at coordinate 23,526,726 of OY987313.1, read as the reverse complement.
CATCTGATGATAACACAACCGACCCCTTGACCAAGGCTCTTCCTCAAGCGAAACATGATAAACATGTTAGGTCAATGGGTATAGACTGGGACTTAGATTGGAACTAGGGGCAAGTGGGAGATTGATAGCATTTTGTGCCCTAGTCCAATTGCTAGTAGCATGTAAATGTCTATGTACATTATCATCGTTTGTAATATATATAAAACGGCTTTGTATTACTTATGTGTTGAAGTAATATGTTAAGCATGATCTGATTTATGACCACTAAAGTAGTAGAACCATAAATCTGTACGAATCACACTTAACGAGTCCCTGGTCAATATACGCTTATATAGAAGCGACCAATATGAGGATGGTGTTAGAGTTATGCCCCAGTCCAATATATAAGTGATCTACAGATATAATGTTTTATCATCTTTTCGAATAAATAAATCGGCATATATTACTAATGTGTTGTAGTAATATATCGAATGTAATTTGATCTATGTCATTATATGTGTAACCACTAATAGTAGATCTATAGATCAGAAAGAATTACATTTGACGAGTCCCTAATCAGCTAAGCTTCTTTAAGAAGCGGTCAGTATGAGAAAAACTCCTTGTGATCACGCTCTACTGATCATGCCAAAGTATGTGCCGGAGTTATATCGTAGATACCATCAGGTCGATGATATCGGACAACCCGATTGTGAGTATGCTGCATAGATCCAGTCATGAGATACTCACATATCGTAGCTTGTCATTATATCCTAAGACCAAGGAGTCTTTGTGTACACTATGTAACGAATACCTAAGTTTGACCTAGTCTAACGTTATTTGTAAAAGGGTAACTATAACGGCTTCGATTGGCTTTGATATTGATTGCACTAGTGAACTCGAAAGATGTCTGAGGGATTTATCACTCATACTTCGGTATGAGAAAGATATCCGTTTAGGCCACTTGATGAGTATGACTGAAGAAAGAGCACGGCCGTGTAGGTGATACCTTAGTATCAGTTTTTCAGTCATCTCAGATATCAAGAAACAGTGATTGATAAATTAGGATGACCATTCTATGCCTATTGATCAATCTGGATATTGGTTTGATAAAAGGACAGTGACATGTACGATAACAGGTTAAGTCGAATAATCGATAATCACGAACATTGGATAATCATAATGTCTTGCTTGAGGCCACTTATGATGGAAAGGGTAAAATAGTAATTTTACCAGTCTGCCAATTGTTCGTGAGCCTAGAGGGTCACACGCATTAAGCACGATACATGACAAATAATTATGGATGAGAATTGAGAACGATTCGGTAGTTTTCTGGCCTAAGGTTTTAACCAGACGGTTGAAGAAATCAATTCGAGGAAATTGAACCGTTTTGTCTAAACCGAAATTATAACTCAAGTTAATGAGTTTAATTTGGGTTCTAGCTAAACGGTCTTGAAGCCCATTTAGGGATTCAAATGATGAATAGGGAAGATGTGCAAATAGGAGTTTAAGAAGGGTAGATATGCAATTATTAATTTGAAATTCAATTTTATTTCAAATTAAAAATTCCAAAATATCTCCCATAATTTTCTCCAACTATTGGTGACCACTTTCCTCTTCTTCCTCCTCCCTTTGGGCTGAATTCTCTCTCTCTTCTCATCCTCCATTGTTGTCAAGCTTCTCTCAAAACTAATAGCAAAAATTTGAGTGAAAACCTTCTTCGGTTGTGGTGCTTGTGTGGACCTAATAGAGAAACACTAAGCTTGGGTTTTCATCGATTAGAAGAGGTAACTTTCAGAATTAATATATATATATATATATATATATATATATATATATATATATATATATATATATAACATGTTGAATTTACATTAAGATCAAACCTTGCATCGATCACCACGGTTACATAACGTCCGCTGCATGATATTCATCGATTGGAACCCGTGGTGATCTCTTTCAGATGGTTCTCAATGACTTAGTTCTACTTGTCATAGGGATGAGGGATCCCAGAATCATATCATAGATATCATGAGGTGATTGATATCGGACGACCCGCTTTGAATAGTGTTTTCATAAATTAAGCCATGAACATATTCAAATGCGATAGCTTGTCACGATATCCTTAGACCAAGGAGTCTTTGTGATCGCTATGCAATGTACGTGCGGCTTCAACTTGCGCCTAACGCTTTCCGTAACAGGATTGCAATAACGGGCATGATTGGGTGGCGGAACGGGTTGCATGAGTGAAACGAAAGACGGCTAAAGGATTTATCCCTCATACGACGGTATGGGAAAGATATCCGTTAAAGGCCTCTTGATCGAGACTGACTGAGAGTAAGAGCATGGCCATGCCGGTGATACGAGTTATCTGTTCTCAGCTATCTCACATATCAAGTAACAATGATTGATTGAACAAGGGTGACGACTCTATGCCTTGTGATCAATCGGGATATCTAGAGATAATAGGATAGTGACTTGTACGCACAAGGTTAAGTCGAATCATCGATCATCATGCACCTTGGGTAATTATAACGTCTTACTAGAGGCCCGTTATGATGGATCCGGCAAGAGAGATCTTTTTGCCGATCTGCCAACGGTGGCATGAGCCTGGAGGGTCACACACATTCAAGACGGATAACTTGAGACAAGGAAACCTTAACGTTTCTTAAGGAGCAATTCATGGACAAAACTGAAGGTTTTGGGTCATGGGTTCGGTTTGAGAGAATAATTAGCGAATCGAGAAAACTGAGTTTTTTCGTCGATGTCGCGTCAGATTTTGTTTGATAAGTAACGATAAAAAGGGTCGGGCAACTTTTGGACACGGCACGAAACCACATGGGAGAGCCCATTGGGCTCGGCCCATAAGGTCACGTGACCGGCCCAACAAGGGCCCATTATGGGCCCAACAAGCCCAATATGGCCGGCCACATTGGTGGGTCCAAGAGTGGGGGCCACACAACACCATACTTGGTTGGTGATTGTGGATTAAGAGGTGAGTGATTTAAGGGGTATGGGTGATGACACTTTAAGCCCGTACCAATCACTTTTAGACCCATGCTTATGAGTTGGATGATGAAGGTAAATATCTAATATTGATTCATTACACAAAATAATCACACAACTCTCACAAGCACTCTCTCTCTCATAGTGGCCGGCCACTCCAACTCTCTCCTCTCATCTTGCTCTCTTGTTCTTCATTTAATTATTCTATTAGGCAATTAAGTGAAGGATCTTCAAGATCATCCCCTTGGTGTGGACTTGCTTTAGAGAAGAAGATCGAAAGTTATTCTTTATCGATTCAACAAGACTTAAAGGTAAATATCTTGTGGAATAGATTTTGCCTTGAGATTTAACGGTTCATGTTCTTGGACAAAGTTTGGAGTAGATTTTGTTAAACGCTTCCGCTATCTCGATGGTCTAGAACACTCCAAAACCCTACAATTATTTGTGCATTGAAGGCTGTCTTTTGAGAAAATTTATTATTATATTAATATCTATTTGATGAAAAGAAAATAGAGCATAAGGCTAAGGCATGCACTTCGCACTTACATATATTTTAATGTAGGATCTTTCCATGCATTCCAATTTTAATCATATTCCAATATGACAAAAGTTCAATAATAATTCAATAGGTCGTTTATTATTAGATTGTCATTTTACAAAATAAGATTTCTATAAGATATCTTCCTCGTTCAAACAACAAACATAATCCTGGATTGAATTTGACTTTAATAAAAAAATGATTAGATTTAATCAAAACATTATAATATTTTATGGAACATATCATACTTTCATTTTATATTTTTTTTCCGTTCAAATAATATAAATAAGATTGACAGGTTGTATCATATTTTGATCAGAATGCCACAAGATTTAATCGAAATTCAATTGGATTTTATCGAACTCCATCAAAAATACGTTAAATGGTATCAAATTCTGCCAATTTTACCTTTCTAAAAAAAGAAAAGAAAAGTAAGATAATCAACTACATATAGCAATGGAAATAATTCACGTTCATCAATGAATGTAATTGAATTATTATTAATTAAAATGTGTTTATATTCGTTATTTGAGAAATGATCAATTGTCAATGTAGATATGATATGCATGACGATAAACTACTTTCAATTAAAGAACTAACGACAATATTTGATTTACAATCTTCTTTAATTGACAACATTAATTGTTAGTTGTCAATATTCCTTAACAACAAGGAAATCTTGAAGTGATAATCTATTTCCTATTCTCTACCGGGATAAGTTGTTGTGAACATTCTAACCTTGTCGTTCTGATGATAACATACCTTTTTATTAACATTCAAGAAAAAATACTTTATTAAAAATATTTAAGCTATATAATACACGCTTTCTTAATTTATATCAAGGTTGATAAATGCATTTTCGGATTTGTGCAAAATTGTAACTTTTCTGCATTTGAGTCAACTTTCAAAATTCATATAAATTTCATTTCATTATCAAATCATGATTTTCTTAATGTTCTGAAAATATTGAAGGGTCTAATTTTCAATTAAAAAAATGGTTATAAACTATCATACATTTCCAGAGAGATATTAAAGAAATAGTGATCATATATCAGATCTGCCGAAACCGAAAAACCATATTTTATGGGTGAACTTTCTTATCAAATATGACTTTATTGGAAGTGTTGTACCAGACATATAATACACCATTGAAAAGATATATGAGTCTAGTTATTAGCCTAACTAATTTTGAGTGATTTGGGCTCTTGAAGAAAATGTTATGGTCATTTGAGTAAGCAAATGTCATGTGGAATTATGTGGCAACAATCATGCTCATCACCTCTTTGTACCCAATGAAATCTTTCGAGAATTTTCAATATACAAGAAAATTTTCAGACATATAATGATGAACATGACACATTATGGAAGATGAAGAATAACTACATCTCGGTTAACCGGAACTGGCCTCTTGAATTGATAACCGAACCGATGCTGTCTAGTTTCTAGAAATTGAAACCGAAACCTGACCGAAATTGAGGTAAAACCGAACATTTGGTTAACTGAAAATTGTCACCGATATCCCGGTTAAACCAGAACCAGGTATTAAGTTGAAATTAAATCGAATTAAATTTTAAAATATTTCAAAACTATGCTTGGTCTCTTGGTCTAGTGCTTGGAAGCTTAATTTATTTGAATGAGATTGTAAGTTCAAATCTTGCTGCAATCAGATATAAAAATCGGTGATGAGGGGAGTAGAGGAATAGAGAAGACCAGAGAAGATGTGAGGAGGGAGGGAGAGAGAGAGAGAGAGAGAGAGAGAGATGAAGAAAATCTATGGGACAATTAAACTCATGCAACGGATATGACTTTAACCATAGATTTCAAAAACATATAAAGATCACTATGCAGAAAAATTTTCAACAAGTTTATAACATGAAAAATATGAAATTACCTTGATGGAATCAAACACAAAACACTTTGTGTTCTCTAGTTTAGTTCACACAAACAAGTTTTGATTTATGATCAATTTTCCAACACTTTTACTAGAAAATGAAAGAGAAGAAGAAGCAAAAACTAACTAGAGAGAGGGGGCTCGGCCAAAAGAGGAGGGAGAGGGAGGGTGAAGTGAAAAATAAATTTTTGAAGAATAAAAATAACTCCCTGTTTTATTTGTTTTATTAATTAATTAAATATATAAAACAAATAGGCCGATGGCCATTCTAGTAACCCATTAATATCTAATTAAATGGTTTAGCTAGACCAACCCAAATTCTCTTAAACCAATTTCTTCAACCATCTGGTTCAAAACCTAAGCCGAAAATTATCTAATCCACTCCGGTTTAACTAAACCGAAAAGTGTATTTCCCCAATTCTCTCACCTCTCGTATGCTAACTTTTGAAAGTCCTTCTTTCTATATATAAATTGCTTAAAGTGTGTGACCCTCTAGGATCATGACCCGTTGGCAGAACGGTGCAAAATTAACATTTTGCCCTTTCCATCATAAGTTGTCTCTAGTAAGACATTATGATTACCAAACGTCCATGATTATCAATTATTCAACTTAACATCTTATCGTCTATGTTAATATCCTTTTATCACTAGACATCTTGATTGATCATAAAACCGTCATCCTTTTAATCACCCACTATTTCTTGATATCTGAGATGACTGAAAACTGATACCGAGTATCATCCGCATGTCCATGCAATTTCTTTCAGTCATACTCATCAAGTGGCCCAAACAGATATCATTCCCATACCGAAGTATGAGGGATAAATCCCTTAACCGTCTTTCGTGTTCACTCATGTATTTCATAACTAAGACAATAAAAGCCCTTATAGTTAACCTTTTATAGATAACGTTAGGCACCATCAAACTTAGAAATTGATTATATACTCACTATCGGGTCATCCAATATCATTCTTACGAATGATATCTATGATCTAACTTCGGCATTACCCTTGCCATGATCAACATAGCGTGATCATATAGAGTTATTCTCATACTGGCCGCTTCTAATGAAGCTTAACTGACCAGGGACTCATTAAATATGATTCATTATGATCTGCAGTTCTACTATTAGTGATGAAACACATAATAATACAGATCAAATTACATTTAATATATTACTACAACAAATTAGTAATATCATGCCGATTTATTTATTCCGAAAGATGATAAATCATTTCAATTGTAGATCACTTTTACACTTGGACCATGACACAATTCTAACAATCTCTCTCTCGCCCTTAGTTCCAATCTAAATTTCAATCTACTTCCATAGACTTCACATGTGTCTCAAGCTTAGGCTGCGGTAGAGTCTTCGTCAAGGGATCACCCATATTATCATCAGTCGGAATGTAATTAATCTCCACGTCACCTCTTTCTATGATATTTCAGATGACGTGATACTTCATGAGTATATGTTTGGTTCTGTTGTGAAATCTGGGATCTTGAGCAAATGTTATGGCCCATGTGTTGTCACACAACAAGCTTACCGGATCAAATGCTCGCGACATTACATCTGATCCGGTTAGAAAGCTTCTAATGCATACGGCTTCCTTAACTGCTTCCGCAACAACTATATACTCAGCCTCCGTTGTAGAATCAGCAGTCGTCTTGAAGCTCTTCTAGCTAAATGCTCCATCGTTCAACACAAAGACATATCGTGCCTGAGATTTTAAATCATCAGGATCTGTCTGAAAACTAGCATCAACATATTCTTAGAATGCTAGTTCTCCATCAACCCCCCATACACTAAGAATGCGTTCTTAGTTCTCCTCAAATATTTAAGAATGGTCTTGACATAAGTTCAGTGTTCTTGGCCAGGGTTAGACTGAAATATGCTGACACAACTTAGCGTGAACGAGACATATGGTCTCGTGCATATCATGGCATACATAATAGATCCTACAGCCGAAACATATGGGATCTTATTCATCATGCTCAGCTCATCAGGTGTACTAGGACAATGTTTCTTGCTGAGTTTAATGCCATGACGTATGGGTATATATCCTTTCTTAGATTCAAGCATTGAGAATCTTCTCAATACTTTATCTATGTAAGTGCCTTGACTCAAGCCCGAAATTCTTTTGGAACGATCTCTATAGATCTTGATGCCCAAAATGAATGATGCATCACCTAAATCCTTCACCGAGAAGCACTTCCCTAACCAAGCTTTAGTGGCAAGCAAGGTTGGAACGTCATTCTCGATGAGTAGTATGTCATCGGCATAAAGCACCAGGAATACTATATTACTCACACTCACTTTCTTATAAACGCAAGGTTCATCTTCATTCTTGATGAAGCCGAATTCTTTTACAGCTTCATCAAAACGAATATTTAAACTCCGTGAAGCTTGCTTAAACCCATAAATGGATCTTTGCAGCTTACATATCTTTCCGGGATTTTTTGTGTGGACAAAACCCTCAGGTTGTGTCATATACACATCCTCTAGTAAGTTCTTGTTAAGGAAGGCTGTTTGGACATCCATCTGCCATATCTCATAGTCGTGATATGCAGTTATGGCAAGAATAATCCGGATCGATTTGACCATTGCTACTGGCGAAAAGGTTTCATCGTAATCCAGTCCTTGAATTTAAAGATAACCTTTTGCAACCAATCCAGCCTTATAGGTTTGAGGTTTTCCATCCATGTCGGTCTTGAGCTTATAAACCCACTTACAACCGATGAGTTTTATCCCATGGTTTGATCACCTAAGTTCCAAACTTGGTTATTCCTACCATATATTAGAGTCGCTACTGGCCAAGGCTTGTTGAAAGGTTGCTGGATCATCATAATCCACAACTATCAAGTCATTTTCTTTAGTGGCTAGGAAGCCATATATGACAGGAACATGACGAGACAACACCCTGGTGTGTTGAAGTCAACCGATAAGGCATGAAAGCGCGGAGGAATGATCGTGGTGAGCCACAAGTTGTTCGAGGGCAAACATGCTCCTGATCTTGTCAGGAAAGAAGCCAAACAACTAAGGCGACAACAAATCGAGCTACCAGTGCTGCCTCTCCAACAAAGACTACCAGTAGAGATGCAATAATGCTCGAGAGAGAGATAGCTGTGCTTGACGAGGACATCATCAACCTGAAGATGGCGCTGAAGCACCTGTCCCAACGTAGATCCCACTGTGCTAACCTGCTGAAGACGATGCCTCCTCAAGAATCTGACAACAATGGTTCCTCCTCCCTACCAGACTCTACTGAAGACACTACCAAAGATGCCTCTGCCAATACTACTGAAGAAGATACTGCTAGTTCCATCAGCAAATCTGTTTCAATGCTAAGTACTTTAAGGATTCTCTACAAACTGAACGACTTTTTATCTTGCATTTGCTCTAACATGTTTCATACATATTCTCGACTACTGAGGCATGTTTCGAGAATGTGTGTGAGTTAAGTTTGTGTTTCATTATTCCATGTTCTATTGTTCTAATATTTTTTTCTTTAAGATTTGGCTCTTTTTGAGCCAGCAAGGGGGAGTAAGACATTGAATGGAAACGACTGACGCGCGAACAAGACTTGATGACGACTTTCGATCGCTACAAGAAAAGCTGACGGACGACTGCCGATCGCTACAAGAAAAGCTGAAATACGACGAAGAATGCTGACCTTAAAAATAGCCAAAGGGGGAGATTGTAGTTACGACGTTTTTGGTGATTGGCTTATTTTTAAGGAACTAGAAAAGATGTCATAAAGAATCTCGACACATCGTATGCGACATCTTGTATGACATTGTTAGCGACATCTCGGCTAACATCCTGCTCGACGAAAATCAGGAAAGTCCCTGCTCTTCATAAAGTACGACTACAATTAGGACTTGTGAAAGTTCCAGTGCGTCTCCGATTCTGGAAAGAAGAAAGACGGTGATAAAGAGGAAACACATTAGGGTTAGTACTCATACTCGATTGCTATAAAAGCTTAGGCTTCTCCCTTAGCAATCGTGTGGTTCTTTTATTGTTTCCTAGCAATAATTTACAAAGCTCATAGACGTGAAGGTTTGCGGGCTGAGAGGTTATAGATTGTGCTGAGGATATTGTGTATCACCTTTACTGATCGTGTGAGTGAAGACTGCACGTAACCAAAACGTTCAAGGACAACTTGAACCGATAGAGCAAGGAGATTGCTAGAAGAGTGGAATCAAGACAGTGTCTTGGATTCAGGGGGAGACCCTGAGATAGGTTGCACGTGTGCTAGTAGCATAAAGTATAGATCTTGTGATGATCATAGGTACTTGTATGTTTTGACGAATTACTGATAGTGAAACCTTTCCACTAGACTGAGAGCCCCCAGACGAAGGTGACGTTGCACCGAACTGGGTAAACAATTTGTTTTGTCGTTGTTTATTACGTTTTGATATTTACTATCCTGCTTCATCTACGCAAGTTGTCATACATTGTGTTCTAGCATTATACATAACATTGTGTGTGGCATCTTGCACAACTACCTGATCAAAATTTCAATTAGAATCTGTCTGAAAACTAGCATCAACATATCCTTTGACTGCTAGTTCTCCATCTTTCCCACCATACACTAGGAATGCGTCCTTAGTTCTCCTCAGATACTCGAGGATACTCTTGACAACAATCTAGTGCTCCTCGCCTGGGTTAGACTGATATCTACTGGTAAAGCTTAGTGCGAACAAGACATCCGGGCTTGTGCATATCATGGCATACATGATGGATCCCACAGCCAAAGCATATGGGATCTTACTCATCTTGCTCAGCTCATGAGGAGTCTTAGGACTCTGTTGCTTGCTGAGCTTAATGACATGCCACATGGGTATGTATCCCTTCTTAGAATCAAGTATTGAGAATATTCTACCTTATCTATGTAAGTGCTCTGACTTAGGCCCAATATTCATTTAGGTCGATCTCTGTAGATCTTGATGCCCTGAATGAAAGCAGCATCACCTAAGTCCTTCATCGAGAAGTATTTCCCTAACCAAGCTTTAACCTCAAGCAAGGTTGGGATGTCATTCCCGATGATCAATATGTCATCGACATATAGCACTAGGAATACAATATTAATCTCACTCGCTTTCTTATATACGTAAGGTTCACTTTCGTTTTTGATAAGGTGGTTTTGACATCCATCTGCCATATCTCATAGTCGTAGTATGCTGCTATGGCTAGAATGATCCAGATAGATTTGACCATAGTCACTTGTAGTTACGACGGTTTTAGAGATTGGCTGATTTTTAAAAGGAACTGAAGAACATGTTACAAAGAATGTCGAAGCATCTTCTACGACATCTCGTGTAACATTATTGACGGCATCTCAGCAAGCATCCTAATCGACAGAAATTAGGAAAGTGCAGTTTCGGCAGAGAAGAAAGAAAACGATTAGGAAATTGCAGAACGACTCCTAATCTGAAAAGGAGAAAGACGGCGATTAAGAGGAAACCCTTTAGGGTTAGTACTCATCCACGATTGCTATAAAAGCTTAGGCTACCCCCTTAGCAATGGTGTGGTTCTTTATTTGTTTCCTGGCAACAATTTGCAAGGTTCTTAGACGTGAAGGTTTGTGGGCCGAGAAATTGCAGATTGAGCTTAGGATATTGTGTATCACATAACTATAGAGAGTTAGGTGATTGAGGGTTTACTGAAGTCGTGAGTTTTGACTGCACACAACCACCAAGCTTGAAGAAGACTTGAAGACGACAGAGCAAGGCGATTGCTCGAAGAGTGGAATCAAGACGTTCTTGGATTCAGGGGGAGACCCTGAGATAGATTGCACTGTAAGACGTAGCATAAAGTATAGATCTAGGGTGATCACATGTACTTGTATGTTCTGACGGATTACTGATAAGTGAAATCTTTCCACTAGGCTGAGAGCCCCCAGACGTAGGTGACGTTGCACCGAACTGGGTAAACAATCTGCTGTGTCATTGTCTATAGCTTTATCTTTACTGTCCTAAGTTATCTACGCAAGAAGTCAGACACAACGTTATAGCTTCTTACGTAACATTGTGTGTGGCATCTTGCACGACTAGACTTATCAGAATTTCAATTGGTATTAGAGAAGGCACCTATAGCTTTAGGTGAAGGTTCTAAACAAATATTTTGATCAAAGATGGACAATACCAGAGAAGGAGGATCCATAAATCGACCACCTGTTCTAGATGGAAGCAACTATGGATATTGGAACGCTCGAATGTGTGCCTTCATGAAGTCACTAGACAACAAGACATGGAAGGTTGTACTCAATGGTTGGAATGCACCACAACTCAGTGACAGTGATGGCAATCCTACCGGCCCAAAACCAGAAAAAGACTGGACTGATGATGAAGATGAAGAATCACTGGGAAATTCTCGAGCTCTGAATGCTATCTTCAATGGTGTTGACAAAAACGTATTCAGACTAATCAACACATGCACAACTGCCAAATCAGCATGGGACATCCTGGCTGTTGCATATGAAGGAACAACTAAGGTTCGAGAACAAAAGCTGCAATACCTGCCTACCAACTTCGAAGCCCTCATCATGAAAGAAGACGAATCAATTGCTGATTTCAATGTTCGTATTCGTGATCTAGCCAATGAATCCTACTTTCTGGGAGAACCAATGTCTAATGAAAAATTGGTAAGAAAAACTCTGCGTGCTCTTAGCCCTAGGTTTAAGATGAAGATCACAACAATTGAGGAAGTTCATGACCTCAAGGTCTTGAAATTTGATGAGCTGATGGGGTCTCTGATGACCTATGAGTTGTCTCTACCCAACATCGACAAAAGGAACAAAGGAGTTGCTTTCAAAAGCTCAACACTCAAGCAATCAGATCCTGAGGATTCCGATTCTGATGAAGACATCGATGCTACAATGGCTCTTCTCACAAAAAATTACAACAAAGCCATGAGAAGATTTAGTCGAATGGGTGGACGGAATGTCATAGCAAATGCCAGAAACAAAGCTCCACAAAAAGCTCAAGCTGGAGGAAGTCTTGACAGACCAAACAGGAGTGGGGAAGAAAACAAAAACAAAGGACTTCAATGTCATGAATGTGAAGGATTTGGCCACCTCCGGAGAGAATGTCCAAATTTCCTCAGACAACAATAACGTTGATACAATGCCACCTTATCAGATGATGACAATGAAGATAGCGGATCTGAAGAGGTAAGCAACTTTGTTGCATTCACTACTACTACTCCTACATGTAATGTTGATAATGCTGTCGATATCAATGATGATCCAACTCCGAATGAGAATTGGACTAAAGAGCAACTAGCCGAGGCATACAAAGGCCTGCATATCAGATGGATCAAGGAAACTCTGATACTTGATCAACAAGGCGAAAGGATCATTAGTCTTACCAGCGACAAGTCTAGATTTCTAGAAACGATCGTGGAACTGAAACGAGAGGTCACCAGACTTAATGGAGAAATTAGTCACATGACTAAATCGGTAAAGATGATGAATCCGAGCACAGAAAGCCTTGACAAGATTTTATCGGTGGGAAAACAGTCCAAAGATACGACGGGACTAGGGTATATACATGCTGTCCCCTCAACGGCAGGGACAAAGTTTATCCCACAACAAGCCATGGCTGACAAGAAACTAATGGATGCCCCAACACATCTTACAGGACGACCTACAACAAAAGCCATAACATCGTCTACAACCTGTGCTTGTCAAGTAACTGCCAGAATTCATCCTCCACGCAGACAACAAAGCTACAGAAGACCAACTTATCAATATCAATGGATATGTCATTACTGTGGTCAACCAGGTCACATCAGACCTTTTTGTTTTCAACTTCTTGAGAGGAAGCAAGCTCAGCTACAACAAAAGAAATATCAAAGGCATCTCTCATCTCCTCCGAAGACATCCCGTCTTGAATGGAGACCTAAGAACCTGGTCTATCGAGCTAATGTTGCATATACATCCTTAAGTGCTTCAACAAACAAGGACTGGTATCTCGACAGTGGATGCTCCCGACACATGACTGGTACTCCAGATTTTCTCTCTGATCTTAAACTATATACAAACTGCTTTGTTACGTTTGGAGATGGAATTCGAGCTCGAATTATCGGAAAAGGAGTACTTAAGCATCCAGGAGCCACCTGCCTGACTGAAGCATTACTTGTAGAATGACTTAAAGCAAACTTGATTAGCATCAGTCATATTTGTGATCAGGATTCAGAAGTGAAATTCATAAAAGAAGCCTGTATAGTTAAAGACTTTAATCAAGTCACTATTCTACAAGGAGTTCGCTCAACGGACAATTGCTATATCTGGTCTGCCGAGACACATATCGAACCAACCAAGTGCCTTGTCTTTAAAGCAGAAGAGACCAAACTATGGCACCGAAAGCTTGGACATCTAAATCTTAGAAGCATGCAAAAAGCAATCTCAGAACATGCAATCACAGGTATTCCAAACCTGAAAATAGTAGAAGGAAAGATCTGCGGAGAATGTCAGATTGGTAAGCAAACCAAGATGTCACACAAGAAGCTACAGCATATCACCACCTCTCGGGTACTTGAGCTGATACATGTTGACCTCATGGGACCAATGCAAGTCGAAAGCCTTGGAGGAAAACGATATGTCTTTGTATGTGTAGATGATTACTCACGATACACTTGGGTTGACTTCCCTCGTGACAAATCAGACACCTTCTCGATCTTCAAAAATTTGTGCATACAGGTCCAACGAGAAAAAGGAGAGACAATTGACAAAATCATCCGTCTTCGAAGTGATCACGGTCGAGAGTTCGAAAATAGCAAGTTTGCAGAATTCTGCAACTCAGAAGGGATAGCGCATGAATTCTCAGCGCCAATCACTCCTCAACAGAATGGCATTGTTGAGCGCAAGAATATGACTCTACAGGAGATGGCGAGAGTTATTATACTGGCTAAAGACATACCAACTCACTTCTGGGCAGAAGCACTTAACACTGCTTACCATATCAACAATCGAGTCACTCTCCGACCAGGTATGTCAGTAACTCATTATGAAATATGGAGGGGGAGAAAGCCCAATGTTAAGTACTTCCATGTCTTTGGCTCCACTTGTTATATTCTGGCTGATAGAGAGGCTCGTCGAAAACTTGACCCAAAAAGCGATGAAGGCATCTTCCTTGGCTACTCAAGGAATAGTCGCGCATACCGAGTCTTCAACAAACGAACCAAAACCATGATGGAATCGATCAATGTAGTTGTTGATGATGACTGCGAAGATGCCTCTGAAGATGCGACGGACGAAGACGGAGCTTATCCGCCCAACAATGTCAGGAAGAATACTATTACGGATGTCAGAGAAGATGCTAGCAGCAAAACAGAAAATGATGATGCCAGCCCAAATGTCGATCATGAGGAAGGAGTTCCTGAAACCAGCAACAAGAATCCCTCGCGGAGAATCCAGACGAATCATCCCATCTCTGGAGTAATTGGTAATCTGAATGAAGGCATACAGACTCGGTCAAAAGTTCCTGAAGACTACAACGAGATGATAGGCAATATTTGCTTTGTTTCAAAGACAGAACCCAAAATCGTCAATGAAGCCATCAATGATGAGTATTGGGTCAATGCTATGCAAGAAGAGCTGATTCAATTTGAGAAAAATCAGGTATGGGAACTGGTGCCCAAACCAAGTGAAGGAAACATCATAGGCACTAAATGGATCTTCAAGAACAAATCCGATGAGCTTGGCAACATCACTCGCAATAAAGCCAGGTTAGTTGCTCAAGGGTATACTCAAATTGAGGGTGTCGACTTCGATGAGACCTTTGCTCCTGTGGCAAGACTTGAAGCAATCCGTCTCCTGTTAGGGATATCATGCCATCTACAGATAAAGCTCTACCAGATGGATGTCAAAAGTGCGTTCTTGAATGGGGATCTCAATGAAGAAGTATATGTGTCACAACCCAAAGGATTTATTGACCCTCACTATCCTGATCATGTGTATAAACTCAAGAAAGCTCTTTATGGGTTGAAACAAGCACCAAGGGCATGGTATGAAAGGCTCACAAAATTTCTCATCCAAAGCGGCTACACTAGAGGGGGAGTCGACAAGACCCTATTTGTGAAGAATGAAAACGGGAATCTAATGATAGCTCAAATCTATGTCGATGACATTGTTTTTGGAGGGATGTCAAGCAAGATGGTAGAGATATTTATTCAACAGATGCAATCAGAATTCGAGATGAGCATGGTGGGAGAGCTTACCTATTTTCTAGGCTTCCAAATCAAACAACAAAAGGATAGCATCTTCGTATCTCAGAGTAAATATGCGAAGAATATTGTCAAGAAGTTTGGGCTAGAGAAAGCCTCACATAAAAGGACACCAGCAGCTACACATGTCAAGATAACTAAAGATGATCCAGGAGAAGCCGTCGACCAACACCTATACAGGAGCATCATCGGTAGTCTTCTCTACCTCACCGCAAGTCGACCAGATATTGCCTACTCTGTCGGAGTCTGTGCACGATATGAAGCCAATCCTAAGGTTAGTCATCTATCCCAAGCCAAAAGAATAATTAGATATATCTCTGGGACTACAGACTTGGGTCTATTATACTCATTCGACACATCCTCTACCTTGGTGGGGGTATTGTGATGCCGATTGGGCTGGAAACACATCGGATAGGAAAAGCACATCTGGAGGATGCTTCTTCCTTGGCAACAACCTCATATCATGGTTTAGCAAGAAGCAAAACTGTGTTGCCCTTTCCACTGCCGAATCGGAGTATATTGCTGCTGGGAGTAGCTGCACACAACTACTATGGATGAAGCAGATGTTAGTCGAATACAATGTTAGACAGGATGTCATGACTTTATATTGTGATAATGTCAGTGCTATCAACATCTCCAAAAATCCTGTCCAACACAGCAAGACCAAACACATTGATATTAGACACCACTTCATTCGAGAATTAGTCGAAGACAAGAAGATCATCCTAGAGCACATTCCTACAGAGAAGCAACTTGCTGATATTTTCACAAAGGCATTACATGCAAGCAGATTTGAGGATCTCAGATCATCACTCGGTCTGTGCACCACTTCATGAACCGGTCTAAAAACCAACGAATGTCATTGGGCCAAAGCATATCAAAAGCCCATATAAAAGAAAAGGAAGATACGCTCAGACGCTAGAAAGATTTGAATCGTTTTTTTCAAAACCTAGTCTGCCTCTCTTTTCTGTGTTTGCTCTCATCTCCTTCGTCATTCACTCTCTGCAAATCTCTCAAACAAAAATGGTGAAAACTCGAAGCACAGTAGCGCCAAAGAAAGCCACTGAAAAAGTTGTAGAAGAGGAAGGAATCGCTGACTCGGAAGAAGCCGAGGAAGAAGAAGAGAAAGAAGAAACTAGAAACGGAGAGACCGATCTGGAAGAAGCTGAGGAAAACAAGGATGCCACCCCCAACAACACAGAAGAAAACCCTCTGGATGCCAGAGAAGATGTCACGGAAGAAGCTGCTGAGACGGCACACACAGTGCTGTAGTCCCTGAAGAAAAAAGTTCTAGAAGAAAATGAAAGTTTGGCTGTTATGGTTGGAAAACTGAAAGAAACAAGGAAAAGGAAGGAGGACAAGGAGGCTGGAGGTCCCAGCCACAAAAAGAAAAAGTTGCATGTCAAAGAAAAAGGGAAGAAAGTAATCGCGACAAGAAGTTTGATGGATGAAACAACTGACGATGACATTGAAGAGGTCCCTGCTGAGGAAGGAAAGAAGAAGAAGGCCTTGAAGACGGCCAAGAACACCGTGAGTGTAACTTACGACAATGTGTCGTTTCACTCAACAGAAGGTGCAAAGAGGTGGGAGTTTGTATTTCAAAGAACGGCGTATCCAGAGAAGACACTGTCGTCGGAGCTGCTTGGGCTAGAGGCCATTATACAGCTCCTGGAGAAGGCAGAATTAAGGAGAACCGTCTCAAACATTGGTAACCACTATCCCCTCTTGGTTAAAGAGTTTATTGCAAATTTTCCTACCACGTTTGGTACTCCAGATGCTCCAGAATTTGATAAGGTATATGTCAGAGGCATCCGCTTTGACATCTCCTCTGACATTATCAATGACTTCCTGGGAAGGAAGAGGGTTCGATCTATGCCACCACCCGACCTAAACAAAGTCCTCTGTGAGATCACTGGAGATAAAAGCAGAACATGGCCGTCCAAAGGCACCGTGGCAGCATCAGATCTGACTTCCAAGTACTCCATTCTCTTCCGGATTGGAGTGGCAAATTGGGCGCCCTCGACCCACGCATCATCTATCAAACCTGAGCTGGCAATACTGATCTACCAAATAGGTACTGGATCTAAACTTGACTTTGGGCAATTTGTGATTGATCATCTTGTTCGCCATGCTAGATCTCTTGCTGTGAAAATTCCCATAGCCTTTCCATCCCTTATCTCTGAACTACTTGTACATCAACACCCTGGAGTGTTGAAAACATCGGATAAGGTGGGCAAAAGAGGAGGACTGATTGTGGTAAGCCACAAGTTATTTGAGGGGAAGCATGCTCCTGATCTTGTCAGGCCAGAAGCCAAGGCAAAGACCAGTCGAGCCACAAGTGCCGTCCCTCTAACCAGGACCACCAGCAAGGATGCAGTCATGCTTGAACGAGAGATTGCTGTACTTGACGAGGACATTGCAAATCTAAAGATAGCTCTAAAGCATCTCTCACAGCGCCGAACTCACTGCGCCAACCTGCTGAAATCCATGTCTCCTCCGGGCTCTGACGATAATGACACAACCTCCCTACCTAATGATCCAGAAGAAGCTACCCAAGAAGGCTCCACTGAAGCAACAGAGACTGCAAGTTCCAGCAGCAGCTCTATTTAAATTTCATGAAACTTTCTGACTCTTGAACTACCGAACAATTTTATGTTTGTAATGTTTGTTGAACAATGTATCACGCTTACTCTCGACAGCTGATTGAGAGCAAGTGTGAGTTATGCTTGGTTTATTTTGCTTATTTCCCGGATTTGTTACAATATTTGTTTAAGTTTTGACTCTTTTTGAGCCAGCAAGGGGGAGTAAGATAGATATAGATATATACGCGCACGCGATGATACAAGAAAGAAAGAGACGACGCGACGATACGCGCGACGCAAGACTGCCGATCAACGAGACGACAAATGCGAGGCAGAATGCGACGCAAAATACGAGGAAGAATGTTGTCCTTAAAAATTGTAGTTACGACGGTTTTAGAGATTGACTGATTTTTAAAAGGAACTGAAGAACAGCTTACAAAGAATGTCGAAGCATCTTCTACGACATCTCGTGTAACATTGTTGACGGCATCTCGGCAAGCATCCTGATCGACAGAAATCAGGAAAGTGCAGTTTCGGCAGAGAAGAAAGAAAACGATTAGGAAATTGCAGAACGACTCCTAATCTGAAAAGGAGAAAGACGACGATTAAGAGGAAACCCTTTAGGGTTAGTACTCATCCACGATTGCTATAAAAGCTTAGGCTACCCCCTTAGCAATGGTGTGGTTCTTTATTTGTTTCCTAGCAACAATTTGCAAGGTTCTTAGACGTGAAGGTTTGCGGGCTGAGAAATTGCAGATTGAACTTAGGATATTGTGTATCACATAACTATAGAGAGTTAGGTGATTGAGGGTTTACTAAAGTCGTGAGTTTTGACTGCACGCAACCACCAAGCTTGAAGATGACAGAGCAAGGCGATTGCTCGAAGAGTGGAATCAAGACGTTCTTGGATTCAGGGGGAGACCCTGAGATAGATTGCACTATAAGACGTAGCATAAAGTATAGATCTAGGGTGATCACAGGTACTTGTATGTTCTGACGGATTACTGATAAGTGAAATCTTTCCACTAGGCTGAGAGCCCCCAGACGTAGGTGACGTTGCACCGAACTGGGTAAACAATCTGCTGTGTCATTGTCTATAGCTTTATCTTTACTGTCCTAAGTTATCTACGCAAGAAGTCAGACACAACGTTATAGCTTCTTACGTAACATTGTGTGTGGCATCTTGCACGACTAGACCGATCAGAATTTCAATGGTGAGAAGGTTTCATCATAATCGATACCTTCGATCTGGCGATAATCTTTCACAACCAATCTAGCTTTATAGGTCTGAGGTTTTCCATCCATGTCGGTTTTAAGTTTATAGACCCATTTACAACCGATGGGTTTATCCCAGGGGTTTGATCCACCAAGCACCAGACTTGGTTGTCATACATGGATTTCATTTCCTCACTCATGGCGTTCTGCCATTTTTCGGAGTCTGGACTGGCCAAACCTTGTCTGTAGGTTTCTCGTTCATCCTGATCCACCAATATCAAGTCATTTCCCTCAGTGGCTAGAAAGCCATATCTGATGGGAACTTGACGAGATCTCTTAGACCTTCTTGGACCCTCTGGAATAGGTGTAGGGATTGGTTCTTTATCAATGACCTCTTCTGGCTCCTGTATTTCTACATCTGACATAGTGGGTTGTTCCGTATCGTCTTGAATTTCTTCAAGATGCACGACACTCCCACTAGCACTTTTGAAAATAAATTCATTTTCCAAAAATACCCCTCCTCGAGCAATAAAAACTTTGTTCTCGCTGGGTTTGTAGAAATAGTACCCCATTGTTTTCTTGGGGTACCCCACAAAGACACACTTATCTGATTTGGGTTCGAGCTTATTACCTAGCAAACGCTTGACGTAAGCTTCACAAAACCATATCTTAAGGAAAGCTAATAAGGGTTTCTTCATGTTCTATACTTCGTATGGAGTGCTTTCCACTGCCTTTGTAGGAGCCCGATTCAAAATGATTACGGCTATCCCTAGGGCATAGCCCCAGAAGGAGATATAGAGGTCAACATGACTCATCATTGACCGAACCATGTCAAGCAAGGTCTGATTTCTCCGTTCGGATACACCATTCATCTGAGGTGTTCCAGGCAGAGTCAATTTAGAGAGGATCCCACACTCCTTTAAATAACTGTGAAACTCATGGTCCAAGTACTCACCGCCACGGTCAGATAGAAGCGCTTTTATACTTTTACCAAGCTGGTTTTGTGCTTCGTTCTGGAACTCTTTGAACTTGTCAAAAGTTTCCGACTTATGTCTTATAAGATAGACATAACCGTATCTACTGAAGTCATCAGTAAATGTAAAGAAGTTGTGAAAATCCCTTCTGGCCTGAGTGCTCATAGGTCCACACAAATCAAAATGTATGAGTCCTAATAAGTCACTAGCCCTTTCACCTAAACCGGAAAAAGGTGCATTTGTCATTTTGCCCATAAGGCATGACTCGCATCTCTCAATTGAAGTGAATTCAAACAGACTTAGAAGTCCACACTTGTGAAGTGTTGAGATG
The DNA here is from genome assembly GCA_963920655.1 of Geranium rotundifolium. Taxonomy (NCBI): domain Eukaryota; kingdom Viridiplantae; phylum Streptophyta; class Magnoliopsida; order Geraniales; family Geraniaceae; genus Geranium; species Geranium rotundifolium. The sequence goes on along the minus strand of OY987313.1, from coordinate 23,505,982 downwards.
CGTTTCTGGCCTATATGGCCTAAACGACAGTGCCATATCACAGTCTGGTTTAAATCATCGGATTTAACCCTTTTGTTACTTATGTTATAGATTGAGCTAGTATCGGTGTTTTGAATATTAAGAATATATAAACACCAACCAATGATGCATTGCAATAAAATATATTTAAAAAAAAATATTGAATACTCCATTATCAATTAGAAAAACAATATCCTTCCTTGTCAAGCAAGGAAACAGAAATAATATTCCTGCGAAACGCATGTACACAATGAACATTGTTTAAAATTAAAACTAGCCCATTGGGTAAACTGAGACTAATGTTTCCTATTGCAGTTGTAAAGACTTGAATGCCATCACCAACTCGTAGGTCCGCCTCGCCCCTGCCCACATCTCTTCTACTTCCTAGAGCCTGCACATTAACACAATGTGAGATTCTGCACCGGTATCAAGTATCCAAGAATCTGAAGTAGATAAACTGAGATTGAGCTCAATAACAAATATACCTGATCCTGAAGATGTGGAAGCTCCACTCTTCCTAAGAAACTGCTTGTGTTTCTTGCAATACTTCCAGTGCCATGTCCTTGGCAATAGAAGCAGACGACATCCTTCTTAGGATTCTCAACAGCCTTAGGAGCTGCTGGACCCTTAGGTTGTCGAATCTTCCCCGCTAGGTGCATAGAGGCCTTATCCTTGCCCAGGCTGGCTTTCTTGAAGCTCACTTGCTTGTTGACCATAAGAACCTCCTTGGACTTCCCCTCGAGATTCTTTTCAGCATTCACGAGCATACCATGAAGCTCTGCCACAGTCTTATCCAGGGATTTGGAGCGCTCAAGATGATCAAAATAGCGGAAGCAATAACAATACAAACTCCAAAATATGTCCAAGAACATTAACCATTAAATCTCAAGGCAAAAACTATTCCACAAGAGTTTACCTTTTAGTTTTGTTGAATCAAGAAAGAAGAACAAGATGATCTTCTTCTCTAGAGCAAGTCCATATCAAGAGGATGGTCCTTTTTGATCCAACACACTTAGCCTACTAGAACTAGAGTATTAAGAACAAGAGAGCAAAGGAAAGGAGAGGGAGAGGGGAGTGGCCGGCCAATGCTAGAAGAGAGAGAGAGAGAATGAGAGCTTCCAATGTTGTGTGATATTTTGTCTACTTCATCATCTAATAAAGTTGATTGATAAAGTAACCAACGATAAAGGCATGGGTTAAAAGGTAAGTCATCACCTAATCCCACAAATCACTCTTCATCATAATCAACAACACCAACTAAGCATGGTGTGTGGCCCCCATACTTGGACCCACCAAGTGGGCCGGCCATAACAAGCTTATTGGGGCTTTGTTGGGCCGGCCTAGTGACCTCACGGGTCGAGCCCAATGGGCTCGCCCATGCGGTCGCGTGCCGTGTCCAAAAATCATCCGACCCTTTGTCGTCACTTATCAAACAAAGTCCGACGCGATATCGACGACAAACTCAGTTTTCTCAGACGCGATATCGACGACAAACTCTTAAAGTCATCAGGGTCTGTCTGGAAACTAGCGTCAACATATCCTTTGACGACTAGATCATCTTCACTCCTTTCCCCGTACACAAGAAAAGCGTCCTTGGTTTTTCTCAAATAATTGAGAATTGCCTTGACTGCAATCCAGTGTTCCTCACCGGGTTTGGATTGATGTCTATGATAACATTTGTGCCCTAGGTTCCAATTGGAATAGTCTGTAAATGTCTGTAATAGTTTGTAATAAACAAAATGGCTTTGTATTACTTATGTGTTGAAGTAATATGTTAAGCATGATCTAATTTATGTCCACTAAAGTAGTAGAACCATGAAGTCCAAGAGCTAGTGGGAGCCTGAATGAGAAAGACGAGAAGATGTGATGTCTCGTAGAATCTTAAGAATAGGATGGGCTATTGATGCATATTTCAACGCTTTATGATGCTTGCTGGAATTATTAGATAATTTTTTGTATGCTTGCATACTTAGCTTATAAGTTTATAAGCCATCATCTCACATGCAAAGATTAAAATCGATTTTAATTGTTTGCATGATTAAAGCGTTGTGAACCATCATCGCACGGGTTGTGATGGATGAGTTCAATTTTGAAACGTGTTTGCACGGGTTGCAAATGACGACTTCAAAAGAAGATTGTATATGATACAATTAGAAACGTCACAACACCGGTTGTTGATGACGGGTTCGTAATTGTACCAACATACTTTCAAATTATTAAACACAACCAAATCACAACATAATTTGAGTCAAGTGAGATGCCACCCAAATTCACACCCATGTAGAAACATTCTCTCGGTGTCGTGCGCCTTAGCGGAGCATCGATAGAATGGGTTCTATATGGAATGGTTAACCTTGTGGGATGTCGTGCGCCTTAGCGGAGCATCTGCACAAAACTGATGCATAAGTGAAGGTTGGTTGACTCGACCACGATTCTCGGCCTGAGGTCGAGCTGGGGCATCGGAAGGGTAAGCCGTGTGCTTTTGCACATACCTTGACCAAGAGTTACACAGGTTGTAATTGGATGGACGTCCTACCCAAATGGGTCAATTGGAGCAGTGCGCCTTAGCGTACTTCAATTGAAAAATAAGGGATCTTGGTTTAAAGATTCTAAACCTTAGAATCGAATGGTTGGTGTTTGATTCGGATCTTCGTAAATTTATTCATCATTTATGATTAAATTTACTTTCTTCGTGTAGAAAATGGCTGGTAATTCAACAAACTCATCTAATTTGTCATTGAGGGCTATACTTGATAAGTGTAAGCTCAATGGAACAAATTATCTGGATTGAGACAGAAATTTACGACTTGTGTTAAAGTTGGAACGCAGGGACTACGTCCTTGACCAGGCTATCCCTGGGGAACCAACACTTAACGTCATAAGGGCCGTTAAGGATGCATTCAGGAAGCACCTTAGCGATTATGGGAATGTGGCGTATGTGATGTTGGGCTGCTTGGAGAGAGACCTCCAAAAGAAGTTTATGGAACTGTTTGAGGACCCTTGTGCCATGATGGCGCAGATAAGGGTTATGTTCAAGGAGAAGGCTCGGATCGAAAGATTCGAAATTCTCAAAGAATTCCTGTCCTGCAAAATGTCAGCAGGCGGCTCTGTAAGTCCTCACGTCCTAAAAGTTGAAGGGACATCTGTAGGGTTTTGGAGCGTTCTAGATGGTCGAGATAGCGAAAGCAATATAAGAAAATCTACTCCAAACCTTGTCCAAGAACATAAACCATTAAATCCCAAAGAAAAATCTATTCCACAAGATATTTACCTGTAAGTCTTGTATGAATCGATAAAGAAGAATGTTCGGATCTTCTTCTCTAAAGCAAGTCCACACCAAGGGGATGATCTTGATGATCCCTCACTTAATTGCCTACTAGAACAATTAAATGAAGAACAAGAGAGCAAGAACAAGAGGGGCAAGGGGGGGTGGCCGGCCAGGCAAGAAGAGAGAGAGAGATTGTGAGTTTTTGTGATTAAATGAATAATGAATTAAAGTGTTGTATTTGAATTCATCATCCAACTCACAAGTATGGGTTAAAAGTGATTGGTATGAGCTTAAAGGTGCTTTAACCCATTCCCCTTAAATCACTCACCTCTTAATCCACAATCACCAACTAAGCATGGTGTTGTGTGGCCCCCACACATGGACCCACCATGTGGGCCGGCCAAGAGGTCTTGTTGGGCCCTTAATGGGCCGGCCATGAGGCTTCATGGGCCGAGCCCAATGGGCCCTCCCGTGTTGTCTCATGCCGTGTCCAAAAGTCGCCCGACCCTTTTGTCGTCGCTTATCAAACAAAGTCCGACGCGATATCGACGAAAAAACTCAGTTTTCTCGATTCGCTAATTATTCTCTCAAACCGAACCTATTGCACAAAACCTCCAGTTTTTTCCATGTATTGCTCCTCAAGAAACGTTAATGTTTCCTTGTCTCAAGTTATCCGTCTTGAATGTGTGTGACCCTTTAGGCTCATGCCACCGTTGGCAGATCGGCGCAAAAGATCTCTCTTGCCCGATCCATCATAAGTGGTCTCTAGTAAGACATTATGATTACCCAAGGTGCATGACGATCGATGATTCGACTTAACCTTGTGCGTACAAGTCACCATCCTATTATCTCTAGATATCCCGATCGATCACAAGGCATAGAGTCGTCACCCTTGTTTAATCAATCATTGTTACTTGATATGTGAGATGGCTGAGAACTGATAACCCGTATCATTTGCATGGCCATGCTTTTACTCTCAGTCAGTCTCCATCAAGAGGCCCTTTTAACGGATATCTTTCCCATACTGTAGTATGAGGGATAAATCCCTTAGCCGTTTTTCGTGTCACTCATGCAACCCGTTCTGCCACCCAATCATGCCCTTTATAGCAATCCTATCACAGAAAGCGTTTGGCGCAAGTTAAAGCCGCACGTTCATTGCATAGTGATCACAAAGACTCCTTGGTCTAAGGATGTCGTGACAAGCTATCGCATTTGAATATGTTCATGGCTTAATCTATGAAAACACTATTCAAAGCGGGTCGTCCGATATCAATCACCTCATGATATCTATGATATGATTCCAGGATCCCTCATCCCTATGACAAGTAGAACTACGTCATTAAGAACCATCCTCATACTGGTCGCTTTAAGGAAGCATAGGTTGACCAGGGACTCGTTAAGTGTGATCCGTACAGATTTATGGTTCTACTACTTTAGTGGTCATAAATCAGATCATGCTTAACATATTACTTCAACACATAAGTAATACAAAGCCGTTTTATATATATATTACAAACGATGATATTGTACATAGACATTTACAGGCTAATAGCAATTGGACTAGGGCATAAATGCTATCAATCTCCCACTTGCCCCTAGTTCCAATCTAAGTCCCAGTCTATACCCATTGACCTCACATGTTTATCATGTTTTGCTTGTGGAAGAGCCTTGGTCAAGGGGTCGGCTGTGTTATCATCAGTTGCAACGTAGTGGATCTTCACGTCACCTCTAGCAACTATGTCGCGGATGATGTGATACTTTCTGAGTACATGTTTGGATCTGTCATGTGCCCTGTGTTCCTTAACTTGCGCAATGGCCCCGGTGTTGTCACAATATAAGTCTACTGGGTTAGATGGGTTTTTAATTACACCTAACCCAGCCATGAAACTCCTGATCCATACAGCCTCTTTTGCCGCTTCAGATGCGGCAATGTACTCAGCTTCGGTCGTAGAGTCGGCAATGGTGTCCTGCTTCTTGCTTTTCCAGCTGAATGCTCCACCGTTCAACGTAAACACATTTCTCCTTCAACGTAAACACTGACTCTTAAAGTCATCGGGGTCTGTCTGGAAACTAGCGTCGACATATCCTTTGACGACTAGATCATCATTTCTCCCCCCGTATACAAGAAAGGCGTCTTTGGTTTTTCTCAAATATTTGAGAATCGCCTTGACGGCCATCCAATGTGCCTCACCGGGTTTGGATTGATGTCTACTGGTACAGCTTAGGGCAAACGAGACATCCGGTCTCGTACATATCATGGCATACATTATGGACCCTATAGCCGAATCATATTGGATCTCATTCATTCTTGCTAGCTCTGCAGGTGTCTCAGCAGACTGCTTCTTGCTAAGCTTCAGGCCATGACGCATGGGCAGCAATCTTTTCTTCGAATCTTGCATTGAGAATCGTCTCAACACTTTGTCTATGTATGTGCTTTGACTTAAGCCCAAGACCCGCTTGGCACGGTCTCTATATATCTTGATTCCCAAGATGTAAGAGGCCTCACCTAAGTCCTTCATTGCGAAACACTCACCTAACCCAGTCTTTGTTAAGAGCAAGGTAGGGACATCGTTTCCAATGAGTAGTATGTCATCAACATAAAGCACCAAGAAGACTACATTGCTCCCATTTGCCTTTTTATACACGCAAGGTTCATCATCGTTTTTGACGAAGCCAAACTGTTTCACTACTTCATCAAAACGTTGATTCCAACTCCGAGATGCTTGCTTCAAACCATAGATTGATTTGAGCAACTTGCAAATCTTTCCCTTATTCTTTGGATCCTCAAAACCCTCAGGCTGGGACATATATTCGTCCTCAGCTAACCTCTCGTTGAGGAAGGCGGTTTTGACATCCATTTGCCATATCTCATAGTTGTGATACGCTGCTACGGCAAGTAGAATGCGGATAGATTTGACCATAGCTACTGGAGAAAAGGTCTCTTCATAGTCAATTCCGTGGATTTGCCTATAACCTTTTGCTACCAGGTTTGTTTTATAGGTCTGAGGTTTGCCATCCATGTCTATCTTTATTTTAAAGATCCATTTACACCCAATGACTTTTACGTCAGGGGTATGATCCACCAAGTCCCACACTTGATTATCTGACATGGATTGCATTTCTTCGCTCATGGCTTCCAGCCATTTCTCAGAGTCGGTTCTGTCCAAAGCCTCTCGAAAGGTAGCTGGATCATTGTCCACTAATACTAAACCATCACCTTCAGTTACTAAGAAACCGTATCTGACAGGTGCATGACTTATCCTTTCAGACCGCCTAGGATCGTCCTCATTAACTGTAGCTATTGGTTCTTGCTCAATGACCACTTCTGGCTCTACTTCTTCTAGTGGGTTGTCTAGTGGTTCCCGAGTGACCATCTCATCTAGAACTTCATCAAGATGAACAGCCCTCCCACTGACTGTCTTGGAAATGAACTCCTTTTCCAAGAATGTCCCACCTCGAGCGACAAAAACTTTATTTTCGCTTGGTTTGTAGAAGTAGTATCCTTTTGTTTCTTTTGGATATCCGACGAAAGTGCATTTATCTGATCTCGGTTCGAGCTTGGTTGCAAGCAACCATTTTACATAAGCCTCGCAACCCCAGATTTTTAGGAAGGACAAAACGGGTTCCTTCCCGTACCATTTCTCGAATGATGTCCCTTCCACTGCTTTCGACGGAGCCCTGTTTATTATGAATGCGGCCGTTTGCAGAGCATAACCCCAGAAGGAGATCGGGAGATCAGTGAGACTTAACATCGATCAAACCATATCCAACAATGTCCGATTCCTCCGCTCGGACACACCATTAAGTTGCAGTGTTCCTGGCGGAGTCCACTGAGATAGTATTCCACCTTCAGTAAGATAACTAAGAAACTCCTCGGATAAGTATTCTCCACCCCGATCAGAACGGAGTGCCTTGATACTCTTTCCGAGTTGGTTTTCTACTTCAGTCCTAAACTCTTTGAATTTATTAAAAGCTTCGGACTTATGTCTCATGAGATAGACATAACCATATCCACTGAAATCGTCAGTAAATGTGATAAAGTAGCCTAAACCTCCTCTAGCTGGTGTACTCATTGGTCCACATACGTCTTAATGTATTAGACCCAATAGATCACCTGCCCTTTCGCCTAAACTAGTGAAGGGCGCTTTAGTCATCTTGCCCATTAAACAATCGGTTGGAATTCGAATTGACTTAGAAGTCCGCGCTTATGAAGCGCTGAAATGCGTTTCTCATTTATGTGCCCTAGACGACAATGCCAGATAAGAGTTTGGTCTAAATCATTAGCTTTAAACCTCTTAGCATTTATATTATAGAGCATGTTGGCTTTCGGGTTTTGCATATTCAATATGTATAAACCTCCAACAGTGTTAGCATTACCATAAATCATGTTGTTGCGCATAATATTAAAAAACCCGTCTCTAATATTGAAATAATAACCTTCTTTCTCAAGAAGAGAAATTGAGATAATATTCCTGCTGAAAGCAGGTACGCAAAATACATCATTAAGTTCAATTACAAGCCCACTGGGCAAAGCAAGGTTCACAGAACCCACGACAGTTGCGGCAACTCTGGTATTGTTCCCAACTCTTAGGTCCACCTCGCTTTCCCCCATATCTCTTCTACTGTGTAACACCTGCACATCCGCACAGACATGAGACTCAGCTCCAGTGTCTAGTACCCAGGTATTTATTGTAGAAAGATATAGCTCTAATGGAATACCTGATGACGTAGCGGCCCCACCGCCCTTCTTCTGATCCTCTTTCAGCTGCTGACAGTTTTTCTTCCAATGACAAGGCTTTTGACAGTAGAAACAGACCGACTCTTTTGCCTTCCCTTTGCCTTGTACGGGCATGGAAGGTCTAGGAACAAATGGTCGTCTGTTCTTTCCTGCCAGGTGCTTTGGGCCTTTACCCTTGCCACAACCAGCTTTGAAGCTGGGTCCCTTCTTGACCATAAAGACATTTTTGGGCGAAATGCCCCTTATGCTCTTCTCGGCAGTCACTCGCATGCTGTGCAACTCCGACGCGGTCTTGTCCATATCATGCATGTGATAGTTCATTACGAACGCACCATATGCATGAGGAAGGGATTGCAGAATAAAATCCGCAACCATTTCCTTTTCCATAGACATACCGATGTTAGTCATATGGTCAAAATGTCCCTTCATACGTAGGACGTGTGGACCTACGGAGCTGCCTGCTGACATTTTGCAGGCAATTAGTTCTCGGAGAATAGTGTATTTTTTAATACGTACTTTCTCCTTGAACATATCCTTGATCTGTGCAAACATTGCAAACGGATCATGGGATAGCTTCATAAACTGCTTCTGGAGGCCCGCCTCCATGCAGCCCAGCATGACACATGCAACGTCGATAGAGTCGCTAAGGTGTTTATGGTACGCATCCTTAACGACCCTCGTTGCGTTGGCAGCTGGCTCCACCGGGATAACCTTATTAAGGACGTACTCCCTGCGTTCCAACTTTAACACAAGTCGTAAATTTCTGTCCCAGTCCAGATAATTTGTCCCATTGAGTTTACACTTTTCGAGTATAGTTCTCAACGACAAATTAGACGAATTCGTTGAATTACTAGCCATTTCTACACGAAGAAAGTAAATTTAATCAGAATAGTTGAATAAATTTACGAAGATCTGAATTAAACACCAACCATAAGATTCTAAGGTTTTAGAATCTTAAACCAAGATCCCTTATTCGTCATTTGAAGTACGCTAAGGCGCACCGCTCCAATTGACTTATTTAGGTAGGACGTCCGTCCAATTACAACCCGTGTAACTCTTAGTCAAGGTATGTGCAAAAACACACGGCTTACCCTTCCGATGCCCCAGCTCGACCTCAGGCCAAGAATCGTGGTCGAGTCAACCAACCTTCACTAACGAGCAAACTTTGTGCAGATGCTCCGCTAAGGCGCACGACATCCCAGAAAGTTTACCATTCCCTGTCTAGAACCCATTCGATCGATGCTCCGCTAAGGCACACGACACCGATAAAATGTTTCTACATGGGTGTGAATTTGGGTGGCATCTCACTTGACTCAAATTCGTTTGTAAATTGGTTGTGCTTAATAATTCGAAAGTATTTGGCACAATTACGAATCCGTCATCAACAACCCGTGTTGTGACGTTTCTAATTGTATCACATACTATCTTCATTTGAAACCGTCATTTGTAACCCGTGCAAACACGTTTCAAATTTGAACTCATCCATCACAACCCGTGCGATGATAGTTCACAACGCTTTAAACATGCAAACAATTAAAGTCGATTTTAATCTTTGCATGTGAGGTGATGGCTTATAAACTTATAAGCTAATCATGCAAGCATGTTATTAAGTAAATAATTCAAGCAAGCATTTATAAATCGTTAAATATGCATTTTATAGCCCATCCTAATCTTAGGATTCTACGAGTCTTCACATCTTCTCGTCTTTCTCATTCGGGCTCCGTCTAGCTCTTGGACTTCCTCCAAGACCGTCATTGTGCTCGATTTTCCATCCTTCTCGTCTTTGAGTAATAATTACAATTAATACTCGGTTCGTAGACCAGATAAAAAAATAATTACACTTTATGGGCTCGAATAAAAGAATAATTACACGCTAACACTAACGGTATGCAAACCGTGAAAGCGATAAAATCTAATGGGCTACTAATGCATCATACATGTCATCACCTCATCCAACATGTTATCACACAAACATGTTATCAAATAATATGCAATAATTCCGGTTTTAATTTTGCCAAGTTGCTTGGTCGGGTTTATCGAAACTAGACCTTTTCAAAAAACGGTTTATCGAAACCGATTAAATTTTGAAAGTTTTCGAAATATTGGATTGCGGGTTCGTGACACTGATCAAACACCACGTACGAACCAAGTCGGGCCAAGCCAATGGGCCGAGGGCCCATTGGGCCGAGCCCAACTATACACGGCTCGGTTTGGGCCTTAAAAGGCCCAAACCCGGCTTGCCGCCACTCTCGGCCTCGACCAAGAGTGGGGACGGGCCCGGTCACCGCCGGCCTCACCGGCCTCCGGTGACCTCCATCTGGTACCTCCGATCCGGCTCCCCGAGAGTCTCTTCTCGGACCCGATAAATCTAATAATTTCCGAAAAATTCCAAATTCAATATATTTTCAAAAATAACATATTTCATGCAAATATCCCAAAAAGCATTAAAATCATGTTATCAACAATTTGGCATTCAAATAATCACAAAACCGAAATTAATTCAACAAGACAAAGATTAAGAGGGTAACCACGCTCTGATACCACTGTAGGGTTTTGGAGCGTTCTAGATCGTCGAGATAGCGGAAGCAATATAAAAAAAATCTACTCCAAACCTTGTCCAAGAACATAAACCATTAAATCCCAAAGCAAAATCTATTCCACAAGATATTTACCTTTAAGTCTTGTATGAATCGATAAAGAAGAACGTTCGGATCTTCTTCTCTAAAGCAAGTCCACACCAAGGGGATGATCTTGATGATCCCTCACTTAATTGCCTACTAGAACAATTAAATGAAGAACAAGAGAGCAAGAACAAGAGGAGCAAAGGGGGGGGGGGGGGTGGCCGGCCAAGCAAGAAGAGAGAGAGAGATTGTGAGTTTTTGTGATTAAATGAATAATGAATTAAATTCTTGTATTTGAATTCATCATCCAACTCACAAGTATGGGTTAAAAGTGATTGGTATGGGCTTAAAGGTGCTTTAACCCATTCCCCTTAAATCACTCACCTCTTAATCCACAATCACCAACTAAGCATGGTGTTGTGTGGCCCCCACACATGGACCCACCATGTGGGCCGGCCAAGAGGTCTTGTTGGGCCCTTAATGGGCCGGCCATGAGGCTTCATGGGCCGAGCCCAATGGGCCCTCCCGTGTTGTCTCATGCCGTGTCCAAAAGTCGCCCGACCCTTTTGTCGTCGCTTATCAAACAAAGTCCAACGCGATATCGACGAAAAAACTCAGTTTTCTCGATTCGCTAATTATTCTCTCAAACCGAACCTATGACACAAAACCTCCAGTTTTTTCCATGTATTGCTCCTCAAGAAACGTTAATGTTTCCTTGTCTCAAGTTATCCGTCTTGAATGTGTGTGACCCTTTAGGCTCATGCCACTGTTGGCAGATCGGCGCAAAAGATCTCTCTTGCCCGATCCATCATAAGTGGTCTCTAGTAAGACATTATGATTACCCAAGGTGCATGACGATCGATGATTCGACTTAACCTTGTGCGTACAAGTCACCATCCTATTATCTCTAGATATCCTGATCGATCACAAGGCATAGAGTCGTCACCCTTGTTTAATCAATCATTGTTACTTGATATGTGAGATGGCTGAGAACTGATAACCCGTATCATTTGCATGGTCATGCTTTTACTCTCAGTCAGTCTCCATCAAGAGGCCCTTTTAACGGATACCTTTCCCATACCGTAGTATGAGGGATAAATCCCTTAGCCGTCTTTCGTGTCACTCATGCAACCCGTTCCGCCACCCAATCATGCCCTTTATAGCAATCCTATCACAGAAAGCGTTTGGCGCAAGTTAAAGCCGCACGTTCATTGCATAGTGATCACAAAGACTCCTTGGTCTAAGGATGTCGTGACAAGCTATCGCATTTGAATATGTTCATGGCTTAATCTATGAAAACATTATTCAAAGCGGGTCGTCCGATATCAATCACCTCATGATATCTATGATATGATTCCAGGATCCCTCATCCCTATGACAAGTAGAACTACGTCATTAAGAACCATCCTCATACTGGTCGCCTTAAGGAAGCATAGGTTGACCAGGGACTCGTTAAGTGTGATCCGTACAGATTTATGATTCTACTACTTTAGTGGTCATAAATCAGATCATGCTTAACATATTACTTCAACACATAAGTAATACAAAGCCGTTTTATATATATATTACAAACGATGATATTGTACATAGACATTTACAGGCTAATAGCAATTGGACTAGGGCACAAAAGCTATCAACATCTCGAACACTTGACAAGACCGAGTGTTTGGATGGGACAGGAGATGGCATTGTAGACTTCGTTCCGCAATCCCTTACTCGTGCTTATGTTGGCTTATTTATGAACTACAATATGCATAACTTGGACAAGATCATCTCAGAGTTGCAATGAAAGCATGTAATGACTGAGATGAACGTCAAGCTTATACCAAGGGATGTTCTAATGGTCAGAAAGGGATCTATCATCAAAGCTGGAGGTGACAAGGGTAAAGCCCCTATGCACGCGGCTGTAAAGATGAGACTGGCTCGGGTTCCTAAACCTCTTAAAGTCAGGGAGGCTAAATGGAAAGGGAATCAATCTGCTTCTACTGCCAACAGTCTAGTCATTGGAAAAGAGACTGCAAGAAGTTCTAGGATGATCTAAAGAAGGGTGGTGGATCCACACCTTCTGGTATTCTCGTTATTGAGCTTAATCTTTCTACTTCTAATTCATGAGTATTTATACCGGGCATGAATCTGTATGGATGAAAAAAAACTGGAAAGTAAAAGAGATTATGGGAAACACGAGGTGGACCTAAGAGTTGGGAATAGAATCAGGGCTGCCGCAACTGCGGTAGGCTCCATTACTCTTGTTTTGGCAAGTAGACTTGTATTAATACTTCATAAATGTGTATTACATACTTTTGTAAGTTCTAATAAAGTCGGTGGTTTACACATATTGAATATGAAAACTTAAGCTCATAATATAACGTTATCACTAAGAGGTTTAAATCCGATGATTTAAACCAAGCTCTAACATGGCACTGTCGTTTGGTTTGCATAAATGAGAAAGTGCATTTCAGCACTTTACAAGTGCGGACTTCTAAGTCCATTCGAATTTTGTTTGGGGGAAAAATGTGCGAGGCTTGTTTGATGGGCAAAATGACTGGAGCGCCCTTCATCGGGAGAGGTGAAAGCGCGGGTGACCTATTGGGCCTGATACAGCGGAAATGTGTATAGGACAATGAGTTCACTTGCTTGGAGTGGTTTTTGCTACTTCATCAATCTTACTGTTGATTACAGTAGACTTGATTATGTCTATTCAATAAGACATAAGTCGGATGCTTTTGATAAATTCAAAGAGCTTAAGACTGAAGTACAAAACCAACTCGGGAAAAGTATTAAAACGCTTCGTGTCGGATCGAGCTGGAGAATACTTCTCCATAGAGTTTCATGATCATCTTGTGAGAAGTAGGATATTATCAGAGTTACTATGATCTCCCAAACTCATTCTAGGGTTATGCTCTAGAAACAGCCGCATTTATTTTGAATCGGGCTCTGACGAAAACAGTGGGAGGAATGTACATCTTGATGGTATTCGAGATGGTACAGTTTCTCAGGAACCACTGGACAATCCTGTAGAAGTGTTTGAGCCAGAGCTGGTGATAGAGAAAGAACCGCCCATTGCAGTTATTCCGGACGGTCCAAGGCAGTCTGAAAGGACCAATCGTACACCTGCTAGATACAGGTTTCTCGTGTCTAAAGGTGACGATTTGGTTACAGTGGATCGGGATGGTCCAACTACCTTTCAAGAAGTCATGGACGGCCCTAACTCTGAGACATGACTGGGTGCCTGAAAGAGATAACCATGGGTTCCAAACTATAAATTTCATGCAGCGGAAGTTATGTAACCATGGTGATCGAATAATACGAAGATCTTAATGAAAAATTCAGCATGCTATCAACCTTTTCAAATATGAAAATTACCTTTATAAGTCGATAAAAACACAATGGTAGTGTTTCTCTATTACGAAAACACAAGCACCACAACAAAAAATGGTTTTCTCTCACACTTTTGCTATCAATGTTCTTGAGAATTTTTGACAAAAAATGATGGATGGAGAGGTTGAGGATTTCGGCCAAGAGAGGGAGAGGATGAGGAAAAGTGGTTGCCAAATGGTTAGAGAAAAATGTGGAAGATATTTTGCAATTTTAATTTGATATTAAAATTGAATTTCAAATTAATAATTGCATATCTAACCCTCTTTAACTCCTATTTGCACTTTCCCCCCTTCATCACTTAAATCCATAAATGGGATTTAAGCCCGTTTAACTAAAGCCTAAATTAAACCCATTAAATTGAGTTCTAATTTCGGTTTAGACAAAACGGTTTAATTTCCTCGAATTGATTTCTTCAACCATCTGGTTAAAACCTTAGGCCAGAAAACTACCGAATCGTTTTCAATTTCCATCCATAATTATTTGTCATGTATCGTGCTTAACGCATGTGACCCTCTAGGCTCACGAACAGTTGGCAGACTAGTAAAATTACTATTTTACCCTTTCTATCATAAGTGGCCTCTAGCAAGACATTATGATTACCCAACGTTCGTGATTATCGATTATTCGACTTAACATGTTATCATACATGTCAATATCCTTTTATCAAACCGATATCTAGATTGATCAATAGGCATAGAATGGTCATCCTAATTTATCAATCATTGTTTCTTGATATCTGAGATGACTAAAAACTGATACTAAGGTATCACCTGCACGGCCGTGCTATTCCTTCAGTCATACTCATCAAGTGGCCTAAACGAATATTTTTCTCATACCGAAGTATGAGTGATAAATCCCTCAGACGCCTTTCGAGTTCACTAATGCAATAAATATCCAAGCCAATCAAAGCCGTTATAGATACCCTTTTACAGATAACGTTAGACTAGGTCAAACTTAGGTATTCGTTACATAGTGTACACAAAGACTCCTTGGTCTTAGGATATAATGAAAAGTTACGATATGTGAGTATCTCATGACTGGATCTATGCAGCATACTCACAATCGAGTTGTCCGATATCATCGACCTGATGGTATCTATGATATAACTCCGGCACGCACTTTGCCATTATCACTAGAGCATGATCACAAGGAGTTAGTCTTATACTGATCGCTTCAGAAGAAGCTTAGATTATCAAGGACTTTATCGAATGCAATTCTTTCTGATCTATAGTTCTATTATAAGTGGTTACACACATTATGACATAGATCGAATTACATTAGATATATTACTACAACACATTAGTAATATTATGCCTTTTATTATGTAGAAGAATGATGTCTGTTACAATATAAATTAAGGAATTACACTGGACTAGGGCACAATCCTAACAGTGCCATGTAGCATAATTAGAATCTAACGTTTTGATGAAGTTCGGCTTTATGAAGAACGTAGATGAGCCATGCGTTTTAAAGAAGGCGAATGGGTGGAAGATTGTCTTTCTGGTGTTGAATGTGAGAATGACATTGGAAACGACATCCTAATCTTGCGCTTGACAAAGGCTTGGTTAAGGGAGTGTTTCTCAAATGAAGGACTTAGGCGATGCTTATATTCTTGAGATCAAGATATAGAGAGATCGCACCAAGCAGGTCTTGGGATTAAGTCAGAGCACTTATATAAACAAGATTTGAGTGGGTTCTCAAATGCTTGATTCCAAGAAAGCATTCTTACCCATTCGACATGGCATAAAGCTCAGCAAGATTTAGTGTCCGGCGACACCTGATAAGCTGAAAATAATGAGTGAGATCTCATACGCTTCGGCTATAGGATCCATTATGTATGCATGATATGCACGAGACCGGATGTCTCGTTCGCCTTAAGTTGTGCCAGTAGACATCAGTCTAACCCCGGCGGACAACACTAGATTGCGATCAAAGCTATCCTCAAGTTCTTGAGGAGAACTTTAGACGCCTTTCTTGTGTACGGGGGCCAGGATGATGTTGAGCTATTAGTCAAAGGTTATATTGACACTAGTTTCCAGACGAATCCTAATGATTGTAGAGTCAGTCAGGATACGTGTTCATGTTGAATGGTGGAGCTTCAGCTGGAAGAGCTGGAAGCAGGACCAATTGCCAATTCTACGATGGAAGCTGAGTATATAGCTGCGTTGGAGGCAGCAAAAAGGCTGTATGGATTAGGAGCTTCATGACTGGATTAGATGTAATTAAAAACCCGTCTAATGCAGTAGGCTTATCTTGTGACAACATTAGGGCCATTGCGTAAGCTAAAGTGCCCATATCACATAACAAATCCAGATATATACTCAGACGTTACCTAGATAACGAGAAGATCAACTACATTACGACGAATTAAAACACACCCGGCCCTTTTGACGAAGGCTCTCTCACAGCCTAAACATGAAGTTCATGTATAGTCAATGGGTATAGACTGGGACTTAGATTGGAACTAGGGGCAAGTGGGAGATTGATAGCATTTGTGCCCTAGGTTCCAATTAGAATAGTCTGTAAAGGTCTGTAATAGTTTGTCATCGTTAGTAATAAACAAAACGGCTTTGTATTACTTATGTGTTGATGTAATGTGTTAAGCATGATCTGATTTATGACCACTAAAGTAGTAGAACAATGAATCTGTACGGATCACACTTAACGAGTCCCTTGTAAATATACGCTTCAATCGAAGCGACCAGTATGAGGATGGTTCTCAATGATGTAGTTCTACTAATCATAGGGATGTGGGATCCCGAAATCATATCATAGATATCATGAGGTGATTGTTATCGGACGACCCGCTTTGAATAGTGTTTTATAGATTAAGTCATGAACATATTCAATTGCGATAGCTTGTCATGATATCCTTAGACCAAGGAGTCTTTGTGATTGCTTTGCGGTAGACGTACGGCTTTAACTTGCGCCTAACGCTTTCCGTAACATGATTGCAATAACGGGTATGATTGGGTGGCGGAATGGATTGCATGAGTGACACGAAGGACGGCTAAGGGATTTATCCCTCGTACTATGGTATGGGAACAATATCCGTTAAGGCCGGTTGATCGAGAGTGACTGAGAGGAAGAGCATGGCCATGCCAGTGATACGGGTTATCAATTCTCAGCCATCTCACATATCAAGTAACAATGATTGATTAAACAAGAATGACGACTCTATGCCTTGTGATCAATCGGGATGTCTAGAGATAATAGGATAGTGACTTGTACGCACAAGGTTAAATCGAATCATCGATCATCATGCATCTTGGGTAATCATAATGTCTTACTAGGGACCACTTATGATGGATCGGGCAAGAGAGATCTCTTACGCCGATCTGCCAACGGTGGCATGAGCCTGGAGGGTCACACACATACAATATGGATAACTTGAGACAAGGAAACATTAACGTTTTTTGAGGAGCAAGACATGGACAAAACTGAATGTTTTAGGCCATGGGTTCGGTTTGAGAGAATAATTAGCAAATCGAGAAAACTGAGATTTTCGTCGATGTCGCGTCGGACTTTGTTTGATAAGTAACGACAAAAGGGTCGGATAAATTTTGGACAAGGCACGCGACTACATGGGCGAGCCCATTGGGCTCGGCCCATGAGGTCACCTAGCCGGCCCAAGAAGGATCCAATTAAGGCCCAATAAGCCCAAGTGGCCGGCCACCTTGGTGGGTCCAAGGGTGGGGGCCACACACCATGCTTAGTTGGTGTTGTTGATTAAGAGAAGAGTGATTTAAGGGGATAGGGTGATGACTTACCTTTAACCCATGCCTTCATCATTGAAATTTTGATCAGCTAGTCGTGCAAGATGCCACACACAATGTTATGTGTGAAGCTATAACACTGTGTATGACTTCTTGTGTAGATAACGCAGGACAGTAAATATAAAGTTAAATAAACAATGACACAGCAGATTGTTTACCCAGTTCGGTGCAACGTCACCTACGTCTGAGGGCTCTCAGGCTAGTGGAAAGGTTTCACTTATCAGTAATTCGTCAGAACATACAAGTACCTATGATCATCCTTAGATCTATACTTTATGCTACTTATTACAGTGCAACCCATCTCAGGGTCTCCCCCTGAATCCAAGACTCCGTCTTGATTCCACTCTTCGAGCAATCGCCTTGCTCTGTCGGTTCAAGTCGTCGTTGAACGTTATGGTTGTGTGCAGTCTTCACTCACGCAATCAGTAAACCCTCAATCACCAAACTCTCAATAGTTATGGTGATACACAATATCCTTAGCACAATCTACAACCTCTCAGCCCACAAACCTTCACGTCTAAGAGCTTTACAAATTATTGCTATGAAACAATAACGAACCACACGATTGCTAAGGGGGTAGCCTAAGCTTTTATAGAAATCGAGCATGAGTACTAACCCTAATGAGTTTCCTCTTAATCAACGTCTTTCTTCTTTCCAGAATCGGAGACGTTCTGGAATTTCCTAAACATATTCGTACTTTCTGCATAGTTTGGACTTTCCTGTTTTCTATCGATCAGTATGTTTGCTGAGATGTTGTCAACAATGTCACACAAGATGTCGCATATGATGCTTCGACATTCTTTATGACATTTTCTCTAGTTCCTTAAATATAAGTCAATCTCTAAAACCGTCGTAACTACAATCTCCCCCTTTAGGTATTTTTAAGGTCAGCAATCTTCGTCGCATTCCGCGTCGCATTTGTCGTCATCTTTTGCTTGCAAATCGATCGGCAGTCATCAAGTCTTTGTTCGCGTTTCGCGTATCATTTCGTCGCCTTGCGTTTTCGCTTACAATTGCGTATCATCGCGTCGTCTTCCATCTTACATCTTACTCCCCCTTGCTGGCTCAAAAATAGCCAAACTTAAACAAATATTTCGAACAATTAGGGCAATAAGAAAAACGCAAACTTAACTCACACATATCCTCGATCAGCAGTCGAGAATACATATGAAACATTGTTCAAAACAAATACATATTAAAAGTTGTTCAGTTGTACGGAAACCAGAAAGTTCTTAAAATCAAATAGAACTGTTGTTGGAACTAACAGTCTCTTCTTCTTTAGCATCAGTAGAGGCATCTTGAGCAGTGTCTTCAGTAGCATTGGGTAGAGAGGAGGAATCATTATTTTCCGAGTCTGGAGGAGGCATTGACTTCAGCAGGTTGGCACAGTGAGATCTTCGCTGTGAAAGATGCTTCAGCGCCATCTTTAGGTTGACGATGTCTTTGTCAAGTACATCTATCTCTCTTTTGAGCATGATGGCATCTCTGCTGGTCGTCTCTGTTGGAGGGGCGACACTTGTGGCTCGACTAGTTGTCACCTTGGTCAGCTTGGCTTCTGGCCTGACAAGATCAGGAGCATGCTTGTCCTCGAACAGCTTGTGGCTCACCACAATCAGTCCTCCGCGTTTGCCAGCCTTATCAGTTGTCTTCAACACACCAAGGTGTTGGTGGACTAGTAATTTAGAGATAAGGGAGGGAAAAGCAATAGGTATCTTCACCGTTTGTGATCTGGCATGTCTAATGAGATGATCAATAACAAACTCTCCAAAGTCAAGAGTGGAGCCAGTACCTATTTGGAAGATGAGTATTGCCAGCTCCGGTTTGATGGAGGACGCGTGTGTGGAGGGAGCCCAGTTCGCTACTCCGATACAGAATAGGATGGAGTACTTAGATGTGAGGTCCGAGGCTGCCACGGTGCCCTTGGTAGGCCACATTCTGCTTTTGTCCCCAGTAATCTCCTTGAGGACCTTGTTCAGGTCAGGTGGAGGCACATAACGAACACACTTTCTCCCCAGGAAGGTATTAATGATGTCAGAGGAAATGTTGAAGCGCATGCCTCTGACATAGGGAAGGTGATGTCATCGAAAACTAAGGATATTTACTGTGCAATGACACATTTTTAAAAATTAAAAAGAAAAAGGATAATTCCAAATAACTACACCTGGATATGTCACATTATCACATGACTACACCTAAAATTTCTTGTGTCAGGATGAATACTCAAGAATTTCATTTTTCTCACCGTTACTCATTCCGTCCATTTCCGTTTGTTTTTAACATTTTTAACGTGTGAAGAATAAAATACCCTTAAGAGGTAAATAATTATTTTTAAATTAAATGAAAAGACCAAAATACCCTTCATTATTCATTTAACTTTCAAATAAATACTCCTCATCCTCTCTCTCTCTCTTTCTCTCTCTTCCACCACCACCGCCATCTTCTCCATCACCACCACCACCGTTCCCTTCCCGCCCTTCCACGACCACCATCTCCTCCCCCTCCGTCGCCACCACCACCACCGCCACCACCTCCACCTCCTCCATCACCACCACCACCTCCATCTCCTCCTCCACCATCCCCTCTATGTCCCTCCACCACCACCACCAGCATCTCCTCCCTCTCTGTCGCCACCTCCTCCATCTACTCCACCACCGCTACCACCTTCATCTCCTCCATCTCCACCGCCATCACCTCCATCTCTTCCACCACCATCCCGTCCCCACCCCTCCACCACCATCTCCTCCACCACCGTCAAAGCCTTGCCGGAAGTCGGCCGGAGGTGGCGACGGAAGGGATGGGGTGGAGGGGATGGTGGTGGAAGAGATGGATGTGGTGGCGGTGGAGATGGAGCTGGTGGTTGTGGTGGAGGAGATGAAGGAGGTGGCAACGGAGGGGGAGGAGATGGTGGTGGTGGTGGTGGAGGGGGCGGGGAGGGAATGGTTGTGGGTGGTGATAGAGGTAATGGCGGTGGTGGTGGTGGAAGAGATTGAGGAGGGGGATGAGAGAGAGAGAGAGGATGAGGAGTATTTTTTGAAAATTAGATGAATAATGAATGGTATTTTGGTCCTTTCATTTAATTTAAAACAATTATTTACCTATGAAGAGTATTTTAGCTTTTTCGCACGTTAAAAATGTTAAAAATGAACGGAAATGGACGGAATGAGTAATTGTGAGAAAAATGAAATTCTTGGGTATTCACCATAACACAAAAAATCTAGGTACACTTACGTGATAATGTGGCATATCCAGGTGTAGTCATATGAAATTATCCCAAAAAAAATTGAGGACTTGTCTTTTAACCTATACACTAGAAGAAATTAGCAAAAGCTAATGGTGCAAGAAAAAGGTAAGAGAAAATGGCACTTTTGTGCATCTGAATATACACTTTTGACATTTTCATAGCTTACATTTTTTTTCCAGTGCTTTGAAATACATTTTGGGACACTTTACTCATAAAATGCTAAAAATACCCAAAATACCCTTGAGTTGAACCAAAATGCCGACGATGAATGCCGGAGAAACGCCGGCGAGGAAGGGGCGGAGGAGGAGGAAAGGAATAGTTGAAAGAGTGTAATTCACTTAAAAATTTGATGAATATTTGTGGGTAGTTTCGTCTTTTTACACAATTAAAATTAGACCAGATTTAATTTTGGTTCTACTCAAGAGTATTTTGGATATTTTTAGTATTTAAGGAGTAAAGTGTCCCAAAATGTAATTTAAAATACTAAAAAATAAAAAACTAAAATATGAAAGTGTCAAAAATGTATATTAGATACACAAAATTGTTTTTTCCCCCCAAAAATAATTAGGACACCAAAGAAAGTGAATTTTTGTAGTTTTCTATGGAAAGAAAATAAGGAGAGAAATAAAATTACCTGTCGGCGCACCTATACCGTGACTTGACGGTAACTAGAGAGAGAATTATAACCCCGAAAGAACCCTAATAGTAGGGTACTCGGAAGAAGAAGAAGAAAGTAGCTCCGGCAGTGGTCTTTAGGGTAAAAATGGTGGTCGGGATTAGAGTGTTCAGTGAGAGAAGCGGTGGTGGACACCCTGTTCTCGACGCCGCCAACGGCGAGCAGCTCATTCAAGTTCAGCCCAGCGTCTCCATTGCTCTCGCCAATCGTCCTCCTGAGTCCCCTGGCACTCTCTACATCTCCACCAAGTAACCTCCCTCTTTTTCTCCGCGATTCGTAATCTCCATTACAAATTGGGTTATTTGAATTTTCAGGCAGGTCGTGTGGCTGAGTGACACAGATGTGACCAAAGGCTATGCTGTTGATTTCTTGTGCATTTCGCTCCACGCTGTTTCAAGGGATCCGGAGGCTTACCCATCTCCTTGTATCTACACCCAGGTACTTTCTTTCCTCCATCTCTGTTAATTGAGAAGAGATTGATTGTATTTATGACCAAGGCTCTGTGGTGTTGAGGTATATTTCGATAGGTTCAGAAATCTACTTAGTTTCCCAATGACTACTGTTGAGTTTTTAATATGAATGTCATATTTTGGAGAACTTTTGGTGACTATGTAACTGGCCCATATACTATTTTGAATTTCTAGTTTTAGATGGTCTCATCTTTCTTTGATAGTAGTATGTTTCTGTTCCTTTTATTCCTTTTTTTGCACAATGCTGTTTATCCCATTTTGTTCTCGTGGTCATACTCTGGGGTTTCCTTTTAAAGATTGAGATAGAAGATGGTGAAGATGAGGACTCAGATTCAGAATGTAATGATACCTTGGACTTGTCCAAGATCAGGGAAATGAGACTTATTCCTTCAGATCCTAACCAATGTATGTTCTATAAATTTTCATATTAATATTTCATGTGTTTTGCTATGACTCCGCGCTTTTTCTGTTTATTTAACAGTTCGCTGCAACTTTTACGTGTAACAGTGGATACTTTATTTCATGTATTTTGTCAGTGTGCTGAGCTAAATCCTGAACCAAATTCAGGTGAGTAAACTCTGTTGCTAAATATAATTTGTTTGGGAATTTTTGTTATCATCCTTTTGCCTGCAATTACTGCTATTATTTGTGACGGTTAAAATTATTTGTTTTATACCTGTGCCAGAAGGAGATGAAGAGCACAATTGGATTTTCAGTGCTGATCAATTGGGAGATGAAGACGCGGGTATGCATTTAGATAAATTGGATTTGGTGTCTTTTGAAATGTTGCGCCCTTTTTTCATCATTACTTCTGCTTATGTAATTATGTATTTGCATTTCCAGGGGAGGAAGATTTTGACATTCCCTTTCTTCCAACAAGCACAATTGGTTATTCAAATGGGGCAAATGATTTAGCTCATAATGTGCTTGAGGTATGAATATTTTCATTCACATTTTGTGTAGTAATTGGTAACACGGCTTCTATTATCTTCTGGGTTTTACCATATTTACTAGCTATGTTTGATATGTATAATAATCTAGTCCCCTAGAGTAGTGCTTAATGGGATTTTGAGATAACCTTTTTTTACCTGGATACAATATAAATATTTAAAATTTCAGCTTCTTGACTGTGGTAAAATAAGGATCATTATTAGACTGTCCTAAATGAGTGAATAATTGTTGGCTACCTAGGAAGCAGCCATTTACTGAGAAAAGGAGCAAATCTGGTGGGAATACTTTTCTGATTTATAAAAAGGGTAATTTCATGTCAGTACCTCAAGATTGACTCGTTTCGAAATCAGTACCCCAAGTTTGAAACTTTTTTTATCGATACCCAAATAACTTTTAAGTTCCACTTAAGGTAACGACTGTTGCATTTAACAGAATTGATGTGGAAAAAGTTTAAAATGCCCCTAATGCTTAATTTTCAGTTTGGTAATTAATTAGTAAATATGAAAAGACTATTTTATCCCCACTTAAACAATAAACTAATGCTATTGCTCAAGGATATATTAGTCTTTTCAAATGACAAATTTAAAAAATAAATAAATTAAAAAAAACCATAGTGAAATGACCATATGACCCTTCTTCAACCTCCTCTCACTCTCTCTCTCTTGAACCACGTCCTCCTCTCCTCCGTCTCCTTCTCCTTTCCCTTTCTTTTCCCGACACCAACAACAGTCCCATGTGACCTTTTTGTTCTGTGCACCGCCATGAGTCTAATACGCCACTGTCCCAATTTATCATTCATTAACCCATTAATTTTGCTCTTATAATTGCTTGACCCACTTACTCTCTTGACTCCCCCAACCCAAAGCGCTTCACAAATAAATACGGTGGCGTACTCCTTAACCGCAATTACAATTAGTCAATGGACAATAAATAAGCTAGAATAATATTGTTATGAACATTGATTTGTTGGAGTTGCTTTTATAAGAAAAACATTGGAGCTGAGGTTTGGGTTCGACTCGCCAGAGGAAGATCGGCGGCTTAGCGATCCCTGCAGGGGCTGGAGCTCTTCTACACTGATGGCGCGTGGGTTTCACGCGAGGCCTGGAGAGATGGAGGCGATGCAGATCTGCCGGAATAGAGCCACTGAGGCTTCACTTGCCGGCGGTGAGGTCCGAATTTAAGAGGGTCTGCACAAAATAAAGTGCCGAAGGTGGATCTGGTCGGAAACGCGTGACGGAGGCTTGGCTCTGCCAGAGACTTGTGGCCGCGTGCGGTGGCTTCACAGACCGGTCGGAACGACCGGCGTGGAATGGCTTCGAGATCTGGAGACCGAAGAACATGTTTAGCAAACCTTTGCGTCGATTTTTTTTCCAAATTTGTGGAAATTTTGCTCGATTTTGCGAAATCAAATGTAAAAATTGTTTCATGAGGTAGTTTTATTGTTTTGGTTTAATTGTTTGATGAGGCCGTGTTCATATAGTTCGGTTTCTGAATAAAAAAGAGCTTGGAGAAAGTCCTGTACATTGATGAGGAATTTAGAGGAGAGAGGGAGATGAATGACAGAGGTTGAAGAATGGAAAACATGTCATTTTACCCCAAGTTAATTTTAGTTTTTGAATATAATTTATTTGGTTATTTGAAAAGACAAATGTACCTTTTTAAGTGTAACTTAAATTCATTATTTTAGCGTGGGTAAAGTAGTTATTTCATGTTTATCAAATATATAGGTATATAATTTGGAAATTAAACACTAAGGGCATTTTGGACTTTTTACACATCAGTTCTTTATATTTAATAACCGTTACCTTAATTGTAACTTAAAAATGGTTGGGGTATTGACAAAAAAAGTTTCAAACTTGGGGTATTGATATCAAAGTGAGTCAAAATTGGGGTACTGATATGAAATTATCCCTTTATAAAATTATAAAAAAATGGATTTGGAGAGAATTGGTCTTCGGACATGAATCACGCCTAACTAGTATGTGCAACTTCATCCTCACTCTCCTAAATTACACGCCCATTGCTTTGACAGACACCACCACCAAACCCACTTAGAGGATGACTTCTTCAACCCAATTCTTGACAACCTTCTACCCAATCATCATTCATTTTGTAGGTTTGAGTGGATTTCCCTGTCCACAATAAAACTCCTCTTTGTTCTTGACAGTGATACACCTTGAGTAGTGAATCAGCTGATACAGAACATATAGATAATAAAAGAGATGTTTTATTGAATAATTCCAGGTATTCTGAGAGACCTGGTTTTTCTCCAGCATAGGGCTCAAGTACAAGACAATATTCAATTCTTATTCCATACTTTCTACAATGGCTCTACCTTAATTTATAGATCTCAAACTAGAGAATTAGGGAAATAAAAATAAAAGGAAAGATCATTAAAGAAATAAAATAAAAAGAAAAACTTGTCTTGCAAGAAGACTTAATTTTCAAGAGATATTTTTCTTCGTTCTTTGCTGACCCAAATATATACTTTCTTATTTGTTGACCCCAATATATATTTCTTATTTGCTAACCCAAAGCCAACTATGTGTAACATTACCGGCAGTCCCACTTTCACCTTGTACTCGAGGTGACTAACTTGCAAAGAGGTGTCATTTCCCGTGTGCCATTTTTCTACACCCAAATATGGTAAAGCTCGATTCTTGAGTTGAGTTTTAACGCCTATTGTCCTTATTATTATCAAAGGGAACTAGCATTGATGTTTTCATATCTCCTACCTCGGGACCAGAGTGGCCATCAAGTGATCCATCTATCTGGGTGGTCACCATCAAACGAGGAGATCCCAAATTCTCGTGGTTGGATCTCCCACCTTAGATCTAGAGACAATGTTGAATATGCTCTTTGAGAATCCAATTCCTTCTCATTTTCTTCTTCTTCCATCGAGTTGTTGATTCCGTCTAAGAACCGTTTGTAGCCATTGTTGACAGGTTCAGCTACAAACAAGTCCCGAACATCCCATACGATGCCGTCTATTTCCTGTAGCTCGACTTCTAGCTTCCTCCCTTCCTCTTTGAGTTTAGCAAGATGTTCTTTCTCTTTCGCGACTACAAGATTAGATTGACGATGTTTCCAGTAACTTTGCTATCTGCTCTCGTTTTTGGGTTTCCAATGCTAGCTCTTCCTTTAGCTTGTACTCTCAAATACGCCACTTGTCCACTCAATTCATCATCGCACATCTCTGCCCTGTGACAAATTGTTTCTTGCCACCATGGAAAAGCACGGTAGTAGTTATAAAACTCTTCTTTCTTGTTTTCCAGATGTAGCAATAAAGTAATTTGTTTCCTCCCGAGAGCTTCAATCTCTATTTCCATCCTCTCCACCCACAAATTTGGAGTCATCTCTTCCACAGATTGTTGGAATGATGTATATATACCAATTAATACACCTTGAGTAGTGAATCAGCTAATATGGAACATATAGATAATAAAAGAGATATTTTATTGAATAATTCTAGGTATTCGAGAGACCCAGTTTCTCTCCAGCCTAGGGCTCAAGTACAAGACAATACTCAATTCTTATTGCATACTCCCTACAATGGCTCTACCCTATTTTATAGATCTCAAACTAGGGAAATAGAAATAAAAGGAAAGATCACTACATAAATAAAATAAAAAGGAAAAATTTTGCGGAAAAATTTTGCAAGAAGAGTTAACTTCCAAGAGATATTTTCCTTCCTTCTTTATTGACCCAAGTATATTTCTATCTTATTTGCTGACCCAAATATATATTCCTTATTTACTGACCCCAATTTGCTCCTCTAGTCTCATTTTAGTAGGTGAACTGTGTCTTTCTAGTTTTTTCTTTGTGGCTTGTTTGATGTTTGACTCAGTTAAGAAATTGACTGATAAAAATGTTTTCCAAGTAACATGCCTACATCCAGTGATAAGTTTTTTTTGTTATATGATATGTACTAATACTTTCGATAATATATTAATATGCTTGTGTATTCTCTATTTAATAATGCATTGTTTCATTGCTGATAAAAATGTATTGTTCCTCATTAATGTACTTCTTTATAAAGTTACAAATGTATATTCTTATAATATATCATAAATAAAATATACTATTTTGATTAAAAAATTAATGTGTCCTCATTATTTGTCCTATTTTTTTGGAGAATGACGAATCATGTGTCTGAATTGCGTCCTGACTCTTGTCCCGTGTCCGAATTGGTGCTATGTAGCTGACAAATGCTTGTGACTTTCTGTGTTTGTTATTTTAGCCGGTCAGTGACACGGTCCTGACAATTCGCTATCAAAACAAATGCAGAGAGTTCCATTTTGTAGATATATATTGCCAGTTTTCTGATCTTCAAGGATTTAACGTTCCTAAGAGCTTATCTGACAGTTTATAAGAAAATCTGCATTTGTTTTCTTGATCATTCATTTTCCTTGTGCTGAATGGGTTCTATACCCTTTATACTGGCGGTGTGATGATTGATTCCTTGGGTTATACTATTCTTCATACTGTACTGATATTGCTAAGAATTTGACTGATTTTGTATTTTATTGGTATGTTTCTTACTGCCGACCAACTGGTGGTTTTCATAGTCAACACTCAAGTATCTATTGTGCTTGAAAATCATAGTGAACTGGGTATTGCCAGAAAAATAATTTGGTGTCTCGTTTAAATGGATAACAGTATATTAGTTGCATCTCCACTGTGTTAGTCGGCAGAAGTGAGGATTTGAAAGTAGTTGTATGTATCATGTGTATGTCGTCCAAGAACTAGCATCAGAATGAGTGTGTTACGGTCCCAAAGAGGATCGAGTTATGGGCTCGTATTTGGATAAGTGGGCTCATTAGAGAGAGCTCCTACCTCGGGCTCGTTTGGAGAGAGCTCCTACCTCTTGATATCTTTACTCTATATTTTATGATTCAATTGATATATTTATTCCATAGCAAAGACCGGTATAAATAGCCGGCTGAAATTATCAAACTAACTATGGAGTCCAAGTAGAACTCTTGCTCAAGATAATCCAAACTAAAGATAAATCCCAAAACTAATAATTTAAATAATTATCTAAACTAATATAAAATTGAACTAATAAGATAAATAAGGTTGTAGTTATCTTTTAGTTGGACTCTTAACATTACTCCCTCCTTCAAAACGGCGCTTGACCGCGAGCACCAAATTCATGGATCGTAGACATCCTGTATGTACAGAACCAAATCGTCGACGATGAAAATAATATGTAGACTAGCTATGAACGTCTGTGAAACAATTTGATCAACAGTAGATCCAATCTTTTCATTGTTGCCATCTTTTTCTCTGTCGCCATTTGTATCAGTTTTTATTGTTTTGAGAACTTGGGGTTCTGGTTTCCTGTTTTCATCTCCTGAAAATTGCACATCACAATCCTTAGAAGCATCAAGACAACCCCTAATAAGATTTGATGGCTTAAAACTCTGACTTTGTTCTTGGATTGGTTCCTTATCTTGCTGCTTTTTCGGAGGCAAGTTTGAATCCAGGATAACCACCTCAGATGCCTTTCTACTTTGTAGGTGCAGCAACTCAGAGAGTTGCTTAACTTTGTTGGCCATCTCTTGCATCCGCGTTTCGGTCTTGATCTTGTCTTCCTTGTACATGATAAGGAATGCCTCAAATTTCTCCTTGAATGACCTCGAGTCCGCCATAACTCTCGGCTCTGATACCAGTTGTTACGGTCTCAAAGAGGATCGAGTTATGGGCTCGTATTTGGATATATGGGCTTGTATTTGGATAAGTGGGCTCGTTAGAGAGAGCTCCTACCTCGGGCTCGTTTGGAGAGAGCTCCTACCTCGGGCTCGTTTGGATCTTTACTCTATATTTTATGATTCAATTGATATATTTATTCCATAGCAAAGACCGGTATAAATAGCCGGCTGAAATTATCAAACTAACTATGGAGTCCAAGTAGAACTCTTGCTCAAGATAATCCAAACTAAAGATAAATCCCAAAACTAATAATTTAAATAATTATCTAAACTAATATAAAATTGAACTAATAAGATAAATAAGGTTGTAGTTATCTTTTAGTTGGACTCTTAACAGAGTGCCGTGACGCGTAAATTAAAGAGTGTCCTACTTGTATGTACGGTTTTTTGTAATGAAGGACTCACTTAGTTTTTCCAATAGCACACTGTGCATGTGTTAAGCAAATAGCATGGCTTATCAACTATGTTGCAACTAAAGATGATTAAGAAAACATTTGAATCGTTGGGTTTATTCTATCAGGCTGAGTTAGACTTTTGAATTCACTTTTCATGTGCAAGTATAATTGAGTTGGCTGTGAAGTGAAATCACTGCGGATTCCAATTTTATTAGATATTCTTATCTTGTGTTGGATACTATATATATATCTTGTTATGCCACTTTTGCATGATGCTGGTGAGTAAAGAGTGGTGATTGTGTGAAGCAGAAGAGCCACATGAAACTGTTCCCAGAAGTCTCTATGCACTTTTACCTTAGCATAAACAACTTGTGGTTTACCTTATAGTTATACTGTATGCACTTTCACCTTGTTACTGATGGTTCTCTACTTTTTGCCAGCTTCAAATCAATGACCAGCGGTTTGAGGACGCAGAGGAGATGGAGCATGACAATGAGAGCGGCCACTACCACCAGTGATATTTGATCATCTGCATAAGAGTCTCAATGAGATGAATGTCTTGTCCTCTGAGTAGTGTACCTTACAACTCCTTTTTGGTCATGACTTGAAGAGTAACCCAGCTTTTTCCTGTTTGCGACTCTTAGCATACATAATGAAATATTGGATTATTTCTAGTTCCTATAATAATTTATGATACAAGAGCTTTACAAATTAATTGCCATTTTTCTAATTCGCAAAAGGGTCCGCCGAAGTTGTCGTGCAAGGTTCTATTTCTCTATTTCTCCTAATCTTCACCAATCTTGTGAACTAGAGTGGCGGCACCATCAGAGGCGGCATCGGTGGAGAGAAGGTAGTTGGGGTTCGGCATGCTTTTCGATTTGCAGACGTTGATGACATGACCAAGATGTTGAATGAAGTTTCGAAGATCCTAAATAAATTTTGATTTAATTTTTTGGGGTTTCTAATTAGATATCAATTTGTTAAACTGAATAATAAGTTTTGACTACAGCTTCACTATAATAAATTATAATTACAAAAAAAGGTAAGAATTAGTCTGATTTTTGTTAAATTGCATATAATCCACCTATGATGTCGGTCTGAGCATACATGAAGGTTTACGACTTCCCAGATGTTCTAAAATCATTACTTTATCTTAATTTCTAACCAATTCAATAATTTTAAATTGCAACATAAAAAGTTTTAGAATTCAAAATGTGGCTTTTAAACACAAGAACTCGAAGTTCTTAATTATTGAGTGTTTCTTTTTCAGCTTATGTAAATATATTTATTTGTTCACATGTATGTTTCTATTTTTAATTTTTGTACGGACGAGGAAAATGACGAATATGATAACTATGACCAGTAAATATTTCTAAAGGTTGAAGGGAAGTTTGAAGAGGTAGGCACAAGAACTAAAAAGGAGGAGCTCAAACCTGATGAGCTTCTTTTGTTTGTTAGTCACGGAAATCTTCATTTGGCTACATTTAGAATAGGCGGTTTTGCATATGACTAGACTTAGATATGTTTTGGCACGATCGAATATTAAGTTTGGCAAATATTTTACTATTACTCATTTCGTTAAATTTCGTTAGTTTTTCATTTTTTTGTTGTGATATAAAGACCAAACTACCTGTTTATGACTTTTAAATTTTCAAATCATACGTCTTTGAAGAATTCTCTCTCCCCCACCTCTTCCTCATCCAGATTTATGTGACTCCGCCGAAGGGTGAGTGATGCAGCATACGTGGCTAGGAAGAATTGTTTATCAAAAATTCGTTGATTCTTGCGAATACCGGAGATGATAGATTTGAGGGAAACCTCGATTTATTTTATTAATATTCAAAAACTAAATAACAATAAATTATAAGAGTGCTTAAATAGGAAAAACCTAATCAAACCCTAATTGTAGAAAAGGAAATCCTAAACTTATTGGAAAAGAAAACAAAATTTTAAAATTGCAAAAACTGTCTGAACCCTTAAGAAGCTACGATTTTGACTCTATAGATGATCCCCAATGGCCGAAATTAGTCGTATCTCATGGAAATGCCATGAATTTGACTCAGACCGCCGTTTCTGTCCTGAAAACACTAGTCTTTTGTCTAAATCCGACACTTTCGCGTTAACTCCAGGTGTTCTACCTTCTGCATACAGACTTCTTTGACCGAACTGCATCATTCTCTCCTGGATGGAGAAGATTCGACCTCGAATCTGGATCCGCAACATCCTCCTCAGAAGGAAAATCATCCCCGGATCACATATCTTTGTAGCACCTCCTACCGAATTTTCAACTGTATTAGGTAGTCTCACCATGCTCGCAAGCTGGATCGTAAATGTGTAACACTTCATCTCAGGTTCCATGTTGAATTACTGGACTTTCCTTATCAAAGTACACGCCCCTTGATCGATTACCCAACCTTGGAATTCGAGCCTTCTATCGTTGATACATGATGCTGGTATTAGGTTCTCGTTGCTGATTAAGGCAACAATATACATGTAAGGCTCCCAACAATTTTTGGCTACTCTTGCAAGATTTTCAGTCCTGCCTTCATCGTACAAGCTCTCGATGTCCTCCAAAAACTGTTCGTAACTATTGTTGTATGAATCAGGTAAGAACAAGTATTTGACGGAACATAAAGTTTCATCCTTTGCTAACAAATCATCTCTTTCTCGAATATTCTGCTCATGTTGACTCAATTGTGCCTCTACAATTTCAGCTTTTGCATATGCATCTGGTTCAACATAATCATCATAAATCGAGGGTGATAGCCAATCTATGAACTCCTCTGGTTTAAGACTGCCATCGAATTGTGAAATTTCTACCTTGAAACCCTGTTCCCACAAATGGTTAGGGCGTTCGGGTGAACGATTTTGAAACCCGACGAAAGGATTTTCGTCTGTGAGAGTATCATCATCACGACGATGCATTCATCCATTCGTTGTGTCAATAATTCAACATGCCACCTCAAATCATCGTTCTCACGTCGAAATTCAGCGTTTTCACGTTGTAACTCAGCTTGATCATCATCAGCACCTTGGGGAGTCGCTCGTTGTTGTCTACGGGGCGACATACCTCAGGATCGACTACCTCTGATACCAACTGATGCAGTATACGTGGTTAAGAAGAAGTCTTTATCAAAAATTCGTTGATTCTTGCGAATACCGAAAATGATAGATTTGAGGAAAATCTCGATTTTTTTATTAAACTTCAAAAACTAAATAAAAATAAATTATAAGAGTGCTTAAATAGGAAAAACCTAACCAAACCCTAATTGTAGAAAAGAAAATGCTAAACCTATTGGAAAAGAAAACAAATTATTAAAATTGCAAAAACTACATGAAACTTAAGACCGCCGTTTCTGCCCGGAAAACACTAGTTTTTTGTCCAAATCTAACACTTTCGCGATAACTCCAGGTATTCTACGTTCTGCATACAGACTTTTTCGACCGAACTGCATCAGTGAGTCCGGTGAAGATTTCATTGGGTCCAATGGTCGAGCCACCGAGCAAAACGACGGGGTTTTGGTGGAGAGCCCATTGAAGGAGATCAAAGAGGTAGTTTTGGTAGTGGAGGTGGAGTCTAATTTTGTCAAGGAGGTTCATGAAGATAATCCACAGTCCAGAACTGTTGCTAGGTGATTTTAATTTCTGATTTATTGTTAATATTTCAGTGGATTTTTCCATGTTTAAACATTAGTTGTTTTCCATTTTGTGTGTGACCCATTGACAATCAGCGTTGGTAGGTTAGAAGCTCAAGCTTCGAGGGCTGATATTTTAATTTTTATTATTTTGTCTCTACAAATTAATTTATCATGTTTAAAAATTGTTGTGTTTCCATTGGAGCCTAATGGACAGATTTTTGGGCCCTTATTACCAATAAATTGTGTTAATGTTAACCTTTTCTCTTGTTTCATTTTGTTTTTTTTGAAAATTCCTAATTCTTGTTTTAATGGTTTATGTTGCTAATTATGTGTTCTTGCTTTATGAATAGAACGAGAGATCTGGATGAGTAGAAGGTGAGAGAGAAAGAGAGGGAGGAAATATAATTGTTCAATGGTGCATGACTTGAAAATTTGAAAGATATGGAGGGATAGTTTTCCCTCGAAACTTATCGGAACTTAGGTATCTCTTAAAAATGAAAAATTATCGGAAGTTAACAGAATGAGTAACGGTGAAATTTTGTCAAACTTAGGTATCCGTCGTACCAAAAAAATCTAAATGTAGTCATCTGCAAAATCGTCTATTCTAAGTGCAGCCAAATGAAGTTTTCCCTCAAAACTATGTCCTACCTTTAGTTAGATAATATCATGTGGTTCAAGAATATGGGGAGTGCCTTTTGGGGAGTGGATGAATGGCTTTGGGTCTTGGTTGTGTCAAGCCCATTGACATTTGGTTAATCTACTTCCATTATTATTGGACAAAAACATTTTTATTTCTTCAATGAATTATTTCAAAATCAGATACTTGTATTGATTTGGTCATCAATACATTGTGATTACAAGTGTGTATCCAATTGGAATTCAATACATTGTGGTTACTCTTGGGGTTTAATTACTCATAAATGTCTGATTTGAATTAATTGATTATTTTTTATTTTCGTTTCTATAAATAGTGAGCATTGCTCATTTGTTTCAGATACGAAAAATACTACTTATTATGTTTTTCACTTACCTGAGGTTCTACTGATTTCCACATAAAGTTATATGAGTTTTCACTGAAAGTTATACGTTCTTGAGACTATCCGTACCAATTCCACCTCCGACTCTTTGAGTGGGCGTTTGTAAGCATTTTTGTGCTCTAGTCCAATTGTATTAATCTGTAAATGTTTGTATATATTAATCATCATTTTTAATATATAAAATCGGAGTATGATCTGATTTATGTCCACCAAAGTAGTAGAACCATATATCTGTACGGATCACACTTAACGGGTCCCTGGTCAAATATGCTTCAATGAAGCGACCAAGTGTGAGGATGATTCTTTATGGTATAGTTCTATTTGCCATTGGGATGGGATCTTGGAATCAGATCATAGATATCACTTGGGAAGTGATATTGGTTGACACGCTCCGAATGGTGTTGCATAGATACAGTCATAAACACATTCAGTTGTGGTAGCTTGTATCCTTAGACCAAGGAGTTTTTGTGATTGCTATGCAGTAAACATCCGCGTTTGACTTGTTCTTAACACTGTCCGTAACTGGACAACCATAACAGACATGATTGACACGGGGACAGACTGCATGAGTAATACGAAAGGCGGCTAAGGGACTTATCCCTCGTACTACGGTATGATATAGGTATCTGTTTAGGCCACTCGATAGAGATTGACTAGAGGGAGTGCATGGCCATGCTAATGATACAGGTTATCAGTATTCAGTAATCTCACAGATCGAGAAACAGAGATTGATTAAATAAGGGTGACATCTCTATGCCTTATGATCAATCTAGATACTGGGCGATAAAAGGATAGCGACATGTACTACATGAGGTTATATCGAATCATCGAATTATCGATCATTTTGCACGTCGGGTAATCATAGCGTCTTACTAAAGGCCACTTATGATGGATCAGGTAAAAGAATTTTACGCCGATCCGCCAACGATGGCATGAGCCTAAAGGGTCACACACATAGGATATGGATTTTGAGAGACAAGGAAAGGTCGGTGATTCTCGAGAGGCAAGGCATGGGCAAAACTGGGCGTTTTGGGCCATGGATATGTGTGAATGAATGTGGCACGCGAATCGAGAAAGACTGTATCTTTCGTCGATGTCGCATCAGACTTTGTTTGATAAGTTCAAAGATAAGTCGGATAATAATTGAACACGACGCGAGACCATATGGCCGAAGCAATTGGGTTTCGGCCCATGAGGCCCAAGGTGGCCGGCCCATTAGTGGGTCCACACAATTATCCACCATGCTTGGTTAGGTGGTAGAGATAAGAATGATTATGTGGTGAGTATGAGCTAAGTATGGGCTAAGCATGGGCCAGTGGGAGTTGGTTTGCAAGGACCATTTGAGTCATACTACAATCCTTACACAACAACACAAAATATCCAAGTTGAAGAGTTCTCCTATCTTCAGCAAGAAGAAGTTCTTCCACCATTGAAGAACAAACTCTCCTTCTTCTTTCTTTCTTGCCAAGATTATTCGGGATCACTTTAGTCGAACTACATGGGCTTTGATCCTGTCATACGGGTACTTAGTGATAGCATTTTGTGCCCTAGTCCAATTGCTAGTAGCCTGTAAACGTCTATGTACATTATCATCGTTTGTAATATATATAAAACGGCTTTGTATTACTTATGTGTTGAAGTAACGTGTTAAGCATGATCTGATTTATGACCACTAAAGTAGTAGAACCATAAATCTGTACGGATCACACTTAACGAGTCCCTGGTCAAAATATGCTTCCATAGAAGCGACTAGTATGAGGATGGTTCTTAATGACGTAGTTCTACTTGTCATAGGGATGAGGGATCCCGGAATCATATCATAGATATAATGAGGTGATTGATATCGGACGACTCGCTTTGAATAGTGTTTTCATAGATTAAGCCATGAACATATTGAAATGCGATAGCTTGTCACGATATCCTTAGACTGAGTAGTCTTTGTGATCACTATGCAATGTACGTGCGGCTTTAACTTGCGCCTAACGCTTTCTGTAACAGGATTGCAATAACGGGCATGATTGGGTGGCGGAACGGGGTGCATGAGTGACACGAAAGACGGCTAAGAGATTTATCCCTCATGCTACGGTATGGGAAAGATATCCGTTAAAGGCCTCTTGATTGAGACTGACTGAGAGTAAGAGCATGGCCATGCCGGTGATACGGGTTATCAGTTCTCAGCCATCTCACATATCAAGTAACAATGATTGATTAAACAAGGGTGACGACTCTATGCCTTGTGATCAATCGGGATATCTAAAGATAATAGGATAGTGACTTGTACACACAAGGTTAAGTCGAATCATCGATCGTCATGCACCTTGGGTAATCATAACGTCTTACTAGAGGCCCCTTATGATGGATCGGGCAAGAGCGATCTTTTGCGCCGATCTGCCAACTGTGGCATGAGCCCGAAGGGTCACACACATTCAAGACGGATAACTTGAGACAAGGAAACCTTAACGTTTCTTGAGGAGCAATACATGGATAAAACTGGAGGTTTTGTGCTATGGGTTCGGTTTGAGAGAATAATTAGCGAATCGAGAAAACTGAGTTTTTTCGTCGATGTCGTGTCGGACGTTGTTTGATAAGTAACGACAAAAAGGGTCGGGCGACTTTTGGACACGACACGAAACCACATGGGCGAGCCCATTGGGCTCGGCCCATGAGGTCTCATGGCTGGCCCAATAAGGGCCCATTATGGGCCCAATAAGCCCTATATGGCCGGCCCACATGGTGGGTCAATGAGTGGGGGCCACAGAACACCATGCTTAGTTGGTTATTGTGGATTAAGAGGTGAGTGATTTAAGGGGTATGGGTTAAAGCACCTTTAAGCCCATACCAATCACTTTGACCCATGCTTATGAGTTGGATGATGAATTGAAATATCTAACATTCATTCATTAATCAAATAATCACACAACTCACAAAAACCTCTCTCTCTCTCTTGCTTGGCCGGCCACACACCTTCTCTCCTCTCATCTTGCTCTCTTGTTCTTCATTTAATTGTTCTAGTAGGCAATTAAGTGAAGGATCTTCAAGATCATCCCCTTGGTGTGGACTTGCTTTAGAGAAGAAGGTCCGAAAGTTCTTCTGTAATCGATTCAACACAGACTTAAAGGTAAACATCTTGTGAAATAGATTTTACCTTGGGATTTAACGGTTTATGTTCTTGGAGAAGGTTTGCAGTAGATTTTGTAAAATGCTTCCGCTATCTCGTTGATCTAGAACGCTCCTTCACTTAATGCTTCCGCTATCCGAGATCCTTGTTTGTTTCGGTTTTATTGGTGTGTTAACATGCTAGTTGCTTCTAATTAATTTATTTTCCGTATATGGGTTTAAATGCCATGAAAAATGAAGTTTCGGAGAAAATATCAAATCTTGAAATTTTTGAAAAAAATTTGATTTGTCGGGTCACCGGAACGGGACTCTCAGGGAGCCGAGAAGGATGACCGGGCGGGGGCTCCGACTTTCCGGAGCTGGACTGGGCCGTGGACCATTGGATGGCCATGGTCATATGGCCAACCCGCCCCTGCCCCGGCACGGGTCACTTTGTGGCCAAGGCCGGCGGTAGAGACACGACGGCTAGGGTTGTCGAACCCTAGCGCGGGTGGTTTGTCGCACGGTGTTTGATCTGTGGCACAAAACCGAGATCCAATATTTTGAAATTTTTTAGATTTTAACGGTTTCGATAAACCATCTCTTTGAAAATGTCTAGTTTCGATAAACCCAGCCGAGAAACTTGGGCATAAGAATAAAACCTGAAATGCATCTTGTTTGACAACATGGTTTGTGTGATAACATGTTGTGTCATGGGTTTCTATGTATGGTGCATAGGTAGCCCACTAGAGCGTTTAATCATTTACCGCTTTTATACGGTCTGTGAATGGTTAAATTGTAGCGTGTAAATTTTATTTTACGCAAGTTGCGAAATTCTAGTAGTAGCGTGTAATTATTCTTTTATCCGGTCTACGAACCAAGTATTTATTGTAATTAATTGCTCAAGTTGAGAAGGATGGTAACCGAGAACGGTGACAATCTTGGAGGAAGTCCACGAGCTAGTGGGAGCGAACTAAGTGGTGATGACGAGAAGAGCTCAAGGAGTTTTCGTATTATAGAACACTTAGGACCTTAGCTTGGGCTATTTATGCATATTTAATGTTTTGATGCATGCTGGAATTTATTTGTATGATAAATTTATTTGCGAGCAAGCTTAGCTTAATTTTAGTTTAGGGAAAAGGACACTTTTGTGCACCTAAATATACACTTTTGACACTTTCATACCCTAACTTTTTTTTTCTCTTTTTTTCATACTCGAATTTCATTTTGGGACAACTGGCCATTTATATACCAAAAATGGCCCTAAATTTTTGTTCAATTCATGAGTATTTGGTTCAATTCATGGGTATTTTGGTTCAATTCATTTGTATTTTGGCAAAATAGTCCAGAAACTCCCTGAATTTTGGTTCAATTCATGAGTATTTTGGGTATTTTGGAATTATTGTCCTAAAATAAAATTCAAGTATGGAAAAAAGAGAAAAAAATTTAGGGTATGAAAGTGTCAAAAGTGTATATTTAGGTGCACAAAAGTGTCATTTTCCCTTTAGTTTAAGCTATCACCAATATACAAAGATTGGAACCAGATTAATTGTTTGCATGTTAAAGCGTTGTGAACCAGCATCGCACGAGTTGTGATGGATGCGTTCAAATTTGAAAACGTTTTGCACGGGTTGCAAATGACGGTTTCAAAGAAGATAATGTGAGATCAATTGGAAACGTCACAACACGGGTTGTTGGTGACGGGTTCGTAATTGTATCAAACATAATTGAATTAAACACAACCAATCACAAATAATTTAAAGTCACGTGAGACAACAACCAAAAATCATAAGCTTGTATAGTTCTCCCCTCTGTTGATGTCGTGCGCCTTAGCGGAGCATCTTCGAGAGTGCGCTCTATACAAGTTTGCTGCAGTTTTATCTAGATGTCGTGCGCCTTAGCGGAGCATCTTTATCAAACTTAACATACTTGATTTGGTTGACTTAACTACAATTCTCAACCAGGGTCGAGCCAGGGTGTCAGAAAGGGTATGCCGTGTACACTAGTACAAACCCTTGCCAAGAATTACACGGGTTGTAATTGGACCCAATTGCATTGGTTGCAATTGGATGCATGTCCTACCTAAATCAGTGAATCGGAGCTGTGCGCCTTAGCGTACTTTGATTCACGAATCATGGGTTTTGGTTAAATTCTATTAAATTAGAACTGGATGGTTGGTGTTTATTCAGGATCTTCGCAAATTTATTCAACTTTCTGATTAAATTTACTTTCGACATGTAGATAAATGGCTAATAATTCAACAAACTATCTAGACTGGGACAGGAACTTACGAATTGTGTTCAAGTTAGAGCGTAAGGAATACGTCCTGGATAGGGCTATCCCTGGGGAACCAGCACACAACGTGCTAAGGGCCGTTAAGGTTGCATACCAGAAGCACCTTAGTGACTCTATCGATGTGGCGGTTGTGATGTTGGGTTGCATGGAGGGAGACCTCCAAAAGCAGTTTAATGGAGTTGTTAGGGGAACCTTTTTGATTTTCAAGGAGAAAGATCGGACTGAAGGATTCGACATTCTCAAAGAACTCCGCACATGCAAAATGTCAGCAAGCAACTTTGTTATTCCCCACGTCCTAAAGTTGAAGGGACATCTCGAGCACCTAACAAGACTCGGTCTTGAGTTGGTAAAGGAGATGGTTGTAGACGTTGTTCTGCGATCCCTTCCTCACGCATACGATAGCTTCATTATGAACTATAATATGCCATGATGAGGACAAAATCATCTCAGATTTACATAGTATACTTGTAAACGCTAAGAAGAATGTCAACCTAATACAGAGGGATGTTCAAATGGTCAAAAAGGGATCCGGCTTCAAAACTGGTTGTGATATACACCTGACAGGTTAGATGAGACTGCCTTTTTCTTCCTAAACCTCCTAAGGCTTATGAGGCTACTGGGAGGGTAAGGATGCAGTCTGCTTCTACTGTCAAAAGCCTGCTCACTGGAAAAGGACTGCAAGAAATTCCAGGATGATATGAAGAAGGGTGGTGGGCCCACACCTTCATCAGGTATTTTCCTTATAGAGCTAAATCTTTCTAATTCTAATTCATCACATATAGATGAATGTGCAGTGGATGGAAGGTAGAAGAGATTTGGGCAAACACGAGGTGGACCTAAGAGTTAGGAACAGTTTCAGGGTTGCTACAACTGATGTAGGCTCCATTAGTCTTGTTTTTCCCAGAGGACTTATATTTTTACTTCATGATGTAAATCGCAATAACATTTATTATGGAAGTGCAAATAAAGTTGGAGGCTTATATATATGAATATGGAAAACCCTAATAAAAGTACACTCTATAATGTTAATACTAAAAGGTTTAAATTCGTTGATTTAAACAAAACTCCAATATGACACTGTCATTTGGGTCGCATAAATAAGAAGGTACATTTCAGCACTTCACAAGTGCAGACTTTTAAATCCATTCGAATTCCATTTGAGTGAAATGTGCAAAGCTTGTTTGATGGAAAAAATGAACAAGAGCTCCCTTCATCAAGAGAGGTGAAAGGGCGAGTGACCCTTTAGATCTGACATACGACGGATGTGTGTGGGACAATGAGGTCACATGCCAGGAGTGGTTTTAGTTACTTTATCATTTTACTGTTGCAAACAGTAGATTTGATTATGTCTATTCAATAAGACATAAGTATGATACTTTTGATAAATTCAAAAAGGGTTTAAGACTAAAGTACAAAACCAGTTCGGGAAAAGTATTAAAGCACTTCGTTCGGATCGAAGTGGATAATACTTGTCCATAGAGTTTCATGATCATCTTGTGGGATGTGGGATATTATTAGAGTGGACTCCGCTAGGAACATTGTAATTGGATAGTGTGTCCGAAGGCAGGAATCGAACATTGTGGGATATGGTTCGATCCATGATGAGTCACACTGATCTCCCAGTCTCCTTCTAGGGTTATGCTCTAGAACAGCCGCATTCATTATAAATCGGGCTCTGACGAAGGCAGTGGGAGAACTATAGATCTGAATGATATTCCAGAGGATGTAGTTTCTCGGGAACCACTAGAAAGCCCTGTAGAAGAGTTGGAGCCAAAGCGGGTAGTAGAGCAGGAACCACCCGCTACAGTTCTTCATGACAGTCCAAGGCGATCAGAAAGGACCAGTCGTCCACCTGTGAGATATGGAATTTATGTTACTCAAGGTGACGAGCTAGTATTGGTGGATCAATATGATAAGCCCACAATCTTTTGAGAAGGCATGGACAGTGCCAACTCCGAGACAGGGCTGGGTGCCATGTAGCAAAATTGGAATCTAAATTTTTGTTAGATTTATGCCCCAGTCCAATATAAAAGTGATCTACAGACGTAATGTTTTATCATCTTTCCGAATTAATAAATCGGCATATATTACTAATGTGTTGTAGTAATATATCGAATGTAATTTGATCTATGTCATTACGTGTGTAACCACTAATAGTAGAACTGTAGATCAGAAAGAATTACATTTGATGAGTCCCTGATCAGCTAAGCTTCTTTTTGAAGTGATCAGTATGAGACCAACTCCTTGTGATCACGCTCTACTGATCATGGCAAAGTATGTGCCGGAGTTATATCATAGATATTATCAGGTCGATGATATCGGACAACCCGATTGTGAGTATGCAACATAGATACCGTCATGAGATACTCACAGATCGTAACTTGTCATTATATCCTAAGACC
Source organism: Geranium rotundifolium (assembly GCA_963920655.1). Taxonomy (NCBI): domain Eukaryota; kingdom Viridiplantae; phylum Streptophyta; class Magnoliopsida; order Geraniales; family Geraniaceae; genus Geranium; species Geranium rotundifolium. The sequence continues at coordinate 23,464,268 of OY987313.1, read as the reverse complement.
AAGGAGTCATTGTGTGCACTGTCTGTGTAATGAATCTCCAAGTTTGACCTAGTCTAACGTTACCTGTAAAAGGGTAGCCATAACAGCTGTGATTAGCTTGGTTATGAATTACATTGGTGAACTCGAAAGACGTCTGAGTGATTTATTACTCATACTCCGGTATGAGAAAGATATCTGTTTAGGCTACTTGATGAGTATGACTGAAGAAATAGCATGGTCATGCAGGTGATACCTTAGTATCAGTTTTCAGTCATCTCAGATATCAAGAAACAATGATTGATAAATTAGGATGATGATTCTATGCCTATTGATCAATCTGGATATCGGTTTGATAAAAGGACAGTGACATGTACGATAACAGGTTAAGTCGAATAATCGATAATCACGAACGTTGGGTAATCATAATGTCTTTCTAGAGACCACTTATGATGGAAAGGGTAAAATAGTAATTTTACCAGTCTGCCAACTGTTCGTGAGCCAAGAGGGTCACACGCATTAAGCACAAAACATGACAAATAAGCATGGATGAAAATGGGAGAATCTAGTTTTCAGTTTAGTCAAATTGAAAACGATTCGGTTGATTTCTGGCCTAGGGTTTTAACCAGACGGTTGAAGAAATCAAGTTGAGGAAATTGAACCGGTTTATCTAAACCAAAATTAGAACTCAATTTTATGGGTTTTAATTTGAATTTAGTTAAATGGGCTTGAAGCCATTTTGGGGTTTCAATTCATGAAAGGGCAAGAGTGCAATTATGAATTTAAAGGTGTGATATGTATAATTATTTTATTTTAATTTAAAATCAGATTTTTTGATAAGTAATTCAAATAATTACACATTATCACTTTTCTTTTATTTTCCCATAATTTTGGCATTTCCTTCTCTTCTTCCTTCTTCATTTTTGGCCGACCCTCCCATGGTTTTGGAATTCACTCAAACTAAAAGATGCAAGTCTTACCTAATAAGCGAGAAACGCATTTCAACACTTCACAAGTGTGGACTATTAAGTTCGGTTGAATTCACTCAAAATGAAAGATGCAAGTCTCGCCTAATGGGCAAAATGACAAAGGCACCTTTCACAGGTTTATGTGAAAGGCGAGTAACTTGTTAAGTCTAGTACACTCCGACGTATGTGGATCTATGAGTACTCAAGACAGAAGAGATTTCAACTTATACTTGACTCAGGAAACGGCCGCATTCATTTTGAATCGGGCTCCGATGAAGATAACGATAGTACACCTTGTGACAGTCATTCTGTCTCCCATTACTGTGGATGCGTGCGCCTCCATGTAGTATTCATTAGGATGCGAGCTGAATAAGGTAATCAGTTCTATTTGGATGCGTGCGCCTCCGCGTAGTAGCCAAATAAGAGCTGGACCAGAGTCACAGAAGGTACACCATATGACACTCATTACATCTCCCGTTATTGTGGATGCGTGCGCCTCCGCGTAGTATTCATTGGGATGGGAGCGGGATGAGATGGTCAGTTCTATTTGGATGCGTGCGCCTTCGCGTAGTAGCCAAATAAGAAATGGACCATAGTCATAAATGGTGTGGGAAACATCCTAGTATGTTTTTCCTAAAAAGATTTGGGTAGCAGAGATGCAGGCATCCAAATCAGACAAAATGTGTCTTCGTAAGGTATCCTTAAGAAACTAAGAGATACAACTTCTATATACCCAGCGAGTACAAAGTTTTTGTTGCTAGAGGAGGGGTATTTTTGGAGAAATATTTTTCCAAAATAGCTAGTGGGAGTCCCGTGCATCTCGAAGAAATTCGTGAGTCTGCTATGCAAGATGTAGAAGTACTGGAGCCTCATATGGTCGTAGATGAAGAATCAGTCCCTACAGAAATTCCAGACGGTCCAAGGAGGTCTGAAAAATCTCGTCATGTTCCAGACAGATATGGCTTCACAGCCACTAAAGGAAATGACTTGATGTTGGTGGATCAGGATGATCCAGAAACCTACAGACAAGCTTTGACCAGTCCAGACTCCGAAAACTGGCAGAATGCCATGAATGAGGAAATTAAGTCCATGTAAGACAACCAAGTCTGGTGCTTGGTCGATCAAACCCCTGGGATAAAACCCATCGGTTCCGAGTGGGTCTATAGGATCAAGACCGACATGGATGGAAATCCTCAGACCAATGAGGCTAGAATGGTTGTAAAAGGTTATCATCAGATTCAATGCATGTATTATGATGACACCTTTTCACCGGTAGCAATGGTCAGATTGATCCGGATTATTCTTAGCCATAACTATGGCAGATGGATGTCAAAACCCCTTCCTTAGCAGGAACTTACTAGAGGGCGTGTATATCACACGACCTGTGGGTTTTGTAGATCCAAAGAATTCCGGAAAGATATGTAAGCTGCAAAGATCCATTTATGGATTGAAGCAAGCTTTAGGGAGTTGGAAACTTCATTTTGATAAAGCTGTAAGAAAATTCGGCTTCATCAAAAACAAAAGTGAGCCTTGCGTACATAAGAAAGCGAGTGAGAGTTATATTGTATTCTTGGTATTTATTCATCGGGAATGACATCCCGACCTTGCCACCAAAGCTTGGTTAGGGAAGTAATTATCGATGAAGGACTTAGGTGATGCTACATTTAATGTAGGCATCAAGATATCTAAAGATCATTCCAAAAGGATTTTGGGCCTAAGTCAGAACATGTTGCTAAGTCAGAACATGTACATAGGTAAAGTGTTGAGAAGATCTCAATGCTTGATTCTAAGAAAGGATACATACACATGCGTCATGGCATTAAGCTCAGCAATCTACAGAGTCCTAGTACTCCTGATAAGCTGAGCAGGATGAGTAAGATCCCTTATGCTTCGGCTGTGGGATCCATCATGTATGCCAGGATGTGCACGAGAATGGAAGTCTCGTTTGCACTAAGCTGTACCAGCAGATTCCAATCTAACCCCGACCAATTACACTAGATTGCGTTAAAGGCCATCCTCAAATATTTGAGGAGGATCGAGGATGCATTTTGGTGTATGGGGATGAAGATAGAGAACTAGCAGTCAAAGGACAAATCGATGCTAGTTTTCAGACATATCCAGATGACTTTAAAATTCAGTCAGAATATATTTTGTGTTGAGTGGTCAGTTCTATTTGGATGCGTGCACCTTCGCGTAGTAGCAAAATAAGAAATTGACCCTAGTCATATATGGTGTGGGAAACATCCTAGTATGTTTTTCCTAAAAGATTTGGGTAGCAGAGATGCAGGCATCCAAATCAGACAAATGTGTCTTCGTAAGGTATCCTTAAGAAACTAAGAGATACAACTTCTACATACCCAGCGAGTACAAAGTCTTTGTTGCTCGAGGAGGGGTATTTTGGAGAAATATTTTATTTCCAAAATAGCTAGTGGGAGTCCCGTGCATCTCGAAGAAATTCGAGAGGATACGGAACAGCCTGAAGCAATTCAAGAGCCTGCTATGCAAGATGTAGAAGTACTGGAGTCTCAGATGGTCGCAGATGAAGAATCAATCCCTACAGAAATTCTAGATGGTCTAAGGAGGTCTGAAAGATCTCGTCATGTTCCAGACAGATATGGTTTCACAGCCACTGAGGGAAATGACTTGATGTTGGTGGATCAGGATGATCCAGAAACCTTCAGACAAGCTTTGACCATTCCAGACTTCGAAAAATGGAAGAACGCCATGAATGACGAAATGAAATCCATGTAAGACAACCAAGTCTGGTGCTTGGTTGATCAAACCCCTGGGATAAAACCCATCGGTTCTGAGTGGGTCTATAGGATCAAGACCGACATGGATGGAAGTCCTCAGACCAATGAGGCTAGGATGGTTGTAAAAGGTTATCGTCAGATTCAATGCATGGATTATGATGACACCTTTTCACCAGTAGCAATGGTCAGATTGATCCGGATTATTCTTAGCCATAACTATGGCAGTGTAGGGTTTTGGAGCGTTCTAGATCGTCGAGATAGCGGAAGCAATAAAAGATAATCTACTCCAAACCTTGTCCAAGAACATTTAAACCATTAAATCCCAAAGCAAAATCTATTCCACAAGATGTTTACCTTTAAGTCTTGTTTGAATCGATAAAGAAGAACGTTTGAATCTTCTTCTCTAAAGCTAATCCACACCAAGAGGATGATCTTCAAGATCCTTCACTTAATTGCCTACTAGAACAATTAAATGAAGAACAAGAGAGCAAGATGATGAAGAGGAGAGGGGTAGCCGGCCACAATGAGAGAGAGAGAAGATTTTTTGTGTGTTTTGTGACTTAATGAATTGATGAATTAAAGTCTTGCATTATAATTCATCACCCAACTCACAAGTATGGGTTAAAAGTGATTGGTATGGGCTTAAAGGTGCTTTAACCCATACCCCTTAAATCACTCACCTCTTAATCCACAATCACCAACTAAGCATGGCATTGTGTGGCCCCCACAATGGCCCCACCAAGTGGGCCGGCCATATGGCCTTATTGGGCCCTTATTGGGCCGGCCATGAGGCTTTATGGGCCGAGCCCAATGGGCCCTCCCGTGTTGTCTCATGCCGCGTCCAAAAGTTGCCCGACCTTTTTGTCGTTACTTATCAAACAAAGTCCGACGCGATATCGACGAAAAACTCAATTTTTCTCGATTCGCTAATTATTCTCTCAAACCGAACCTATGGCACAAAACCTCCAGTTTTGTCCATATACTTCTCCTTAAGAAACATCCATGTTTCCTTGTCTCAAGTTATCCGTCTTGTATGTGTGTGACCCTCTAGGCTCATGCCACCGTTGGCAGATCAGCGCAAGACTTGCTCTTGCCCGATCCATCATAAGTGGTCTCTAGTAAAACATTATGATTACCCAAGGTGCACGATGATCGATAATTCGACTTAACCTTTGTGCGTACAAGTCACCATCCTTTTATCTCTAGATATCCCAATTGATCTCAAGGCATAGAGTCGTCTCCCTTGTTCAATCAATCATTGTTACTTGATATGCGAGATGACTGAGAAATGATAACCCGTATCATTTGCATGGCCATGCTTTTTCTCTCAGTCAGTCTCCATCAAGAGGCCTTCTAACGGATATCTTTCCCATACCGTAGTATGAGGGATAAATCCCTTAGCCGTCTTTCGTGTCACTCATGCAACCCGTTCCGCCACCCAATCATGCCCTTTATAGCAATCCTTTTACAGAAAGCGTTTGGCGCAAGTTAAAGCCGTACGTTCATTGCATAGTGATCACAAAGACTCCTTGGTCTAAGGACGTCGTGACAAGCTATCGCATCTGAATATGTTTATGGCTTGATCTATGAAAACACTATTCAATGCGGGTCGTCCGATATCAATCACCTCATGATATCTATGATATGGTTCCAGGATCCCACATCCTTATGACAAGTAGAACTACGTCATTAAGAACCATCCTCATACTGGTTGCTTTTAAGGAAGCATAGGTTGACCAGGGACTCGTTAAGTGTGATCCGTACAGATTTATGGTTCTACTACTTTAGTGGTCATAAATCAGATCATGCTTAACATATTACTTCAACACATAAGTAATATAAAGCCGTTTATATTTATAAATTACAAACGATGATATTTGAACATAAACGTTTACAGGCTAATACCAATTGGACTAGGGCACAAATGCTATCAGGCAGATGGATGTCAAAACCCCTTCCTTAGCAGGAACTTACTAGAGGGCGTGTATATCACACGACCTGTGGGTTTTGTAGATCCAAAGAATCCTGTAAAGATATGTAAGCTGCAAAGATCCATTTATGGATTGAAGCAAGCTTCAGGGAGTTGGATCCATCATTTTGATAAAGCTGTAAGGGAACTCGGCTTCATCAACAAAAAAAAAAGTGAGCCTTGCGTACATAAGAAAGCGAGTGGGAGTAATATTGTATTCTTGGTATTTATTCATCGGGAATGACATCCCGACCTTGCCACCAAAGCTAGGTTAGGGAAGTACTTATCGATGAAGGACTTAGGTGATGCTACATTTAATGTAAGCATCAAGATCTCTACAGATCATTCCAAAAGTATTTTGGGCCTCAGTCAGAACATGTTGCTAAGTCAGAACATGTACATAGGTAAAGTGTTGAGAAGACTCTCAGTGCTTGAATCTAAGAAAGGATACATACCCATGCTTCATGGCATTAAGCTCAGCAAGCTACAGAGTCCTAGTACTCCTGATAAGCTGAGCAGGATGAGTAAGATCCCTTATGCTTCGGCTGTTGGGTCCATCATGTATGCCATGATGTTCACGAGACTGGAAGTCTCGTTTGCACTAAGCTGTACCAGCAGATTCCAATCTAACCCCGACATATTACACTGGATTGATGTCAAAGGTCATCCTCAAATATTTGAGGAGGACCAAGGATGCATTCCTATTGTGTACGGATGTAGATTTAGAACTAGCAGTCAACGGACAAGTCGATGCTAGTTTTCAGACATATCCAGATGACTTTAAAATTCAGTCAGGATATATTTTGTGTTGAGTGGTGGCGCTTTCAGCTGGATAAGCTTTAAGCAAGCCAAAATCGCCAACTCTACATCGGATGCTGAGTATATAGCTGCAACAAAAGCAACTAAAGAGGCCGTATGGATTAGACGCTTTCTGATCGGATTAGATGCAACACCGCGAGCCTCTGATCCGATAAGCTTGTTGTGGGACAACACAAGTGCCGTAGCTATTGCTCAAGAGCCCAAATTCCACAATAGATCTAAACATATACTCAGCAGGCATCACCTCATGAGAGTTATCACATATAGAGGTGATGTGAAGATTAAACACAATTTGACTGATGATAATATGGCCGATCCCTTGACAGAGGCTCAGTCGCAGCCTAGGCATGAGGAACATGCAGGGTCTATGGGAGTAGATCATAACTTAAATTGGAACCAGGGGCAAGTGGGAGATTGTTAGAGTTATGCCCCAGTCCAATATAAAAGTGATCTACAGATGTAATGTTTTATCATCTTTCCGAATTAATAAATCGGCATATATTACTAATGTGTTATAGTAATATATCGAATGTAATTTGATCTATGTCATTACGTGTGTAACCACTATTAGTAGAACTGTAGATCAGAAAGAATTACATTTGATGAGTCCCTGATCAGCTAAGCTTCTTTATGAAGCGATCAGTATGAGACCAACTCCTTGTGATCACGCTCTACTGATCATGGCAAAGTATGTGCCGGAGTTATATCATAGATATTATCAGATCGATGATATTGGACAACCCGATTGTGAGTATGCAACATAGATACCGTCATGAGATACTCACAGATCGTAACTTGTCATTATATCCTAAGACCAAGGAGTTTTTGTGTGCACTGTGTAATGAATCTCCAAGTTTGACCTAGTCTAACCTTACCTATAAAAGGGTAGCCATAACAGCTGTGATTGGCTTGGTTATGAATTATATTGGTGAACTCGAAAGACGTCTGAGGGATTTATCACTCATACTCCGGTATGAGAAAGATATCCGTTTAGGCCACTTCATGAGTATGACTGAAGGAATAGCACGGCCGTGCAGGTGATACCTTAGTATCAGTTTTCAGACATCTCAGATATCAAGAAACAATGATTGATAAATTAGGATGACGATTCTATGCCTATTGATCAATCTGGATATCGGTTTGATAAAAGGACAGTGACATGTACGATAACAGGTTAAGTTGAATAATCGATAATCGCGAGCGTTGGGTAATCATAATGTCTTGCTAGAGACCACTTATGATGGAAAGGGTAAAATAGTAATTTTACCTGTCTGCCAACTTTTCGTGAGCCTAGAGGGTCACACGCATTAAGCACAATACATGACAAATAAGCATGGATGGAAATTGGGAGAATCCAGTTTTCAGTTTAGTCAAATAGAAAACGATTCGGTTGATTTCTGGCCTAGGGTTTTAACCAGACGGTTGAAGAAATCAAGTTGAGGAAATTGAACCAGTTTATCTAAACCAAAATTAGAACTCAATTTTATGAGTTTTAATTTGAATTTAGTTAAAAGGGCTTGAAGCCCATTTGGGGTTTCAATTCATGAAAGGGCAAGAGTGCAATTATGAATTTAAAGGGGTTATATGTGTAATTATTTTATTTTAATTGAAAATCAGATTTTTTGATAATTAATTCAAATTATTACACATTATCTCTTTTCTTTTATTTTTCCCATAATTTTGGCATTTCCTTCTCTTCTTCCTTCTTCATTTTTGGCCGACCCTCCCATGGTTTTTCCACCATTGTTTTCTTTGTTCAAACTTCTCAAAAATATCATTAGCAAGAGGTTGAGATAAAATGATTCGGTGATTGTTGTGCTTGTGTGAACTCGATAGAGAAACACTATCTTGTGTTTTAATCGATTATACAAAGGTAATTTTTTCAGATTATAAAGTTCATAAACATGCTGAATTTTTCATTAAGATCAAGTATTATTTTCGATCACCATGGTTACATAAAGCTCCGCTGCATGAAATTAATGATTGGAACCCATGGTGATCCCTTTCAATTTTGATAAAAATAATAATTAGTTCGATTTTATCAAGAACGAAGATGGGCCTTGCGTTTACAAGAAGGCGGATGGAAGTTAGATAGTTTTTATTTGGTGCTATATGTCCATGACATATTACTCATTGGAAACGACATCCCAACCTTGCTCTTGACAAAGGTTTGGTTAGGCGAGTGTTTCGCAATGAAGGACTTAGGCGATGCTTCTTACATCTTGGGGATCAAGATATGTAGAGATCGCACCAAGCGGGTCTTGGGATTAAGTCATAGCACCTATGTGAACAAGGTATTGAGTAGGTTCTCAATGCTTGATTCCAAGAAAGGATTCTTACCCATAAGACATGGCATAGCGCTCAATAAGCATCAGTTTCCGGCGATATCTAATTAGCTGAAATGAATGATGGAGATCCTATATGCTTCAGCTGTAGGATATATCTTGTATGCCATGATCTGGACGAGATCAGACGTCTCATTTTCCTTGAGCTGTGCCAGTAGGCATCAATCCAACCTCGGTGAGGAACATTGGATTGCGGTCAAGGGAATCCTCAAATTCTTGAGGGAAACCAAGGACACTTTTCTTGTTTATGGGGGAAGGGATGATGATGAACTAGTCGGCAAAGGTTTTGTTGACGCTAGTTTCAAGACGGATCCTGATGACTATAAAAGTCAGTCAGGATATGTGTTCATGTTGAATGGAGGAGCTTTTAGCTGGAAGAGCAAGAAGCAGGATTCCACAGCTGGCTCTACAACGGAAGCTGAGTACATTGCTGCTTCGGAAGCAGCAAAGGAGGTTGTATGGATCAGGAGCTTCATAACTGGATTAGGCGTAATGCCAAACGCGCCTGATCCAGTAGGCTTATTTTGTGACAACACAGGGGCAATTGCGCAAGCTAAAGAGCCCAGAGCACATAACAGATCCAAACATGTACCCAGAAAATATCACCTGATATGAGAAATCGCTGAGAGGGGTGATGTGAAGATCACTTACGTTGCATCAGATGACAACACAGACGACCCTTTGTCCAAGGCTCTTATTCAACCTAAGCATGAAAAGCATGTGAGGTCAATGGGTATAGACTGGGGCTTAGATTGGAACTAGGGGCAAGTGGGAGATTGTAAGCATTTTTGTGCCCTAGTCCAATTGTATTAGTCTGTAAATGTCTGTATATATTAATCATCGTTTGCAATATATAAAATCGGCATTATACTACTTATGTGTTGAAGTAATAGGTTAAGTATGATCTGATATATGTCCACCAAAGTAGTAGAACCATATATCAGTATGGATCACACTTAACGGGTCCATGGTTGATAACATTTGTGCCCTAGGTTCCAGTTGGATTAGTTTGTAAATGTTTGTAATAGTTTATCATCGTCTGAAATGATTAAAATCGGCTTTATATTACTTATTTTTTGAAGTAATATGTTAAAGTATGATCTGATCTATGACCACAAAAGTAGTAGAACCATAGATCTGTATGGATCAAACTTAACGGTCCCTGGTCAAATATGCTTTAATAAAAGCGACCAGTATGAGGATGATTCTTTATGATATAGTTCTACTCGTCATTGGGATGCGGGATCCCAGAATCATATCATAGATATCATCAGGGATTTGATATCAGACGACCTGACCTGAATAGTGTTATATAGATACAGTCATGAACATATTCAGTGTCGTAGCTTGTCATTGTATCCTTAGACCGAGGAGTCTTTGTGATCGCTATGCAATTGAGGTCTGGCTTTGACTTGCGCCTAACACTATCCGTAACAGGATAGCAATAATGGGCATGATTGGGTGGGGGACGGATTGCATGAGTGACAAGAAAGACGGCTAAGGGATTTATCCCTCATACTACGGTATGAAAATGATATCCGTTTAGGCTACTTGATCGAGAGTGACTGAAAGAAAGTGCATGGCCATGCCACTGATACGGGTTATCAGTTTTCAGTCATCTGACATATCAAGAAACATGATTGATCAAAATAAGGATGACGACTCATTGCCTTATGATCAATCGGATATCTAGCGATAAAAGAATAATGACCAGGACGACAGACATTTTAAGTCGATTAGTTCGACTATAATGTGATAGCATTTGTGCCCTAGGTTCCAATTGGAATATCTGTAAATGTCTGTAATAGTTTATCATCGTTTGTAATAAATAAAACGACTTTGTATTACTTATGTGTTGAAGTAATATCTGTACGGATCTGATTTATGACCACTAAAGTAGTAGAACCATAAATCTGTACGGATCACACTTAACGAGTCCCTGGTCAATATACGCTTCAATAGAAGCGACCAGTATAAAGATTGGTTCTCAATGACGTAGTTCTACTTGTCATAGGGATGAGTGATCCCGGAATCATATCATAGATATCATGAGGTGATTGATATCGGACGACCCGCTTTGAATAGTGTTTCGTATATTAAGCCATGAACATATTCAAATGCGATAGCTTGTCACGATATCCTTAGACCAAGGAGTCTTTGTGATCGCTATGCAATGTACATGCGGCTTTAACTTGCGCCTAACGCTTTCTGTAATAGGATTGCAATAACGGGCATGATTGGGTGGCGGAACGGATTGCATGAGTGACACGAAAGACGGCTAAGGGATTTATCCCTCGTACTACGGTATGGGAAATATATCCGTTGAAGGCCTCTTGATCGAGAGTGGCTGAGAGAAAGGGCATGGCCATGCCAGTGATATAGGTTATCAGTTCTCAGCCATCTCACATATTAAGTAACAATGATTGATTAAACAAGGATGACGACTCTATGCCTTGTGATCAATCGGGATATCTAGAGATAATAGGATAGTGACTTGAACGCACAAAGGTTAAATCGAATCATCGATCATCATGCACCTTGGGTAATCATAACGTCTTACTAGAGACCACTTATGATGGATCGGACAAATGAGATCTTTTACGCCGATCTGCCAACGGTGGCATGAGCCTGGAGGGATAACTTGAGACAAGTAAACCTTAACGTTTCTTGAGGAGCAATACATGGACAAAAATGAAGGTTTTGGGCCATAGGTTCGGTATGAGAGAATAATTAGCGAATCAAGAACACTGAGATTTTTCGTCGATGTCGCGTCGGATTTTGTTTGATAAGTAACGACAAAAAGGGTCGGGCGACTTTTGGACACGGCACGAAACCACATGGGCGAGCCCATTGGGCTTGGCCCATGAGGTCACGTGACCGGCCCAACAAGGGCCCATTTTGGGCCCAATAAGCCCTACATGGTCGGCCACTTTGGTGGGCCCAAAGGTGGGGGCCACAACACACCATGCTTAGTTGGTGATTATTGATTAAGAGGTGAGTGATTTAAGGGGTATGGGTAATGACACCTTTAAGCCCATACCAATCACCTTTTAGACCCATGCTTATGAGATTGATGAAGTGGAGAAATATCAAGTGAATTAATTACATAACTCTCATCAATTCCTCTTGCTCTCTCTTCTTGCTCTCTTGTTCTTCACTTAATTGTTCTAGTAGACTTTAAGTGAAGGATCTTAAGGATCATCCTCTTGTTGTGCACTTGCTCTAGAGAAGAAGATCATACAGTTCTTCTTTCTTGATTCAACAAAGAGTAAAAACAAAAATGGAGAAACTGTCCAGATTGTCCAGTTCCGGCAACCGCCATTGCGTGAGCCATAGCCGCTTCTTCCGAGCTCCGATTGACCTGAAACTGGTGGCGTTAGAAAGATAAGTCTAAGGAATACAACTTTTGTGAAATACTGATTTTCCAAAATAGCTCTGTTTTGGGAGATACAAGGCCGAGAAGCTGACTGGTCCGCAGAGTCTGTCCAGCGAGATGGGAAAAATGTTTTGCTCCAGACGGAGGTCTTCTTGTCCGAACTGGGTTCGGAGAAAAAAAACAAAAGATGTAGATAATTGGGTGAGATTTAATCTCCAAAAAGAACCGACGTAATTGAAGATCTGTAGCTCGAGATATCGAGCTTTAAATTTTCGGTTTTCTGCTGGGCAGATTCTAGTAAAATCCGAAAACTCGATTTCCTAAGTATCTAACTTGGTAGTCGATCTTGTGCAGGTTAGGGGCGGTTTATAGGTTGCTTCCGCTGCTATGAACGTGATTAGGATGCCCCGGAACCAACAGTGGTATTAGAGGCAGTCTACCACTACGAGATCCTTGTTTGTTGTTTCGGTTTGATGGTGATTTGCATGCCATATTTGTTGATAACATGTTTTTAATGATTTTTGGGTAAATTGCATGAAATATGTTATTTTCGAAAAACATATTGAATTTGGAATTTTTCGGATTTATATTGGATTTGTCGGGTCCGAGAAGAGACTATCGGGGAGCCGGATCGGAGGTACCGGACGGAGGTCACCGGAGGCCGGGGGAGGCCGGCGGTGACTGGGGCCATCGCCCTTCTTGGCCGAGGCCGAGAAGGGAGGCAAGATCGGTTTGGGCTTTCCTAGGCCCAAACCGAGCCGTGGTGTTGGGCTCGGCCCAATGGGCTTCGGCCCAATGGGCTTCGGCCCATTGAGCGTAGGCCCGACTTGGTTCGTGCACGTGTATTATGTTCATGGATGAACCTGCGATCCAATATTTCAAAAACTTTTAAATTTGATCGGTTTCGATAAACCGTTTTTCGAAAAGGTCTAGTTTCGATAAACCCGACCAAGCAACTTGGCAAAAACTAAAATCAGAATAATTGCATATTATTTGATAACATGTTTGTGTGATAACATGTTGGATGATTTGATGAGATGTATGATGCGTTAGTAGCCCATTAGATTTTATCGCTTTCACGGTTTGCACACTGTTAGTGTTAGCGTGTAATTATTCTTTCATTCGAGCCCATAAAGTGTAATTACTTTTTATCCGGTCTACGAACTGAGTATTAATTGTAATTACTACTCAAAGACGAGAAGGATGGAAAATCGAGCACAATAACGGTCTTGGAGGAAGTCCAAGAGCTAGTGAGAGCCCGAATGAGAAAGACGAGAAGATGTGATGTCTCGTAGAATCTTAAGAATAGGATGGGCTATTGGTGCATGTTTAAACGCTTTATGCTTGCTTGCTTTAATTATTAGAAATAATTGTATGCTTGCATGCTTAGCTTATAAGTTTATAAGCCATCACCTCACATGCAAAGATTAAAATCGATTTTAATTGTTTGCATGTTTAAAGCGTTGTGAACCATCATCGCACGGGTTGTGATGGATGAGTTCGATTTTGAAACGTGTTTGCACGGGTTGCAAATGACGACTTCAAAAGAAGATTGTATATGATACAATTAGAAAATTCATAACACGGGTTGTTGATGACGGGTTCGTAATTGTACCAGGATACTTTCGAATTATTAAACACAACCAAATCACAACATAATTTGAGTCAAGTGAGATGCAACCCAAATTCACACCAATGTAGAAACATTTTATCGGTGTCGTGCGCCTTAGCGGAGCATCGATGGAATGGGTTCTATATGGAAATGGTCAACATTGTGGGATGTCGTGCTCCTTAGCGGAGCATCTGCACAAAATTAACGCATTAGTGAAGGTTGGTTGACTCGACCACGATTCTTGGCCTGAGGTCGAGTTGGGGCATCGGAAGGGTAAGCCGTGTGCTTTTGCACATACCCTGACCAAGAGTTACACAGGTTGTAATTGGATGGACGTCCTACCCAAATGAGTCAATTGGAGCGGTGCGCCTTAGCGTACTTTAATTGACAAATAAGGGATCTTGGTTTAAAGATTCTAAACCTTAGAATCGGATGGTTGGTGTTTAATTCGGATCTTCGTAAATTTATTCATCATTTCAGATTAAATTTACTTTCTTCGTGTAGAAAATGGCTAGTAATTCAACAAACTCGTCTAATTTGTCATTAAGGGCTACACTTGATAAGTGTAAGCTCAATGGAACAAATTATCTAGACTGGGACAGAAATTTACGACTTGTGTTAAAGTTGGAACGTAGGGAGTACGTCCTTGACCAGGCTATTCCTGGGGAACCAACACTTAATGCCATAAGGGCCGTTAAGGATGCATTCAGGAAGCACCTTAGCGATTATGGGAATGTGGCGTATGTGATATTGGGCTGCTTGGAGGGAGACCTCCAAAAGCAGTTTATGGAACTGTTCAAGGACCCTTGTGCCATGATGGCGCAGATAAGGGTTAAGTTCAAGGAGAAGGCTCGGATCGAAAGATTCGAAATTCTGAAAGAATTCCTCTCCTGCAAAATGTCAGCAGGCGGCTCTGTTAGTCCTCACGTCCTAAAAGTTGAAGGGACATCTCGAACACCTGACAAGACCGAGTCTTGGGATGGGACAGGAGATGGCATTGTAGACTTCGTTCTGCAATCCCTTCCTCGTGCTTATGTTGGGTTCTTTATGAACTACAATATGCATAATTTGGAAAAGGTCATCTCAGAGTTGCAATGAAAGCATGTAACGGCTGAGAAGAACGTCAAGCTTATACCAAGGGATGTTCTAATGGTTAGAAAGGGATCTAGCATCAAAGCTGGAGGTGACAAGGGTAAAGCCCCTATGCACGCGGCAGTAAAGATGAGACTGGCTCGGGTTCCTAAACCTCCTAAAGTCAGGGAGGCTAAAAGGAAAGGGAATCAGTCTGCTTCTACTGCCAACAGTCTAGTCATTGGAAAAGAGACTGCAAGAAGTTTCAGGATGATCTAAAGAAGGGTGGTGGATCCACGCCTTCTGGGATTCTTGTTATTGAGCTTAATCTTTCTACTTCCGATTCATGAGTATTTATACCGAGCATGAATCTGTACGGATGAACAGAGACTGGAAAGTAGAAGAGATTATGGGAAACGCGAGGTGGACCTAAGAGTTGGGAACAGAATCAGGGTTACCGCAACTGCTGTAGGCTCCATTACTCTTGTTTTGGCCAGTAGACTTGTATTAGTACTTCATAATGTGTATTACATACTTTTGTAAGTTCTAATAAAGTCGTTGGTTTACACATATTGAATATGAAAACTTAAGCTCATAATATAACGTTATCACTAAGAGGTTTAAATCCGATGATTTAAACCAAGCTCTATTATGGCACTGTTGTTTGGGTTGCATAAATGAGAAAGTGCATTTCAGCACTTTACAAGTGCGGACTTCTAAGTCCATTCGAATTCCATTCAGAGAAAATGTGCGAGGCTTGTTTGATGGGCAAAATGACTGGAGCGCCCTTCATCGGGAGAGGTGAAAGGGCGGGTGACCTATTGGGCCTGATACAACGGAAATGTGTATGGGCCAATGAGTTCACTTGCTTGAAGTGGTTTTCGCTACTTCATCAATCTTACTGTTGATTACAGCAGACTTGATTATGTCTATTCAATAAGGCATAAGTCGGATGCTTTTGATAAATTCAAAGAGCTTAAGACTGAAGTACAAAACCAACTCGGGAAAAGTATTAAAACGCTTCGTGTCGGATCGAGCTGGAGAATACTTGTCCATAGAGTTTCATGATCATCTTGTGAGATTGTCTTTCTGGTGCTGAATGTGAGAATGACATTGGAAACGACATCCTAACCTTGCGCTTGACAAAGGCTTGGTTAAGGGACTGTTTCTCAAATGAAGGACTTAGGCGATGTTGCTTATATTCTTGAGATCAAAATATAGAGAGATCGCACCAAGCGGGTCTTGGGATTAAGTCAGAGCACCTATGTAAACAAGATTTGAGTGGGTTCTCAAATGCTTGATTCCAAGAAAGCATTCTTACCCATTCGACATGGCATAAAGCTCAGCAAGATTTAGTGTCCGGCGACACCTGATAAGCTGAAAAGAATGAGTGAGATCTCATACGCTTCGGCTATAGGATCCATCATGTATGCCATGATATGCACGAGACCGGATGTCTCGTTCGCCTTAAGTTGTGCCAGTAGACATCAGTCTAACCCCGGTGGACAACACTAGATTGCGGTCAAAGCTATCCTCAAGTTCTTGAGGAGAACTTTAGACGCCTTTCTTGTGTGTGGGGGCCACGATGATGTTGAGCTAGTAGTCAAAGGTTATATTGAGACTAGTTTCCAGACGAATCCTAATGATTGTAGAGTCAGTCAGGATACGTATTCATGTTGAATGGTGGAGCTTCAGCTGGAAGAGCTGGAAGCATGACCAATTGCCAATTCTAGGACGGAAGCTGAGTATATAGCTGCGTTGGAGGCAGCAAAGAATGCTGTATGGATTTGGAGCTTCATGACTGGATTAGATGTAATTAAAAACCCATCTAACCTAGTAGGCTTATCTTGTGACAACACTAGGGCCACTTCGTAAGCTAAAGTGCCTAGATCACATAACAAATCCAGATATATACTCAGACGTTACCTAGATAACGAGAAGATCAACTACATTACGACGAATTAAAACATAGCCGACCCTTTTGACGAAGGCTCTCTCACAGCCTAAACATGAAGCTCATGTATAGTCAATGGGTACAGACTGGGACTTAAATTAGAACTATGGGCAAGTGGGAGATTGATAGCATTTGTGCCCTAGGTTCCAATTGGAATAGTCTGTAAATGTCTGTAATAGTTTATCATCGTTTGTAATAAATAAAACGGCTTTGTATTGCTTATGTGTTGAAGTAATATGTTAAGCATGATCTGATTTATGATCACTAAAGTAGTAGAACCATAAATCTGTACGGATCACACTTAACGAGTCCCTGGTCAATATACGCTTCAATAGAAGCGACCAGTATGAGGATGGTTCTCAATGACGTAGTTCTACTTGTCATAGGGATGAGGGATCCCGGAATCATATCATAGATATCATGAGGTGATTGATATCGGACGACCCACTTTGAATAGTGTTTCGTAGATTAAGCCATGAACATATTCAAATGCGATAGCTTGTCACGATATCCTTAGACCTAGGAGTCTTTGTGATCGTTATGCAATGTACGTGCGGCTTTAACTTGCGCCTAACGGTTTTCGTAACAGGATTGCAATAACGGGCATGATTGGGTGGCTGAACGGTTTGCATGAGTGACACGAAAGAAGCCTAAGGGATTTATCCCTCGTACTACGGTATGGGAAAGATATCTGTTAAAGGCCTCTTGATTGAGAGTGACTAAGAGAAAGACCATGGCCATGCCAGTGATACGGGTTATCAGTTCTCAGCCATCTCACATATCAAGTAACAATGGTTGATTAAACAAGGATGACGACTCTATGCCTTGTGATCAATCGGGATATCTAGAGATAATAGGACAGTGACTTGAACGCACAAAGGTTAAATCGAATCATCGATCATCATGCACCTTGGGTGATCATAACGTCTTACTAGAGACGACTTATGATGGATCGGGCAAAAGAGATCTTTTGCGCCGATCTGCCAACGGTGGCATGAGCCTGGAGGGTCACAAACATACAAGACGGATAACTTGAGACTAGGAAACCTTAACGTTTCTTGAGGAGCAATACATGGACAAAACTGAATGTTTTGGGCCATAGGTTTGGTATGTGAGAATAATTAGCGAATCGAGAAAACTGAGATTTTTCGTCGATGTCGCGTCGGATTTTGTTTGATAAGTAACGACAAAAAGGGTCGGGCGACTTTTGGACACGGCACGAAACCACATGGGCGAGCCCATTGGGCTCGGCCCATGAGGTCACGTGACCGGCCCAACAAGGGCCCATTTTGGGCCCAATAAGCCCTAAATGGCCGGCCACTTTGGTAGGCCCAAAGGTGGGGGCCACAACACACCATGCGTAGTTGGTGATTGTTGATTAAGAGGTGAGGGATTTAAAGGGTATGGGTAATGACACCTTTAAGCCCATACCAATCACCTTTTAGACCCATGCTTATGAGATTGATGAAGTGGAGAAATATCAAGTGAATTAATTACACAACTCTCATCAATTCCTCTTGCTCTCTCTTCTTGCTCTCTTGTTCTTCAGTTAATTGTTCTAGTAGACTTTAAGTGAAGGATCTTAAGGATCATCTTCTTGGTGTGGACTTGCTCTAGAGAAGAAGATCATATAGTTCTTCTTTCTTGATTCAACGAAGACTAAAAACAAAAATGGAGTAACTATCCAGATTGTCCAGTTCCGGCGGCCGACATTGCGTGAGCCATAGCCGCTTCGTCCGAGCACCGATTAAGCTGAAACTGGTGGCGTTAGAAAGATAAGTCAAAGGGATACAACTTTTGTGAAATATTGATTTTCCAAAAGTGCTCTGTTTTGGGAGATACAAGGCCGAGAAGCTGACTGGTCCGCACAGTCTGTCCAGCGAGATGGGAAAAATGTTTTGCTCTAGACAGAGGTCTTTTCGTCCGAACTGGGTTCGGAGCAAAACACAAAAGATGTAGAGAATTGGATGAGATTTATCTCGAAAAAGAATCGAAGTAATTGGAGATTTGTAGCTCGAGATATGGAGCTTCAAAGTTTTGGTTTTCTGCTGGGCAGATTCTGGTAAAATCCGAAAAGTCGATTACCTAAGGATATAACTTGGTAGTCGATCTTGCCCAAGTTAGGGGCGGTTTATAGGTTTCTTCCGCTGCCATGAACGTGATTAGGATGCCCCGGAACCAACATAATGCACATTGGTAATCATAATGGTATACTAGAGGTCATTAATGATGGATCGGGTAAAATGGGGTTTTATGCCGATCCGCCAACGTGGCATGAGCTTAAATGGGTCACACACCAAGGATATGGGCGTTTTGAGCCGTGGGCTCGTGTAAGTGAGAATGGTTTGCGAATCGAGAAAAATGGGTTTTTTCGTCGATGTCGGGTCGGACTTTGTTTGATAAGTTCGAAAAGGGGGCACGAGACCACATGGCCGAAGCAATTGGGCTTGGGCCCATGAGGCCCAAATATGGCCGGTCCATTTAGGTCCAATTGTGGCATGGCCCATGGTGGGCCCATGGTCATGTTTGGTGGATATGGATGATGAGCATGGAAGCCCATACCTCCCATACCTCTTATAATTTCACATCACCATCACTTAATAACATATTATATTTCTCACACCACACCACACCAAATCATTCTATTCCTCTTCTTCTTTCCTCATTGAGATGGCCGGCCATGGCCCCTCCTCCCTCTTTCCATCAGTTTTGTTCTATACACCAAATTCTTGTAGATTTGTGTGTGTATGAATCTCTAGCTAGAACTACGTGGCTTTGATTCCTCGGGGAGGATACGTAGGCGCCTTTGAAGAGGTTCAAGCCCATTCTTTCCATCTCTTGGTGATTCTTGGTGTGTTCTTGGTGGTTCAAGCCTCAACCAGAAAAACTGTCCAAATTTTCTAGTTCCGGCGATCTAAATGGCATGAGCCATAGCCGCTTCTTCCAAGCTCTGATCGACTTGAAACCGGCAGCGTTGGAAAGATAATTCAATGGGCTACAACATTTGTGAAATATCATTTTTCCAAAACAGCAACGGTTTGGGAGCTACATGTCTGGGAAGAGGACGGTGCTGCAGAATCTGTTTCTGGACAGTTTCGAGGTATAACCTGAAAACTCGATTTCCTAAGGATATAACATGGTAGTCGATCTTGTGCAGGTTTGGGGCAGTTTATAGGTCGCTTCCGCTGCTATGAACGTGGTTTGGATGCCCCGGAACACAACACTGGTCAAATATGCTTCAATGAAACGACCAGGTATGAGGATGATTCTTTATGGTATAGTTATATTTGCCATTAGGATGGGATCCCAGAATCAGATCATAGATATTACTTGGGAAGTGATATTGGACGACCCGCTCTGAATGGTATTGCATAGATACAATCATGAACACATTCAGTTGTGGTAGCTTGTCGTTGTATCCTTAGACCAAGAAGTCTTTGTGATTGCGATGCAGTAAACATCCGCGTTTGACTTGTTCCCAATGTTGTCCGTAATAGGACAACCATAACGGACATGATTGACACGGGGAAAGACTGCATGAGTAATACGAAAGGCGGCTAAGGGATTTATCCCTCGTACTACGGTATGAGATAGGTATCTGTTTAGGCCACTCGATAGAGATTGACTGAAGGGAGTGCATGGCCATGCTAATGATACGGGTTATCACTATTTAGTAATCTCACAGATCGAGAAACAGAGATTGATTAAATAAGGGTGACGTCTCTATGCCTTATGATCAATCTAGATACCGGGCGATAAAAGGATAGCGACATGTACTACTGAGGTTAAATCGAATCATCAAATCATCGATCATCTTGCACGTCGGGTAATCATAACGTCTTACTAGAGGCCACTTATGATGGATCGGGTAAAAGAATTTTACGCTGATCCGCCGACGATGGCATGAGCCTAAAGGGACACACACATAGGATATGAATTTTGAGAGACAAGGAAAGGTCGGCGATTCTCAAGAGGCGAGGCATGGGCAAAATTAGGCGTTTTAGGTCATGGATACGTGTAAGTGAATGAGGCACACAAATCGAGAAAGACTATATCTTTTGCGATGTCGCATCAAACTTTGTTTGATAAGTTCGAAGATAAGTCGGATAATAATTGGACACGGCACGGGACCACATGGCCGAAGAAATTGGGCTTCGGCCCACTAGGCCCAAGGTGGCCGGCCCATTAGTGGGTTCACACAGTTATCCACCATGCTTGGTTAAGTGGTAGAGATAAGAATGGTGATGTGGTGAGTATGGGCTAAGCATGGGCAAGTGAGAGTTGGTTTGCAAGGAAAATTTGAGCCATACTCCAATCATCATCACATCTCTCCAAACCATGAGGGAAGACTACATTTCATTATTACACAACAACACAAAATATCCAAGTTGAAGAGCTCTCCCATTTTCAGCAAGAAGAAGTTCTTCCACCATTGAAGAACAAGCTCTCCTTCTTCTTCCTTTCTTGCCAAAATTATCCGGGATCACTTTAGTCGAACTACGTGGGCTTTGATCCCATCATACTGGTACGTAGGCGCCTTGCAGGCTCAATTCCGTTCTTGATATATCCGGTGGTCTCTCTTGGTGGTTCGAGGCTCAACTGGAGAAAATGCCCAGCATTGTTCAATCCGGCGACCAAAAGAGCGTGAGCCATAGCTCGCCGGTCCGAGCTTCGATCGACCTGAATTTTGCAGCAAATGAAATAAGACTCAAAGGGCTACCTCTTTTTTGTAATGTTAATTTGCCAAAAGAGCGTCAGTTTGGGAGATACTAGCCCGTAAAGCTGACTGCTCTGCAAAATCTGTCCAGCACAGACGGGAAAAATGTTTTGCTTCAGACAGAGGTTCTGCCGTCCGAATTGGCCGTGGTGCGAAACATAAAGGTTGTAAATAATTGGCTGGGCTTCAGGCTCCAAAAGCAAACAAAGCATTTGGACATGTGTAACTTCAGATATGAAACTCCAAAGTCACGTTTTATCTGCTGGGTAGATTCACGGTAAAACCCGAAAACTCTTTTTCTTTTGGATCTAACTTGGGTAGTTGATTTTGTGAAGGTTCGGGGCTGTTTAGTTTTGCTTCTGCTGCGGTGACTCTAATATGGATGCCCCGGATCCCTACAACATTGTTCCGGAGTTATGTGCAAAATCTCGGGAGCTACCTGATTAGATCACCACCTCCGTCCACCGGACATATAGCTCTCAGGTCAGTGGCATCAGCGCCACGACACAGATTCGATTCCTCTTCTCCGCTCCTATTTTGTACCAGGTCCTACCAGGTTAGCAGGTTAACATGTTATACACGCAAGAGCAGAAGGTTCTACAACGAGTTCAGTTTCCTGTCACAGTTTAGATAGCGTTACAACCTCACTGTCCGAATCAATCTCATGAGTCTGCCTACCTACAATCGGGTATTACATTGTTTTTCCAACAATCTGAAAGCTATATATTAATACTCGGTTATTAATAGCCATGCATGCTAGTCTCAACATGAACTATGCTCTGTCCAAACTTGAAACTCTAGATGGTACGAATTATCGTAGATGGTCTCAAAAGTTACTTATGTTTTTTGAATAACTAGAGATTGACTATGTAGTATTGCATTATCCCCCTGTAGCTATTATAAACAATGGAAAATGACACTTTTGTGCACCTGAATATACACTTTTGACACTTTCATGCCCTAACTTTGTTTTTCTCTTTTTTTCATACTTTACTTTCCTTTTGGGACAATTTTCTTCAGAAATGTCAAAATACCCAAATTACCCGTGAATTGAACCAAAATTAAATCTGGGCAGCCTCCATAACACAAAATGGCGAGTGTCGACGAGGTGGGCAATGGGCAGCGACCAAAAGGGTGTTAGAGTTATGCCCCAGTCCAATATATAAGTGATCTAAAAATGTAATGTTTTATCATCTTTCCGAATAAATAAATCGGCATATATTACTAATGTGTTGTAGTAATATATCAAATGTAATTTGATCTATGTCATTATGTGTGTAACCACTAATAGTAGAACTATAGATCAAAAAGAATTACATTTGATGAGTCCCTGATCAGCTAAGCTTCTTTAAGAAGCGATCAGTATGAGACCAACTCCTTGTGATCACGCACTACTGATCATGGCAAAGTATGTGCCGGAGTTATATCATGGATATCATCAGGTCGATGATATTGGACAACCCGATTGTGAGTATGCTGCAAAGATCCAGTCATGAGATACTCACATATCGTAGCTTGCCATTATATCCTAAGACCAAGGAGTCTTTGTGTACACTATGTAACGAATACCTAAGTTTGACCTAGTCTAACGTTATCTGTAAAAGGGTAACTATAACGGCTTCGATTGGCTTTGATATTGATTACACTAGTGAACTCGAAAGACGTCTGAGGGATTTATCACTCATACTTCGGTATGAGAAAGATATCCGTTTAGGCCACTTGATGAGTATGACTGAAGAAAGAGCACGACCGTGCAGGTGATACCTTAGTATCAATTTTGAGTCATCTCAGATATTAAGAAATAGTGATTGATAAATTAGGATGACCATTCTATGCCTATTGATAAATCTGGATATCGGTTTGATAAAAGGACAGTGACATGTACGATAACAGGTTAAGTCGAATAATCGATAATCACGAACATTGGATAATCATAATGTCTTGCTGGAGGCCACTTATGATGGAAAGGGTAAAATAGTAATTTTACCAGTCTGCCAATTGCTCGTGAGCCTAGTGGGTCACATGCATTAAGCACGATACATGACAATTAATTATGGATGAAAATTTAGAACGATTCGGTAGATTTCTGGCCTAAGGTTTTAACCAGACGGTTGAAGAAATCAATTCGAGGAAAATGAACCGTTTCGTCTAAACCGAAATTAGAACTCAATTTAATGGGTTTGATTTGGGTTTTGGTTAAACGGGCTTAAAGCCCATTTAGGGATTTAAGTGATGAATGGGAACAAATGAAAATAGAGGGTTTATGGAGGATGGATATGCAATTTTGATTTGAAAAATTCAATTTTATTTTTTCAAATTAAAATTCCAATTTTTTCATAACTTCCTCTAATTTTCAGCAACCACTCCCATCTTCCTCCCCCCTTCTAGGCCGACTTCTCTCTCTCTCTTCTTCCTCCATTGTTGTCAAGTTTCTCTCAAAATTAATAGCAAAATTATTGAGTGAAAACCTCTTCGGTTGTGGTGCTTGTGTGGACCTAATAGAGAAACACTATGCTTGTGTTTTGATCGATTAGAAGAGGTAACTTTCAGATTTAACATATATATAACATGTTGAATTTACATTAAGATTATAGCTTGCCTCGATCACCACGGTTACATAACGTCCGCTGCATGATATTTATCGATTGGAACCCGTGGTGATCTCTTTCAGTGGTATCAGAGCCATGGTTGTTATGTATTCTTCTACATGTTTAATTCTGATTTTTTTTTGAGTTTATATGTGTTCATCAACATAGCATGCATGTAAATCGAAAAAAAATTCAGATTTGATTAATTTTGGAAAATTGGAAAATATTTTTTTTTGGGTGTTTCGGGTTAGCCATGGCCGAGCTAGGCCGACCAGGTCGAGACCCTTGGTGGACCATGGAATGCCCTAGGGTAGACCATGGTCAGCCCCAAGGGCCGACGAGGGTCGCCTACGGGCGACCATGGCAGCCCTCGCGGGCGACCACGGTCTGCCCTTGCGGGCGACCATAGCAGCCCTTGCGGGCCACAATGGTTGCCTCGCGGGCGACCATGTCTGCCCTCGCGGGCTACCATGGTCGTTCCTGTGGCCGACCGAGGTCAGCCCCGCGGGCGACCTCGGCAGCCCTCACGGGCCACCGTGGTTGCCTCTGCGAGGCAACCAGATTCGAGCTGAATCGGTTGGTTCGCGAGAATATTTGGAAACCCTAAAAAAATTAATTTTCAGATTTGGTTCGGTTTCGATAAACCAGCGAGAACCAGTTCAAAATTCAATTATTTAATTAAACTGTCCGGTTTCGATAAACCGAAATTTTTCCACACTTAATAAAGATAAAATTTGGAAAATTTATTTGTTTGATAAGCATAATGATTGTATACATGATCTTTGATAACATGATGTTTTCCACATGATGCTAGCTAAGCCCTTTAGATTTGCATTTTAATTTTGGTTTTGCAACCTGCGTGTTGCTTAATTTTGGGTTGTAGTAAATACGGCCTGCGTGTCGTGATTTATTTTATTTATTTTAATTTGTAATCACGAAGACCGACACAAGAATCAAGTCAAGAGAAAGACTCGGATTGGAGGAGGCTCGAAGCCAGTGGGAGTTCACAAGAATGGAGCAAGTTTGGATCGTGAAGATCATGTCTTTAGGATCAGTATTGCTAGATTCTTAGGAACTTAAGATGGGCTTAGCTATGCATATTTTATCGTTACATTTATATGTTTGAATGTATGAATGTATGATAGTTTAAATGTACAAGTTTATGTATGATTTGCTATCACCCACATGCAAAGATTAAAATCGGAATTTAATCAGACTCGCATGTAACCGGCTAAGGGATCATCTTTGCATGGATTTGCAATTGATGATTCCAGATTAAGATTGTATCGATATACAATCAGACTTTTATAATTCACTTAAACACAAATAATTACAAGTCAAGCGTGATACCATCCAAGTTTGGGCACTCAAAAGGGCTTTGCCCTATGGATGTCGGTACGCCTCCGCGTAACATTCATAGAGAAAAAGTCTGGATGAGATGGGTAGTTCTGTGTGGGTGCGTGCGCCTCCGCGTAGTAGCTACATTAGTTCTATCCATAGTTCAAGCTTGGTAGACTTGTCTACGATTGTCAGCTAGGGCTGACCTAGGGTATCAGTATAGGGTATGCCGTGTACTTTTAGTACAGACCCTAGCCAGGAATTACATGGTTTTGTAAATGGATGTATTCCTACCTTGATGCTCTCAATTGGAGCAGTGAGCCTCCGTTCACTTCAATTGAGGGTATGATAGGATCCTGGTTCAGATTCTAATGTTAGAATCAGACAAGTGTTTTATAACTAAATCTCCAACTTGAATTTTAATTAATTTTATCATGTAGAACTAAAAGGAAAACACAACACAAAGGAGTAATAGCGCACTGAGAGTCCAGATTGAGGACAGACTCAAGAGCGTGAATTACTCAGATTGGAATAGAAACTTGAGGGTTGTACTCGAACATGAACGCAAGTAATATATCCTTACCAAGGAACCTCCTGTTGAGCCACCGCTGAACGCCGGTAGGGCACTAAGGATACTTATCAAAATTCCTTAGTAACCAAATCGACGTGCCATGCATTATGGTGGGAAGTAGGATGCCAGAGTTATATAAGCAGTTCAGGAACGTTTCATATGATCCTCATACCTGTAAGGCAGAGGTCAAGGAAATGTTCAAGGAGAAAGCTCGTGTCGAAAGATATGATACTTCGGTATGAGAAAGATATCCGTTTAGGCCACTTGATGAGTATGACTGAAAAAAGAGCACGGCTGTGCAGGTGATACCTTAGTATCAGTTTTAAGTCATCTCAGATATTAAGAAATAGTGATTGATAAATTAGGATGACCATTCTATGCCTATTGATCAATCTGGATATCGGTTTGATAAAAGGACAGTGACATGTACGATAACAGGTTAAGTCGAATAATCGATAATCACTAACATTGGATAATCATAATGTCTTGCTAGAGGCCACTTATGATGGAAAGGGTAAAATAGTAATTTTACCAGTCTACCAATTGCTCGTGAGCCTAGAGGGTCACACGCATTAAGCACGATACATGACAATTAATTATGGATGAAAATTTAGAACGATTCGGTAGATTTCTGGCCTAAGGTTTTAACCAGACGGTTGAAGAAATCAATTCGAGGAAAATGAACCGTTTCGTCTAAACCGAAATTAGAACTCAATTTAATGGGTTTGATTTGGGTTTTGGTTAAACGGGCTTAAAGCCCATTTAGGGATTTAAGTGATGAATGGGAACAAATGAAAATAGAGGGTTTATGGAGGATGGATATTCAATTTTGATTTGAAAAATTCAATTTTATTTTTTCAAATTAAAATTCCAATTTTTTCATAACTTCCTCTAATTTTCAGCAACCACTCCCATCTTCCTCCCCCCTTCTAGGCCGACTTCTCTCTCTCTCTTCTTCCTCCATTGTTGTCAAGTTTCTCTCAAAATTAATAGCAAAATTATTGAGTGAAAACCTCTTCGGTTGTGGTGCTTGTGTGGACCTAATAGAGAAACACTAAGCTTGTGTTTTGATCGATTAGAAGAGGTAACTTTCAGATTTAACATATATATAACATGTTGAATTTACATTAAGATCATAGCTTGCCTCGATCACCACGGTTACATAACGTCCGCTGCATGATATTTATCGATTGGAACCCGTGGTGATCTCTTTCAAAGGGTAGAATGCGGTGCTCCGACGATCGTCTCCGGCATAGAATGGCCGGAAAAGAGATAGAGGGAGAGAGGGAATAAGCGAGTGAAAATTTTGTCACAACTTCGGTCACTTCCACCAACTCCGGTCACTAGGTACGAAGCCCAGCAGGTAAGCTCTGACGATCGACGATGCTCCGGTGATTGACGAGGTGCTCACTGCCTAGCAGCTTCATCACCTCGCCTCTGTTTTCTAACTAGAAAACAGAGCATATGACTGCTGCTCTGGCACCATCGCCGCCGCAAGTCTCTGGCGGAGCCGAGCCTCTTCCCGGGAGACAACCATCGCCGCCGCAGGAGGCTCTGTTTTGATGAAGTAGGAGGTTCCAATGGCATTCACTTGAAAATTTAATGAATAGTTGAGGGTAATTTCGTCTTTTCACACTCTTTAAAAAATTGCGCCGGTTCTCTCCATTAGACCAGGGGATGGAAAAAAGAGAAAAAAAAAAGGTTAGGGTATGAAACTGTCAAAAGTGTATATTAAGGTGCACAAAAGTGTCCTTTTCCCTATAAACAATAATGAACTTCTTGATGCTCCCCCTGTTGGAGTTGTGCCCTAGCCCAATGGAATAAGTCATATACAATGTATTGTTTTATCATCTTTCAGAATATATAAAACGAAATTATATTACTAGTGTGTTGTGTTACTACGTTTAGTATTGACATAATTTTTAGTGCAAAGTCAAGATGTCGGACAACATGTTGCAACACAGTTGGTGCGGCAAGATACTCGCAGTAATAGGCAAGACATTGAAGACTTCCTATTTTTACTCACAGAAGATGTGCGCGCGAAGAAGACAAAGCATAAAAGATTTAGGCAAGGTCCAGCTGGAAGAAAGACACGCAAGCAAGAGTTAATGAAGGCGGCAATGATAGCATTTTTGTGCCCTAGTCCAATTGCTAGTAGTCTATAAATGTCTATGTATATTTATCATCGTTTGTAATAAATAAAACGGCTTTGTATTACTTATGTGTTGAAGTAATATGTTAAGCATGATCTAATTTATGACCACTAAAGTAGTAGAACCATAAATCTGTACGGATCACACTTAACGAGTCCCTGGTAAATATATGCTTCAGTCGAAGCGACTAGTATGAGGATGGTACTCAATGATGTAGTTCTGCTTATCATAGGGATGTGGGATCCTGGAATCATATCATAGATATCATGAGGTGATTGATATCGGACGACCCGCTTTGAATAGTGTTTTCATAGATTAAGGAGTCGGTCTGTTTCTACTGTCAAAAGCATGGTCATTGGAAGAAAGACTGCCAGCGGCTAAAGAAGGATCAGAAGAAGGGCGGTGGGGCCGCTACTTCGTCAGGTATTCCATTAGAGCTAAATCTTTCTACTATAAATGCTTGGGTACTAGACATTGGAGCTGAGTCTCATGCTTGTGCGGATGTGCAGGTGTTGCATAGTAGAAGAGATATGGGGGAAAGCGAGGTGGACCTAAGAGTTGGGAACAACGTGAGAGTTACCGCAACTGTCGTGGGTTCTGTTAACCTTGTTTTGCCCAGTGGGCTTGTAATTGAACTTTTTGATGTGTTTTGCGTACCTGCTTTCAGCAGGAATATTATATCAATATCTTTTCTTGAAAAAGAAGGTTATTATTTTAATATTAAGATTTGTTTTTCTAATATTATGCGCAACAACATGTTTTATGGAAATGCTCACACTGTTGGAGGTTTATACATATTGAATATGCAAAACTCGAGATCCAACATGCTCTATAATATAAATGCTAAGAGGTTTAAAGCTAATGATTTAGACCAAACTCTAATCTGGCATTTTCGTCTAGGTCACATAAATGAAAAACGCATCTCATTGCTTCATAAGCGCGGACTTCTAAGTCAATTCGAATTCCAAACGATTGATAGATGCGAAGCTTGTTTAATGGGCAAGATGACTAAAGCGCCCTTCACTAGTTTAGGTGAGAGGGCAGGTGATCTATTGGGTCTAATACATTCAGACGTATGTGGACCAATGAGTACACCAGCCAGAGGTGGTTTAGGCTACTTTATCACATTTATTGATGATTTCAGTAGATATGGTTATGTCTATCTCATGAGACATAAGTCCGAAGCCTTTGATAAATTCAAGGAGTTTAGGAATGAAGTAGAAAACCAACTCGGAAAGAGTATCAAGGCACTTCCTTCTGATCGGGGTGGAGAATACTTATCCGAGGAGTTTCTTAGTCATCTTACTAAAAGTGGAATACTATCTCAGTGGACTCCGCCAGGAACACCGCAACTCAATGGTGTGTCCGAGCGAAGGAATTGGACATTATTGGATATGGTTCGATCGATGTTAAGTCTCACTGATCTCCCGATCTCCTTCTGGGGTTACGCTCTTCAAACGGCCGCATTCATAATAAACAGGGCTCCGTCGAAAGTAGTGGAAGGGACATCATTCGAGAAATGGTACGGGAAAGAACCCGTTTTGTCCTTCCTAAAAATATGGGGTTGCGAGGCTTATGTAAAATGGTTGCTTGCAACCAAGCTCAAACCTAGATCAGATAAGTGCATTTTCGTCGGATATCCAAAAGAAACAAAAGGATACTACATCTACAAACCGAGCGAAAATAAAGTTTTTGCCGCTCGAGGTGGGACATTCTTGGGAAATGAATTTATTTCCAAGACAGTCAATGGGAGGGCTGTTCATCTTGATGAAGTTCTAGATAAGATGGTCACTCGGGAATCACTAGACGACCCACTAGAAGAAGTATAGCTAGAAGTGGTCGTTGAGAAAGAACCAATAGCTACAGTTAATGAGGACGGTTCCAAGGCGGTCTGAAAGGATAAGTCATGCACCTATCAGATCCGGTTTCCTAGTAACTGGAGGTGATGATTTATTGTT
Source organism: Geranium rotundifolium (assembly GCA_963920655.1). Taxonomy (NCBI): domain Eukaryota; kingdom Viridiplantae; phylum Streptophyta; class Magnoliopsida; order Geraniales; family Geraniaceae; genus Geranium; species Geranium rotundifolium. Next base: position 23,434,100 of record OY987313.1, on the reverse strand, counting down.
AGTGGAAAATGATCCAGCTACCTTTCGAGAGGGTTTGGACGGAACCGACTCTGAGGGAAGAAATGAAATCCTTGTCAGATAATCAAGTGTGGGACTTGGTGGATCAAACCCCTGACGTAAAAGTCATTGGGTGTAAATGGATCTTTAAAATAAAGATAGACATGGATGGAAAACCTCATACCTATAAAGCAAGACTGGTAGCAAAAGGTTATAGGCAAGTCTACAGAATTGATTATGAAGAGATCTTATGACTTCTTGTGTATATAACGCATGACAGAAATATAAAGCTATAAACAATGACACAGCAGATTGTTTACCCAGTTCGGTGCAACGTCACCTACGTCTGGGGGCTCTCAGCCTAGTGGAAAGATTTCACTTATCAGTAATTCGTCAGAACATACAAGTACCTGTGATCAACCCTAGATCTATACTTTATGCTACGTCTTACAGTGCAATCTATCTCAGGGTCTCCCCCTGAATCCAAGACTCCGTCTTGATTCCACTCTTCGAGCAATATCCTTGCTCTGTCAGTTCAAGTCTTCGTACAACTTGGTGGTTGTGTGCAGTCTTCACTCACGCGATCAGTAAACCCTCAATCACCTAACTCTCAATAGTTATGTGATGCACAATATCCTTAGCTCAACCTGCAATTTCTCAGCCCGCAAACCTTCACGTCTAAGAACCTTGCAAATTGTTGCTAGGAAACAAATAAAGAAGCACACGATTGCTAAGGGGGTAGCCTAAGCTTTTATAGCAATCGAGGATGAGTACTAACCCTAAAGGTTTTCCTCTTAATCGCCGTCTTTCTTCTTTCCAGATTCCGAGTCGTTCTGGAATTTCCTAATCGTCTTCTTGCTTTTCTGCCGAAACTGCACTTTCCTGATTTCTGTCGATCAGGATGTTTGCCGAGACGCCGTCAGCAATGTTACACAAGATGTCGTAGAAGATGCTTCGACATTCTTTGTAACATGTTTCTTCAGTTCCTTTAAAAATCAGCAAATCTCTAAAACCGTCGTAACTACAATCTCCCCCTTTGGCTATTTTTAAGGACAGCATCCTTCGTCGCATACTGCGTCGCATTTGTCGTCTCGTTCACCGACAGTCATTAAGTCTCGTAGCATATCTTGCGCATAGCGTGTGTCGCGCGTATCATCGCGTTGTCTCTGCGTCGTCGCGTTGTCTCTATCTTTCTTGTACCATCGCGCGCGTATCTATCTTACTCCCCCTTGCAGGCTCAAAAAGAGCCAAAATTTAAACATATGTTTGTAACAAGGCAGGGTAATAAGAAAACAAATCCAAACATAACTCATACTCACTCCCAATCAGCAGTCGAGAGTAAGTGTGAAACAGTGTTCAACAAAAATTACAAAATAAAGATGTTCAGTTGTTCGGTAATCAGAAAGTTTATGAAATTAAACAGAGCTGCTGCATCTTCTTCAGTCGCTTCAGTGGAGGCATCTTGAGTAGATTCTTCTGGATCATTTGGCAGAGAGGTGGTGTCATCATCTTCGGAGCCAGGAGGGGACATGGTCTTTAGCAGGTTGGCGCAATGTGATCGACGCTGGGAGAGATGCTTCAGGGCTGTCTTCAGATTGACGATGTCTTCATCAAGCACGACTATCTCTCTTTTAAGCATCACTGCATCCCTGCTGGTGGTCCTGGTTGGAGGGGCGGCACTTATGGCTCGACTGGTTGTTGCCTTGGCTTCTGGCCTGACAAGATCAGGAGCATGCTTGCCCTCAAACAGCTTGTGGCTCACCACAATCAGTCCTCCGCGTTTGCCAACCTTATCCGTTGTTTTCAATGTTAGAGTTATCCCCCAGTCCAGTATATAAGTGATCTACAGATGTAATGTTTTATCATCTTTCCGAATAAATAAATCGGCATATATTACTAATGTGTTGTAGTAATATATCGAATGTGATTTGATCTATGTCATAATGTGTCTAATCACTTATAGTAGAACTATAGATAAGAAAGAGTTGCATTCGATAGAGTCCCTGATCAGCTAAGCTTCTTCTGAAGCGATCAGTATGAGACTAACTCCTTGTGATCACGCTCTACTGATCATGGCAAAATTTATGCCGGAGTTATATCATAGATATCTTCAGAGCGGTGATATCGGACAACCCGATTGTGAGTATGCTGCATAGATCTAGTCATGAGATACTCACATATCGTAACTTGTCATTATATCCTAAGACCAAGGAGTCTTTGTGTACACTATGTAACAAATACCTAAGTTTGACCTAGTCTAACGTTATCTGTAAAAGGGTAGCTATAACGGCTTCGATTGGCTTTGGCATTTATTGCACTAGTGAACTCGAAAGGCGTCTGAGGGATTTATCACTCATACTTCAGTATGAGAAAGATATCCGTTTAGGCCACTTGATGAGTATGACTGAAGAAAGAGCATGGCCATGCAGGTGATATCTTAGTATCAGTTTTCAGTCATCTCAGATATTAAGAAACAATGATTGATAAATTAGGATGACCATTCTATGCCTATTGATCAATCTGGATATCGGTTTGATAAAAGGACAGTGACATGTACGATAACTAGTTAAGTCGAATAATCGATAATCACGAATATTGGATAATCATAATGTCTTGCTAGAGGCCACTTATGATGGAAAGGGTAAAATAGTAATTTTACCAGTCTGCCAATTATTCGTGAGCCTTGAGGGTCACACGCATTAAGCACGATACATGACAACAATTATGGATGAGAATTGAGAATAATTCAGTAGTTTTCTGGCCTAAGGTTTTAACCAGACGGTTGAAGAAATCAATTCGAGGAAATTGAGCCGTTTTGACTAAACCGAAATTAGAACTCAAGTTAATGGGTTTAATTTGGGTTTTAGTTAAACGGGCTTAAAGCCCATTTAGGGATTTAAGATAAGAGAGGGATCAATTGTAAATAAGAAAGAATAAAGGGATAGATAATGCAATTTTAATTTTGAAATTCAATTTAATTTCAAATTAAAATCACATAATATCTATTCAATTATCTCTTGATTTTTTCAGCAACTTCTCCCTCCTTTCTCTCTCCCTCATTGCTGATTTTCAGCTCCCTCTCTTCCTCCATTGTTGCCTTGTTTTCTCTCAAAATTTCTAGCAAAATATTGAGTGAAAAATCATTTCGGTTGTGGTGCTTGTGTGGACTTGATAGAGAGAACACTACACTTGTGTTTTTGTCGATTACAAGAGGTAAATATCAGATTTATAATTATGTTTATAACATGTTCAAATGGCATTAAGATCTTAGCTTTTTACGATCACCACGGTTACATAAAGTCCGCTGCATGATATTCATCGTTTGGAACCCGTGGTGATCTCTTTCAGTGGTATCAGAGCCATGGTTATTATGTTTATTTGTATATGTTTAAATCTGATATTTTTTATGTTTATATGTGTTCTTCATCATTAGCATGCATGTAAATCGAATTTTTTTTTTCAGATTTGATTGATTTTGGAAATTGGAAAATTAATTAATTTTTTTTGGGGTTTTTCGGGTTAGCCATGGCTTAGCCATGGCCGACCAGGTCGAGTCCCTTGGTGGACCATGGAATTCCCTAGGGCAGACCATGGTCAGCACCATGAGCCTACGAGGGTCGCCTACGGGCGACCATGGTAGCCCTCGCGGGCGACCACGGTCTGCCCATGCGGGCGACCATGTCAACCCGTGAGGGCCACCATGGTTGGCTCGCGGGCGACCATGGCAGCCCGTGAGGGCCACCATGGTTGCCTCGCGGGCGACCAGGGTCTGCCCTAGGGGCGACCATGGCTGCCCTCGCGGGCTACCATGGTCGTTCCCGTGGCCGATCACGGTCAGCCCCGCGGGCGACCTCGGCAGCCCTCACGGGCCACCGTGGTTGCCTCTGCGGGCGACCTTCGGTTGAGCCGGTTCGGCTCGACCAGATTCGAGCTGAACCGGTTGGTTCGCGAGGATATTTAGAAACCCTAAATATTTAATTTTCAGATTTGGTTCGGTTTCGATAAACCAGCGAGAACCGGTCCAAAATTCAATTAATCGATTAAACCGTCCGGTTTCGATAAACCGGAATTTTTCCACACTTAAGAAAGATAAAATTTGGAAAAATTATTTGTTTGATCAGCATGTTGATTGATAACATGATCTTTGATAACATGATGTTTTCCACATGATGCTAGCTAAGCCCATTAGATTTGCATTTTAATTTCGGTTTTGCAACCTGCGTGTTGCTTAATTTTGGGTTGTAGTAAATACGGCATGCGTGTCGTGATTTGTATTTTATTTAATTTATTTTAATATGTAATCACGAAGACCGACACAAGAATCAAGTCAAGAGGGAGACTCGGATTGGAGGAGGCTTGAAGCCAGTGGGAGTTCAAAAGAATGGAGCAAGTTTGGATCTTGAAGACCATGTCTTTAGGATCGGTTTTGCTAGATTCTTAGGAACTTTAAGAATCTAGGGGTGATCACAGGTACTTGTATGTTTTGACGGATTACTGATAAGTGAAATCTTTCCACTAGGCTGAGACCCCCAGACGTAGGTGACGTTGCACCGAACTGGGTAAACAATCTGCTGTGTCATTACTTATAGCTTTATACTTACTGTCCTGCATTATCTACGCGAGAAGTCAGACACAACGTTATAGCATCATGCGTAACATTGTGTGTGGCGTCTTCCACGACAAGCTGATCAGAATTTCAATTGGTATCAGAGGGGGCACCTATAGCTTTAGGTGAGTTCCTAAAACAAATATTTTGATCAAAGATGGACAATACCAGAGAAGGAGGATCCATAAATCGACCACCTGTTCTGGATGGAAGCAACTATGGCTATTGGAAGGCTCGAATGTTTGCCTTCATGAAGTCACTTGACACCAAGACATGGAAGGCTGTAATCAATGGGTGGAATGCACCACAACTCAGTGACAGTGATGGCAATCCTATCGGCCCAAAACCAGAAAAAGACTGGACTGATGATGAAGATGAAGAATCACTGGAAAATTCTCGAGCTCTGAATGCTATCTTCAATGGTGTTGACAAAAACGTGTTCAGACTGATCAACACATGCAGAACTGCCAAATCAGCACGGGACATCTTGGCTGTTGCATATGAAGGAACAACTAAGGTTCGAGAACAAAAACTGCAATACCTGACTACCAACTTCGAAGTCCTCATCATGAAAGTAGACGAATCAATTGCAGATTTCAATGTTCGTATTCGTGATCTAGCCAATGAATCCTACTCTCTGGGAGAACCAATGTCTGATGAAAATTTGGTAAGAAAAACCCTGCGTGCTCTTAGCCCTAGGTTTAAAATGAAGATCACAACAATTGAGGAAGTTCATGACCTCAAAGTCTTGAAATTTGATGAGCTGATGGGGTCTCTAATGACCTATGAGTTGTCTCTACCCAACATCGACAAATGGAACAAAGGAGTTGCATTCAAAAGCTCAACACTCAAGCAACCAGATCCTGAGGATTCTGATTCTGATGAAGACATCGATGTTACAATGGCCCTGCTCACAAAAAATTACAACAAAGCCATGAGAAGATTTAGTCGAATGGGTGGACGGAATGTCACGGCAAATGCCAGAAACAAAGCTCCACAAAAAGCTCAAGCTGGAGGAAGTCTTGACAGACCAAACAGGAGTGGGGAAGAAATCAAAAACAAAGGACTTCAATGTCATGAATGTGAAGGATTCGGCCACCTCCGTAGAGAATGTCCCAATTTCCTCAAACAACAAAAACGTGGATACAATGCCACCCTATCAGATGATGACAATGAAGATAGTGGATCTGAAGAGGTAAGCAACTTTGTTGCATTCACTACTACTACTCCTGCATGTAATGTTGATAATGCTGCCAATATCAATGATGATCCAACTCCAAATGAGAATTGGACTAAAGAGCAACTAGTCGAGGCATACAAAGGCTTGCATACCAGATGGATCAAGGAAACTCTGATACTTGATCAACAAGGTGAAAGGATTATTAGTCTTACCAGCGACAAGTCTAGATTTCTAGAGACGATCGTGGAGCTAAAACGAGAAATCACCAGACTCAATGGAGAAATTAGTCTCATGACTAAATCAGTAAAGATGATGAATCCTAGCACAGAGAGCCTTGACAAGATTCTATCAGTGGGAAAACAGTCCAAAGATACGATAGGACTAGGGTACACACACGCTGTCCCCTCAACAGCAGTGACAAAGTTTATCCCACAACAAGCCATGGCTGACAAGAAACTACTGGATGCCCCAATACATCCGACAGGACGACCTACAACAAAAGCCATAACATCGTCTACAACCTGTTCTTTTCAAGTAACTGCCAGAAGACATGCTCCACACAGACAACAAAGCTACAGAAGACCAGTTTATCAATATCAATGGATATGTCATTACTGTGGTCAACCAGGACACATCAGACCTTTTTGTTTTCAACTTCTTAAGAGGAAGCAAGCTCAGCTACCACAAAAGAAATATTAAAGGCACCTCACATCTCCTCCGAAGACATCCCGCCTTGAATAGAGACCTAAGAACCTGGTCTATCGAGCTAATGTTGCATATACATCCTTAAGTGCTTCAACAAACAAGGACTAGGGCACAAATTGGACATAGACGTTTACAGGCTAATACCAATTGGACTAGGGCACAAATGCTATCAGGACTTTGTTTGATAAGTGACGACAAAAGGGTCGGGCGACTTTTGGACACGGCATGAGACAACACGGGAGGGCCCATTGGGCTCGGCCCATGAAGCCTCATGGCCGGCCCATTAAGGGCCCTACAAGACCTCATGGCCGGCCCACATGGTGGGTCCATGTGTAGGGGCCACACAACACCATGCTTGGTTGGTGATTGTGGATTAAGAGGTGAGTGATTTAAGGGGTATGGGTTAAAGCACCTTTAAGCCCATACCAATCACTTTTGACCCATGCTTGTTGGATGATGAATTGAAATATCTAGCATTCATTCATTAATTCAAGAATCACACAACTCTCACAACTCTCTCTCCTCTCTTTGCTCTCTTGTTCTTCATTTAATTTTTCTAGTAGGCAATTAAGTGAGGGATCATCAAGATCATCCCCTTGGTGTGGACTTGCTTTAGAGAAGAAGATCCGAACGTTCTTCTTTATCGATTTAACGAAGACTAAATGCAAAATGGAGAAACTGTCCAGATTGTCCAGGTCCGGCGACCGACAATGCGTGAGCCATAGTCGCTTCGTCCGAGCTCCGATTGACCTTAAACCGGCGGCGTTGGATAGAAAAAGTCCAAGGGCTACAACTTTCGTGAAATACTGATTTTCCAAAAGAGCGCTGGTTTGGGAGATACAAGGCCGAGAAGCAGACTGGTTCGCAGAGTCTGTTCAGCGAGACGGGAAAAATGTTTTGCTACAGACGGAGGTCTTCTCGTCCAAACTGGGTTTAGAGCAAAAAACAAAAGATGTAGGGAATTGGCTGAGGTTGGAGATCTGTAGCTCGAGATATAGAGCTTCAAAGTCTCGGTTTTCTACCGGGCAGATTCTGGTAAAACCCGAAAACTCGATTTCCTAAGGATCTAACTTGGTAGTCGATCTTGCGCAGGTTAGGGGCGGTTTATAGGTTGCTTCCGCTGCCATGAACGTAATTAGGATGCCCCGGAACCCAACAATGGTATCAGAGCCTGTCTACCACTCCGAGATCCTTGTATGTTATTTCCGTTTTGTAATGATACAAATGCCATAATTGTTGATAACATGATTTTAATACTTTTTGGGATATTTGCATGAAATATGTTATTTTTTGAAAATATATTGAATTTGGAATTTTTCGGAAATTATTGGATTTGTCGGGTCCGAGAAGAGACTCTCGGGGAGCCTGATCAGAGGTACCGGACGGATGTCACCGGAGGCTGGGGAGGCCGGCGGTGACCGAGCCCGTCCCCACTCTCGGGTGAGGCCGAAAGTGGCGGCAAGGCCGGTTTAGGCCTTCCAAGGCCCAAAACCGGGCCGTGTATAGTTGGGCTCGGCCCAATGGGCTTTCGGCCCATTGGCTTGGCCCGACTTGGTTCGTGCGTGGTGTTTGATCCGTGTCACGAACCCGCGATCCAATATTTCGAAAACTTTCAAAATTTAATCGGTTTCGATAAACCGTTTTTCGAAAAGGTCTAGTTTCGATAAACCCGACCAAGCAACTTGGCAAAATTAAAACCGGAATTATTGCATATTATTTGATAACATGTTTGTTTGATAACATGTTGGATGATGTGATGAAATGTATGATGCATTAGTAGCCCATTAGATTTTATCGCTTTCACGGTTTGCATACCGTTAGTGTTAGTGTGTAATTATTCTTTTATTCGAGCCCATAAAGTGTAATTATTTTTTATCCGGTCTACGAACCGAGTATTAAGTGTAATTATTACTCAAAGACGAGAAGGATGGAAAATCGAGCACGATGACGGTCTTGGAGGAAGTCCAAGAGCTAGTGGGAGCCCGAATGAGAAAGACGAGAATATGTGAAGACTCGTATAATCCTAAGTTTAGGATGGGCTATAAAAATGCATATTTAACGCTTTATGAATGCTTGCTTGAATTATTTAATTAATAACATGCTTGCATGATTAGCTTATAAGTTTATAAGCCATCACCTCACATGCAAAAATTAAAATCAACTTTAATTGTTTGCATGTTTAAAGCGTTGTAACTATCATCGCACGGGTTGTGATTGATGAGTTCAAATTTGAAACGTGTTTGCAAGAGTTGCAAATGACGGATTCAAATGAAGATAGTATGTGATACAATTAGAAACGTCACAACACGGGTTGTTGATGACGGGTTCGTAATTGTACCAAATACTTTCGAATTATTAAGCACAACCAATTTACAAGCTAATTTGAGTCAAGTGAGATGCCACCCAAATTCACACCCATGTAGAAACATTTTATCGGTGTCGTGCGCCTTAGCGGAGCATCGATCAAATGGGTTCTAGATGAGAATGGTAAACTTCGTGGGATGTTCTGCACCTTAGCGGAGCATCTGCACAAAGTTAACTCGTGAGTGAAGGTTGGTTGACTCGACCACGATTCTTGGCCTGAGGTCGAGCTGGGGCATCGGAAGGGTAAGCCGTGTGTTTTTGCACATACCCTGACTAAGAGTTACATGGGTTGTAATTGGACGGACGTCCTACCTAAATAAGTCAATTGGAGCGGTGCACCTTAGCGTACTTCAAATGACGAATAAGGGATCTTGGTTTAAAGATTCTAAACCTTAGAATCTTATGGTTGGTGTTTAATTCGGATCTTCGTAAATTTATTCAACTTTTCTGATTAAATTTACTTTCTTCGTGTAGAAATGGCTAGTAATTCAACAAACTCGTCTAATTTGTCGTTGAGGACTATACTCGAAAAGGGTAAACTCAACGGGACAAATTATCTAGACTGGGACAGAAATTTACTACTTGTGTTAAAGTTGGAACACAGGGAGTACGTCCTTGATAAGGCTATCCCGGTGGAGCCAGCTGCCAACGCAACGAGGGTCGTTAAGGATGCGTACCAGAAACACCTTAGCGACTCTATCGACGTTGCGTGTGTCATGCTGGGCTGCATGGAGGCGGACCTCCAGAAGCAGTTTATGGAGCTATCCCATGATCCGTTTGCAATGTTTGCACAGATCAAGGAAATGTTCAAAGAGAAAGTACGTATTGAAAAATACACTGTTCTCCGAGAACTCATTGCCTGCAAGATGTCAGCAGGCAGCTCCGTAGGTCTACACGTCCTACGTATGAAGGGATCCAGCTTCAAAGCTGGTGGTGGCAAGGGTAAAGGCCCAATGCACCTGGCAAAGAAGATCAGACCATTTGTTCCTAAACCTTCCATGCCCTTAAAAGGCAAGGGGAAGGCAAAGGAGTCGGTCTGTTTCTACTGCCAAAAGCCTGGTCACTGGAAGAAAGACTGTCAGCAGCTGAAGGAGGATCAGATGAAGGGCGGTGGGGCCGCTACTTCATCAAGTATTCCATTAGAGCTATATCTTTCTACGATAAATACTTGGGTACTAGACACTGGAGCTGAGTCTCATGTCTGTACGGATATACAAGTATAGAATAGTAGAAGAGATATAGGGAAAGCGAGGTGGACCTAAGAGTTGGGAACAACGTGAGAGTTACCGCAACTGTCGTGGGTTCTGTTAAACTTGTTCTACCTAAGAGGTTTAAAGCTAATGATTTAGACCAAACTCTAATCTGGCATTGTCTGATAGCATTTATGCCCTAGTCCAATTGGTATTAGCCTGTAAACGTCTATGTTCAAATATCATCGTTTGTAATTTATAAATATAAACGGCTTTATATTACTTATGTGTTGAAGTAATATGTTAAGCATGATCTGATTTATGACCACTAAAGTAGTAGAACCATAAATCTGTACGGATCACACTTAACGAGTCCCTGGTCAACCTATGCTTCCTTAAAAGCGACCAGTATGAGGATGGTTCTTAATGACGTAGTTCTACTTGTCATAAGGATGTGGGATCCTGGAACCATATCATAGATATCATGAGGTGATTGATATCGGACGACCCGCGTCGAATAGTGTTTTCATAGATTAAGCCATAAACATATTCAGATGCGATAACTTGTCACGACGTCCTTAGACCAAGGAGTCTTTGTGATCACTATGCAATGAACATACGGCTTTAACTTGCGCCAAACGCTTTCTGTAAAAGGATTGCTATAAAGGGCATGATTGGGTGGCGGAACGGGTTGCATGAGTGACACGAAAGACGGCTAAGGGATTTATCCCTCATACTACGGTATGGGAAAGATATCCGTTAGAAGGCCTCTTGATGGAGACTGACTGAGAGAAAAAGCATGGCCATGCAAATGATACGGGTTCTCATTTCTCAGTCATCTCACATATCAAGTAACAATGATTGATTGAACAAGGGAGACGACTCTATGCCTTGAGATCAATTGGGATATCTAGAGATAAAAGGATGGTGACTTGTACGCACAAAGGTTAAGTCGAATTGTCGATCATCGTGCACCTTGGGTAATCATAATGTTTTACTAGAGACCACTTATGATGGATCGGGCAAGAGCGAGTCTTGCGCTGATCTGCCAACGGTTGCATGAGCCTAGAGGGTCACACACATACAAGACGGATAACTTGAGACAAGGAAACATGGATGTTTCTTAAGGAGAAGTATATGGACAAAACTGGAGGTTTTGTGCCATAGGTTCGGTTTGAGAGAATAATTAGCGAGTCGAGAAAAATTGAGTTTTTCGTCGATATCACGTCGGACTTTGTTTGATAAGTAACGACAAAAAGGTCGGGCAACTTATGGACGCGGCATGAGACAACACGGGAGGGCCCATTGGGCTCGGCCCATGAAGCCTCATGGCCGGCCCAATAAGGGCCCAATAAGGCCATATGGCCGGCCCACTTGGTGGGGCCATTGTGGGGGCCACACAATGCCATGCTTAGTTGGTAATTGTGGATTAAGAGGTGAGTGATTTAAGGGGTATGGGTTAAAGCACCTTTAAGCCCATACCAATCACTTTTAACCCATACTTGTGAGTTGGGTGATGAATTATAATGCAAGACTTTAATTCATTAATTGATTAAGTCACAAAACACACAAAAATCCTCTCTCTCTCTCATTGTGGCCGGCCACCCCTCTCCTCTTCATCATCTTGCTCTCTTGTTCTTCATTTAATTGTTCTAGTAAGCAATTAAGTGAAGGATCTTGAAGATCATCCTCTTGGTGTGGACTAGCTTTAGAGAAGAAGATCCGAACGTTCTTCTTTATCGATTCAAACAAGACTTAAAGGTAAACATCTTGTGGAATAGATTTTGCTTTGGGATTTAATGGTTTAAATGTTCTTGGACAAGATTTGGAGTAGATTATCTTTTATTGCTTCCGCTATCTCGACGATCTAGAACGCTCCAAAACCCTACAGTGGTATCAGAGCGTTTGTTACCCTCTTAATCTTTGTCTTGTTGAATTAATTTCGGTTTTTTTGATTATTTGCATGCCAAAAGTTGATACTATGATTTTAATGCTTTTTGGGAGATTTGCATGAAATATGTTAATTTTGAAAAATATATTAAATTTGGAATTTTTCGGAAATTATTAGATTTGTCGGGTCCGAGAAGAGACTCTCGGGGAGCCGGATCGGAGGTACCGGACGGAGGTCACCGGAGGCCGGTGAGGCCGGCGGTGACCGGGCCCGTCCCCACTCTTGGCCGAGGCCGAGAGTGGCGGCAAGCCGGGTTTGGGCCTTCCAAGGCCCAAACCGGGCCGTGCATAGTTGGGCTCGGCCCAATGGGCCCTCGGCCCATTGGCTTAGCCCGACTTGGTTCGTGTGTGGTGTTTGATCCATGTCACGAACCCGCGATCCAATATTTCGAAAACTTTCAAAATTTAATCGGTTTCGATAAACCGTTTTTCGAAAAGGTCTAGTTTCGATAAACCCGACCAAGCAACTTGGCAAAATTAAAACCGGAATTATTGCATATTATTTGATAATATGTTTGTGTGATAACATGTTGGATGATGTGATGAAATGTATGATGCATTAGTAGCCCATTAGATTTATGCATTAGTAGCGTGTAATTATTCTTTTATTCGAGCCCATAAAGTGTAATTATTTTTTATCCGGTCTACGAACCGAGTATTAATTGTAATTATTACTCAAAGACGAGAAGGATGGAAAATCGAGCACGATGACGGTCTTGGAGGAAGTCCAAGAGCTAGTGGGAGCCCGAATGAGAAAGACGAGAAGATGTGAAGACTCGTAGAATCCTAAGATTAGGATGGGCTATAAAATGCATATTTAACGCTTTATGGATGCTTGCTTGAATTATTTAATTAATTGCATGCTTGCATGATTAGTTTATAAGTTTACAAGCGATCACCTCACATGCAAAGATTAAAATCAACTTTAATTGTTTGCATGTTTAAAGCGTTGTGAACTATCATCACACGGGTTGTGATGGATGAGTTCAAATTTGAAACGTATTTGCACGGGTTGCAAATGACGGATTCAAATGAAGATAGTATGTGATACAATTAGAAACGTCACAACACGGGTTGTTGATGACGGGTTCGTAATTGTACCAAATACTTTCGAATTATTAAACACAATCAAATTACAAGTTAATTTGAGTCAAGTGAGATGCCACCCAAATTAACACCCATGTAGAAACATTTTATCGGTGTCGTGCGCCTTAGCGGAGCATCGATCGAATGGGTTCTAGATGGGAATGGTAAACTTTGTGGGATGTCGTGCGCCTTAGCGGAGCATCTGCACAAAGTTAACTCGTTAGTGAAAATTGGTTGACTCAACCATGATTCTTGGCCTGAGGTCGAGCTGGGGCATCGGAAGGGTAAGCCGTGTGTTTTACACATACCCTGACTAAGAGTTACACGGGTTGTAATTGGACGGATGTCCTACCTAAATAAGTCAATTGGAGCGGTGCGCCTTAGCGCACTTCAAATGACGAATAAGGGATCTTGGTTTAAAGATTCTAAATTTTAGAATCTAATGGTTGGTGTTTAATTCAGATCTTCGTAAATTTATTCAACTATTCTGATTAAATTTACTTTCTTCGTGTAGAAATGGCTAGTAATTCAACAAACTCGTCTAATTTGTCATTGAGGACTATACTCGAGAAGTGTAAACTCAACGGGACAAATTATCTAGACTGGGACAGAAATTTACGACTTGTGTTAAAAATGGAACGCAGGGAGTACGTCCTTGATAAGGCTATCCCTGAGGAGCCAGCTGCCAACGCAACGAGGGTCGTTAAGGATGCGTACCAGAAACACCTTAGCGACTCTATCGACGTTGCGTGTGTCATGCTGGGCTGCATGGAGGCGGACCTCCAAAAGCAGTTTATGGAGATATCCCATGATCCGTTTGCAATGTTTGCACAGATCAAGGGTATGTTCAAGGAGAAAGTACGTATTGAAAAATACACTGTTCTCCGAGAACTCATAGCCTGCAAGATGTTAGCAGGCAGCTCCGTAGGTCCTCACCTCCTACAGATGAAGGGGCATTTTGACCATATGACTAGTATCGGTATGTCTATGGAAAAGGAAATGGCTGCGGATTTTTTTCTGCAATCCCTTCCTCATGCATATAGTGGGTTCGTCATGAACTATCATATGCATGATATGGACAAGACCGTGTCGGAGTTGCACAGCATGCTAGTAACTGCCGAGAAGAGCATAAGGGGCAGTTCGTCCAAAAATGTCTTCATGGTCAAGAAGGGACCCAGCTTCAAAGCTGTTGGTGGCAAGGGTAAAGGCCCAAGACACCTCGCAGGGAGGAACAGACGACCATTTATTCCTAGACCTCACATGCCCGTACAAGGCAAAGGGAAGGCAAAGGAGTCGGTCTGTTTCTACTGTCAAAAGCCTGGTCATTGGAAGAAAGACTGTCAGCAGCTGAAGGAGGATCAGAAGAAGGGCGGTGGGGCCGCTACTTCATCAGGTATTCCATTAGAGCTATATCTTTCTACAATAAATACCTGGGTACTAGACACTGGAGCTGAGTCTCATGTCTGTGCTGATGTGCAGGTGTTACACAGTAGAAGAGATATAAAGGAAAACGAGGTGGACCTAAGAGTTGGGAACAATACCAGAGTTGCCGCAACTGCTGTAGGTTCTGTGAACCTTGTTTTGCCCAGTGGGCTTGTAATTGTACTTAATGATGTGTTTTGCGTACCTGTTTTCAACAGGAATATTATCTCAATTTCTCTTCTTGAAATAGAGGGATATTATTTTAATATTAAGAACGGGTTTTTTGATATTATGCGCAACAACATATATTATGGCAATGCTCGCACTGTTGGAGGATTATACATATTGCATATGCAAAACTCGAAATCCAACATGCTCTATAATGTAAATGCTAAGAGGTTTAAAACTAATAATTTAGACCAAACTCTTATCTGGCATTGTCGTCTAGGTCACATAAATGAGAAACGCATCTCAGCGCTTCATAAGCGCGGACTTCTAAGTCAATTCGAATTCCAAGCGATTGAAAGATGCGAAGCTTGTTTGATGGGCAAGATGACTAAAGCGCCCTTCACTGGTTTAGGTGAGAGGGCAGGTGACTTATTGGGTCTAATACATTCAGACGTATGTGGACCAATGAGTACGCATGCCAGAGGTGGTTTAGGCTACTTTATCACATTTACTGACGATTTCAGTAGATATGGTTATGTCTATCTCATGAGACATAAGTCCGAAGCTTTTGATAAATTCAAAGAGTTTAGGACTGAAGTAGAAAACCAGCTCGGAAAGAGTATCAAGGAACTCCGTTCTGATCGGGGTGGAGATTACTTATCCAAGGAGTTTCTTAGTTATCTTACTGAAGGTGGAATACTATCTCAGTGGACTCCGCCAGGAACACCGCAACTTAATGGTGTGTCCGAACGGAGGAATCGAACATTGTTAGATATGGTTCGATCAATGTTAAGTCTCTCTGATCTCCCGATCTCCTTCTGGGGTTATGCTCTGCAAACGGCCGCTTTCATAATAAATAGGGCTCCGTCGAAAGCAGTGGAAGGGACATCATTTGAAAAATGGTACGGGAAGGAACCCGTTTTGTCCTTCCTTAAAATCTGGGGTTGCGAGGCTTATGTTAAAAGGTTGCTTGCAACCAAGCTCGAACCAAGATCAGATAAATGCACTTTCGTCGGATATCCAAAAGAAACAAAAGGATACTACTTCTACAAACCGAGCGAAAATAAAGTTTTTGTCGCTCGAGGTGGGACGTTCTTGGAAAAAGAGTTCATTTCCAAGACAGTCAGTGGGAGGGCTATTCATCTTGATGAAGTTCTAGATGAGATGGTCACTCGGGAACCACGAGAAGACCCACTAGAAGAGGTAGAGCCAGAAGTGGTCATTGAGCAAGAACCAATAGCTGTAGTTAATGAGGACGGTCCGTGGCGCTCTGAAAGGATAAGTCATGAACCTGTCAGATACGGTTTCTTAGTAACTGAAGGTGATGGTTTAGTTCTAGTGGACAATGATCCAGCTACCTTTCGAGAGGCTTTGGATGGAACCGACTCTGAGAAATGGCTGGAAGCCATGAGGGAAGAAATGCAATCCATGTCAGATAATCAAGTGTGGGACTTGGTAGATCATACCCCTGATGTTAAGGTCATAGGGTGTAAATGGATCTTTAAAATAAAGATTGACATGGATGGCAAACCTCGGACCTATAAAGCGAGACTGGTAGCAAAAGGTTATAGACAAGTCCACGGAATTGACTATGAAGAGACCTTTTCTCCAGTAGCTATGGTCAAATCTATCCGCATTCTTCTTGCCATAGCAGCATATCACAACTATGAGATATGGAAAATGGATGTCAAAACCGCCTTCCTCAACGGGAGGTTAGCTGAGGACGTTTATATGTCTCAGCCTGAGGGTTTTGAGGATCCAAAGAATAAGGGAAAGATTTGCAAGTTGCTCAAATCAATCTATGGTTTGAAGCAAGCATCTCTGAGTTGGAATCAGCATTTTGATGAAGTAGTAAAACGGTTTGGCTTCGTCAAGAACGATGATGAACCTTGCGTATATAAAAAGGCAAGTGGGAGCAATATAATCTTTTTAGTGCTTTATGTTGATGACATACTGCTCATTGGAAACGACGTCCCTACCTTGCTCTTAACGAAGACTTGGTTAGGTGAGTGTTTCGCAATGAAGGACTTAGGCGAGGCCTCTTACATCTTGGGAATCAAGATATATAGAGACCGTGCCAAGCGGGTCTTGGGCTTAAGTCAAAGTACTTATATAGACAAGGTGTTGAGACGATTCTCAATGCAAGATTCAAAGAAAGGATTGTTGCCCATGCGTCATGGCGTGAAGCTTAGCAAGAAGCAGGGTGCTGAGACACCTGCAGAGCTAGCAAGAATGAATGAGATCCCATATGCTTCGGCTATAGGGTCCATAATGTATGCCATGGTATGCACGAGACCGGATGTCTCGTTTGCCCTAAGTTGTACCAGTAGACATCAATCTAAACCTGGTGAGGCACACTGGATGGCTGTCAAGGCAATTCTCAAATATTTGAGAAAAACCAAGGACGCCTTTCTTGTATACGGGGGCAGAAATGATGATCTCGTCGTCAAAGGATATGTCGACGCTAGTTTCCAGACAGACCCTGATGACTTTAAGAGTCAGTTGGGATATGTGTTTATGTTGAACGGTGGAGCATTCAGCTGGAAAAGCAAGAAGCAGGATACCATTGCCGACTCTACGACGGAAGCTGAGTACATTGCCGCATCTGAGGCGGCAAAAGAGGCTGTATGGATCAGGAGTTTCATGGCTAGGTTAGGTGTAATTAAAAACCCGTCTAACCCAGTAGACTTATATTGTGACAACACCGGGGCTATTGCGCAAGCTAAGGAACCCAGGGCACATAACAGATCCAAACATGTACTCAGAAAGTATCACATCATCCGCGACATAATTGCTAGAGGTGACGTGAAGATCCACTACGTTGCAACTGATGATAACACAGCCGACCCATTGAATATGCAATTGTAATGCTCACACTGTTGGAGGTTTATACATATTGAATATGCAAAACTCGAGATCCAACATGCTTTATAATATAACTGCTAAGAAGTTTAAAGCTAATGATTTAGACCAAACTCTAATCTGGCATTGTCGTCTAGGTCACATAAATGAGAAATGCATCTCAGCGCTTCATAAGCGCGGACTTCTAAGTCAATTCGAATACCAAACGATTGATAGATGCGAAGCTTGTTTAATGGGCAAGATGACTGAAACGCCCTTCACTGGTTTAGGTGAGAGGGCAGGTGATCTATTAGATCTAATACATTCAAACGTATGTGGACCAAATGAGTACACCAGCCAGAGGTGGTTTAGGCTACTTTATCACGTTTACTGATGATTTCAGTAGATATGATTATGTCTATCTTATAAGACATAAGTCCAAAGCCTTTGATAAATTCAAGGAGTCTAGGACTGAAGTAGAAAACCAACTCGGAAAAAGTATCAAGGCACTCCGTTTTGATCGGGGTGGAGAATACTTATCCGAAGAGTTTCTTACAGAAAGTGGAATACTATCTCATTGGACTCCTCCAGGAACACCGCAACTCAATGGTGTGTCCGAGCGAAGGAATCGGACATTGTTGTATATGGTTCGATCGATGTTAAGTCTCACTGATCTCCCGATCTCCTTCTAGGGTTACGCTCTGCAAACGGCCGCATTCATAATCGAGGTGGGACATTCTTGGAAAAGAAAGTTATTTCCAAGACAGTCAGTGGGAGGGCTGTTCATCTTAATGAATTTCTAGATGAGATGGTCACTCAGGAACCACTGCACGACCCACCAGAAGTAGTCGTTGAGCAAGAACCAATAGCTACAGTTAATAAGGACGGAACCGACTCTGAGAAATGGCTGGAAGCCATGAGGGAAGAAATGCAATCCATGTCAGATAATCAAGCGTGGGACTTGGTGGATCAAACCCCTGACGTAAATGTCATTGGGTGTAAATGGATCTTTAAAATAAAGATGGACATGGATGGCAAACCTCAGACCTATAAAGCAAGACTGGTAGCAAAAGGTTATAGGCAAATCCACGGAATTGACTATGAAGAGACCTTTTCTCCAGTAGCTATGGTCAAATCTATCCGCATTCTACTTGCCGTAGCAATTTTGAGATATGGCAAATGGACGTCAAAACCGCCTTCTTCAACGGGAGGTTAGCTAAGGACGTTTATATGTCCCAGCCTGAGGGTTTTGAGGATCCTAAGAATAAGGGAAAGATTTGCAAGTTGCTCAAATCAATTTATGGTTTGAAGCAAGCATCTCGGAGTTGGAATCAGCGTTTTGATGAAGTAGTGAAACGGTTTGGCTTCGTCAAAAACGATGATGAACCTTGCGTGTATAAAAAGGCAAATGGGAGCAATATAATCTTCTTGGTGCTTTATGTTGATGACATACTGCTCATTGGAAACGATGTCCCTACCTTGCTCTTAACAAAGACTTGGTTAGGTGAGTGTTTCGCAATGAAGGACTTAGGTGAGGCCTCTTACATCTTGGGGATCAAGATATATAGAGACCGTGCCAAGCGGGTCTTGGGCTTATGTCAAAGCACTTACATAGACAAAGTGTTGAGACGATTCTCAATGCAAGATTCAAAGAAAGGATTGCTGCCCATGCGTCATGGCATAAAGCTTAGCAAGAAGCAGTGTGCTGAGACACCTGCAGAGCTAGCAAGAATGAATGAGATCCCATATGCTTCGGATATAGGGTCCATAATGTATGCCATGATATGTACGAGACCGGATGTCTCGTTTGCCCTAATCTGTACCAGTAGACATCAGTCCAAACCCGGTGAGGAACATCGGATTGCCGTCAAGGCGATTCTCAATTTTTGAGAAAAACCAAAGACGCTCTTCTTGTATACGGGGGAAGAAATGATGATCTAGTCGTCAAAGGATATGTTGACGCTAGTTTTCCAGACAGACCCCGATGACTTTAAAAGTCAGTTGGGTTATATGTTCGTGTTGAACGGTGGAGCTTTCAGCTGAAAAGCAAGAAGCAGGACACCATTGCCGACT
Source organism: Geranium rotundifolium (assembly GCA_963920655.1). Lineage (NCBI taxonomy): Eukaryota > Viridiplantae > Streptophyta > Magnoliopsida > Geraniales > Geraniaceae > Geranium > Geranium rotundifolium. The sequence goes on along the minus strand of OY987313.1, from coordinate 23,414,518 downwards.
CTACGACCGAAGCTGAGTACATTGCCGCATCTGAAGCGGCAAAAGAGGCTGTATGGATCAGGAGTTTCATGGCTGGGTTAGGTGTAATTAAAAACCCATCTAACCTAGTAGACTTATATTGTGACAACACCAGGGCCATTGCGCAAGCTAAGGAACCCAGGGCACATGACAGATCCAAACATGTACTCAGAAAGTATCACATTATCCACGACATAGTCCGACGCGATATCGACGAAAAACTCAATTTTTCTCGATTCGCTAATTATTCTCTCAAACCGAACCTATGGCACAAAACTTCCAGTTTTTTCCATATATTACTCCTCAAGAAACATCAATGTTTCCTTGTCTCAAGTTATCCGTCTTGAATGTGTGTGACCCTCTAGGCTCATGCCACCGTTGGCAGATCGGCGCAAAAGATCGCTCTTGCCCGATCCATCATAAGTGGTCTCTAGTAAGACATTATGATTACCCAAGGTGCATGACGATCGATGATTCGACTTAACCTTGTGCGTACAAGTCACTATCCTATTATCTCTAGATATCCCGATTGATCACAAGGCATAGAGTCGTCACCCTTGTTTAATCAATCATTGCTACATGATATGCGAGATGGCTGAGAACTGATAACCCGTATCATTGGCATGGCCATGGTCTTACTCTCAGTCAGTCTCCATCAAGAGGCCCTTTTAACGGATATCTTTCCCATACCGTAGTATGAGGGATAATTCCCTTAGCCGTCTTTCGTGTCACTCATGCAACCCGTTCCGCCACCCAATCATGCCCTTTATAGCAATCCTTTTACAGAAAGCGTTTGGCGCAAGTTAAAGCCGTACGTTCATTGCATAGTGATCACAAAGACTCCTTGGTCTAAGGATGTCGTGACAAGCTATCGCATTTGAATATGTTTATGGCTTAATCTATGAAAACACTATTCAAAGCGGGTCGTCCGATATCAATCACCTCATGATATCTATGATATGGTTCCAGGATCCCTCATCCCTATGACAAGTAGAACTACGTCATTAAGAACCATCCTCATACTGGTCGCTTTAAGGAAGCATAGGTTGACCAGGGACTCGTTAAGTGTGATCCGTACAGATTTATGGTTCTACTACTTTAGTGGTCATAAATCAGATCATGCTTAACATATTACTTCAACACATAAGTAATATAAAGCCGTTTTATATATATATTACAAACGATGAAATTGTACATAGACGTTTACAGGCTAATAGCAATTGGACTAGGGCACAAATGCTATCAGATGATGCTAGCCTAAATGTCGATCATGACGAAGGAGTTCCTGAAACCAGCAACAGGAATCCCTCGCGAAGAGTCCAGACTAATCATCCTATCTCTGGAGTAATTGGAGACCTGAATGAAGGCATACGGACTCGGTCAAAAACTCCTGAAGACTACAACGAGATGATAGGCAATGTTTGCTTCGTTTCAAAAACAGAACCCAAAAACATCAATGAAGCCATCAATGATGAGTATTGGGTCAATGCTACGCAAGAAGAACTGATTCAATTTGAGAAAAATCAAGTATGAGAACTGGTGCCCAAACCAAGTGAAGGAAACATCATAGGCACTAAATGGATCTTCAAGAACAAATCTGATGGGCTTGGCAACATCACTCGCAACAAAGCCAGGTTAGTTGCTCAAGGGTATACTCAAATTGAGGGTGTCGACTTCGATGAGACCTTTGCTCCTGTGGCAAGACTTGAAGCAATCCGTCTCCTGCTCGGGATATCATGCCATCTACAGATAAAGCTCTACCAGATGGATGTCAAAAGTGCGTTCCTGAATGGGGACCTCAATGAAGAAGTATATGTGTCACAACCCAAAGGATTTGTTGACCTGCACTATCCTGATCATGTGTATAAACTCAAGAAAGCTCTTTATGGGTTGAAACAAGCACCAAGGGCTTGGTATGAAAGGCTCACAAAATTCCTCATCCGAAGCGGCTACACTAGAGGGGGAGTCAACAAGACCCTATTTGTGAAGAATGAAGACGGGAATTTAATGATAGCTCAAATCTATGTTGATGACATTGTTTTTGGAGGGATGTCAAGCAAGATGGTAGAGATATTTATTCAACAGATGCAATCAGAATTCGAGATGAGCATGGTGGGAGAGCTTACTTATTTTCTAGGCTTCCAAATCAAACAACAAAAGGATAGCATCTTCGTATCTCAGAGCAAATATGCGAAGAATATTGTCAAGAAGTTTGGGCTAGATAAAGCCTCACATAAAAGGACACCAGCAGCTACACATGTCAAGCTAACTAAAGATGATCCAGGAGAAGCCGTCGACCAACACCTATACAGAAGCATCATCGGTAGTCTTCTCTACCTGACTGCAAGTCGACCAGATATTGCCTATGCTGTAGGAGTATGTGCAAGATATCAAGCTAATCCTAAGGTTAGTCATCTCTCCCAAGCCAAAAGAATTATTAGATATATCTTTGGGACTACAAACTTAGGTTTATTATACTCATTCGACACATCCTCTACCTTGGTGGGGTATTGTGATGCCGATTGGGCTGGAAACACATCGGATAGGAAAAGCACATCTGGAGGATGCTTCTTCCTTGGCAACAACCTCATATCATGGTTTAGTAAGAAGCAAAACTGTGTTGCCCTTTCCACTGCCGAATCGGAGTACATTGCTGCTGGGAGTAGCTGCACACAGCTACTATGGATGAAACAGATGTTAGTCGAATACAATGTCAGACAGGATGCCATGACTTTATATTGTGATAATGTCATTGCTATCAAGATCTCCAAAAATCTTGTACAACACAGTAAGACCAAACACATTGACATCAGACACCACTTCATTCGAGAACTGGTTGAAGATAAGAAGATCATCCTAGAGCACATCCTTACAGAGAAGCAACTTGCTGATATTTTCACAAAGGCATTAGATGCGAGCAGATTCGAGGATCTTAGATCATCACTCGATCTGTGCACCATCAGTGAACAATAAGAAGTTGTAGAAACGGTTGAGAGGAGTTGGTTGGTGCCTCTTCATGAACCGGTCTAAAAATCCAACACATATCATTGGGCCAAGCATACCAAAATCCCATATAAAAGAAAAGAAAAGATACGCTCAGACGATTAAGAGATTTGAATCATTTTTTAAAATCTAAACCTAGTCTGCCCCCTTCTTGTGTTTGCTCTCGTCTCCTTCACCATTCACGCTCTGCGAATCTCACAACCTACACAAGAATGGTGAAAACTCGAAGCACAATAGTCCCAAATAAAGCCTCTGAAACAAAGAAAGCTGAAGCAAAAAGCTCTATGAGCAGCAAAGAAAAAACGAACAAGCATGGAGTTCGGATTAAAGGGCCAAAAACCCTGAAGAAGTCAGAAGAAATCCCCAAGGATGCTTCACCAGAGAAAGCCCCAATGCCAGTCTTTACTCGAGTTCCCAAAAAGTCTCGAACCGGAAGCTCTGCATTCTCCATGTCTGACCTAACTGGGCCAGAAAGGGAGACTGATCTTGGCCAGGAAAGTCGAGAAGCCTCCATGCAAATCGTCGCAGTTCCAACACCAACAAATATCCTAGGTAACGATTTCTCCGCCGATACTTCTAGGAACAGTGATTTGTTAGAATCACTGCTGGAAATCTAGGACCCACCTCAAGAAGATGTGGTAGAGGAACTGATAAATACGGAAGAAGAAAAGAAGGACCTGACCCGGTCAGTCATGGGTTGGAACACATTGTTGAAGGAGAAGGAGAAGAAGATGGAGGAACAGATGTCATGCCAAAAGCCACTCAAAAGGTTGTAGTAGAGGAAGAAATCGCTGACTCGAAAGAAGCCGAGGAAGAAGAAAAGAAAGAAGAAACCAGAAACGGAGAGACCGATCTGGAAGAAGCTGAGAAGGACAAGGATGCCACCACCAACAGCACAGAAGAAAACCCTCTGGATGCCAGAGAAGATGTCACGGAAGAAGCTGATGAGACGGCACACACAGTGTTGTCATCCCTAAAGAAAAAAGTTCTAGAAGAAAATGAAAGTTTGGTTGTTATGGTTGGAAAACTAAAAGAAACGAGGAAAAGGAAGGAGGTCAAGGATGCTGGAGGTCCCAGCAACAAAAAGAAAAAGATGTATGTCAAAGAAAAAGGGAAGAAAGTGATCTCCACAAGTAAATTGGTAGATGAAACAACTGATGATGACGTTGAAGAGGTTCCTGCTAAGGAAGAAAAGAAGAAAAAGGCCCTGAAGACGGCCAAAAACACAGTGAGTGTCACTTACGACAATGTGTCGTTTCACTCAGCAGACGGTGCAAAAAGGTGAGAGTTTGTGTTTCAAAGAACGGCGTACCCGGAAAAGACACTGTTATCGGAGCTGCTTGGATTAGAGGCTGTTGTACAGCTCCTGGAGAAGGCAGAATTAATGAGAACCGTCACAAACATTGGTAACCACTATCCCCTCCTGGTTAAAGAATTCATTGCAAATTTGCCTACTGGTTTGGGACTCTAGATGATCCGGAGTTTGAGATGGTATATGTCAGAGGCATTCGCTTCAACATCTCCTCTAACATTATCAACGACTTCCTGGGAAGGAAGCGTGTTCGATCTATGCCACCACCCGACCTAAACAAAGTCCTCCGAGAGATTACCGGAGATAAAAGCAGAATATGGCCGACGAAAGGCATTGTGGCAGCATCAGATCTCACTTCCAAGTACTCCATTCTCTTCCGGATTGGAGTAGCAAATTGGGCTCCCTCGACCCACGCATCATCTATCACACCCGAGCTGGCGATACTGATCTACCAAATAGGTACTTGATCTAAACTTGACTTTGGGCAATTTGTGATTGATCATCTTATTCACCATGCTAAATCACTTGTTGTGAAAATTCCCATTGCCTTTCCATCCCTTATCTCTGAACTGCTTGTACATCAACACCCCGGAGTGTTGAAAACATCGGATAAGGTTGGCAAAAGAGGAGGACTGATTGTGGTGAGCCACAAGTTGTTTGAGGGAAAGCATGCTCCTGATCTTGTCAGGCCAGAAGCCAAAGCAAAGACCAGTCGAGCCACAAGTGCTGCCCCTCTAACCAAGACCACCAGCAGGGATGCAGTTATGCTTCAACGAGAGATAGCCGTGCTTGACGAGGACATTGTCAATTTGAAGACAGCTCTGAAGCATCTCTCCCAGCGCCGATCACATTGTGCCAACCTGCTGAAATCCATGTCTCCTCCTGGCTCCGAAGATGATGACACCACCTCTCTGCCTAATGATCCAGAAGAATCTACCAAAGATGCCTCCACTGAAGTAACTGAAGAAGAGACTGCGAGTTCCAGCAGCAGCTCTGTCTAAATTTCATGAATCTTCTGATTCTCGAACAACTGAACAATCTTTAATTTGTAATTTTTGTTGAACTATGTTTCACGCTTACTCTCGACTGCTGATTGGGAGTAAGTGTGAGTTAAGTTTGGTTTATTTATTATTTCCCGGGTTTGTTACAATATTTGTTTAAATTTTGGCTCTTTTTGAGCCAGCAAGGGGGAGTAAGTATAAGTTAGATACGCACGATCACGATGATATAAGGACGAAAGATAGAGACGACGCGAAGACGCGAGGCGCGATGATACGCACGACACTGCCGATCGACGAGACGACAGATGCGACGCAGAATACGATGAAGAATGTTGCCCTTAAAAATAGCCAAAGGGGGAGATTGTAGTTACGACGGTTTTAGAGATTGGCTGATTTTTAAAGGAACTGAAGAACATGTTACAAAGAATGTCGAAGCATCTTCTACGGCATCTTGTGTGATATTGTTGACAGCGTCTCGGCAAACATCCTGATCGACAGAAATCAGGAAAGTGCAGTTTCGGCAGAAAAGCAAGAAGGCGATTAGGAAATTGCAGAACGACTCCTAATCTGAAAAGGAGAAAAACGGCAATTAGGAGGAAACCCTTTAGGGTTAGTACTCATCCACGATTGCTATAAAAGCTTAGGCTTCCCCCTTAGCAATCGTGTGGTTCTTTATTTGTTTCCTAGCAACAATTTGCAAGGTTCTTAGACGTGAAGGTCTGTGGGCTGAGAAATTGCAGATTGAGCTTAGGATATTGTGCATCACATAACTATAGAGAGTTAGGTGATTGAGGGTTTACCGATCGCGTGAGTGAAGACTGCACCCAACCACCAAGCTTGAAGAAGACTTGAAGAGGACAGAGCAAGGCGATTGCTCGAAGAGTGGAATCAAGACGTTCTTGGATTCAGGGGGAGACCCTGAGATAGATTGCACTATAAGACGTAGCATAAAGTATAGATCTAGGGGTGATCACAGGTACTTGTACGTTTTGACGGATTACTGATAAGTGAAATCTTTCCACTGGGCTGAGAGCCCCCAGACGTAGGTGACGTTGCACCGAACTGGGTAAACAATCTGCTGTGTCATTACTTATAGCTTTATATTTACTGTCCTGCATTATCTACGCGAGAATTTAGACACAACGTTATAGCATCCTGCGTAACATTGTGTGTGGCGTCTTGCACGACAAGCTGATCAGAATTTCATTAACTCCTGCAAACTTAAGGCTGGAGCCCTGTTAGTCCCCATGTCACTAAGATTTAATGTCTTCAGTAACATCTAACCAGACTCGGTTTTGATGATCAGGTTGAAATGGCTGCAGATCTTATGTTGCAGTCACTTCCAGATACATATAGTGATTTCGTAGTAAATTACAATATGCATGACATGGACAAGTCCTTAACAGAGCTTCATGGGATACTTGTGACCACTGAAAAGAACCTCAAGGGCAAGACCAAGGAGGTCCTTATGGTCAACAAGAAGGTCAGCTTCAAGAAAGTTGATCTAGGTAAGGGTAAGGCTCCTGGGCACCTTGCAGGGCAGATCAGACACCCCAAGCGTCCAAAGGTTCAAGAAGCTCCCAAAACTGCTGTGAGTTCTAAGGACAAATTGGAGGAGATATGCTATCACTGTAATGAGCCAGGACACGAGAATAAGGGATTGTAAGCAATACAAGGATCATGTGAAGAAGAGTGGGTATCCACGTCTTCAGGATCAGATATTTACGTTGGTAAGCTTAATCGCTATAACGTAAATAAGAAAAAAGGTATAAATCTAATGATTTAAACCAAGTTATAATCTGGCATTGTCATTTAAGGCACATAGGCGAGAAACGCATTTCAACACTTCACAAGTGTGGACTTTAAGTCCGTTTGAATTCACTCAAACTGAAAGATGCAAGTCTTGCCTAATGAGCGAGAAACGCATTTCAACACTTCACAAGTATGGACTTTTTAAGTCCGTTTGAATTCACTCAAACTGAAAGATGCAAGTCTCGCCTAATGGGCAAAATGACGAAGGCACCTTTCACAGGTTTATGTGAAAGGCGAGTGACTTATTAAGTCTAATACATTCCGACGTATGTGGACCTATGAGTACTCGGGCCAGAAGAGAGTTGAACTAATACTTGACTCTAGAAACGGCCGCATTCATTTTGAATCGGGCTCCGATGAAGACAACGATAGTACACCTTGTGACAGTCATTCAGTCTCCCATTACTATGGATGCGTGCGCCTCCGCGTAGTATTCATTAGGATGCGAGCTGAATAAGGTAATCAGTTCTATTTGGATGCGTGCGCCTCCGCGTAGTAGCCAAATAAGAGCTGGACCAGAGTCACAAAAGGTACACCATATGACACTCATTACGTCTCCCGTTACTGTGGATGCGTGCGCCTCCGCGTAGTATTCATTGGGATGGGAGCGGGATGAGAAGGTCAGTTCTATTTGGATGCGTGCGCCTTCGCGTAGTAGCCAAATAAGAAATGGACCATAGTCATATATGGTGTGGGAAAAATCCTAGTATGTTTTTCCTAAAAAGATTTGGGTAGCAGAGATGCAGGCATCCAAATCAGACAAAATGTGTCTTCGTAAGGTATCCTTAAGAAACTAAGAGATACAACTTCTATATACCCAGCGAGTACAAAGTCTTTGTTGCTAGAGGAGGGGTATTTTTGGAGAAATATTTTTCCAAAATAGCTAGTGGGAGTCCCGTGCATCTCGAAGAAATTCTTGAGGATACGGAACAGCCTGAAGCAATTCAGGAGTCTGCTATGCAAGATGTAGAAGTACTGGAGCCTCATATGGTCGTAGATGAAGAATCAGTCCCTACAGAAATTCCATACGGTCCAAGGAGGTTTGAAAAATCTCGTCATGTTCCAGACAGATATGGCTTCACAGCCACTAAAGGAAATGACTTGATGTTGGTGGATCAGGATGATCCAGAAACCTACAGACAAGCTTTGACCAGTCCAGACTCCGAAAAATGGCAAAACGCCATGAATGAGGAAATTAAGTCCATGTAAGACAACCAAGTCTGGTGCTTGGTCGATCAAACCCCTGGGATAAAACCCATCGGTTCTGAGTGGGTCTATAGGATCAAGACCGACATGGATGGAAATCCTCAGACCAATGAGGCTAGGATGGTTGTAAAAGGTTATCATCAGATTCAATGCATGTATTATGATGACACCTTTTCACCGGTAGCAATGGTCAGATTGATCCGGATTATTCTTAACCATAACTATGGCAGATGGATGTCAAAACCCCTTCCTTAGCAGGAACTTACTAGAGGGCGTGTATATCACACAACCTGTGGGTTTTGTAGATCCAAAGAATTCCGGAAAGATATGTAAGCTGCAAAGATCCATTTATGGATTGAAGCAAGCTTCAGGGAGTTGGAAACTTCATTTTGATAAAGCTGTAAGAAAATTCGGCTTCATCAAAAACAAAAGTGAGCCTTGCGTACATAAGAAAGCGAGTGGGAGTTATATTGTATTCTTGGTATTTATTTATCGGGAATGACATCCCGACCTTGCCACCAAAGCTTGGTTAGGGAAGTAATTATCGATGAAGGACTTAGGTGATGCTACATTTAATGTAGGCATCAAGATATCTAAAGATCATTCCAAAAGGATTTTGGGCCTAAGTCAGAACATGTTGCTAAGTCAGAACATGTACATAGGTAAAGTGTTGAGAAGATCTCAATGCTTGATTCTAAGAAAGGATACATACACATGCGTCATGGCATTAAGCTCAGCAATCTATAGAGTCCTAGTACTCCTGATAAGCTGAGCAGGATGAGTAAGATTCCTTATGCTTCGGCTGTGGGATCCATCATGTATGCCAGGATGTGCACGAGACTGGAAGTCTCGTTTGCACTAAGCTGTACCAGCAGATTCCAATCTAACCCCGACCAATTACACTAGATTGCGTTAAAGGCCATCCTCAAATATTTGAGGAGGATTGAGGATGCATTTTGGTGTTTGGGGATGAAGATAGAGAACTAGCAGTCAAAGGACAAATCGATGCTAGTTTTCAGACACATCCAGATGACTTTAAAATTCAGTCAGGATATATTTTGTGTTGAGTGGTGGCGCTTTCAGCTGGATAAGCTTTAAGCAAGCCAAAATTTCCAGCTCTACAATGAAGGATAAGTATATAGCTGTAATAAAGGCAGCTAAAGAGGTCGTATGGATTAGAAGCTTTCTAATCGGATTAGATGCAACGCCGCGAGCGTCTGATCCGATAAGCTTGTTGTGGGACAACACAGGTGCCGTAGCTATTGCTCAAAAGCCCAAATTCCACAACAGATCCAAACATATACTCAGCAGGCATCACCTCGTGAGAGTGATCACATATAGAGGTGATGTGGAGATTAAACACTATTCGACTGATGATAATATGGCCGATCCCTTGACAGAGGCTCAGCCGTAGCCTAGGCATGAGAAACATGCAGGGTCTATGGGAGTAGATTAGAACTTAAATTGGAACCAGGGGCAAGTGGGAGATTGTTAGAGTTATGCCCCAGTCCAATATATAAGTGATCAACAGATGTAATGTTTTATCATCTTTCCGAATAAATAAATCGGCATATATTACTAATGTGTTGTAGTAATATATCGAATGTGATTTGATCTATGTCATAATGTGTGTAATCACTTATAGTAGAACTATAGATCAGAAAGAGTTGCATTCGATAGAGTCCCTGATCAGCTAAGCTTCTTCTGAAGCGATCAGTATGAGACTAACTCCTTGTGATCACGCTCTATTGATCATGGAAAAGTTTGTGCCGGAGTTATATCATAGATATCATCAGAGCGGTGATATCGGACAACCCGATTGTGAGTATGCTGCATAGATCCAGTCATGAGATACTCACATATCGTAACTTGTCATTATATCCTAAGACCAAGGAGTCTTTGTGTACACTATGTAACAAATACCTAAGTTTGACCTAGTCTAACGTTATCTGTAAAAGGGTAGCTATAACGACTTCGATTGGCTTTGGCATTTATTGCACTAGTGAACTCGAAAGGCGTCTGAGGGATTTATCACTCATACTTCGGTATGAGAAAGATATTCGTTTAGGCCACTTGATGAGTATGACTGAAGAAATAGCATGGCCATGCAGGTGAAACCTTAGTATCAGGTTTCAGTCATCTCAGATATCAAGAAACAGTGATAGATTTTACCAGTCTGCCAATTATTCGTGAGCCTAGAGGGTCACACGCATTAAGCACAATACATGACAATAATTATGGATGAGAGTTGAGAACAATTCGGTAGTTTTCTGGCCTAAGGTTTTAACCAGACGGTTGAAGAAATCAATTCGAGGAAATTGAGCCGTTTTGACTAAACCGAAATTAGAACTCAAGTTAATGGGTTTAATTTGGGTTTTAGTTAAACGGGCTTAAAGCCCATGACAATAAAAGGATGGATAATGCAATTTTAATTTTGAAATTCAATTTAATTTCAAATTAAAATCACATAATATCTATTCAATTATATCTTGATTTTTTCAGCAACTTCTCCCTCCTTTCTCTCTCCCTCATTGCTGATTTTCAGCTCCCTCTCTTCCTCCATTGTTGCCTTGTTTTCTCTCAAAATTTCTAGCAAAATATTGAGTGAAAAATCATTTCGATTGTGGTGCTTGTGTGGACTTGATAGAGAGAACACTACACTTGTGTTTTTGTCGATTACAAGAGGTAAATATCAGATTTATAATTATGTTTATAACATGTTCAAATGGCATTAAGATCTTAGCTTTTTACGATCACCACGGTTACATAAAGTCCGCCGCATGATATTCATCGTTTAGAACCCGTGGTGATCTCTTTCATTCAACACTCCAGGGTGTTGATGTACAAGCAGCTCAGAGATAAGGAATGGAAAGGCAATAGGTATTTTTACAGCAAGTGATCTGGCATGACGAATAAGATGATCAATCACAAATTGCCCAAAATCAAGTGCAGAACCAGTACCTATTTGGAAGATGAGTATCGCCAGCTCTGGTTTGATAGAAGATGCGTTAGTGGAGGGAGCCCAATTTGCTACACCGATGCGGAAGAGAATGGAGTACTTGGAAGTAAGATCTGATGCTGCCACAATGCCTTTGGTTGGCCACTTTCTGCTTTTGTCTCCGGTAATCTCACGGAGTACCTTGTTTAGGTCAGGTGGAGGCATAGATCGCACACGCTTTCTCCCCAGGAAGTCATTTATGATGTCAGAGGAGATGTTGAAGCGGATGCCTCTGACATACACTTTCTCAAAATCCGGATCATCCGGAGTCCCAAACCCAGTAGGTAAATTGGCAATAAATTCCTTGACCAAGAGGGGATAGTGGTTACCGATGTTCGTGACGGTCTTCATAAGCTCTGCCTGCTCCAGAAGTTGGACAATGGCTTCTAGTCCCAGTAGTTCTGATGACAGGGTCTTCTCGGGGTACGCCGTTGTTTTGAACACGAATTCCCACCGTTTGGCACCGTCCGCAGAGTGAAATGACACGTTGTCATAGGGAACACTCAATGTGTTCTTGTCCTTCTTCGGGCCTTCTTCCTTCCTTGCTTTCCTTGTGATAACCTCCTCTTCATCATCATCAGTTGCTTAATCCACTAATCTCCTTTTGGGGACACTTTTCTTCCTTTTTCCTTGACATACATCTTCTTCTTTTTGTTGCTGGGGCCTCCAGCATCTTTCACCTCCTTCCTCTTCTTGGTTTCTTTGAGTTTTTTAACCATCACAGCTAGACTCTCATTTTCTTCAAGTACCTTCTTCTTCAGGGATGACAACACCGTGTGTGCTGCCTCAGTAGCATCTTCTGTCGCATCTTCTCTGGCATCCAGAGGAACTTCTTCTGTGTTATTTGTGGCGACACTGTTGTCCTTCTCAGCTTCTTCCTTGGCTTCTTCCGAGTCAGCGACTTCTTCTACTACAGCCTCCTTTGTGGCTTCAGGAATGACATCTTTGTACCTTCTTCCTCTCCTTCTCCTTCAGCAATACGCTCCAACCCATGACTGACCGGGGTCCAGTCTTTCTCTTCTCCTCCAGGATTAATCAGTTCCTCCACCACTCCTTCTTGAGGTAGTTCTTGGTTTTCAAGAAGCGACTCCAACAAGTCACTATTTCTGGAGGTATCGGTGTTTGAGATAATGGAAGAGTCGATACTAGGTGGGTTAGGTGTAATTCAAAATCCATCTAACCCAGTAGACTTATATTGTGACAACACCGGGGCCATTGCGCAAGCTAAGAAACCCAGGGCACATGACAGATCCAAGCATGTACTCAGGAAGTATCACATCATCCGCGACATAGTTGCTAGAGGTGATGTGAAGATCCACTACGTTGCATCTGATGATAACACAGCCGACCCCTTGACCAAGGCTCTTCCTCAAGCAAAACATGATAAACATGTTAGGTTAATGGGGATAGACTGGGACTTAGATTGAACCTAGGGGCAAGTGCGAGATTGATAGCATTTTTGTGCCCTAGTCGAATTGCTAGTAGTCTATAAATGTCTATGTATATTTATCATCGTTTGTAATAAATAAAACGAATTTGTACTACTTATGTGTTGAAGTAATATGTTAAGCATGATCTTATTTATGACCACTAAAGTAGTAGAACCATAAATCTGTACGGATCACACTTAATGAGTCCCTGGTCAATATATGCTTCAATCGAAGCGACCAGTATGAGGATGGTTCTCAATGATGTAGTTCTGCTTCAATCCTATGCGACATCATGTGTGATATTGTTGACGGCGTCTCGGCAAACATCCTGATCGACAGAAATCAGGAAAGTGCAGTTTCTGCAGAAAGTACGAAGACGATTAGAAAATTCCAAAACGACTCCGATTCTGAAAAGAAGAAAGACGGTGATTAAGAGGAAACCCATTAAGGTTAGTACTCATCCTCAATTGCTATAAAAGCTTAGGCTACCCCCTTAGCAATCGTGTGGTTCTTTTATTGTTTCCTAACAATAATTTGCAAAGCTCTTAGACGTGATGGTTTGCGAGCTGAGAGGTTGCATATTGTGCTAAGGATATTGTGTATCACATAACTATTGAGAGTTAGGTGATTGAGGGTTTGCTGATCGCATGAGTGAAGACTGCACGTAACCACCAAGTTCAACGAAGACTTGAACCGACATAGCAAGACGATTGTTCGAAGAGTGGAATCAAGACGGAGTCTTGGATTCATGGGGAGACCCTAAGATAGGTTGCACTGTAAAACGTAGCATAAAGTTTAGATTTAGGGATGATCACATGTACTTGTATGTTCTAACGAATTACTGATAAGTGAAACCTTTCCACTAGGCTGAGAGCCCCCAGACGTAGGTGACGTTGCACCGAACTGGGTGAACAATCTGCTGTGTCATTGTTTATAGCTTTATATTTACTGTCCTGCGTTATCTACACAAGAAGTCATACATGGTGTTATAGCTTCATACGTAACATTGTGTGTGACATCTTGCACGACTAGCTGGTCAAAATTTCAATTGGTATCAGAGTGAGCACCTACAACTTTAGGTGAGTTCCTAAAAAAATATTTTGATCAAGATGGACAATACCAGAGAAGGAGGATCCATCAATCGACCACCTGTTCTAGATGGAAGTAACTACAACTATTGGAAGGCTCGGATGTATGCCTTCATGAAGTCACTTGACAACAAAACATGGAAGGTTGTGATCAATGGTTAGAATGCTCCACAACTCAGTGACAGTGATGGTAACCCTATTGGTCCAAAACCAGAAAAAGACTAGACTGATGATGAAGACGAGGAATCACTGGGAAACTCTCGAGCTCTGAATGCTATTTTCAACGGTGTTGACAAAAACGTATTCAGGCTAATCACACATGCACAACTGCCAAATCCGCATGGGATATCCCAGCAGTTTCATATGAAGGAACAACCAAGGTTCGAGAATAAAAACTGCAATACTTGACAACCAACTTCGAAGCCCTTGTCGTGAAAGAGGACAAATCGATTGCAGAATTCAATGTTCGTATTTGTGATCTAGCCAATTAATCCTATTCTCTCGGAGAATCAATGTCTGATGAAAAATTGGTTAGAAAAACCCTGCGTGCTCTTAGCCCGAGATTTAAGATGAAGATCACTGCAATTGAGGAAGTCCATGACCTCAAGATCTTAAAATTCGATTAACTGATGGGGTCTCTGATGACCTATGAGTTATCTCTACCCAATATCGACAAAAGGAATAAAGGAGTTTCCTTCAAAAGCTCAACACACAAGCAACCTGAACCTGAGGATTCTGACTCCGAAGAAGACATCGATGCTACAATGGCCCTTCTCACAAAAAATTAAAAACAAAGTCATGAGAAGATTCAGTCGAATGGGTGGACGGAATGTCACAACAAATGCTAGAAACAAAGCTCCACAAAAAGCTCAAACAGGAGGAAGTCTTGACAGACCAAACAGGAGTGGAGAAGAAAACAACAAGAACAAAGGACTTCAATGTCATGAATGTGAAGGATTTGGCCATCTTCGCAGAGAATGTCCAAATTTCCTCAAACAACAAAAACGAAGTTACAGTGCCACCCTATCAGATGATGACCATGAAGATAGTGGTTCTGAAGAGGTAAGCAACTTTGTTGCATTCACTACTACTACTCCTGTATGTAACATTGATAACTCTGCCAATATCAATGATGATCACCATCATTCAACTCCAAATGAGAATTGGACTAAAGAGGAACTAGTCGAGGCATACAAAAGCTTACAGAACAGATGGGTCAAAGAAACACTAATCCTTGATCAACAAGGAGAACGGATCATCAGTCTGACCAACGACAAATCTATATTTCTAGAGACGATCGTGGAGCTAAAACGCGAAATCACGAGACTTAATGGATAGATTAGTCTTATGACTAAATCGGTAAAGATGATGAATCCTAGCGCAGAAAGCCTTGACAAAATCCTATCAGTAGGAAAGCAGTCCAAGGATATGACGGGACTAGGGTACAAACACAATATTCCCTCGTCAACAGTCACGAAATTTGTCCAACAACAAGCCATGGTTGACAAGAAACCACTGGATGCCACAACACATCCTACAGGACGACCTACAACAAATGTCATGACATCGTCTATAACATGTTCTTGTCAAGCAACTATCAAAAGACATCCTCCACGCAGACAGCAATACTACTGAAAACAGCTTATCAATATCAGTGGATATGTCATTATTGTGGTCAACTAGGTCACATCAGACCATTTTGCTTTCAACTCCATGGGAAGTAGCAAGATCAGCTACCACAGAGACAAAGGAGACATCAAAGGCATCTCTCACCTCCTCAGTAAACATCCCGCCTTGAATGGAGACCTAAGAATATAGTCTATCGAGCTAATGTTGCGTATACATCCTGGAGTGCCTCAACAAACAAGGACTGGTATCTCGATAGTGGATGTTCTCGACACATGACAGGTACTCCAGAGTTTCTTTCCAATCTCAAATTATATACAAACTGATATGTTACTTTTGGAGATGGGATTCGAGCTCGAATCATTGGAAAAGGAGTACTCAAGCATCCAGGAGCTACTTGCCTAACTGAAGCATTACTTGTAGAAGGACTTATGGCAAACCTGATTAGCATCAGCCAGATCTGTGATTTGGGTTCAGAAGTGAAATTAACTAAAGAAGCCTGTATAGTTAAAGACTTCGATCAAGTCACTATTCTACAAGGAATCCACTCAATAGATAACTGTTACATCTGGTCACCCGAATCACATATCGAAGCGGCAAAGTGTCTTGTCTCCAAAGCAGAAGAAACCAAACTGTGGCACAGAAAGCTTGGACATCTAAATCTTAGAAGTATGCAGAAGGCAATCCCCGAGCAGACCATTACTGGAATTCCGAACTTGAAAATAGTAGAAGGAAAGATCTGCGGAGAATGTCAGATTGGAAAGCAAACCAAGATGTCACACAAGAAGCTGCAACATATCGCCACCTCTCTAGTGCTTGAGCTAATACATGTTGACCTCATGGGGCCAATGCAAGTTGAAAGTCTTGGAGGAAAACGATATGTCTTTGTATGTGTAGATGATTACTTACGATACACATGGGTTGATTTCCCTCGCGATAAATCAGATACCTTCTTGATCTTCAAGAATCTTTGCATCCAGGTCCAACCAGAAAAAGGGGAGACAATTGGCAAAATAATTCGCCTTCGTAGTGATCATGGTCGAGAGTTCGAAAACAGCAAATTTGCAGAATTCTGCAACTCAGAAGGGATAGCTCATGAGTTCTCAGCACCAATCACTCCCAAACAGAATGGCATTGTTGAGCGCAAAAACAGGACTCTATAGGAGATGGCTATAGTTATGATGCTGGCAAAAGACATACCAACTCACTTTTGGGCAGAAGCACTTAACACTGCTTGCCATATCCACAATCAAGTCACTCTCCGACCAGGTATGTCAGTAACTCATTATGAAATATGGAGGGGGAGAAAGCCCAATGTTAAGTACTTCCACATCTTTGGATCCACTTGTTATATTTTGGCTGATAGAGAGCCTCGTCGAAAGCTTGATCCAAAGAGTGATGAAGGCATCTTCCTTGGTTATTCAAGGAATAGTCGCGCGTTCCGGGTCTTCAACAAACGAACCAAAACCATGATGGAATCAATCAATGTTGTTGTTGATGATGACTGTGAAGATGCCTCAGAAGACGCGATAGACGAAGATGGAATCTATCCCAACAATGTTAGGAAGGATGCTATTACCGATGTCAGAGAAGATGCTAGCAGCAAATCAGAAAACAATAATGCTAGTCTAAATGTGGATAACAATGAGACAGTTCCTGAAACCAGCAACAAGAATCCCTCGCAAAGGATCTAGGCTAATCATCCTATCTCTGGAGTAATTGGAGACCTAAATTAAGGCATACAGACTCGGTCAAAAACTCCTGGAGACTACAACGAGGTGATAGGTAATATATGCTTCGTTTCAAAGACTGAACCCAAAAATATCAATGAAGCCATCACTGATGAGTATTGGGTTAATATTATGCAAGAGGAACTGATCCAGTTTGAGAAGAACCAGGTGTGGGAACTGGTGCCCAAACCAAGTGAAGGAAATATCATTGGCACAAAATGGATCTTCAAAAACAAGTCCGATGAGCTTGGTAACATCACTCGCAACAAAGCCAGATTAGTTGCTCAAGGGTATACTCAAATTGAGGGAGTCAACTTCGATGAGACCTTTGCTCCTGTAGCAAGACTTGAAGTAATCAGACTCCTACTAGGGATATCATGTCATCTACAGATTAAGCTTTACCAGATGGATGTCAAAAGTGCTTTCCTAAATGGAGATCTCAACGAAGAAGTGTATGTATCGCAACCTAAAGGATTTGTTGATCCTCACTCCCCTGATCATGTGTATAAACTCAAGAAGGCCCTCTATGGATTAAAACAAACACCAAGGGCTTGGTATGAAAGGCTCACAAAATTCCTGATTCAAAGCGGCTACACTAGAGGGGCAGTCGACAAGACTCTATTTGTGAAGATTGAGGACGGGAACTTAATGATAGCCCAAATATATGTCGATGACATTGTCTTTGGAGGGATGTCAAAAAGGATGGTAGACCAATTTATTCAACAAATGCAATCAAAATTCGAGATGAGCATGTTGGGAGAGCTTACCTATTTCCTAGGCTTCCAAATCAAACAGCTAAAAGACAGCATCTTCATATCTCAGAGCAAATATGCGAAGAATACTGTCAAGAAATTTGGGCTAGAGAAAGCTTCACATAAACGGACACCTGCAGCTACACATATCAAGCTAACTAATGATGATCCAAGAGAAGCCGTCGACCAACACCTATACAGAAGCATTATTGGTAGTCTTCTCTACCTTACTGCCAGTCGACCAGATATCGTCTACTCTGTAGGAGTATGTGCACGATATCAAGCTAATCCCAAGGTTAGTCATCTATCCCAAGCTAAAAGAATTATAAGATATATCTCTGGGACTATAGACTTGGGTTTATTATACTCATTCGACACATCTTCTACCCTGGTGGGGTACTGTGATGTTGATTGGGCTGGAAACACAACAGATAGGAAGAGCACATCTGGAGGATGCTTCTTCCTTGGCAATAACCTCATATCTTGGTTCAGTAAGAAGCAAAACTGTGTTGCCTTGTCCACTTCTGAATCTGAATATATTGCTGCTGGGAGTAGCTGCACACAGTTGTTATGGATGAAGCAAATGTTAGTCGAATACAATGTCAGACAAGAAACCATGACTTTATATTGTGATAATGTCAGTGCCATCAACATCTCTAAAAATCTTGTCCAACACAGCAACACCAAGCACATTGACATTAGACACCGCTTCATTCGCGAGCTGGTCGAAGACAAGAAGATCATCCTAGAGCACATCCATACAGAGAAGCAACTTGCTGACATTTTCACGAAGGCATTAGATGCAAGCAAATTCGAGTACCTCATAACGTCACTCGGTCTGTGCACCATCAACGAGCAATAGAAGTTGCAAAAACGGTTGAGAAGAGTTGGTTGGTACCTCTTCATGAACCGGTTCAAAATCCCAACACATGTCATTGGGCCAAGCATACCAAAAGCCCATATAAAGAAAGGAAAGGTCACAAGATACGCTCGGTCTCCAACAGATTTGATTTGAATCAACATGCGTTTCAAAAACCAAAACCTAGTCTGCATCTTCTCGTTTTCGCTCTCATCTCCCTCACCTCTCACACTCCGTGACGAAAACCTCACTACCTACACAAACATGGTGAAGACACGGAGCACCCTAGCACCAAAGAAGGCCACTGATAGGCGACAACCCGAACCAAAAAAGGTAGAAGCAAAACGCTCCAAGAGCAGCAATCCAAACACCAACAGACATGGAGTCCGAATCAAAGGACTAAAAACGCAGAAGAAAACCGAGGAATCTCCCAAAGAAACCCCACCGGAGGAAGCACCAATGCCCATTTTTTCCCGAGTTCCCAAACGGTCTCGAATCGGAAGCTCTGCATTCTCCATGACAGACCTAACAGGGCCAGAACGGGAGACTGATCTTGGCCAAGGAAGTCAAGAAGCTTCCATGCAGATTGTTCCTGTTCTAGTATCAGCAAATGTCCCAGGTATCGACTCCTCCATTATTTCAAACACTGATACCTCTAGAAATAGTGACTTGTTAGAGTCGCTACTGGAAAACCAAGATCCTCCGCAAGAAGGCGTGGTTGAGGAACTAATAAATTCTGAAGGGGAAAAGAATGACTTGACCCCGGTCAGTCATGAGTTGGAACATATTGCTGAAGGTGAAGGAGAAGAAGAAGGTGTAAAAGATGTCATTCCTGAAGCCACAAAGGAGGCTGTGGTAAGAGAAGAAGAAGTCGTTGACTCGTAAGAAGCCGAGGAAGAAGTTGAGAAAGACGGAACCAGAGACGGGGATACCGATCTGGAAGAAGCAGAGAAGGACAACAGTGTCGCCGCCAATAACACAGAAGAAGCACCTCTGGATGCCAGAGTAGATGTGACAGAAGATGCTACTGAGACAGCACACACAGTGTTGTCATCCCTGAAAAAGAAGGTATTAGAAGAGAATGAAAGTCTAGCGGTGATGTTTGGAAAACTCCTCAAGGAGATTACTGGAGACAAAAGCAGAATGTGGCCTACCAAGGGTACCGTGGCAGCCTCGGACCTCACATCCAAGTACTCCATCCTATTTCGTATCGGAGTAGCGAACTGGGCTCCCTCCACACACGCATCCTCCATCAAACTGGAGCTGGCGATACTCATTTTCCAAATAGGTACTGGGTCTACACTTGATTTTGGGCAGTTTGTTATTGATCATCTTATTAGACATGCCAGATCATTACCTGTGAAGATACCTATTGCCTTTTCCTCCCTTATCTCTGAGTTACTAGTGCATCAACACCCTGGAGTGTTGAAGACAACTGATAAGGCTGACAAACGCGGAGGACTGATTGTGGTGAGTCACAAGCTGTTCGAGGGCAAGCATGCTCCTGATCTTGTCAGGCCAGAAGCCAAACTGACCAAGGCGATGACCAGTGGAGCCACAAGTGCCGCCCCTCCAACCAAGACCACCAGCAGGGATGCAATCATGCTTGAAAGAGAGATAGCTGTACTGGACAAGGACATCGTCAATCTAAAGACAGCTCTGAAGCATCTCTCCCAGCGAAGATCTCACTGTGCCAACCTGCTGAAATCAATGTCTCCTCTAGGCTCGGAAAATGATGATTCCACCTCTCTACCAAATGCTACTGAAGACACTCCTCCTCAAGATGCCTCCACTGACGCTACAGAAGAAGAGACTACGAGTTCCAGCAGCAGTTCTATTTAATTTTAAGAACTTTCTGGTTTCCGTACAAACTGAACAACTTTTAATTTGTATTTGTTTTGAACACTGTTTCATATGTATTCTCGGCTGTTGATTGAGAATATGTATGAGTTAAGTTTGTGTTTTTCTTCTTATTACCCTGTTTGTTCGAAATATTTGTTTAAACTTGACTCTTTTTGAGCCAGCAAAGGGGAGTAAGATGATACGCGCGCGATGATACGCAATGGTACGCGAAAATGCAAGGCGACGAAATGACACAATGATACGCGAAACGCGGACAAAGATTTAATGAATGTCGATCGATTTGCAAGCAAAAGATGACGACAAATGCGACGCGGAATGCGACGAAGATTGTTGACCTTAAAAATAGCCAAAGGGGGAGATTGTAGTTACGACGGTTTTAGAGATTGGCTTATTTTTAAAGGAACTAGAGAACATGTCACAAAGAATGTCGAAGCATCCTATGCGACATCTTTTGTGACATTGTTGACGGCGTCCCGGCAAACATCCTGATCGACAGAAATCAGGAAAGTGCAGTTTCTGCAGAAAGTACGAAGACGATAAGGAAATTCTAGAACGACTCCGATTCTAGAAAGAAGAAAGAAGGTGATTAAGAGGAAACCCATTAGGGTTAGTACTCATCCTCGACTGCTATAAAAGCTTAGGCTACCCCCTTAGCAATCGTGTGGTTCTTTTATTGTTTCCTAGCAATAATTGGCAAAGCTCTTAGACGTGAAGGTTTGCGGGCTGAGAGGTTGCAGATTGTGCTAAGGATATTGTGTATCACATAACTATTAAGAGTTAGGTGATTGAGGGTTTGCTGATCTCTTGAGTGAAGACTGCACGCAACCACCAAGTTCAACGAAGACTGGAACCGAGAGAGCAAGACAATTGTTCGAAGAGTGGAATCAAGACGGAGTCTTGGATTCATGGGGAGAACCTGAGATAGGTTGCACTGTAAAATGTAGCTTAAAGTATAGATCTAGGGATGATCGCAGGTACTTGTATGTTCTGACAAATTACTCATAAGTGAAACCTTTCCACTAGGCTGAGAGCCCCCAGACGTAGGTGACGTTGCATCGAACTGGGTAAACAATCTCCTCTGTCATTGTTTATAGCTTTATATTTACAGTCCTGGGTAATCTACACAAGAAGGCATACACTGTGTTATAGCTTCATACGTAACATTGTGTGTGACATCTTGCACGACTAGCTGATCAAAATTTCAACTTGAGACAAGGAAACATTAACGTTTCTTGAGGAGCAAGACATGGATAAAACTGAAGGTTTTAGGCCATTGGTTCGGTTTGTGAGAATAATTAGCGAATCGAGAAAACTGAGATTTTCGTCGATGTCGCGTCGGACTTTGTTTGATTAGTAACGACAAAAGGGTCGAGTAATTTTTGGACACGGCACTCGACCACATGGGCAAGCCCATTGGGCTCAGCCCATGATGTCACCATGCCGGCCCAACAAAGGCCCAACAAGGGCCCAATAGCCTCTTATGACCGGCCACAATGGGGGGTCCACTTGTGGGGGCCACACACCATGCTTAGTTGGTGTTGGTAATTAAGAGGAGAGTGATTTAAGGGGATTAGATGGTGACTTGCCTTTAACCCATGCTTTCATCATTTGTTACTTTAATGACCCATGCCTTATGAGTTGATGAAGTAGACAAATGACAAAATAATTCACTCACTCCCTCACTCTCTCATTGCTTGGCCGGCCACCTCCCCTCTCTCCTCTCTCTTTGCTCTCTTGTTCTTCACACATAAATTATAGTAGGCTTTTTATGAAGGATCTTAAGGATCATCCTCTTTGTGTGGACTTGCTCTAGAGAAGAAGATCATATAGTTCTTCTTTCTTGATTCAACAAAGATTAAAAGGTAAATTCTTGTGGAATAGATTTTGCCTTGAGATTTAATGGTTCATGTTCTTGGATAGTTTTTGGAGTTCCTTTTGTTTATGCTTCCGATATCTCGATGATCTTGAACGCTCCAAAACCCAACAGGCAACCCCAACTTGTCACTTGCCAAAAAAAGCAAGGCGGCAAGGGATTCCTAATCAGAATAGAAATCCGATTAGGCAATGTGGGTTGCTATAAAAGCAGGCACTACCCCCTTAGCAACTCATTCCTTTTCTTTGTGCTAAATTGACAAAGCTCTTAACCGTGTAAAACGAGCGGATTGAGAGGCTGATCTATTTAGAGAGGATGCTTTCGATTACACACATCAAGTTGAGGAGATTTGAGTGTCAGTAATCTATTGGGTTTTGTTCGTGATTGAAGACTCACGAAGAAGATTGTCGAAGACAACGCAACCGAGCATAGGCTTGCTCGAAGGGTGGAATTGAGACGTTCTCAAAGACATGGGGAGTCCCTGGTCGAGGTTGTTCACAGTGAGATCTCTAGTAGCTTAGGACAATAACTTGTGTGATAGCTAGTTGATGCTTGAAGTTGCATAGTTGACTACCGAATAGTGAAAACCTTTCCACTGGCAGAGTGCCCCCAGACGTAGGTATGGAGTCACCGAACTGGGTAATCATCTCTGGTGTCGTTATTATTATCTGTCTATTACTTTGCTTATGGTTTCCACAAGAAGTCGATACACAAGTTAAAGATTTTGTGTTCGACTTCGTGACTCGGCTGCGATTCTGAATTTTAATTGGTATCAGAGGAGGCACCTTAATCTCTTAGGTGATTTTCCTGCAAAATTCTGAGTTGCTAATATGGATTCGAAGGAAGGAGGATCTGTCAATCGTCCACCGGTGCTCGACGGAACAAACTATGGATATTGGAAAGGACGGATGTGTGCCTTTTTAAAGTCCCTCGACAGCAAAACCTGGAAGTCTATCATCAATGGATGGGAGGAACCTTACTATTCTGATGCTCATGGAAATCAAACTAGCATCAAACCAGAAAAGGAGTGGAGCGCGGAAGAAGATGATGCCGCGCTAGGTAATTCTCGTGCACTCAATGCTATTTTTAATGGAGTAGACAAGAATGTGTTTCGACTCATCAACACATGTACAAGTGCCAAAATTGCCTGGGACACGCTTGCTGTTGCTTACGAGGGTACTTCCAAAGTCAAAGAGCAGAAGTTACAGTACCTCACGACTAACTTTGAGGCTCTGACCATGAATGAAGACGAGACTATTGCGGAGTTTAATGTGCGCATCAAGGATCTGGCCAATGAATCATATTCACTTGGCAAGCCTATGACCGATGAAGATTTGGTCCGAAAAACGCTGAGAGCTCTAAGTCCCAGATTCAAGATGAAGATCACCGCCATCGAAGAAGTCCATGACTTGAAGACACTGAAGTTTGATGAGCTCATGGGCTCACTAATGACTTTCGAGCTCTCCCTACCTCCTATCGAGAAGAAACATAAAGGTGTGGCTTTCAAAAGTTCTAATCAAAAGCAGAAGAACTCAACGCACTCTGAGTCGGATAGTGACATTGAGGAAACTATCGCCATGCTAGCAAAAAACTACAACAAAGTCATGAAAAGATTTGGCCAGATGACAGGAAGAAAAGTCACCCGAGAAGTCAGAGACAAGCCACAACACAAGTTTCAGAAGCTCGAAAACACAGCTAATGATGGAGGACGAGGAGAACGATCAGGTAAAGGAGCTCAGTGCTTTGAATGTGAGGGGTATGGACACATGCAGAGAGAATGTCCCAACTTCTTAAAGAAACAGAAGAAGGGATTCAATGCCTCTCTAACTGACGATGAAGATGAGGAAGATAGTGACCTTGAGCATACAAGTAACTATGTTGCTTTCACTTCCTCCACAATAGATCAACCAGCTGAATGCTCAAAGAAGTATGACTCTGATGATGAGCTATCCGATGAGACCCTTAACAACGCTTACAACGAATGGTATGTCAAGTGGCTTGAAGACTCTCAGGTAATCGAAAAACAGAATGTTCTCATTCTTACTCTTAATGAAGACAAGTCAAGACTTCTTGAGACGACTATTGATCTCAAAAAGGAAGTTGCTCGACTAAAAGGCGAGTTAGAGCAGGTCACCAAGTCTGTAAAGATGATGAATCCAAGTACTGACACTCTAGACCAAATACTTTCGATCGGGAAACCATCTAGAAATATGGAAGGTCTTGGATTTTCAAAAGAAGCCTCATGGATGCACACCATCTTCGTCCCTCAGAAGTCTGTCTCCCGGAAGCCTCGTCAGAAGTCTCCTAACTTCACGGCTGACCAAGCGACCAAAAAGCTTCTTACTCTAGCTGCTTCAAAAGCCTAGAACAAAAGACATAACTGGGTTTGTCACCACTGTGGACGAAGAGGGCATATTCGACCCTTCTGCTATCAGCTATATGGGTAGAGCTTGGTCAAGAAAAGGACCACCATCAAGAAAAACCAACCACGGAAGGAATGGCGAGTCGAGGTAAACTATCGAGCTAACATCGCATACACCGCTATAAAGGCTTCAACCAGCAACGATTGGTACTTTGATAGTGGATCCTCTCGACATATGACGGGTAATAGCTCTTTCTTGGTCACTTTAATACCTTGCACAAATAGCTTCGTCACTTTTGGAGATGGAGTAAAAGCTAGAGTACTCGGGAAAGGAAAACTCAATCTTCCAACTCTCCATGTCTGAAAGAAGCTCTACTAGTAGAAGGCCTCACAACAAATCTCATCATCATAAGCCAAATATGCGATTTAAATCTGGATGTCCACTTCACTCGTGACAAGTGCTCGGTCAAAGACGAACAACAGAAGGAAGTCATGACAGGTCACAGGTCCCTTGACAACTGTTATCTATGGTCTCCAACAGTCACTACCTTGCCAACCAAGTGTTTTTTATCCAAAGCTCAAGAAACAAAGCTATGGCATCGAAAACTTGGTCACATCAATTTGAGGAGTATGCAAAAGATTCTCTCTGAAAAGGCGATCATTGTAGTTCCCAACCTCAAGATCATTGAAGGAAAAATCTGTGGAGAATGCCAGATTGGGAAACAAGTCAAGACGTCACACAAGAAGGTACAACATCTTACTACTTCTCGTGTTCTAGAACTTCTTCATGTTGACCTTATGGGACCCATGCAAGTAGAAAGTCTAGGAGGGAAGAAGTACATATTTGTTTGTGTAGACGACTTCTCAAGGTACACCTGGGTAGACTTTATTCGAGAAAAGTCAGACACCTTCTTAGTCTTTGAAGCCCTATGTCGGAGAGTTCAACGAGAAAAGGGAGAAGTCATTGAAAAAGTCGTTCGACTTCGAAGCGATCATGGAAAGGAGTTTGAGAACATCAGCTTCGCAAATTTCTGTGATGCTGAAGGAATTGCACACGAATTTTCTGCTCCCATCACTCTTCAGCAAAACGGGATCGTTGAAAGGAAAAATCGCACTCTTCAAGAAATAGCAAGAGTCATGATGTTAGCCAAAGGCATCCCGCAGCACTTCTGGGCTGAAGCTTTGAATACGGCATGCCATATTCATAATAGAGTGACCCTCCGCCCTGGAACGTCGCTCACTCTTTATGAAATATGGAGGGGGAGAAAGCCGAATGTCAAATATTTCCATGTCTTTGGATCGATCTGCTACATACTTGCAGATAGGGAACCTCGACGCAAACTTGATCCTAAAAGCGACGAAGGCATATTCCTCGGATACTCCAGAAATAGTCGGGCTTTTCGTGTATTCAACAAACGCACCCGGACTATTATGGAATCCATCAATGTCGTGATCGATGACAGTAACGAGCAACCCAGTAACGAGGACGAAGAAGTCCTAAATCTCTCGGGAGAAGTCAGACCAGAAGTCGGAGGAGAAGTCAGACCAGAAGTCAAAGACGATGAGCGCAACAAAAAGTCTGAAGACGAAAGCCCAATCATCCCGGATAAAGAGGCATCTCCAATAAGGCAAAGAGCTCCGTCAAGAAGAATTCAGAAGGATCATCCACCCCAGGATGTGATTGGAGACATTAATGAGGAAGTGCGGACTCGACAAAAGGCATCTCTTGACTATAACGAGATCATAGGTAACGTTTGCTTTATTTTCAAAATTGAGCCAAGGAATATACAAGAGGCCATCAATGATGAGTACTGGATCTGCGCCATGCAAGAAGAATTGGTTCAATTTGCAAGGAATGAAGTCTGGGAACTAGTACCCAAGCCTGACAATGTCAATGTCATCGGGACAAAATGGATATTCAAAAACAAGTCTGAAGAGCAAGGAAACATCACTCGAAACAAAGCGAGACTAGTGGCTCAAGGATACACACAAGTCGAAGGAGTCGACTTTGATGAAACCTTTGCTCCGGTAGCCAGACTGGAAGCCATACGACTTCTACTCGGCATAGCATGCCACTTACGGTTCAAACTCTATCAAATGGATGTAAAGAGTGCCTTCCTTAATGGAAATCTGAACGAAGAAGTCTATGTAGCCCAACCAAAGGGATTCGAAGACCATGACTCTCTGCACCATGTCTACAAGCTAAAGAAAGCTCTCTACGGACTCAAACAAGGTCCACGAGCATGGTATGAACGTCTTACCCAATTCCTTGTACAGAATGGAGGGGGAGTAGACAAAACTCTCTTTGTGAAGAAGGAAGGAAGGGACATCATGATTGCTCAAATATATGTCGACGACATTGTATTTGGAGGGAAGTCAGACAAGATGGTGGAACGTTTCGTCCAACATATGCAGTCTGAATTTGAGATGAGTATGGTCGGTGAGCTCACATACTTCCTAGGCCTCCAGATCAAGCAGATGTCAGATGGAATATTTATCTCCCAAAGCAAATACGCAAAGAACATTGTCAAGAAGTTTGGGTTAGAAAAGGCCTCACATAAGAGAACTCCTATTGCCACACATGACAAATGCACAAAGGACGAGATGGGAGAATCAGTTGATCAAAGTCTTTATCGAAGCATAATAGGAAGTCTCCTCTATCTAACAGCAAGTCGACCCGACATCGCTTACTCTGTGGGAGTCTGTGCTCGATACCAAGCCAATCCAAAAGTCAGTCACTTGGCTCATGCAAAGAGGATCATAAGGTACATCTCGGGAACCTCTGAATTGGGTTTACTATATTCCTTTGATACCTCTCCTACTCTGATTGGATATTGTGATGCTGACTGGGCAGGAAGCACACCAGATCGAAGAAGCACCTCTGGAGGTTGTTTCTACTTGGGGAACAATCTTGTATCGTGGTTCAGCAAAAAGCAAAATTTTATTGCTTTCTCTACTACTGAGTCCGAATATATTGCAGCCGGATGTAGCTGTACTCAGCTTCTTTGGATGAAACAAATGTTGGCAGTATGGATTCAAGCAAGAAGTCATGATTTTGTTCTGTGACAACATTAGTGCAATCAATATCTCGAAGAACCCAGTGCAACATAGCAAAACAAAGCATATTGACATCATGCACCACTTTATTCGAGAGCTTGTAGAAGACAAGAAGAAAAAACCGCATCTTTACAAAAGCACTAGACGCTAACAGGTTTGAAAGTCTGAGGTCATCCCTTGGACTTTGCTGTCTGGAATAACCAGAAGTCAAGAAAGAAGAGGGAGAGCTTTTAGTTGATTTTACTCTCTCTCTATCAGGACCAACCAGGGTTCACAAAATCAAGCCGGGCCCAAATCTTATTATCAAAAGCCCAGTTGTCTTATTTGAATTTTAAAAGAATGATTGCACGCTGACAATAAACCAATCAGCAATCGTTCTGTTCAACTCCCACGCAGAAAAGGCTCTGCACCTCCTCCACCTTTTGAAACCGCTAAGGCACCACAAATCAAAATTTATGCAACTAAAAGATTTTGTTCTCTCCTCTCAAGAGCAAATCCTATCTAGCTTTTTTCCAAATGGTTGGTACTCAAAGCGGACGAATACCATTTGCCTCCAAGGCGCTACGAGCAAAAATGAGGGCAAAAGTGATTGCCAAGAAGTTGTCGGCCTCCAAATCGACGACAAACAAATATGGAGTGAAGATTCGTGGAAGAAATCTGCCTGGGGAAGGATCTGCGAAACCTATGGATGGACCAATGGAGGCGATTACCTCCACTGAAGAGAAGGACAAAGCTGCCAACCTAGAAGAAGAAGGCTCTCACACTTCGCAGACGCCACTACAAGGTACTTCTACTACCCTTTCTGTAGAAAACATCATAGACAAAGAGGCGTCTGAAGAGGCTCAAGGAACTCTCCCCCCTGAGGTCCATGAGGCCGTCTGTGGAGATAAGTCTAGCCCCCAAAAATTTGCACCTACGACAGAAAAATCCCCACCAACAGAAGTCTTGCAAAAAGCCGACAGCCCACCTGTAGTCCAAGACAGTGAACCTGGGATAAATGAAGAAACTGAAATCATCCCAGAAGTTGCTCAACATGAAGAGAACATTATCAGTATAGAAGAAGGAGATGTAGCAGAAGCCATGGAAGAAGAAGAAGTTGTGCCCAAAAGGGCTGAGAGAAGGAAGCTACCAACAAGAAAATTGGTGGATGAAGAAGATGAACCTCAAATACCGAGGAGATTGACCCCAAAGAGGAAAACCACAGAGAAAGGAGGAGCGTCTGCTTCCAAACAACCGAAGAAGTCTAGAAGGAAGTCATTAACTTCTGTAGCAACATCTGCTCCAGAAGAGGAGGAATCTGAAGAAGCCACCCAGATTGTGCTACCACGGATCAGAAAAGCAATGGAGGGCAGAAACTCCCCAAGAATGTTCCGAAAGCTCCTGCGGACAATGTCTCTTTCCACTCTGTAGATAATGCTGTTAAATGGCAGTATGTTTACCAACGCAAGATCTATCCAGAAAGAGAACTTTCCACAGAGGCGCAGGGGATAAACTCGATCGTGAAACTTCTCCGAAGATCAGGCCTGACCAATACGGTCATAAATATTGGGCCATTCTACCCAGCATTGGTCAAGGAGTTTATTGTCAACCTTTCGAGCGAGTTTGATGAACCAGAAGACGCTGAATACAGAAAGGTGTTCGTTCAGGGAGAATGCTTCGAAATCTCTGCCTCAACCATCACTGCCAATCTTGGCAGAGAAGACCCAGAAGTCACTCCAGAAGTCCCGCACTTGAACAAAGTAGCGGTCGAGATCACTGGAGGACGAAAGAAGGTCTGGCCCGTCAAAGACACCATTGCGGCTAGTGAGCTAACTGTTAAATACTCAATACTCTACCGCATTGGCCTGGCAAATTGGGCACCGTCTACACATGGGTCGAGCATCAAAACCGAATTGGCTAAACTCATATACCAAATAGGTTCGCATTCTTCTCTTGATTTTGGCGCCTATGTCATTAAACATCTAGTCAAGCACGCCAAATCATGTGCTATCAAACTTCCTATCGGGTTTCCTTCCTTGATCACCGGTCTCCTTCTCCAACAATATCCTCACATTGTTCGAGAGTCGGATATTCCGGGTAAGAAGCCACTGCCCCTTGCTATCAGCCTCAAGAACTTTGAAAGGAAGCAGTTGAAGGACCTCGGACTTCCTATGGTCAAAGCATCAGGAGCTGGTTCAAGCTCTTGACCCTCAGGACCAATTGGCAATAGGATGAAGGAAGAATTGGTGGAAATGATCGATGATCTGGAGAAGTCAATTGCGATGCTATCAACCCGCAAAGTCGCCTGTGAAGCTCTTCTCAATGACCTCCGCTATGCTGCTGCTGCTGAAAATGATGTTGACGACTCCACGTCGTTTTAAGTATTTCTCTGAATTTGCTATGATAACTTTGTTCCACACACTTTTAAATTCTCAGGGTCTGTCCGAGTTAATTTTCCGCACACTATGACTTTTTATTTTTGGATATTTGCTCATGTTTGAGTTGTTTATTTTGCTCATGGTGTGAGCTGGTTTTACCCTGCTGTTTAGTCGAATTTTATTATGTGATTACCTTTAGCAATATTATTAGACAAACAGGGGGAGATATAGATAGGCTACGCCAGAAGTTACGCCAAAAGTCGCGCCGAAAGCTGTGCAAAGAAGTCGCCGCTCCAGAAGCCGCTCCAGAAGCTGCTCCAGAAGATAAACCAGAAGCCGCACAAGAAGTCGCATTAGAAGTCACATAACTTGCTGTGTGCGTAACTGCCTCAAGGTGACGACGATGTGCCCGCTTGGAGAAAGAAGTCACATCACTTGTTGTGCGTAACTGCCACAAAATAAATCACTTGCTGTGCGTAACTGCCACAAGATGACGATGGGCTTAAAAAGGTGTTTGCCTAAAAAATTTCCAAAGGGGGAGATTGTTGCTACGTTTAATTGTTGGCATAATTTTTTAGCGCAAATGTAAGAAGTCGTGCAACATGTTACATGACATATGGAGCGACTTGTTGCAATCCAGATTAGCAAAGAATTGAAGCTTTCCTATTTCGACGAAGCTTGGAGCGAAAGAAGAAAGGCGCCACGAAGACTTGGAGCGCAAGAGAGTGACGTCGACAAGTCAGGCGACTTCCAGCTGGCAGTTACACGTCAGGAATAGGCGGCAACTCTATTTGCCTGATTTATTCAGGAAGTCAGAAACAGGCAACGACTTCCAGCTGTCATGGAAGGCGGCAACAACTTGCCTGACTTTCCTGTTCCTGATCCGAGAAGGATTAGGAATGTAAGCTACTATAAAAAGCCCTTGGCTTCCCATTAGCAGATTATCCGTTCTTGTTCTAACACTGCAAGATTTCTCAGAGCTCTTAACCGTGCACCATTGGCGTGTTGAGAGGCTGATTAAGATTCAATAGAACGGATCTTTGCTCCGATCAAACATCAAGTCGCGAAGACTGAAGTGTTTGGATCGGTTAGGGTTTTTGTTTGTGATTGAAGATTCACAACGCCGTCCAAGAAGACAACGACACCGAGCATAGGCTTGCTCGAAGGGTGGAATTGAGAGGATCTCAAAGACAGGGGGAGAGGCCCTTGGTCGAGGTTGTTCACGGTGAGATCTATAGTAGCATACGACAATAGCTTGTGTGATAGCTAGTTGGTGCTTGAAGTTGTACTATTGACTACCTGATAGTGAAAAACCTTTCCACTGGCAAAGTGCCCCCAGACGTAGGTGCGGAGTCACCGAACTGGGTAATCATCTCTGGTGTCGTTATTATCTGTTTACTGTTTACACTTACGGTTTACTTTTAGGCAAGTAGTCGATACACAAGTTACGACTTTGTGTTCGACTTCTTGACTCGGCTACGATTCAGAATTTCACCATAAATCTGTACAGATCACACTTAACGAGTCCCTGGTCAATCTACGCTTCTATAGAAGCGACCAGTATGAGGATGGTTCTTAATGACGTAGTTCTACTTGTCATAGGGATGAGGGATCCCGGAATCATATCATAGATATCATGAGGTGAATGATATCGGACGACCCGCTTAGAATAGTGTTTTCATAGATTAAGCCATGAACATATTCAAATGCGATAGCTTGTCACGATATCCTTAGACCGAGGAGTCTTTGTGATCACTATGCAATGTACGTGCGGCTTTAACTTGCGCCTAACGCTTTCTGTAACAGGATTGCAATAACGGGCATGATTGGGTGGCGGAACGGGTTGCATGAGTGACACGAAAGACGGCTAAGGGATTTATCCCTCATACTACGGTATGGGAAAGATATCCGTTAAAAGGCCTCTTGATTGAGACTGAATGAGAGTAAGAGCATGGTCATGCCGGTGCTACAGGTTATCATTTCTAATCCATCTCACATATAAAGTAACAATGATTGATTAAACAAGGGTGACGACTCTATGCCTTGTGATCAATCGGGATATCTAGAGATAATAGGATAGTGACTTGTACGCACAAGGTTAAGTCGAATCATCGATCGTCATGCACCTTGGGTAATCATAACGTCATACTAGAGGCCCTTTATGATGGATCGGGCAAGAGCGATCTTTTGCGCCGATCTGCCAACGGTGGCATGAGCCTGAAGGGTCACACACATTCAAGACGGATAACTTGAGACAAGGAAACCTTAAGGTTTCTTGAGGAGCAATACATGGACAAAACTGAAGGTTTTGTGCCATGGGTTGGGTTCTAGAGAATAATTAGCGAATCGAGAAAATTGAGTTTTTTCGTCGATATCGCGTCGGACTTTATTTGATAAGTAACAACAAAAAGGGTCAGGTGTTTTTGGACACGGCACAAAACCACATGGGCGAGCCCATTGGGCTCGATCCATGAGGTTTCATGGCCGGCCCAAACAAGGGCCCATTTAGGGCCCATTAATCCCTCTTGGCCGGCCCACATGGTGGGTCCATGAGTGGGGGCCACACAACACTATGCTTAGTTGGTTATTGTGGATTAAGAGGTGAGTGATTTAAGGGGTATGGGTTAAAGCACCTTTAAGCCCATACCAATCACTTTGACCCATGCTTATGAGTTGGATGATGAATTGAAATATCTAACATTCATTCATTAATCAAATAATCACACAACTCACAAGAACTCTCTCTTTTTCTCTCTAGTGGCCGGCCAAGACTCTCTCTCTCCTCATTCTTGCTCTCTTGTTCTTCATTTAATTGTTCTAGTAGGCAATTAAGTGAAGGATCTTCAAGATCATCTCCTTGGTGTGAACTTGCTTTAGAGAAGAAGATCCGAAATTTCTTCTTTATCGATTCAACAAGACTTAAAGGTAAATATCTTGTGGAATAGATTTTGCCTTGGGATTTAACGGTTTATGTTCTTGGACAAAGGTTTGGAGTAGATATTATTAAATGCTTCCGCTATCTCGACGATCTAGAACGCTCCAAAACCCTACAGTGGTATCAGAGGCTGGTTACCCTCTTAATCTTTGTCTTGTTGAATTTGTTTCGAATTTATGACT
This sequence comes from Geranium rotundifolium, assembly GCA_963920655.1. Classification (NCBI taxonomy): domain Eukaryota; kingdom Viridiplantae; phylum Streptophyta; class Magnoliopsida; order Geraniales; family Geraniaceae; genus Geranium; species Geranium rotundifolium. The sequence continues at coordinate 23,381,054 of OY987313.1, read as the reverse complement.
ATTTGCATGCCAAAATTGTTGATAACATGATTTTAATGCTTTTTGGGATATTTGCATGAAATATGTTATTTTTGAAAATATATTGAATTTGGAATTTTTTGGACATTATTGGATTTGTCAGGTCCGAGAAGAGACTCCCGGGGAGGCCGACGGTCACCGGAGCCGTCCCCACTCTTGGCCGAGGCCGAGAGTGGAGGCAAGCTCGGCTTGGGCCTTCCAAGGCCCAAACCGAGCCGTGACATGTTGGGCTCGGCCCAATGGGCTTTCGGCCCATTGGCTTGGCCCGACTTGGTTCGTGCACGGTGTTTGATCTGTGGCACGAACCTGCGATCCAATATTTCGAAAACTTTCAAAATTTAATCGGTTTCGATAAACCGTTTTTCGAAAAGGTCTAGTTTCGATAAACCCGACCGAGCAACTTGGCAAAATTAAAACCGGAATAATTGCATATTATTTGATAACATGTTTGTGTGATAACATGTTGGATGATGTGATGAGATGTATGATGCATTAGTAGCCCATTAGATTTTATCGCTTTCACGGTTTGCATACCGTTAGTGTTAGCGTGTAATTATTCTTTCATTCAAGCCCATAAAGTGTAAGTATTTTTTATCCGGTCTACGAACCGAGTATTAATTGTAATTACTACTCAAAGACGAGAAGGATGGAAAATCGAGCACAATGACGGTCTTGGAGGATACCCAAGAGCTAGTGGGAGCCCGAATGAAAAAGACGAGAAGATGTTGTGACTCGTAGAATCCTAAGATTAGGATGGGCTATAAAATGCATATTTAACGCTTTATATTTGCTTGCTTGTATTATTTAAATAAAAACATGCTTGCATGCTTAGCTTATAAGTTTATAAGCCATCACCTCACATGTAAAGATTAAAATCGACTTTGATTGTTTACATGTTTAAAGTGTTGTGAACCGTCATCGCACGGGTTGTGATGGATGAGTTCAAATTTGAAACGTGTTTGCACAGGTTGCAAATGACGGTTTCAAATGAAGATAGTATGTGATACAATTAGAAACGTCATAACACGGGTTGTTGATGACGGGTTCGTAATTGTGCCAAATACTTTCGAATTATTAAGCACAACCAATTTACAAGATAATTTGAGTCAAGTGAGATGCCACCCAAATTCACATCCATGTAGAAACATTTTATCGGTGTCGTGCGCCTTAGCGGAGCATCGATCGAATGGCTTCTAGATGGGAATGGTAAACTTTGTGGGATGTCGTGCGCCTTAGCGAAGCATCTGCACAAAGTTAACTCGTTAGTGAAGGTTGGTTGACTCGACCACGATTCTTGGCCTGAGGTCGAGCTGGGGCATCGGAAGGGTAAGCCGTGTGTTTGTGCATATACCCTGACCAAGAGTTACACGGGTTGTAATTGGACGGACGTCCTACCTAAATAAGTCAATTGGATCGGTGCGCCTTAGCGTACTTCAAATGACGAATAAGGGATCTTGATTTAAAGATTCTAAACCTTAGAATCGGATGGTTGGTGTTTAATTCGGATCTTCATAAATTTATTCAACTTTTCTGATTAAATTTACTTTCTTCGTGTAGAAATGACTAGTAATTCAACAAACTCGTCTAATTTGTCGTTGAGGACTATACTCGAAAAGTGTAAACTCAACGGGACAAATTATCTGGACTGGGACAGGAATTTACGACTTGTGTTAAAGTTGGAACGCTGGGAGTACGTCCTTGATAAGCTATCCCGGTGGAGCCAGCTGCCAGCGCAATGAGGGTCGTTAAGGATGCGTACCAGAAACACCTTAGCAACTCTATCGACGTTGCGTGTGTCATGCTGGGCTGCATGGAGGCGGACCTCCAGAAGCAGTTTATGGAGCTATCCCATGATCCGTTTGCAATGTTTGCACAGATCAAGGATATGTTCAAAGAGAAAGTATGTATTGAAAAATACACTGTTCTCCGAGAACTCATTGCCTGCAAGATGTTAGCAGGCAGCTCCGTAGGTCCACACGTCCTACGTATGAAGGGACATTTCGACCATATGACTAGTATCGGTATGTCTATGGAAAAGGAAATGACTGCGGATTATATTCTGCAATCCCTTCCTCATGCATATGGTGGGTTCATCATGAACTATCACATGCATGACATGGACAAGACCGCGTAGGAGTTGCACAGCATGCTAGTGACTGCCGAGAAGAGCATAAGGGGCGGTTCGCCCAAAAATGTTCTTACGGTCAAGAAGGGATCCAGTTTCAAAGCTGGTGGTGGAAAGGGTAAAGCCCCAATGCACCTGGCAGGAAAGATCAGCTGAAGGAGGATCAGAAGAAGGGCGGTGGGGCCGCTACTTTATCAGGTATTCCATTAGAGCTATATCTTTCTACAATAAATACTTGGGTACTAGACACTGGAGCTGAGTCTCATGTATGTGCGGATATACAGGTGTTGCACAGTAGAAGAGATATGGGGGAAAGCGAGGTGGATCTAAGAGTTGGGAACAACGTGAGAGTTGCCGCAACTGCCGTGGGTTCTGTTAACCTTGTTTTGCCCAGTGAGCTTGTAATTGAACTTCATGATGTGTTTTGTGTACCTGCTTTCAGCGAGAATATTATTTCAATTTATCTTCTTGAAAAAGAAGGTTATTATTTTAATATTAAGAACGGGTTTTTTAATATTATGAGCAACAACATGTTTTATGGCAATGCTCACACTGTTGGAGGTTTATACATATTGAATATGCAAAACTCGAGATCCAACATGCTCTATAATATAAATGCTAAGAGGTTTAAAGCTAATGATTTAGACCAAACTCTAATCTGGCATTGTCGTCTAGGTCACATAAATGAGAAACGCATCTCATCGTCTAGGTCACATATCCGAGGAGTTTCTTAGTCATCTTACTGAAGGTGGAATACTATCTCAGTGGACTCCGCCGGGAACACCGCAACTCAATGGTGTGTCCGAGCGGAGGAATCGGACATTGTTGGATATGGTTCGATCGATGTTAAGTCTCAGTGATCTCCCGATCTCCTTCTGGAGTTATGCTCTGCAAACGGCCGCGTTCATTAGAAACAGGGCTTTATCGAAAGTAGTGGAAGGGACATCATTCGAGAAATGGTACGGGAAGGGACCCGTTTTGTCCTTCCTAAAAATCTTGGGTTGCGAGGCTTATGTAAAACGGTTGCTTGCAACCAAGCTCGAACCAAGATCAGATAAGTGCACTTTCGTCGGATATCCAAAAGAAACAAAAGGATACTACTTCTACAAACCGAGCGAAAATAAAGTTTTTGTCGCTCGAGGTGGGACATTCTTGGAAAAGGAATTTATTTCCAAGACAGTCAGTGGGAGGGCTTTTCATCTTGATGAAGTTCTAGATGAGATGGTCACTCGGGAACCACTTGACGGCACACTAGAAGAAGTAGAGCCAGAAGTGGCCGTTGAGCAAAAACCAATAGCTACAGTTAATGAGGACGGTCCGAGGCGGTCTAAAAGGATAAGTCATGCACCTGTCAGATACGGTTTCCTAGTAACTGGAGGTGATGATTAAGTATTAGTGGACAATGATCCAGCTACCTTTCGAGAGGCCTTGGACGGAACCGACTCTGAGAAATGGCTGGAAGCCATGAGGGAAGAAATGCAATCTATGTCAGATAATCAAGTGTGGGACTTTGTGGAACAAACCCCTGACATAAAAGTCATTGGGTGTAAATGGATCTTTAAAATAAAGATGGACATGGATGGCAAACCTCAGACCTATAAAGCGAGACTGGTAGCCAAAGGTTATAGGCAAATCCACGGAATTGACTATGAAGAGACCTTTTCTCCAGTAGCTATGGTCAAATCTATCCGCATTCTACTTGCCGTAGCAGCGTATCATAACTATGAGATATGGCAAATGGACGTCAAAACCGCCTTCCTCAACGAGAGGTTAGCTGAGGACGTTTATATGTCCCAGCCTGAGGGTTTTGAGGATCCAAAGAATAAGGGAAAGATTTGCAAGTTGCTCAAATCAATCTATGGTTTGAAGCAAGCATCTCGGAGTTGGAATTAGCGTTTTGATGAAGTTGTGAAACAGTTTGGCTTCATCAAGAACGATGATGAACCTTGCGTATATAAAAAGGCAGATGGGAGCAAAGACTTGGGAACGATGTACTGCACATTGGAAACGTCTTCTTGGTGTTTTATGTTGATGACATACTGCTCATTGGAAACGACGTCCCTACCTTGCTCTTAACAAAGACTTGGTTAGGTGAGTGTTTCGCAATGAAGGACTTAGGCGAGGCCTCTTACATCTTGGGGATCAAGATATATAGAGACCGTGCCAAGCGGGTCTTGGGCTTAAGTCAAAGCACCTACATAGACAAAATGTTGAGACAATTCTCAATGCAAGATTCAAAGAAAGGATTGCTGCCCATGCGTCATGGCATGAAGCTTAGCAAGAAGCAGTGTGCTGAGACACCTGCAGAGCTAGCAAGAATGAATGAGATCCCATATGCTTCGACTATAGGGTGCATAATGTATGCCATGATATGTACGAGACCGGATGTCTCGTTTGCCCTAAGCTGTACCAGTAGACATCAATCCAAACCCGGTGAGGCACACTGGATTGCCGTCAAGGCGATTCTCAAATATTTCAGAAAAACCAAAGACGCTTTTCTTGTATACAGGGGAAGAAATGATGATCTAGTCGTCAAAGGATATGTCGACGCTAGTTTCCAGACAGACCCCGATGACTTTAAGAGTCAGTTGGGATATGTGTTTACGTTGAACGGTGGAGCATTCAGCTGGAAAAGCAAGAAGCTAACACCATTGTCGACTCTACGACCGAAGCTGAGTACATTGCTGCATCGGAAGCGGCAAAAGAGGCTGTATGGATCAGGAGTTTCATTGCTGGGTTAGGTGTAATTCAAAACCCATCTAACCCAGTAGACTTATATTGTGACAACACCGGGGCCATTGCGCAAGCTAAGGAACCCAGGGCACATGGCAGATCCAAACATGTACTCAGAAAGTATCACATCATCCGCGACATTGTTGCTAAAGGTGACGTGAAGATCCACTACGTTGCAACTGATGATAACACAGCCGACCCCTTGACCAAGGCTCTTCCCCAAGCAAAACATGATAAGCATGTTAGGTCAATGGGTATAGGCTGGGACTTAGATTGGAACTAGGGGCAAATGGGAGATTGATAGCATTTTGTGCCGTAGTCCAATTGCTTGTAGCCTGTAAACGTCTATGTACATTATCATCATTTGTAATATATATAAAACGGTTTTATATTACTTATCTGTTGAAGTAATATGTTGAGCATGATCTGATTTATGACCACTAAAGTAGTAGAACCATAAATCTGTACGGATCACACTTAACGAGTCTCTGGTCAATCTACGCTTCTATAGAATCGACCAGTATGAGGATGGTTCTTAATGATGTAGTTCTACTTGTCATAGGGATAAGGGATCCCGAAATCATATCATAGATATCATGAGGTGATTGATATCGGACGACCCGCTTTGAATAGTGTTTTCATAGATTAAGCCATGAACATATTCAAATGCGATAGCTTGTCACGATATCCTTAGACCGAGGAGTCTTTGTGATCACTATGCAATGTATGTGCGGCTTTAACTTGCGCCTAACGCTTTCTGTAACAGGATTGCAATAACGGGCATGATTGGGTGGCGGAACGGGTTGCATGAGTGACACAAAAGAAGGCTAAGGGATTTATCCCTCATACTACGGTATGGGAAAGATATTCGTTAAAAGGCCTATTGATTGAGATTGACTGAGAGTAAGAGCATGGTCATGCCGGTGATAAGGGTTATCAGTTCTCAGCCATCTCACATATCAAGTAACAATTATTGATTAAACAAGGGTGACGACTCTATGCCTTGTGATCAATCGGGATATCTAGAGATAATAGGATAGTGACTTGTACGCACAAGGTTAAGTCGAATCATCGATCGTCATGCACCTTGGGTAATCATAACGTCTTACTAGAGGCCCCTTATGATGGATCGGGCAAGAGCGATCTTTTGCGCCGATCTAATAATCCTTAGTCTAAATGGGCTTAAAAGGATTTTAATTAAATGGCTTGAACCTAAAAAGGGCCCAATTATAATTTTAATTTTAATTCAAAGATAATCCAAGATTGAGAAATATAACGAAAGGGAAAGATTTGAAAAAATCATATTTTGGTAAAATCGGGAAAATGGAAAATGAACGATTTTGGGAAATTGTGAATATATTCCCAATATCCCCAAAAACTGGCCGGCTCTCTCCCTCCTATCCCATTCTGCTGGCTCCCTCTCTCTCCCCTCTCTCTCTCTCGTGTTCTCGCTCCCTTCTTGCAAAACTAGTAATACTTGCAAGAAGGTTTTGATTTAAGGATCAACACATCGCCTGTGTGGACGTGACAGAGAAACAAGATCTTTCGATTTTGTTTAATTGAATTTGCATCAAAGGTACATATTTATTCTCATTCTAATCTTATCCTAAAACCAATTTAGCATGAAGATCATAATTTATTTGGGACATCCATGGTTTATTTCCGCATTTGCATGAGTTTAATTGCTTGTGACCCCATGGAAAACCCTTCACCCCCGTTTGTCAAAAGTATGAAGAACAATAATTTTGACATATCCAAATATGAGAAAGATAAAAAAATGTGCCCGGCACCATATTCTAAGTCATATGACGCACACGTTATCTAACTTACCTATGGTACATAAATCGACTAAAAATATTTGGGAGTTGTTGGAGAAGAAGTACGACGCTGATGATGTCGGAAAGGAGAAGGACCTCTCCCATCAAGAGCTTGTAAGTCACCGAATACTAAAGAAGCAAATCGGCTCAAGGATAAACTAGACTCCACACCTACTCACATTGTTAAAGCTAACATTATGGAGTCGGATGGTTCATCTAGAAATGTGTTGTGTTTTGTGTGTAGGAAACCAGGACATAAGGCGGTTAAATGTTTTCAACACCGTGGTCCCCGTGATAGCATTTTGTGCCCTAGTCCAATTGCTAGTAGCCTGTAAACGTCTATGTACATTATCATCTCTTGTAATATATATAAAACGGCTTTATATTACTTATATGTTGAAGTAATATGGTAAGCATGATCTTATTTATGACCACCAAAGTAGTAGAACCATAAATCTGTACGGATCACACTTAACGAGTCTCTGGTCAAAATATGCTTCCATAGAAGCGACCAGTATGAGGATGGTTCTTAATGACGTAGTTCTACTTGTCATAGGGATGAGGGATCCCGGAATCATATCATAGATATCATGAGGTGATTGATATCGGACGACCCGCTTTGAATAATGTTTTCATAGATTAAGCCATGAACATATTCAAATGCGATAGCTTGTCACGATATCCTTAGACCGAAGAGTCTTTGTGATAACTATGCAATGTACGTGCGGCTTTAACTTGCGCCTAACGCTTTCTGTAACAGGATTGCAATAACGGGCATGATTGGGTGGCGGAACGGGTTGCAAGAGTGACACGAAAGACGACTAAGGGATTTATCCCTCATACTACGGTATGGGAAAGATATCCGTTAAAAGGCCTCTTGAATGAGACTGACTTAGAGTAAGAGCATGGCCATGCCGGTGATAAGGGTTATCAATTCTCAGCCATCTCACATATCAAGTAACAATGATTGATTAAACAAGGGTGGCGACTCTATGCCTTGTGATCAATCGGGATATCTAGAGATAATAGGATAGTGGCTTGTACCCACAAGGTTAAGTCGAATCATCGATCATCATGCACCTTGGGTAATCATAACGTCTTACTAGAGGCCCCTTATAATGGATCGGGCAAGAGCGATCTTTTGCGCCAATTTGCCAACGGTGGCATGAGCCTGGAGGGTCACACACATTCAAGACGGATAACTTGTGACAAGGAAACCTTAACGTTTCTTGAGGAGCTATGCATGGAAAAAACTGAATATTTTGGGCCATGGGTTCAGTTTGAGAGAATAATTAGCAAATCGAGAAAACTGAGTTTTTTCGTTGATGTCGCGTCAGACTTTGTTTGATAAGTAACGACAAAAAGGGTCAGGCGTTTTTGGACACGGCACGAAACCACATGGGCGAGCCCATTGGGCTCGGCCCATGAGGTCTCATGGCCGGCCCAAACAAGGGCCCGTTTAGGGCCCATTAAGCCCTCTTGGCCGGCCCACATGGTGGGTCCATGTGTGGGGGCCACACAACACCATGCTTGGTTGGTGATTGTGGATTAAGAGGTAATTGATTTAAGGGGTATGGGTGATGACACTTTAAGCCCATACCAATCACTTTTGACCCATGCTTATGAATTGGATGATGAAGGTAAATATCTAATATTGATTCATTACACAAATCCAACAAGCTCACTCTCTCTCACAACTCTCTCTCTCTCCTCTCTTTGCTCTCTTGTTCTTCATTTAATTGTTCTAGTAGGCTTTGAAATTCTGAATCGTATCCGAGTCAGGAAGTCGAACACAAAGTCTTTAACTTGTGTATCGACTTCTTGTGGAAACTGTAAGTTCTACAATCGTGTTTATCCCCTGCGCTTCTGTGGAGAGTTCTCTTTCTGGATAGATCTTGCGTTGATAGACATACTGCCACTTAACGGCATTGTCTACAGAGTGGAAAGAGACATTGTCTGTAGGCGCTTTAGGCACATACTTGGGGAGTTTCTGCCCTCCTAATGTCTTCTTGACCCGTGGTAGCACGATCTGGGTGTCTTCTTCTTCAGATTCTTCTTCTTCAGGGACAGAGGTTACTGCAGTAGTCAGTGACTTCCTTCTTGACTTCTTCGCCTGTTTGGACGCCGATGCTCCTCCTTTCTCTGTGGCTTTCCTATTTGGGGTCAATCTCCTCTAAATTTGAGGTTCTTCTTCTTCATCAACCAACCTTCGTGTTGGTAGCTTCCTTCTCTCAGCCCTTTTGGGCACAGCTTCTTCCTTTTCCATGGTTTCAATGTCGACACTTTCTTCGATGTTGACAAGTTCCTCTAAAGGTTGAGTGACTTCGGGAATGGCTTCAGGATTTTCATTAAGCCCTGAATCACTGTTCGGGGAGACATGGGAACTTCCTTCTTTCTGCAAGTCCTCGTTTAGAGGAGATTTCTCTGGTGCGGATGTCGACTTAGAGGGGCTGGATTGGTCCTTGGTGCTAGTGCCGTGGACTTCAGGAACAAGGGTTTCTAAACCCTCTACAGGCAGGCTTTTATATTTGGTGTTTTCATTAGGGAGGATAGCAGATTTACCTTTTGTTGGAGTCGGAGTAGAGAGAGAAGTTTCTTCTTCTATGTTCCCAGAATCGGCTAAGGTATCATCCTTTTCAACGACGGGAGTTGCGTCTTCAGGTGTGATCGTTGGGGGTGAACTTGTTACTTCCTGAGGTGCTGCCGAACTTTCCCCTAAGACTTTTCCTCCTCGGGTCCTCACTCCATGCTTGTTTCTCGTTGATTTGGAGGCTGACAATTTCTTGGCAATAACTTTTGCCCTCATTTTTCCTCGTAGCGCTTTTAAGGCAGATGGTATTCGTCCGCTTCGAGTACCAACTATTTAGCTAGGATTTGTTCTTTGAGAGGAGTGAGCAGATTCTTTGCTAAAATTTTGATTTGTGGAGCCCTAGCGATTTGGGGGAAGATGGAGAGGATTGTGCAGGCTTTTTCTGCGGATGTTGAAGGGGGTTGAGAGCTGATTGGATAGTCGTCAGTTTTTCCAATCATTCCCCTTTTGAATTTTTAACCAAATAATTCCACCTGGGCTTTTGATAATGAGATTTGGGCCCAGCTAGATTTTGTGGACCCTGCCTGGTCCAGATAGAGAAAGAGTAAAAATTCACCAAAAGCTCTCCCTCTTCTTTCTTGACTTCTGGTTACTCGAGACAGCAAAGTCCAAGGGTTGACCTCAGACTTTCAAACCTGTTAGCATCTAATGCTTTGGTAAAGATGTCAGCGACTTGTTTCTCGGTGGGTAAATATTCGAGTTTTTTCTTCTTGTCTTCTACAAGCTCTCGAATAAAGTGGTGCCTGATGTCAATCAGATTTGTCTTGCTATGTTGCACTGGGTTCTTCGAGATATTGATTGCACTAATGTTGTCACAGAACAAAGTCATGACTTCTTGCTTGACTCCATACTCTGCCAACATTTGTTTCATCCAAAGAAGCTGAGTACAGCTACTTCCGGCTGCGATATATTCGGACTCAGCAGTAGATAAAGCAATACAATTTTGCTTTTTGCTGAACCACGATACAAGATTGTTCCCCATGTAGAAACAACCTCCAGAGATGCTTCTTCGATCTGGTGTGCTTCCCGCCCAGTCAGCATCACAGTATCCAACCAGAGTAGGAGAGGTATCAAAGGAATATAGCAAACCCAATTCAGATGTTCCCGAGATATACCTTACGATCCTCTTTGCATGAGCCAAGTGACTGACTTTTGGATTGGCTTGGTATCGAGCACAAGCTCCCACAGAGTAAGCGATGTCGGGTCGACTTGCTGTTAGATAGAGGAGACTTACTATTATGCTTCGATAAAGACTTTGATCAACTGATTCTCCCATTTCGTCCTTTGTGCACTTGTCATGTGTGGCAATAGGAGTCCTCTTGGGCGAGGCCTTTTCTAACCCGAACTTCTTGACAATGTTCTTTGCATATTTGCTTTGGGAGATAAATATTCCATCTAACATCTGCTTGATTTGGAAGCCTAGGAAGTATGTGAGCTCACCGACCATACTCATCTCAAATTCAGACTGCATATGTTGAACGAAGCGTTCCACCATCTTGTCTGACTTTCCTCCAAATACAATGTCGTCGACATATATTTGAGCAATCATGATGTCCCTTCCTTCCTTCTTCACAAAGAGAGTTTTGTCTACTCCCCCTCGAATATTGCCATTATGTACAAGGAATTGAGTAAGACGTTCATACCATGCTCGTGGAGCTTGTTTGAGTCCGTAGAGAGCTTTCTTTAGCTTGTAGACATGGTGCGGAAAGTCATGGTCTTCGAATCCCTTTGGTTGGGCTACATAGACTTCTTCGTTCAGATTTCCATTGAGAAAGGTACTCTTTACATCCATCTGATAGAGTTTGAAACGCAGATGACATGCTATGTCGAGAAGAAGTCGTATGGCTTCCAGTCTGGCTACCGGAGCAAAGGTTTCTTCAAAGTCGACTCCTTCGACTTGTGTGTACCCTTGAGCCACCAGTCTCGCTTTGTTTCGAGTGATGTTTCCTTGCTCGTCAGACTTGTTTTTGAATATCCATTTTGTCCCGATGACATTGACATTGTTAGGTTTGGGTACAAGTTCCCAGACTTCATTCCTTGGAAACTGAACCAATTCTTCTTGCATCGCGCAGACCCAGTATTCATCATTGATGGCCTCTTGTATATTCTTTGGCTCAATTTTGGAAATAAAGAAAACGTTACCTATCATCTCTTGGTGGTCAAGAGATGCCTTTTGTCGAGTCCGAACTCCCTCATTAATGTCTCCAATCACATCCTGGGGTGGATGATTCTTCTGAATTCTTCTTGACGGAGCTCTTTTTATAGGGGATGCATCTTTATCTGGGATAGTTGGGCTTTCATCTTTAGACTCTTTGTTGCGCTCATCGTATTTGACTTATGGTCTGACTTCTCCTCTGACTTCTGGTCTGACTTCTCCTGAGAGATTTAGGACTTCTTCATCCTCGTCACTTGTTTGCTCGTTATTGTCATCAATCACGACATTGATGGATTCCATGATAGTCCGGGTGCGTTTGTTGAATACACGAAAAGCCCGACTATTTCTGGAGTATCCGAGGAAGATGCCTTCGTCGCTTTTAGGATCCAATTTGCGTCGAGGTTCCCTATCTGCGAGTATGTAGCAGACTGATCCAAAGACATGGAAGTATTTGACTTTCGGCTTTCTCCCCCTCCATATTTCATAAAGAGTGAGCGAAGTTCCAGGGCGGAGGGTCACTCTATTATGAATATGGCATGCCGTATTCAAAGCTTCAGCCCAGAAGTGCTGCAGGATGTCTTTGGCTAACATCATGACTCTTGCCATCTCTTGAAGAGTGCGATTCTTCCTTTCAACGATCCCGTTTTGCTGAGGAGTAATGGGAGCAGAAAATTCGTGTGCAATTCCTTCAGCATCAAAAAAGTTTGCGAACCTGATGTTCTCAAACTCCTTTCCATGATCGCTCCGAAGTCGGACGACTTTCCCAATGACTTCTCCCTTTTCTCGTTGAACTCCTCGACATAAGGCTTCAAAGACTGAGAAGGTATCTGACTTCTCTCGAATAAAGTCTACCCATGTGTACCTCGAGAAGTCGTCTACACATACAAATATGTACTTCTTCCCTCCTAGACTTTCTACTTGCATGGGTCCCATAAGGTCAACATGAAGAAGTTCTAGAACACGAGAAGTAGTAAGATGTTGTACCTTCTTGTGTGACGTCTTGACCTATTTCCCAATCTGGCATTCTCCACAGATTTTTCCTTCAATGATCTTGAGGTTGGGAACACCAATGATCGCCTTTTTAGAGAGAATCTATTGCATGCTCCTCAAATTGATGTGACCAAGTTTTTGATGCCATAGCTTTGTCTCTTGAGCTTTGGATAAAAGGCACTTGGTTGGCAAGGTACTGACTGTTGGAGACCATAGATAACAGTTGTCAAGGGACATGTGGCCTGTCATGACTTCCTTCTGTTGTTCGTCTTTGACCGAGCACTTGTCACGAGTGAAGTGGACATCCAAATTTAAATCACGTATTTGGCTTATGCTGATGAGATTTGCTGTGAGGCCTTCTACTAGCAGATCTTCTTTCAGACATGGAGAGTTGGGAAGATTGAGTTTTCCTTTCCCGAGCACTCTAGCTTTTACTCTATCTCCAAAAGTGACGAAGCTATTTGTGCATGGTATTAAAGTGACCAAGAAAGAGCTATTACCCGTCATATGTCGAGAAGATCCACTATCAAAGTACCAAACATTGCTGGTTGAGGCCTTTAAAGCGGTGTACGCGATGTTAGCTCGATAGTTGACCTCTTTGACTCGCCATTCCTTCTGTGGTTGGCTGTTCTTGACGGTGGTCCTTTTCTTGACCAAGCTTTTCCCATATAGCTGATAGCAGAAGGGTCGAATATGTCCTCTTCGTCCACAGTGATGACAAACCCAGTTGTGTCTTTTGGTCTGGGTTTTTGAAGCGGCCAAAGTAAGAAGCTTTTTGGTCGCTTAGTCAGCCGAGAAGTTAGGTGACTTCTGATGGGGCTTCTGGGCGACAGACTTCTGAGGGACGAAGATGGTGTGTGATGATGAGGCATCTTTTGAATATCCAAGTCTTTCCATATTCCTGGCTGGTTTCCCGATTGAAAGGATTTGATCTAGAGTGTTAGTGCTTGGATTCATCATCTTTACTAACTTCGTGATCTGCTCTAACTCGCCTTTTAGTCGAGCAACTTCCTTTTTGAGATCAACAGTCGTCTCGAGAAGTCTTGACTTGTCTTCATTAAGAGTAAGAATGAGAGCATTCTGTTTTTCGATTACCTGAGAGTCTTCAAGCCATTTGACATACCATTCGTTGTAAGCATTGTTGAGAGTCTCATCGGATAGCTCATCATCAGAGTCATACTTCTTTGAGCTTTCAGCTGGTTGATCTATTGTGGAGGAAGTGAAAGCAACATAGTTACTTGTATGCTCAAGGTCACTGTCTTCCTCATCTTCATCGTCAGTTAGAGAGGCATTGAATCCCTTCTTCTGTTTCTTTAAGAAGTTGGGACATTCTCTCTGCATGTGTCCATACCCCTCACATTCAAAGCACTGAGCTCCTTTACCTGATCGTTCTCCTCGTCCTCCATCATTAGCTGTGTTTTCGAGCTTCTGAAACTTGTGATGTGGCTTGTCTCTGACTTCTCGGGTGACTTTTCTTCCTGTCATCTGGCCAAATCTTTTCATGACTTTGTTGCAGTTTTTTGCCAGCATGGCGATAGTTTCCTCAATGTCACTATCCGACTCAGAGTGCGTTGAGTTCTTCTGCTTTTGATTAGAACTTTTGAAAGCCACACCTTTATGTTTCTTCTCGATAGGAGGAAGGGAGAGCTCGAAAGTCATTAGTGAGCCCATGAGCTCATCAAACTTCAGTGTCTTCAAGTCATGGACTTCTTCGATGGCGGTGATCTTCATCTTGAATCTGGGACTTAGAGCTCTCAGCGTTTTTCGGACCAAATCTTCATCGGTCATAGGCTTGCCAAGTGAATATGATTCATTGGCCAGATCCTTGATGCGCACATTAAACTCCGCAATAGTCTCGTCTTCATTCATGGTCAGAGCCTCAAAGTTAGTCGTGAGGTACTGTAACTTCTGCTCTTTGACTTTGGAAGTACCCTCGTAAGCAACAGCAAGCATGTCCCAGACAATTTTGGCACTTGTACATGTGTTGATGAGTCGAAACACATTCTTGTCTACTCCATTAAAAATAGCATTGAGTGCACGAGAATTACCTAGGGTGACATCATCTTCTTCCGCGCTCCACTCCTTTTCTGGTTTGATGCTAGTTTGATTTCCATGAGCATCAGAATAGTAAGGTTCCTCCCATCCATTGATGATAGACTTCCAGGTTTTGCTGTCGAGGGACTTTAAAAAGGCACACATCCGTCCTTTCCAATATCCATAGTTTGTTCCGTCGAGCACCGGTGGACGATTGACAGATCCTCCTTCCTTCGAATCCATATTAGCTACTCAGAATTTTGCAGGAAAATCACCTAAGAGATTAAGGTGCCTCCTCTGATACCAATTAAAATTCAGAATCGCAGCCGAGTCACGAAGTCGAACACAAAATCTTTAACTTGTGTATCGACTTCTTGTGGAAACCGTAAGCAAAGTAATAGACAGATAATAATAACGACACCAGAGATGATTACCCAGTTCGGTGACTCCGCACCTACGTCTGGGGGCACTTTTCCAGTGGAAAGGTTTTTCACTATAGGTATCAATAGTACAACTTCAAGCACTAACTAGCTACTATAGATCTCACCGTGAATCACCTCGACCAGGAGCCTCTCCCCCTGTCTTTGAGATTCCCTCAATTCCACCCTTCGAGCAAGCTCCTATGCTCGGTGTCGTTGTCTTCTTGACGGAGTTGTGAATCTTCAATCACAAACAAAAACCCTAACCGATCCAAACACTTAATCTTCGCGACTCAAGGTTTGATCGGAGCAAAAGTCCGTTCTAATGAATCTTAATCAGACTCTCAACACGCCGATGGTGCACGGTTAAGAGCTGTGAGAAATCTTGCAATTATTAGAACAAGAACGGATGATCTGCTAATGGGAAGCCAAGGGCTTTTTATAGCAGCTCACATTCCTAATCCTTCTCAGATCAGGAACAGGAAAGTCAGGCAAGTTGTTGCCGCCTTCCGTGACAGCTGGAAGTCGTCTTGCCTGTTCTGACTTCCTGATGAAATCAGGCAAGTCGAGTTGCCGCCTCTTGCTGACGTGTAACTGCCAGCTGGAAGTCGCCTGACTTGTCGACGTCACTCTCTTGCGCTCCAAGTCTTCGTGGCGCCTTTCTTCTTTCGCTCCAAGCTTCGTCGAAATAGGAAAGCTTCAGTTCTTTCCTAATCCGGATCGCAACAAGTCGCTCCACATGTCATGTAACATGTTGCACGACTTCTTACATTTGCTCTAAAAAATCATGCCAACAAATAAACGTAGCTACAGGCTTGGTGTGGACTTGCTCTGGAGAAGAAGATAAGTCAAAGGGCTACAAATTTTGTGAAATACTGATTTTCCAAAAGTGCGCTGGTTTGGGAGATACAAGGCCGAGAAGCTGACTGGTCTGCAGAGTCTGTCCAGCGAGATGGGAAAAATGTTTTTTCCAGACAGAGGTCTTTTCGTCCGAACTGAGTTCTGAGCAAAACACAAAAGATGTAGAGAATTGGCTGAGGTTTAATCTCCAAAAAGAACCGAAGTAATTGGAGATCTGTAGCTCGAGATATGGAGCTTCAAAGTCTCGGTTTTCTGCCGGGCAGATTCTGGTAAAACCCAAAAACTCGATTTCCTAAGGATCTAACTTGGTAGTCGATCTTGCGCAGGTTAGGGGCAGATTATAGGTTGCTTCCGCTGCCATGAACGTGATTAGGATGCCCCATAACACTACAGTGGTATCAGAGCCGGTCTACCACTCCGAGATCCTTGTTTGTTATTTCGGTTTTGTAATGATATAAATGCCATAATTGTTGATAACATGATTTTAATGCTTTTTGGGATAATTGCATGAAATATGTTATTTTTGGAAAATATATTGAATTTGAAATTTTTCGGAAATTATTGGATTTGTCGGGTCCGAGAAGAGACTATCGGGGAGCCGGATCGGAGGTACTGGACGGAGGTCACCGGAGGACGGGTAGGCTGGCGGTGACCGGGGCCGTCCCCACTCTGGGCCGAAGCCGAGAGTGGAGGCAAGCTCGGTTTGGGCCTTCCAAGGCCCAAACTGAGCCGTGACATGTTGGGCTCGGCCCAATGGGCTTTCGGCCCATTGGCTTGGCCCGACTTGGTTTGTGCACGGTGTTTGATCCGTGGCACGAATCCACGATCCAATATTTCGAAAACTTTCAAAATTTAATCGGTTTCGATAAACTATTTCTCGAAAATGTCTAGTTTCGATAAACCCGACCGAGCAACTTGGCAAAATTAAAACCGGAATAATTGCATATTATTTGATAACTTGTTTGTGTGATAACATGTTGGATGATGTGATGAGATGTATGATGCATTAGTAGCCCATTAGATTTTATCGCTTTCACGGTTTGCATACCGTTAGTGTTAGCATGTAATTATTCTTTCATTCAAGCCCATAAAGTGTAATTATTTTTTTATCCGGTCTACGAACCTAGTATTAATTGTAATTACTACTTAAACACGAGAATGATGGAAAATTGAGCACAATGACAGTCTTGGAGGAAGTCCAAGAGCTAGTGGGAGCCCGAATGAGAAAGACGAGAAGAAATGGTGACTCGTAGAATCCTAAGATTAGGATGGGCTATAAAATGCATATTTAACGCTTTATATTTGCTTGGTTGTATTATTTAAATAATAACTTGCTTGCATGCTTAGCTTGTAAGTTTATAAGCAATCACCTCACATGCAAATACTAAAATCGATTTTAATTGTTTGCATGTTTAAAGCGTTGTGAACCATCATCGCACAGGTTGTGATGGATGAGTTCAAATTTGAAACGTGTTTGCACGGGTTGCAAATGACGGGTTCAAATGAAGATAGTATGTGATACAATTATAAACTTCACAACACGGGTTGTTGATGACGGGTTCGTAATTGTGCCAAATACTTTCGAATTATTAAACACAACCAAATTACAACATAATTTGAGTCAAGTGAGATGCCACCCAAATTCACACCCACGTAGAAACATTTTATCGGTGTCGTGCACCTTAGCGGAGCATCGATCGAATGGGTTCTATATGGGAATGGTAAACTTTGTGGGATGTCATGCGCCTTAGCGGAGCATCTGCACAAAGTTAACTCGTTAGTGAAGGTTGGTTGACTCGACCACGATTCTTGGCCAGAGGTCGAGCTGGGGCATCGGAAGGGTAAGCCGTGTTTAAAGATGAATCAATATTATTTTGTGAGAGTTGTGTGATTATTTTGTGTAATGAATCAATATTAGATATTTACCTTCATCATCCAACTCATAAGCCTGGGTCTAAAAATGATTGGTATGGGCTTAAAGTGTCGTAAACCATACCACTTAAATCACGCACCTCTTAATCCACAATCACCAACCAAGCATGGTGTTGTGTGGCCCCCACTCTTGGACTCACCAATGTGGGCCGGCCATATGAGGCTTATTGGGCCCATAATGGGCCCTTGTTTGGGCCGGTCGCGTAACCTCATGGGCCGAGCCCAATGGGCTCGCCCATCTGGTTTCGTGTCGTGTCTAAATGAGCCAGACCCTTTTTGTCGTTACTTATCAAACAAAGTCCGAAGCGACATCGACGAAAAAACTCAGTTTTCTCGATTCGCTAATTATTCTCTCAAACCGAACCCATGGCCCAAACCTTCAGTTTTTTCCATGCATTGCACCTCAAGAAACGTTAAGGTTTCCTTGTCTCAAGTTATCCGTCTTGAATGTGTGTGACCCTCCAGGCTCATGCCACCGTTGGCAGATCGGCGCAAAAGATCTCTCTTGCCCGATCCATCATAAGGGGCCTCTAGTAAGACGTTATGATTACCTAAGGTGCATGACAATCGATGATTCGACTTAACCTTTGTGCGTACAAGTCACTATCCTATTATCTCTAGATATCCCGATTGATCACAAGGCATAGAGTCGTCACCCTTGTTCAATCAATCATTGTTACTTGATGTATGAGATGGCTGAGAACTGATAACCCGTATCACCGGCATGGCCATGCTCTTACTCTCAGTCAATCTCGATCAAGAGGCCTTTAACGGATATCTTTCCCATACCGTAGTATGAGGGATAAATCCCTTAGCCGTCTTTCGTGTCACTCATGCAACCCGTTCCGCCACCCAATCATGCCTGTTATTGCAATCCTGTTACGGAAAGCGTTAGGCGCAAGTTAAAGTTGCACGTACATTGCATAGCGATCACAAAGACTCCTTGGTCTAAGGATATCGTGACAAGCTATCGCATTTGAATATGTTCATGGCTTAATCTATGAAAACACTATTTAAAGCTGGTCGTCCAATATCAATCACATCATGATATCTATGATATGATTCGGGGATCCCTCATCTCCATAGTCATTCCTAGACTAGTCATATAATCGAAATGTCCCTTCATACGTAGAACGTGTAGACCTACGGAACTGCCTGCTGACATCTTGCAGGCAATGAGTTCTCGGAGAACAGTGTATTTTTCAATACGTACTTTCTCTTTGAACATATCCTTGATCTATGCAAAAATTGCAAACGGATCATGGGATAGTTCCATAAACTGCTTCTGGAGGTCCGCCTCTATGTAGCCCAGCATGACCCACGCAACGTCGATAGAGTCGCTAAGGTGTTTCTGGTACGCATCCTTAACGACCCTCGTTGCGTTGGCAGCTGGCTCCACCGAGATAGCCTTGTCAAGGACGTACTCCCTGCGTTCCAACTTTAACACAAGTCATAAATTCCTGTCCCAATCCAGATAATTTGTCCCGTTGAGTTTACAGTTTTCGAATATAGTCCTCAACGACAAATTAGACCAGTTTGTTGAATTACTAGCCATTTCTACACGAAGAAAGTAAATTTAATCAGAAAAGTTGAATAAATTTATGAAGATCCGAATTAAACACCAACCATCCGATTCTAAGGTTTAGAATCTTTAAACCAAGATCCCTTATTTGTCAATTGAACTACGCTAAGGCGCACCGCTCCAATTGACTCATTTAGGTAGGACGTCCATCCAATTACAACTCGTGTAACTCTTGGTCAGGGTATGTGCAAAAGCACACGGCTTACCCTTCCAATGCCAACAGCTCGACCTCAGGCCAAGAATCGTGGTCGAGTCAACCAACATTCACTAACGCGTTAACTTTGTGCAGATGCTCCGCTAAGGCGCACGGCATCCCACAAAATTTACCATTCCCATATAGAACCCATTCCATCGATGCTCCGCTAAGGCACACGACATCAATAAAATGTTTCTACATGGGTGTGAATTTGGGTGGCATCTCACTTGACTCAAATTATCTTGTAAATTGGTTGTGCTTAATAATTCGAAAGTATTTGGCACAATTACGAACCCGTCATCAACAACCCGTGTTATGACGTTTCTAATTGTATCACATACTATCTTCATTTGAAACCGTCATTTGCAACCCGTGCAAACACGTTTCAAATTTGAACTCATCCATCACAACCCGTGCGATGACGGTTCATAACGCTTTAAACATGCAAACAATTAAAGTCGATTTTAATCTTTGCATGTGAGGTGATGGCTTATAAACTTATAAGCTAAGCATGCAAGCATGTTATTATTTAAATAATACAAGCAAGCAAACATAAAGCGTTAAATATACATTTTATAGCCCATCCTAATCTTAGGATTCTACGAGCACAACATCTTCTCGTCTTTTTCATTCGGGCTCCCACTAGCTCTTGGACATACTCCAAGACCGTCATTGTGCTCGATTTTCCATCCTTCTCGTCTTTGAGTAGTAATTACAATTAATACTCGGTTCGTAGACCGGATAAAAAATAATTACACTTTATGGGCATAAATTAAAGAATAATTACACGCTAACACTAACGGTATGCAAACCGTGAAAGCGATAAAATCTAATGGGCTACTAATGCATCATACATCTCATCACATCATCCAACATGTTATCAAATAATATGCATTTATTCCGGTTTTAATTTTGCCAAGTTGCTCGGTCGGGTTTATCGAAACTAGACCTTTCCGAAAAACGGTTTATCGAAACCGATTAAATTTTGGAAGTTTTCGAAATATTGGATCGCAGGTTCGTGCCACGGATCAAACACCGTGCACGAACCAAGTTGGGCCAAGCCAATGGGCCAAAAGCCCATTGGGCCGAGCCCAACATGTTACGGCTCGGTTTGGGCCTTGGAAGGCCCAAGCCGAGCTTGCCTCCACTCTCGGCCTCGGCCAAGAGTGGGGACGGCTCCGGTCACCGCCGGCCTCCCCGGCCTCCGGTGACCTCCGTCTGGTACCCCCGAGAGTCTCTTCTCGGACCCGACAAATCCAATAATTTCCGAAAAAATCCAAATTCAATATATTTTCAAAAAATAACATTTTTCATGCAATTATCCCAAAAAGCATTAAAAACATGTTATCAACAAGTTTGGCATGCAAATAATCATAAAACTGAAACAAGTTCAACAAGACAAAGATTAAGAGGGTTAATCACGCTCTAATACCACTGTAGGGTTTTGAAGCGTTCTAGATCATCGAGATAGTGGAAGCGTTTAACAAAATCTACTCCAAACCTTGTCCAAGAACATGAACCGTTAAATCCCAAGGCAAAATCTATTTCACAAGATATTTACCTTTAAGTCTTGTTGAATCGATAAAGAAGAACTTTCGGATCTTCTTCTCTAAAGCAAGTCCACACCAAGGGGATGATCTTGAAGATCCTTCACTTAATTGCGTAATAGAACAATTAAATGAAGAACAAGAGAGCAAGATGAGAGGAGAGAAAAAGGGTGGCCGGCCACTAGAGAGAGAGGGGGAGCTTGTGAGAGTTGTGTGATTATTTTGTGTAATGAATCAATATTAGATATTTACCTTCATCATCCAACTCATAAGCATGGGTCTAAAAGTGATTGGTATGGGCTTAAAGTGTCATCACCCATACCCCTTAAATCACTCACCTCTTAATCCACAATCACCAACAAAACATGGTGTTGTGTGGCCCCCACTCTTGGACCCACCAATGTGGGCCGGCTATATGAGGCTTATTGGGCCCATAATGGGCCCTTGTTTGGGCCGGTCAGGTGACCTCATGAGCCGAGCCCAATGGGCTCGCCCATGTGGTTTCGTGTCGTGTCCAAAAGTTTACCCGACCCTTTTTGTCGTTACTTATCAAACAAAGTCCGAAGCGACATCGACGAAAAAACTCAGTTTTCTTGATTCGCTAATTATTCTCTCAAACCGAACCCATGGCCCGAAACCTTCAGTTTTTTCCATGCATTGCTCCTCAAGAAACGTTAAGGTTTCCTTATCTCAAGTTATCCGTCTTGAATGTGTGTGACCCTCCAAGTTCATGCCACCGTTGGCAGATCGGCGCAAAAGATCTCTCTTGCCCGATCCATCATAAGGGGCCTCTAGTAAGATATTATGATTACCCAAGGTGCATGAAGATCGATGATTCGACTTAACCTTTGTGCGTACAAGTCACTATCCTATTATCTTTAGATATCCCGATTAATCACAAGGCATGGAGTCGTCACCCTTGTTCAATCAATCATTGTTACTTGATATGTGAGATGGCTGAGAACTGATAACCCGTATCACCGGCATGGCCATGCTCTTACTCTCAGTCAGTCTCGATCAAGAGGCCTTTAACGGATATCTTTCCCATACCGTAGTATGAGGGATAAATCCCTTAGCCGTCTTTCGTGTCACTCATGCAACCCGTTCCGCCACCTAATCATGCCCGTTATTGCAATCTTGTTACGGAAAGTGTTAGGCGCAAGTTAAAGCCGCACGTACATTGCATAGCGATCACAAAGACTCCTTGGTCTAAGGATATCGTGACAAGCTATCGCATTTGAATATGTTCATGGCTTAATCTATGAAAACACTATTTAAAGCGGGTCGTCCAATATCAATCACCTCATGATATCTATGATATGATTCCGGGATCCCTCATCCCTATGACAAGTAGAACTACGTCATTGAGAACCATCCTCATACTGGTCGCTTCTATGGAAGCATATATTGACCAGGGACTCGTTAAGTGTGATCCGTACATATTTATGGTTCTACTACTTTAGTGGTCATAAATCAGATCATGCTTAACATATTACTTCAACACATAAGTAATACAAAGCCGTTTTTATATATATTACAAACGATGATAATGTACATAGACATTTACAGGCTACTAGCAATTGGACTAGAGCACAAAATGCTATCATGCGACAGATTTCATTTGTTAGATTTTGTATAAGCTGAAATTCCAAGATTAAATTTTGTTTATTTGGTTTTGGGATTGAATTTTGGATCATCGTTCTTATTTGATTCATCGTGATTATTTTGAGAATCCATTGTTTTATGAACTTGGAATTTGTTTGAGGCTATAATAGAATCAATCTCAACTATTAGATTTGTGTAGAAATGATAAATTAAGTGTTGACATAAATCCATTGTTGAATGCCATGAAATTCAATTGTCTCTGTTTGTCGATTTTGGTTGATTATTTTATTCTCATTGTCCCATGTTCATATGATTTGCTGTACAAATTATTTTAATTTTTTTTTACATTCTCTTTACCCCGCCTCAAAATCCCTTGCCACCAACACTTATGTCGACCTTAAGCCGACATGCTAACCCTTCTAGACTCGTGTTCACTAGCTACTACCTCCCTATGGAATCGATAATTTGGGGTCGAAATATTACTTCCCTTTTCATAATTGACCAGTACACTGTCGTAACGTGAGAGGTGAAAACCCTTGTGCGAGGTTTTTATCGCGTCATTTGGCATTCAAAATTAGGACATGTGAATGTTGCATCTATTAAACGACTTAGAAGCTTGTCCATCATTCCATATTTATCTACCGATGAACCATTTAAATGCTAAATTTGTGTCGAAGAAAAGTTTGCCAAGAAACCTTGTATACCAGTAACTCAAAGAGAAACTCAACTCATTGAATTAATTCACACCAATTTAGCAGACTTCAAGAGTATAAGAAGTAAAGGCGAAAAATTTTACTACGTGAAATTCATAGAAGATTGTTCACGGTTTACAAGGGTATACTTGCTTCAAACCAAGGATGAGGCTGAAGAGATGTTCATTAAATTCAAGAACGAGGTAGAAAATCAGCTTGATCGAAAGATCAAGAGGGTTAGGTCCGATCGAGGTAGAGAATATTGCTGAAACTCTCTGATCAACTTCTGCGAGAAGAATGGGATTATACACGAGTTAAGTGTGCCATACATGCCTCAACAAAATGGAGTTGCAGAACGCAAGAACAAAACTTTGAAGAACATGATGAATGCAACGCTTCTAAGTTCTTGACTTCCTGATGAGATGTGAGGGGAAGTAGTTCTCTCGAGACCTGGAAGGGTTATGCTCCTAACAGAGTTCCTCACAAGAATTTTGACAAGAACCCCTACGAGATCTAGAAGGGTTATGCTCCTAACTGTAAGAGCTTGTGCCCTAGTCCAAGTCTTTTCTACGTAATCTTCTGTTTAGCAATAAAAGACATTTTCATTATTATTATGTTGAAATAATGAGTGAAGCGATAATTTCATCTAAAGTCATTGAGTGTGTCATCACTAATAGTAGAACCTTTAGAAGCTATGTAATTATACTTGACGAATCCCTAGTCGAATACTTATCCATAAGTGACTAGCGTGAGGATGACTTAAGATCAAGTTCTGTTGATCTAGTTAATGGGATTATCGAAGTCATATCAAGGATATCATCTGGGAGATGATATTGGATGACTCGACTTGGAGTATGGCGCATAGATTAAGTCACCAACGCATACTCTGTCGTCGTGTGATCACTACCTTAAGACCTTGGAGCGAGTGGCTCACATGCACGTCACTCCATTAATTTGACATGCTCAACGCTGCTTGTAACAAGATAATCATAACGACGTCTTTGGCTATAGGAAGGACTGTATTGGGAGTGCACATTGCATCCGAAGGGATTTGATTCCCCGCAGTGAGACGTGGTGAAGGGTATGGTTTTGGGGCCCCTTAATAAGCATGACAGATGAAGTGTGCGGCCGCACCAATTACGTATCAGTCATCTCGGAATTCAAGAAACTAGATCGAATACATGAGGATGATGACTCTATGATCACTCCATTAAAGTAAACAAAGGGTTAGTGATACATATGACAGAGAGTAGATATCGAACTGATCGACACCTTAAAGACTTGAGGTAATCACTACGTCTTACTAAAGGCCACTGGTGATGGATCGGGTGAAAAGGTGTTCCATGCCAATCTGCCAATGAGTCACGGGCCTACAGGGTCATACACCAAGAGCAAGATCGAAGCGACTCGATGGGACTCAAGAGGTCCAAAATAGGTGGTGTGGGAATGATTGCAGTGAGGTGTCGAGGTCCAAATTAGTCATAACGGGCATCTTTGGCTATTGGACGGACTGTGGTGGGACCGCACATTGCGTCCGCAGGAATTTGTTTACCCACGGTGAGACGTTGTGAAGGGTATGGTTTTGGGACGCAATGTGTGCTCCCACTACAGTCCTTCCAAGAGCCAACGATGTCTGTTATGAATACCATGTTTCAGGTAGCGTTAGAACATGTCAAATTCATGGAGTGACGTGCATGTGAGCCACTCGCTCCAAGGTATTAAGGTTGTAATCACACGACGACGGAGTATGCGTTAATGACTTAATCTATGCACCATACTCTGAGTCAGGTCATCCAATACCATCTTCCAGATGGTATCCGTGATATGTGAAAATTCTGATCAGCTAGTCGTGCAAGATGCCACACACAATGTTACACAGAATGCTATGACGTTATGTCTGACTTCTTGCGTAGACAATGCAGGACAGTAAATATAAAGCTATAAGTAATGACACAGCAAATTGTTTACCCAGTTCGGTGCAACGTCACCTACGTCTGGGGGCTCTCAGCCTAGTGGAAAGATTTCACTTATCAGTAATCCGTCAGAACATACAAGTACCTGTGATCACTCCTAGATCTATACTTTATGCTACGTCTTACAGTGCAATCTATCTCAGGGTCTCCCCCTGAATCCAAGAACGTCTTGATTCCACTCTTCGAGCAATCGCCTTGCTCTGTCGTCTTTAAGTCTTCTTCAAGCTTGGTGGTTGCGTGCAGTCTTCAACTCACGACTTCAGTAAACCCTCAATCACCTAACTCTCTATAGTTATGTGATACACAATATCCTAAGCTCAATCTGCAATTTCTCAGCCCGCAAACCTTCACGTCTAAGAACCTTGCAAATTGTTACTCGGAAACAAATAAAGAACCACACAATTGCTAAGGGGGTAGCCTAAGATTTTATAGCAATCGTGGATGAGTACTAACCCTAACGAGTTTCCTCTTAATCGCCGTCTTTCTTCTTTTCAGATTAGGAGTCGTTCTGCGCTTTCCTAATCGTTTTCTTGCTGCACTGCCGAAACTGCACTTTCCTGATTTCTGTCGATCAGGATGCTTGCCGAGATGCCGTCAACAATGTCACACAAGATGTCGTAGAAGATGCTTCGACATTCTTTGTAACATGTTTCTTCGGTTCCTTTGAAAATTAGCCAATCTCTAAAACCGTCGTAACTACAATCTCCCCCTTTGGCTATTTTTAAGGACAGCATTCTTCGTCGCATTCTGCGTCGTGCGTCGTATTTGTCGTCTCGTCGATCGGCAGTCTTGCGTCGCGCATCGGCAGTCTTGCGTTGCGCGTATCGTCGCGTTGTCTCTGTGTCGTCGCGACGTCTCTATCTTTCTTGTATCATCGCGCGCGCGTATACATCTATATATCTATTTCTATCTATGTCTATCTTACTCCCCCTTGCTGGCTCAAAAAGAGCCAAAACTTAAACAAATATTGTAACAAATCCGGGAAATAAGCAAAATAAACCCAAACATAACTCACACTTGCTCTCAATCAGCTGTCGAGAGTAAGCGTGATACATTGTTCACAAAATATTACAGACATAAAAGTTGTTCAGTAGTTCAAGAGTCAGAGAATTTCATAAAAAATTTAAATAGATCTGCTGTTGGAACTTGCAGTCTCTGTTGCTTCTGTGGAGGCTTCTTGGGTAGCTTCTTCTGGATCATTTGTGTTATCATCTTCAGAGCCTGGAGGAGACATGGATTGCAGCAGGTTGGCGCAGTGAGTTCGGCGCTGCGAGAGGTGCTTCAGAGCAGTCTTTAAATTTGCAATGTCCTCGTCAAGCACAGCAATTTCTCGTTCGAGCATGACGGCATCCCTGCTGGTGGTCCTGGTTAGAGGGACGGCACTTGTGGCTCTACTGGTCTTTGCCTTGGCTTCCGGCCTGACAAGATCAGGAGCATGCTTCCCTTCAAACAACTTGTGGCTCACCACAATCAGTCCTCCTCTTTTGCCCACCTTATCCGATGTTTTCAACACTCCAGGGTGTTGATGTACAAGTAATTCAGAGATAAGGGATGGAAAGGCTATGGGAATTTTCACAGCAAGAGATCTAGCATGGCGAACAAGATGATCAATCACAAATTGTCTAAAGTCAAGTTTAGATCCAGTACCTATTTGGTAGATCAGTATAGCCAGCTCAGGTTTGATAGATGATGCGTGGGTCGAGGGCGCCCAATTTGCCACTCCAATCCGGAAGAGAATGGAGTACTTGGAAGTCAGATCTGATGCTGCCACGGTGCCTTTGGATGGCCATGTTCTGCTTTTATCTCCGGTGATCTCACGGAGGACTTTGCTTAGGTCGGGTGGTGGCACAGATCGAACCCTCTTCCTTCCCAGGAAGTCATTGATAACGTCAGAGGAGATGTCAAAGCGAATGCCTCTGACATATACCTTATCAAACTCTGGAGCATCTGGGGTACTAAACGTGGTAGGCAAATTTGCAATGAACTCCTTAACCAAGAGGGGATAGTGATTACCAATGTTGGAGACGGTTCTCATTAATTCTGCCTTCTCCAGGAGCTGTATAATGGCCTCCAGCCCAAACAGCTCCGACGACAGTGTCTTCTCTGGGTATGCCGTTCTCTGAAACACAAACTCCCATCTCTTTGCACCTTCTGCAGAGTGGAACGACACATTGTCGTAAGTTATACTCACGGAGTTCTTGGCCGTCTTCAGGGCCTTCATCTTCTTTCCTTCCTCAGCAGGGACCTCTTCAACGTCATCATCAGTTGTTTCATCCATCAAACTCCTTGTCACGATCACTTTCTTCCCCTTTTCTTTGACATGTGACTTTTTCCTTTTGTTGCTGGGACCTCCAGCCTCCTTAACGTCCTTTCTTTTCCTTGTTTCTTTTAGTTTTCCCACCATAACAGCCAAACTTTCAGTTTCTTCTAGAACCTTTTTCTTCAGGGACGATAGGACTGTGTGTGCCGTCTCAGCAGCTTCTTCCATGACATCTTCTCTGGCATCCAGAGTGTTTTCTTCTGTGTTGTTGGTGGTGGCATCCTTGTTCTTCTCAGCTTCTTCCAGATCGGTTTCTCCGTTTCTGGTTTCTTCTTTCTCTTCTTCTTCCTCGGCTTCTTCCGAGTCAGCTATTTCTTCTTCTTCTACAACTTTTTCAGTGGCTTTTGGTATGACATTTGTTCCTTCTTCTTCTCCCCCTTCTCCTTCCGCAATGCGTTCCAATCCATGACTGACTGGAGTCAGATCCTCCTTTTCTCCTTCCGGACGTATCAGTTCTTCTACCACACCTTCTTGAGGTGGGTCCTGGTTTTCCAGCAGTGATTCTAACAAATCATTGTTTCTAGAGGTATCGGCAGAGAAATCGTTACCTGTTGGTGTTTGAACTGCGACGATTTGCATGGAGGCTTCTCGATTTTCCTGGCCAAGATCATTCTCTCTTTCTGGCCCAGTTAGGTCAGACATTGAGAAAGCAGCGCTTCCGGTCCGGGATTTTTTGGGAACTCGAGTGAAAGATGGCATTGGGGCTTTCTCTGGTGAGGCATCCTTGAGAATTTCTTCTGACTTCTTCAGGGTTTTTGGCCCTTTAATTCGCACTCCATGCTTATTTGTTTTCGCTCTACTGCTTCTGGAGCCTTTAGATTCAGCTTTCTTTGAATCGGTGGCTTCCTTTGGGGCTACTGTGCTTCGAGTTTTCACCATTATTGTTTGAGAGATTAGCAGAGAGTGAATGGCGAAGGAGATGAGAGCAAACACAGAAGAGAGAGGTAGACTAGGTTTTGAAAAAAAACGATTCAAATCTTTCTAGCGTCTGAGCGTATCTTGCTTTTCTTTTATATGGGCTTTTGACATGCTTGGCCCAATGACATTTGTTGGATTTTCGACCGGTTCATGAAGAGGCACCAACTAACTCCTCTCAACCGTTTCTGCAACTTCTTATTGTTCACTGATGGTGCACAGACCGAGTGATGATCTGAGATCCTCGAATCTGCTTGCATCTAATGCTTTTGTGAAAATATCAGCAAGTTGCTTCTCTGTGGGAATGTGCTCTAGGATGATCTTCTTGTCTTCGACCAATTCTCGAATGAAGTGATGTCTAATATCAATGTGTTTGGTCTTGCTGTGTTGGACAGGGTTTTTGGAGATGTTGATAGCACTGACATTATCACAATATAAAGTCATGGCATCCTGTCTGACATTGTATTTGACTAACATCTGTTTCATCCAAAGTAGTTGTGTGCAGCTACTCCCAGCAGCAATATACTCCGATTCGGCAGTGGAAAGGGCAACACAGTTTTGCTTCTTACTAAACCATGATATGAGGTTGTTGCCAAGGAAGAAGCATCCTCCAGATGTGCTTTTCCTATCCGATGTGTTTCCAGCCCAATCGGCATCACAATACCCCACCAAGGTAGAGGATGTGTCGAATGAGTATAATAAACCCAAGTTTGTAGTCCCAGAGATATATCTAATAAATCCTTTGGCTTGGGATAGATGACTAACCTTAGGATTAGCTTGATATCGTGCACATACTCCGACAGAGTAGGCAATATCTGGTCGACTTGCGGTGAGGTAGAGAAGACTACCGATGATGCTCCTGTATAGGTGTTGGTCGACGGCTTCTCCTGGATCATCTTTAGCTAGCTTGACATGTGTAGCTGTTGGTGTCCTTTTGTGTGAGGCTTTCTCTAGCCCAAACTTCTTGACAATATTCTTCGCATATTTGCTCTGAGATACGAAGATGCTATCCTTTTGTTGTTTGATTTGGAAGCCTAGAAAATAGGTAAGCTCTCCCACCATGCTCATCTCGAATTCTGATTGCATCTGTTGAATAAATGTCTCTACCATCTTGCTTGACATCCCTCCAAAAACAATGTCATCAACATAGATTTGAGCTATCATTAGATTCCCGTCGTTCTTCACAAATAGGGTCTTGTCGACTCCCCCTCTAGTGTAGCCGCTTTGGACCAGGAATTTTGTGAGCCTTTCATACCAAGCCCTTGGTGCTTGTTTTAACCCATAAAGAGCTTTCTTGAGTTTATACACATGATCAGGATAGTGAGGGTCAACAAATCCTTTGGGTTGTGACACATATACTTCTTCATTGAGATCCCCATTCAAGAACGCACTTTTGACATCCATCTGGTAGAGCTTTATTTGTAGATGGCATGATATCCCTAGCAGGAGACGGATTGCTTCAAGTCTTGCTACAGGAGCAAATGTCTCATCGAAGTCGACACCCTCAATTTGAGTATACCCTTGAGCAACTAACCTTGCTTTGTTGCGAGTGATGTTGCCAAGCTCATCGGATTTGTTCTTGAAGATCCATTTGGTGTCTATGATGTTTCCTTTACTTGGTTTGGGCACCAGTTCCCATACCTGATTTATCTCAAATTGAATCGGCTCTTCTTGCATAGCATTGACCCAATACTCATCATTGATGGCTTCATTGATGTTTTTGGGTTCTGTCTTTGAGACGAAGCAAATATTTCCTATCATCTCGTTATAATCTTCAGGAGTTTTTGACCGAGTCCGTACGCCTTCATTCAGGTTTCCAATAACTCCAGAGATAGGATGGTTAGTCTGGACTCTTCGTGAGGGATTCTTGTTGCTGGTTTCAGGAACTACTTTGCCATTGGCGACATCATCTTCTGTTTTGCTGCTAGCATCTTCTCTAACATCTGGAGTAGCATTCTTCCTGACATTGTTGGGCGGATAGGCTCCGTCTTCGTCCGTCGCATCTTCTGAGGCATCTTCGCAGTCATCATCAACGACAACATTGATTGATTCCATCATGGTCATGGTTCGTTTGTTGAAGACTCGGTATGCGCGACTATTCCTTGAATAGCCAAGGAAGATGCCATCATCGCTTTTTGGGTCAAGCTTTCGACGAGGCTCTCTATCAGCCAGTATATAACAAGTGGAGCCAAAGATATGAAAGTACTTAACATTGGGCTTTCTCCCCCTCCATATTTCATAATGAGTTACTGACATACCTGGTCGGAGAGTGACTCGATTGTGGATATGGCAAGCAGTGTTAAGTGCTTCTGCCCAGAAGTGAGGTCGTATGTCTCTAGCTAGCATCATAACTCTCGCCATCTCCTGTAGAGTCCTGTTCTTGCGCTCAACAATGCCATTCTGTTGGGGAGTGATTGGCGCTGAGAATTCATGTGCTATCCCTTCTGAGTTGCAGAAATCTGCAAACTTGTTGTTTTCGAACTCTCGTCCATGATCACTACGAAGGCGGATGATTTTGCCAATTGTCTCTCCTTTTTCTCGTTGGACTTGGATGCATAGATTCTTGAAGATTGAGAAGGTGTCTGATTTGTCACGAGGGAAGTCCACCCAAGTGTATCGTGAGTAATCATCTAGGCATACAAAGACATATTGTTTTCCTCCAAGGCTTTCGACTTGCATTGGCCCCATGAGGTCAACATGTATTAGCTCAAGTACCCGAGAGGTGGTGATATGATGTAGCTTCTTGTGTGACATCTTGGTTTGCTTACCAATCTGACATTCTCCACAGATCTTTCCTTCTACTATTTTCAGGTTTGGAATACCTGTGATTGCCTGCTCTGAGATTGCCTTTTGCATGCTTCTAAGATTTAGATGTCCAAGCTTTCGGTGCCATAGTTTGGTTTCTTCTGCTTTGGAGACAAGGCACTTGGTTGCTTCGATAGGTGTCTCGGGAGACCAGATATAGCAATTGTCCGTTGAGCGAACTCCTTGTAGAATAGTGATTTGATTAAGGTCTTTAACTATACAGGCTTCCTTCGTGAATTTCACTTCTGAATCCTGATCACAAATCTGACTGATGCTAATCAAGTTTGCTTTAAGTCCTTCTACAAGTAATGCTTCAGTCAGGCAGGTGGCTCCTGGATGCTTAAGTACTCCTTTTCCGATAATTCGAGCTCGAATCCCATCTCCAAACGTAACAAAGCAGTTTGTATATAGTTTAAGATCAGAGAGAAAATCTGGAGTACCTGTCATGTGTCGAGAGCATCCACTGTCGAGATACCAGTCCTTGTTTGTTGAAGCACTTAAGGATGTATATGCAACATTAGCTCGATAGACCAGGTTCTTAGGTCTCCATTCAAGGCGGGATGTCTTCGGAGGAGATGAGAGATGCCTTTGATATTTCTTTTGTTGTAGCTGAGCTTGCTTCCTCTCAAGAAGTTGAAAGCAAAAAGGTCTGATGTGACCAGGTTGACCACAGTAATGACATATCCATTGATATTGATAAGCTGGTCTTCTGTAGCTTTGTTGTCTGCGTGGAGGATGTCTTCTGGCAATTACTTGACAAGAACATGTTGTAGACGATGTTATGGCTTTTGTTGTAGGTCGTCCTGTAGGATGTGTTGGGGCATCCAGTAGTTTCTTGTCAGTCATGGCTTGTTGTGGGATAAACTTTGTTCCTGCCGTGGAGGGGACAGCATGTGTGTACCCTAGTCCCGTCGTATCTTTGGACTGTTTTCCCACCGATAAAATCTTGTCAAGGCTTTCTATGCTTGGATTCATCATCTTTACCGGTTTAGTCATGAGACTAATTTCTCCATTTAGTCTGGTGATCTCTCGTTTCAGCTCCACGATCATCTCTAGAAATCTTGACTTGTCGCTGGTAAGACTAATGATCCTTTCGCCTTGTTGATCAAGTATCAGAGTTTCCTTAATCCATCTGGTATGCAAGCCTTTGTATGCCTCGACTAGTTGCTCTTTAGTCCAATTCTCATTTGGAGTTGGATCATCATTGATGTCGATAGTATTATTAACATTACATGTAGGAGTAGTAGTAGTGAATGCAACAAAGTTGCTTACCTCTTCAGATCCACTATCTTCATTGTCATCATCTGATAGGGTGGCATTGTATCCTCGTTTTCGTTGTTTGAGGAAATTTGGACATTCTCTACGGAGGTGGCCAAATTCTTCACGTTCATGACATTGAAGTCCTTTGTTTTTGTTTTCTTCCCCACTCCTGTTCGGTCTGTCAAGACTTCCTCCAACTTGAGTTTTTTGTGGAGCTTTGTTTCTGGCATTTGCTGTGACATTCCGTCCTCCCATTTGACTAAATCTTCTCATGGCTTTGTTATAATTTTTTGTGAGAAGAGCCATTGTAGCCTCGATGTCTTCATCAGAATCCGAATCCTCAGGGTCTGGTTGCTTGTGTGTTGAGCTTTTGAAAGCAACTCCTTTGTTTCTTTTGTCGATGTTGGGTAGAGACAACTCATAGGTCATTAGAGACCCCATCAGCTCATCAAATTTCAAGACCTTGAGGTCATGAACTTCTTCAATTGCTGTGATCTTCATCTTAAACCTACGGCTAGGAGCACGTAGGGTTTTTCTTACCAATTTTTCATTAGACATTGGTTCTCCCAGAGAATAGGATTCATTGGCTAGATCACGAATGCGAACATTGAAATCTGCAATTGATTCGTCTTCTTTCATGATGAGGGCTTCGAAGTTGGTAGTCAGGTATTGCAGTTTTTGTTCTCGAACCTTAGTTGTTCCTTCATATGCTACGGCCAGGATGTCCCATGCTGATTTGGCAGTTGTGCATGTGTTGATTAGTCTGAACACGTTCTTGTCAACACCATTGAAGATAGCATTCAGAGCTCGAGAATTTCCCAGTGATTCTTCTTCTTCATCATCGGTCCAATCTTTTTCTGGTTTTGGGCAGATAGGATTGCCATCACTGTCACTGAGTTGTGGTGCATTCCAACCATTGAGTACAACCTTCCATGTCTTGTTGTCTAGTGACTTCATGAAGGCGCACATTCGAGCCTTCCAATAGCCATAGTTGCTTTCATCTAGAACAGGTGGTCGATTTATGGATCCTCCTTCTCTGGTATTGTCCATCTTTGATCAAAATATTTGTTTAGGAACTCACCTAAAGCTATAGGTGCCTCCTCTGATACCAACTGAAAATTCTGATCAGCTAGTCGTGCAAGATGCCACACACAATGTTACACAGAATGCTATGACGTTGTGTCTGACTTCTTGCGTAGACAATGCAGGAAAGTAAATATAAAGCTATAAGTAATGACACAGCAGATTGTTTACCCAGTTCGGTGCAACGTCACCTACGTCTGGGGGCTCTCAGCCTAGTGGAAAGATTTCACTTATCAGTAATCCGTCAGAACATACAAGTACCTGTGATCACTCCTAGATCTATACTTTATGCTACGTCTTACAGTGCAATCTATCTCAGGGTCTCCCCCTGAATCCAAGAACGTCTTGATTCCACTCTTCGAGCAATCGCCTTGCTCTGTCGTCTTCAAGTCTTCTTCAAGCTTGGTGGTTGCGTGCAGTCTTCAACTCACGAATTCAGTAAACCCTCAATCACCTAACTCTCTATAGTTATGTGATACACAATATCCTAAGCTCAATCTGCAATTTCTCAGCCCGCAAACCTTCACGTCTAAGAACCTTGCAAATTGTTGCTCGGAAACAAATAAAGAACTACACAATTGCTAAGGGGGTAGCCTAAGCTTTTATAGCAATCGTGGATGAGTACTAACCCTAACGGGTTTCCTCTTAATCGCCGTCTTTCTTCTTTTCAGATTAGGAGTCGTTCTGCGCTTTCCTAATCGTTTTCTCGCTGCACTGCCGAAACTGCACTTTCCTGATTTCGGTCGATCAGGATGCTTGCCGAGATGCCGTCAACAATGTCACACAAGATGTCGTAGAAGATGCTTCGACATTCTTTGTAACATGTTTCTTCGGTTCCTTTGAAAATTAGCCAATCTCTAAAACCGTCGTAACAACAATATGAATTCGATAATCCCATTACCTAGGATTAGCAAAACTTAATCATGAGTAATCCTCACGCTGGTCACTTATGATCTTAAAGATCCATTTGCAACTGATGGTCTTAATACCAGTGGTTGGACCTATAGGAAATCCATGGGTTTCATAAAATCAATTTCATGCAGGGGACATTAAATTAACTATAGATTTCGAAATATGATCTTCATGTGATAAAATTCCAGCAAGGACATAAAAATATCAGATTTGAAAATATACCTTTTCGAATCACAAACACAAATGTATGTGTTCTCTAGACTGTCCACAAAAACAAGGCTCTTCAGTTCTCAAAGATTCTTCAAAACAATTTTTGCTAGTATTGTTATGAAGAAATAAGCAAAGAATAGAGAAGAAGAAGAAGATAGGGACGACACTTAGGGAAAATGAATTAGGTTTTTAGTAAATCACATTAATCTCCCTTTTATCTTTTTTTAATAATTAAATATAATTAATTAAAACAAGAAGACTTTATGGCCCAATCCAATCTTGTGAAGTTCTTCACATCTTGTGAAGTGCTTCACATATTGTGTGAAGTGCTTCACGTCTTGTGAAATGCTTCACGTCTTGTGTGAAGTGCTTCACGTCTTGTATGAAGTGCTTCACATCGTGTGAAGTTATTCACATCTTGTGTGAAGTGCTTCACATCTGGATCAGCCAAAATCTCTTACTTCTCTTATACTGAATCTCCAAGTTCTTTTGCTATGCACCTTTCTTAAAGTGTGTGACCCTCTAGGCTCACGACCTGTTGGCAGAATAACCTCTTATCGATTATCCAACATTCATGAATATTGATGATTCGATTTAACCTCTTATCGTACATGTCACTATCCGTTTATCATAGCGATATCTAGATTAATCAAAAGGCATAAAACCGTCATCCTAATTTATCAATCACTGTTTCTTGATATCTAAGATGACTGAAAACTTATACTAAGTATCTCCTGCATGGCCATGCTATTTCTTTAGTCATACTCATCAAGTGGCATAAACATATATCTTTCCCATACCGGAGTATGAGTGATAAATCCCTCAGCTGTCTTTCGAGTTCACTCATGTAATTCATAACTAAACCAATCAGAGCCCTTATGGCTACCCTTTTACAGGTAACGTTAGACTAGTTCAAACTTAGAGATTCATCACACAGTGATCACAAAGACTCCTTGGTCTTAGGATATAATGACAAGCTACGATATGTGAGTATGCTCATGACAGTATCTATGCTGCATACTCACCATCGGGTCGTCCAATACAATATCCCTGATGATAACTATGATCTAACTCCAGCACTATTTTGCCATGATCAGTAAAGCGTGATCATAAAGAGTAAGCCTCATACTGATCGCTTCTTAATGAAGCTTAACTGATCAGGGACGCATTAAAAGTAATTCTTAGTGATGACACACATAATGATACAGATTAAATTACATCTAATAAATTACTACAACACATTAGTAATTTAATGCCGATTTATTTATTCGGAAAGTTGATAAAAAATTACATTTGTAGATCACTTTTATATTGGACTGGGGCATAACTCTAACAATCTCCCACTTTCCCCTTGTTCCAATCTAAGTTCCGATCTACTCCCACAGACCTTGCATGTTCCTCATGCCTAGGCTGCGGCGGAGCCTTTGTCAAGGGATCGGCCATATTATCATTAGTCGAATCGTGCTTAATCTCTACATCGCCTCTATATGTGATAACTCTGATGAGATGATATCTTCTGAGTATATGTTTGGATCTGTTGTGGAATCTGGGCTCTTGAGCAATAGCTACGGCACCTGTGTTGTCCCACAACAAGTTTATCGGATCAGATGCTCGTGGCGTTGCGTCTAATCCGATCAGAAAGCTTCTAATCCATACGGCCTCTTTAGCTGCTTTTATTGCAGCTATATACTCAGCTTCCGTTGTATAGTTGGTAGTTGTGGCTTGCTTAAAGCTCTTCCAGCTGAAAGCGCCACCATTCAACACAAAAACATATCCTGACTGATTTTTGAAGTCATCAGGATATGTCTGAAAACTAGCATCAACCTGTCCTTTGACTGCTAGTTCTCTATCTACACCCCCATACACTAGGAATGAATCCTTGGTCCTCCTCAACTATGTTTCAAGTAGCGTTAGAACATGTCAAATTCATGGAGTGGCGTGCATGTGAGCCACTTGCTCCAAGGTATTAAGGTTGTGATCACACGACGACGGAGTATGCGTTAATGACTTAATCTATGCACCATACTCTGAGTCAGGTCATCCAATACCATCTTCCAGATGGTATCCGTGATATGAATTCGATAATCCCATTACCTAGGATCAGCAAAACTTAATCATGAGTAATCCTCACGCTGGTCACTTATGATCTTAAAGATCCATTTGCAACTGATGGTCTTAATACCAGTGGTTGGATCTATAGGAAATCCATGGGTTTCATAAAATCAATTTCATGCAGGGGACATTAAATTAACCATGGATTTCGAAATATGATCTTCATGTGATAAAATTCCAGCAAGGACATAAAAATATCAGATTTGAAAATATACCTTTTCGAATCACAAACACAAATGTATGTGTTCTCTAGATTGTCCACACAAGCAAGGCTCTTCAGTTCTCAAAGATTCTTCAAAACAATTTTTGCTACTATTTTTATGAAGAAATAAGCAAAGAATAGAGAAGAAGAAGAAGATAGGGACGACACTTAGGGAAAATGAATTATGTTTTTAGTAAATCACATTAATCTCCCTTTTATCTCTTTTTAATAATTAAATATAATTAATTAAAACAAGAAGACTTTATGGCCCAATCCAATCTTGTGAAGTTCTTCACATCTTGTGAAGTGTTTCACATATTGTGTGAAGTGCTTCACGTCTTGTGAAATGCTTCACGTCTTGTGTGAAGTGCTTCACGTCTTGTATGAAGTGCTTCACATCGTGTGAAGTTCTTCACATCTTGTGTGAAGTGCTTCACATCTGGATCAGCCAAAATCTCTTACTTCTCTTATACTAAATCTCCAAGTTCTTTTGCTATGCACCTTTCTTAAAGTGTGTGACCCTCTAGGCTCACGACCTGTTGGCAGAATAACCTCTTATCGATTATCCAACATTCATGAATATTGATGATTCGATTTAACCTCTTATCGTACATGTCACTATCCGTTTATCATAGCGATATCTAGATTAATCAAAAGGCATAAAACCGTCATCCTAATTTATCAATCACTGTTTCTTGATATCTAAGATGACTGAAAACTTATACTAAGTATCTCCTGCATGGCCATGCTATTTCTTTAGTCATACTCATCAAGTGGCATAAACATATATCTTTCCCAAACCGGAGTATGAGTGATAAATCCCTCAGCTGTCTTTCGAGTTCACTCATGTAATTCATAACTAAGCCAATCAGAGCCCTTATGGCTACCCTTTTACAGGTAACGTTAGACTAGTTCAAACTTAGAGATTCATCACACAGTGATCACAAAGACTCCTTGGTCTTAGGATATAATGACAAGCTACGATATGTGAGTATGCTCATGACAGTATCTATGCTGCATACTCACCATCGGGTCGTCCAATACAATATCCCTGATGATAACTATGATCTAACTCCAGCACTACTTTGCCATGATCAGTAAAGCGTGATCATAAAGAGTAAGCCTCATACTGATCGCTTCTTAATGAAGCTTAACTGATCAGGGACGCATTAAATGTAATTCTTAGTGATAAGACACATAATGATACAGATCAAATTACATCTAATAAATTACTACAACACATTAGTAATTTAATGCCGATTTATTTATCCGGAAAGATGATAAAACATTACATTTGTAGATCACTTTTATATTGGACTGGGGCATAACTCTAACAATCTCCCACTTTCCCCTTGTTCCAATCTAAGTTCCGATCTACTCCCACAGACCTTCAATGTTCCTCATGCCTAGGCTGCGGTGGAGCCTTTGTCAAGGGATCGGCCATATTATCATCAGTCGAATCGTGCTTAATCTCTACATCGCCTCTCTATGTGATAACTCTGATGAGATGATATCTTCTGAGTATATGTTTGGATCTGTTGTGGAATCTGGGCTCTTGAGCAATAGCTACGGCACCTGTGTTGTCCCACAACAAGTTTATCGGATCAGATGCTCGTGGCGTTGCGTCTAATCCGATTAGAAAGCTTCTAATCCATACGGCCTCTTTAGCTGCTTTTATTGCAGCTATATACTCAGCTTCCGTTGTATAGTTGGTAGTTGTGGCTTGCTTAAATCTCTTCCAGCTGAAAGCGCCACCATTCAACACAAAAACATATCCTGACTGATTTTTGAAGTCATTAGGATATGTCTGAAAACTAGCATCAACCTGTCCTTTGACTGCTAGTTTTCTATCTACACCCCATACACTAGGAATGAATCCTTGGTCCTCCTCAACTATTTGAGGATGACCTTTGACAGCAATCCAGTGTTATTGGTCGGGGTTAGATTGGAATCTGCTGGTACAGCTGAGTGCGAACGAGATTTCCATTCTCGTGCATATCATAGCATACGTGATATATCCTACAGTCAAAGCATATGGGATCTTATTCATCTGCTCAGCTCATCAGGTGTACTAGGACACTGTGTCATGCTGAGCTTAATACTATGATGCATGGGTATGTATTATTTTCTTAAATTCAGGCATTGAGAGTCTTCTCAACACTTTATATGTGTACGTGTTCTGACTTAGGCCCAAAATTCTTTTGGGATGATATGTATATATCTTGATGCCCACAATAAATGTAGCATCACTTAAGTCCTTCCATAACCAAGCTTTGGTGGCAAGGTCGGGATGTCGTTCCCGATGAATAAGTACCAGGAATACAATATTACTCCCCCTCACTTTCTTATAAACGAAAGGTTCTTCTTCATTCTTGATGAAGCCGAATTTTCTGACATCTTCATCAAAACGAAGGTTCCAACTCCGTGAAACTTGCTTCGATTCATAAATGGATCTTTGCAGCTTGCACATCTTTCCGGGATTATTTGGATCTACAAAACCCACAGGTCGTGTAATAGACACATCCTTTTGTAAGTTCCCGTTAAGGAAGGTGGTTCTGACATCCATCTGCCATAGCTTTGGCTACGAATAATCTGGATCGATTTGACCATTTCTACTGGTGAAAAGGTGTCATCATAATCCAGACCTTGAATATGACGATAACCTTTTGCAACCAACCTAACCTTATAGGTCTGAGAATTTCCATCCATGTTGGTCTTGATCCTATAGACCTACTCACAACCGATGGGTTTTATCCCACGGGTTTGATCAACCAAATACAGACTTGGTTATCTCACATGGATTTTCTCACCTCTTTCTTCGCTTTCTGCCATTTATCGGAGTCGGTACTAGCCAGGGCTTGTTGAAAGGTTACTGTATCTTTCTGATCCACAACTATCAAGTCATTTCCTTCAGTAGCTGTGAAGCCATATCTGACGGGGACATGACGAGATCTTTCAAACCTCCTCGGACCATCTGGAATTTTTGTAGGGATTGATTCTTTGTCTACGACCATCTGAGGCTCTTGTACTTCTACATATTGCATAGCAGGCTCCTGAATTGCTTCAGGATGTTCCGTACCCTCTCAAATTTCTTCGAGATGCACGAGATTCCTACTAGCTATTTTGGAAATAAATTCTTTCTCCAAAATTACCCCTCATGGGGCAACAAAAATTTTGTTTTCGCTGGGTTTGTAGAAGTTATATATCTTAGTTTCTTAAGGATACCTTACGAAGACACACTTGTCTGATTTGGATGCAAGCAACTCTGCTACCCAAATCATTAGGAAAAACATATTAGGATGTTTCCCACAACGTATATAACTATGGTCCATTTCTCATTTGGCTACTACGTGAAGGCGCACGCATCCTAATAGTGAAAGAGATCGCCACGGGTTCCAAAGATTGAAAATCATGCAGCGGACAATATGTAACCGTGGTAATCGATAAAACTTGATCTTAATGCTATTAGAACATGTTATAAACATAATTAAAATCTGGTGTTTACCTCTTGTAATCGACAAGAACACAAGCGTAGTGTCCTCTCTATCAAGTCCACACAAGCACACAACCGAAAATGGTTTTTCTCTCTAACTTTTTTGCTAGAAAATTGAAAGAAAACTTGAGCAATAATGGAGGTAGAGAGAGGAGAGTGTTTTCGGCAATTGAGGGAGAGAGAGAGGGGAG
Source organism: Geranium rotundifolium (assembly GCA_963920655.1). Lineage (NCBI taxonomy): Eukaryota > Viridiplantae > Streptophyta > Magnoliopsida > Geraniales > Geraniaceae > Geranium > Geranium rotundifolium. The sequence continues at coordinate 23,340,282 of OY987313.1, read as the reverse complement.
TTGGTTGATGAAAAATTCCAAAGATAAGATAATAATAGATTATGTGATTTTTAATTTGAAATTAAATTGAATTTCAAAATAAAAATTGCATTATCCATCCTTTTAATCCTTCTTATTTGCATTTAACCCCTCTCTTATCTTAAACCCTAAATGGGCTTTAAGCCCATTTAACTAAAACCCAAATTAAACCCATTAACTTGAGTTCTAATTTCGGTTTAGTCAAAACGGCTCAATTTCCTCGAATTGATTTCTTCAACCGTCTAGTTAAAACCTTAGGCCAGAAAGCTACCGAATTGTTCTCAACTCTCATCCATAATTATTGTCATGTATTGTGCTTAATGTGTGTGACCCTCTAGGCTCACGAATAATTGGCAGACTGGTAAAATTACCATTTTACCCTTTCCATCATAAGTGGCCTCTAGCAAGACATTATGATTATCCAATATTCGTGATTATCGATTATTCGACTTAACCTGTTATCGTACATGTCACTGTCCTTTTATCAAACCGATATCCAGATTGATCAATAGGCATAGAACGGTCATCCTAATTTATCAATCACTGTTTCTTGATATCTGAGATGACTGAAAACTGATACTAAGGTATCACCTGCATGGCCATGCTATTTCTTCAGTCATACTCATCAAGTGGCCTAAACGGATATCTTTCTCATACCGAAGTATGAGTGATAAATCCCTCAGACGCCTTTCGAGTTCACTAGTGCAATAAATGCCAAAGCCAATCGAAGCCGTTATAGCTACCCTTTTACAGATAACGTTAGACTAGGTCAAACTTAGGTATTTGTTACATAGTGTACACAAAGACTCCTTGGTCTTAGGATATAATGACAAGTTACGATATGTGAGTATCTCATGACTGGATCTATGCAGCATACTCACAATCGGGTTGTCCGATATCATCGACCTGATGATATCTATGATATAACTCCGGCATATCTTTGCCATGATCAGTAGAGCGTGATCACAAGGAGTTGGTCTCATACTGATAGCTTCAGAAGAAGCTTAGCTGATCAGGGACTCTATCGAATGCAACTCTTTCTGATCTATAGTTCTACTATAAGTGATTACACACATTATGACATAGATCAAATCACATTAGATATATTACTACAACACGTTAGTAATATTATGCCTTTTATTATGTAGAATAATGATGTCCGTTACAATATAGATTGAGGAATTATTTTGGACTGGGGCACAAACCTAACAATCTCCCACTTGCCCCTAGTTCCAACCTAAGTTCAAATCTACCCCCATAGACTTCACGTGCGCCTCATGCTTAGGCTGCGGTAAAGCCTTTGTCAGGGGATCAGCAACATTGTCATCAGTCCGTACATAAGCCATCTCCACATCACCGTTATCAATATACTCTCTGATAATGTGATACTTCCTCTGTATGTGTTTAGTTCTGTTGTGGAATCTGGGCTCTTGAGCTAATGCTATGGCCCCAGTGTTGTCACACAACAAGCTTACCGGATCAGATGCTCGCGGCATTACATCTAATCCAGTTAGAAAGCTTCTAACCTATACTCAGCCTCTGTTGTAGAATCGGCAATTGTGGCTTCCTTGAAGCTCTTCCAGCTGAATGCTCCGCCATTTAACACGAATACAAATCCTGCTTGTGATTTGAAATCATCAGGATCTGTCTGAAAGCTAGCATCAACATATCCTGTGACTGCTAGTTCTCCATCCTTCCCACCATACACTAGGAATGCGTCTTTAGTTCTCCTTAGATACTTTAGGATACTCTTGACAGCAGTCCAGTGCTCCTGGCCTGGGTTAGACTGATATCTGCTGGTACAGCTTAACGCGAACGAGACGTTTGGTCTCGTGCAAATCATAGCATACATGATGGATCCCACAGCCGAACCATATGGGATCTTACTCATTCTGCTTAGCTCATCAGGAGTCTTAGGACTCTATTGTTTGCTAAGCTTAATGCCATGTCGCATGGGTAAGTATCCCTTCTTAGAATCATGCATTGAGAATCTTCTCAACACCTTATCTATGTAAGTGCTCTGACTTAGGCCCAATATTTTCTTGGGTCGATCTCTGTAGATCTTGATGCCCAAAATGAAAGCAGCATCACCTAAGTCCTTCATCGAGAAGCATTTCCCTAACCAAGCTTTAACTTCAAGCAGGGTTGGAATGTCATTCCCGATGATCAGTATGTCATCGACATATAGCACTAGGAATATTATTTTACTCCCACTCGCTTTCTTATATACGCAAGGCTCACTTTCGTTTTTGATAAAACCGAATTCCCTTACGGCTTCATCAAAACGAATGTTCCAACTCCGTGAAGCTTGCTTTAATCCATAAATGGATCTAAGCAGCTTACAAATCTTTCTGGGATTCTCTGGATCAACAAAACCCTCGGGCTGTGTCATATACACATCCTCTTTTAAGTTCCCGTCAAGGAAGGCGGTTTTGACGTCCATCTGCCATATCTCATAGTCATAGTATGCTGCTATGGCTATAATGATCCGGATAGATTTGACCATAGCCACAGGTGAAAAAGTCTCATCATAATCGATACCTTCGATTTGGCGATAACCTTTCGCAACCAGTGTAGCTTTATAGGTCTGAGGTTTTCCATCCATGTCGGTCTTAATTTTATAGACCCATTTGCAACTGATGGGGTTTATCCCAGGGGTCTGATCCATCAAGTTCCAGACTTTGTTATCTGACATGGATTTCATTTCCTCATTCATGGCGTTCTGCCATTTTTCGGAGTCTGGACTGGCCAAAGCTTGTCTGTATGTTTCTGGATCATCCTGATCCACCAACATCAAGTCATTTCCTTCAGTGGCTAGGAAGCCATATCTGATAGGAGCTTGACGAGATCTCTCAGACCTTCTTGGACCATCTGGAATGGGTGTCGGGATTGGTTCTTGATCAATGACCTCTTCTGGCTCCTGCATTTCTACATTCGGCGTAGTGGGTTGCTCCGTATCTTCTTGAATTTCTTCAAGATGCACGGCACTCCCACTAACTCTTTTGGAAATAAATTCCTTTTCCAAAAATACCCCTCCTCGAGCAACAAAAACTTTGTTCTCGCTGGGTTTGTAGAAATAGTACCCTCTTGTTTCTTTAGGGTACCCCACAAAGACACATTCGTTTGATTTGGGTTCGAGCTTATCGCCTAGCAAACGCTTGATGTAAGCTTCACATCCCCAAATCTTAAGGAAAGTTAATAAGGGTTTCTTCCCGTTCCACACTTCGTATGGAGTGCTTTCCACTGCCTTTGTAGGAGCCCGATTCAATATGAATGCGGCCGTTACTAGGGCATAGCCCCAAAAGGAGATAGGAAGATCAGCCTGACTCATCATTGATCGAACCATGTCAAGCAAGGTCTGATTTCTCCGTTCGGATACACCATTCATTTGAGGTGTTCCAGGCGGAGTCAATTCAGAGATGATCCCACACTCCTTTAAATGACTGTGAAAATCTTGGTCTAAGTACTCACCACCTCGGTCAGATCGAAGCGCCTTTATACTTTTACCAAGCTGGTTATGTGCTTCGTTCTGGAACTCTTTGAACTTGTCAAAGGTTTCCGACTTATTTCTCATAAGATAAACATACCCATATCTACTGAAGTCATCAATGAATGTAACGAAGTAGTGAAAACCTCTTCTGGCCTGAGTGCTCATGGGACCCACAAACATCGGAATGTATGAGGCCTAGTAAGTCACTCGCCCTTTCACCTAAACCGGCAAAAGGTGCTTTTGTCATTTTGCCCATAAGGCATGACTTGCATCTCTCAATTGAAGTGAATTCAAACGGACTTAGAATCCCACACTTGTGAAGTGATGAGATGCGTTTCTGGCCTATATGGCCTAAGCGGTAGTGCCATATCACAGTCTGGTTTAAATCATCGGATTTAACCCTTTTGTTACTGATATTATAAATCGAGCTAGTGTCAGTGTTTTGAATATTAAGAATATATAAACCACCAACTAATGAAGCATTGCAATAAAACATGTTTTTCTTGAAAATACTAAAAACTCCATTATCAATTGAAAAATGATATCCTTCCTTGTCGAGCAAGGAAATTGAAATAATATTTCTGCGAAACGCAGGTACACAATGAACATCATTTAAAATTAAAACTAGCCTACTGGGCAAACTGAGACTAATATCTCCTACAGCCGTTGTCGAGACTTGATTGCCATCGCCAACTCGTAGGTCCGCCTCGCCCTTGCTCACTTCTCTTCTACTTCCCAGAGCCTGCACATTAACACAAATGTGAGATTCTGCACCGGTATCAAGTACCCAAGAATCTGAAGTAGATAAACTGAGATTGAGCTCAATAACAAATATACCTGATCCTGAAGACGTGGAAGCTCCACTCTTCTTAAGAAACAACTTGTGTTTCTTGCAATCCTTCTTCCAGTGCCCCAGTCCTTAGCAATAGAAGGAGACGACATCCTTCTTAGGATTCTCAACAGCCTTTGGAGCTGCTGGACCCTTAGGTTGTCGAATCTTCCCTGCTAGGTGCATGGGAGCCTTACCCTTGCCCAGGCCGGCTTTCTTGAAGCTCACTTGCTTGTTGACCATAAGAACCTCCTTGGTTTTCCCCTTGAGATTCTTTTCAGCAGTCACGAGCATACCATGAAGCTCTGACATGGTTTTATTCATGTCATGCATATTGTAATTTCCAACGAATTCACGATATGCTTCTGGAAGTGAATGCAGCACAAAGTCTGCAGACATTTCCTTGTCCACAGGATGACCTAGCCTGGTCAAATGTTCCAAAAGACGTTTCATCTTAAGGACATGAGGACTGACAGGAGCTCCAGCCTTTAGCTTGCAAGACATCAATTCTACAAAAGTGTCGGATCTTTCGACACGCGCTTTCTCTTTGAACATTTTCTCGATCTCAGCCATACAGGCTTTGGGATCGTCGGAAATGTCCAAGAACTGTTGCTGCAAGTCCAGCACCATACTGCCCATCATGATGCACTACACGTCAATCCGGTCGCTAAGGAATTTCTGGTAGGTATCCCTTAGCGCCTTTGAGGCGTTCAGTGCTGGTTCAGTAGGTGCTTGTTCCTGGGTAAGGATATAATCCTTACGTTCATGCTAGAGAACGAGTCTCAAATTCCGGTCCCAATCGAGAAAGTTTACGCCGTTAAGCTTATCATTCTCAATTAGTGACCTAAGCGCGCTACCAGAGTGATTCGTGTTTGCCATATTATATCTACACAGTAAACAACTTTTAATTAGTATTAATTAAAATTGAAGTTGGAGATTTAATTATAAAACACTTTCTGATTCTAACTTTAGAATCTGAACCAGGATCCCATCATACTCTCAATTGAAGTGAACGGAGGCTCACTGCTCCAATTGAGTGCATCAAGGTAGGAGTAAATCCATCTACAAGACCATGTAGTTCCTGGCTAGGGTCTGTACTTGTTAGTACGTGGCATACCCTATACTGATACCCTAGGTCAGCCCTAGCTGACAATCGTAGACAAGTCTACCAAGCTTGAACTATGGATAGAACTAATGTCACTACTACGCGGAGGCGCACGCACCCACACAGAACTACCCATCTCATCCAGACTTCTTCTCTATGAATGTTACGCGGAGGCGTACCGACATCCATAGGATCAAAGCCCTTTTGAGTGCCCAAACTTGGATGGTATCACGCTTGACTTGTAATTATTTGCGTTTAAGTGAATTATAAAAGTCTGATTGTATATCGATACAATCTTAATCTGGAATCATCAATTGCAAATTCATGCAAAGATGATCCCTTAGCAGGTTACATGCGAGTCTGATTAAATTCCGATTTTAATCTTTGCATGTGGGTGATAGCAAATCATACATAAACTTGTATATTTAAACTATCATACATTCATACATTCAAATATACAAATGTAACAATAAAATATGCATAGCTAAGCCCATCTAAAGTTCCTAAGAATCTAGCAAAACCGATCCTAAAGACATGGTCTTCAAGATCCAAACTTGCTCCAATCTTTCGAACTCCCACTGGCTTCGTGCCTCCTCGGTTCCGAGTCTCCCTCTTGACTTGATTCTTGTGTCGGTCTTCATGATTACATATTAAAATAAATTAAATAGAATACAAATCACGACACACAGGCCGTATTTACTACAACTCAAAAATAAGCAACACGCAGGTTACAAAACCGAAATTAAAATGCAAATCTAATGGGCTTAGCTAGCATCATGTGGAAAACATCATGTTATCAAAGATCATGTTATCAATCAACATGCTGATCAAACAAATAATTTTTCCAAATTTCATCTTTCTTAAATGTGGAAAAACTCCGGTTTAATCGATTAATTGAATTTTGGACCGGTTCTCGCTGGTTTATCGAAACCGAACCAAATCTGAAAATTAAATTTTATTAGGGTTTCCAAATATCCTTGCGAATCAACCGGTTCGCACGAATCTGGTCGAGCCAAACCGGCTCAACCGAAGGTCGCCCGCGGAGGCAACCACGGTGGCCCGTGAGGGCTGCCGAGGTCGCCCGCGGGGCTGACCGTGGTCGGCCACGCGAACGACCATGGTAGCCCGCGAGGGCAGCCATGGTCGCCCCTAGGGCAGACCCTGGTCGCCCGCGAGGCAACCATGGTGACCCTCACGGGCTGCCATGGTCGCCCGCAAGGGCAGACCGTGGTCGCCCGCGGCAGCGACCATGGTCGCCCGCGAGGGCTGCCATGGTCGCCCGTAGGCGACCCTCGTCGGCCCATGGTGCTGACCATGGTCTGCCCTTGGGCATTCCATGGTCCACCATGGGACTCGACCTGGTCGGCCATGGCTAACCCCGAAAAACCCAAAAAAAAAAATTAATTTTCGAATTTCCAAAATTAATCAAATCTGAAAAAAATTTTGATTTACATGCATGCTAATGGTGAAGAACACATATAAACATAAAAAAAAATCAGATTTAAACATATACTAATAAACATAATAACCATGCTCTGATACCACTGAAAGAGATCACCACGGGTTCCAAAGATTGAAAATCATGCAGCGGACAATATGTAACAGTGGTGATCGATAAAAATTGATCTTAATGCTATTAGAACATGTTATAAACATAATTAAAATCTGGTGTTTACCTCTTGTAATCGACAAGAACACAAGCGTAGTGTCCTCTCTATCAAGTCCACACAAGCACACAACCGAAAATGGTTTTTCTCTCTAACTTTTTTGCTAGAAAATTGAAAGAAAACTTGAGCAGTAATGGAGGTAGAGAGAGGAGAGTGTTTTCGGCAATTGAGGGAGAAAGAGAGGGGAGTTGGTTGCTGAAAAATTCCAAAGATAAGATAATAATAGATTATGTGATTTTTAATTTGAAATTAAATTGAATTTCAAAATAAAAATTGCATTATCCATCCTTTTAATCCTTCTTATTTGCATTTAACCCCTCTCTTATCTTAAACCCTAAATGGGCTTTAAGTCCATTTAACTAAAACCCAAATTAAACCCATTAACTTGAGTTCTAATTTCGGTTTAGTCAAAACGGCTCAATTTCCTCGAATTGATTTCTTCAACCGTCTGGTTAAAACCTTAGGCCAGAAAACTACCGAATTGTTCTCAACTCTCATCCATAATTATTGTCATGTATTGTGCTTAATGCGTGTGACCCTCTAGGCTCACGAATAATTGGCAGACTGGTAAAATTACCATTTTACCCTTTCCATCATAAGTGGCCTCTAGCAAGACATTATGATTATCCAATATTTGTGATTATCGATTATTCGAATTAACCTGTTATCGTGTATGTCACTGTCCTTTTATCAAACCGATATCCAGATTGATCAATAGGCATAGAACGGTCATCCTAATTTATCAATCACTGTTTCTTGATATCTGAGATGACTGAAAACTGATACTAAGGTATCACCTACATGGCCATGCTATTTCTTCAGTCATACTCATCAAGTGGCCTAAACGGATATCTTTCTCATACCGAAGTATGAGTGATAAATCCCTCAGACGCCTTTCAAGTTCACTAGTGCAATAAATGCCAAAGCCAATCGAAGCCGTTATAGCTACCCTTTTACAGATAACGTTAGACTACGTCAAACTTAGGTATTTGTTACATAGTGTACATAAAGACTCCTTGGTCTTAGGATATAATGACAAGTTACGATATGTGAGTATCTCATGACTGGATCTATGCAGGATACTCACAATCGGGTTGTCCGATATCATCGACCTGATGATATCTATGATATAACTCCGGCATATCTTTGCCATGATCAGTAGAGCGTGATCACAAGGAGTTAGTCTCATACTGATAGCTTCAGAAGAAGCTTAGCTGATCAGGGACTCTATCGAATGCAACTCTTTCTGATCTATAGTTCTACTATAAGTGATTACACACATTATGACATAGATCAAATCACATTAGATATATTACTACAACACGTTAGTAATATTATGCCTTTTATTATGTAGAATAATGATGTCCGTTACAATATAGATTGAGGAATTAATTTGGACTGGGGCACAAACCTAACAAATAGAACTGACCATCTCATCCCGCTCACAAGGTGTACTTTGGTTGTCTTAATCGGAGCCCAATTCAAAATGAAAGCGGCCGTTTCCATGGTCAAGTATTAGTGTAACCCTCTTCTGGCCTGAGTACTCATAGGTCCTCAAACGTCGGAATGTATTAGACCTAACAAGTCACTCGCCCTTTCACCTAAACCCGTGAAAGATGCCTTTGTCATTTTCCCCATTAGGCAAGACTTGCATCTTTCAATTTGAGTGAATTAAAACGGATTTAAAAGTCCACACTTGTGAAGTGTTGAAATGCGTTTCTCGTCTATGTGCCCTAAACTACAATGTCAGATTACAATTTGGTTTAAATCATCATATTTAAGCCTTTTATTATTTACTTTATAGCGATTAAGCTCAACAACGTAAATACCTAATCCTGAAGACGTGGATGCCCACTCTTCTTCTCATGATCCTTGTATTGCTTGCAATCCCTTATTCCCGTGTCCTGACTCATTGCAGTGATAGCAGACCTCCTCCATTTTGTCCTTAGCCTTCATAGCAGCTTTGGGAGCTACTTGAACCTTTGGACCCTTGGGGTGTCTGATCTGCCCTGCAAGGGACTCTGGAGTCTTACCCTTACCCTGATAAGTTTTCTTGAAGTTGACCTTCTTGTTGACCATAAGGACCTCCTTGGTCTTGCCCTTGAGGTTCTTTTCAGCGGTCACAAGCATCCCATGAGGCTCTGTCAAGGACTTTTCAATGTCATGCATATTGTAATTTACTACGAAATCACTATATGTATCTCAAAGTGACTGCAACATAAAATCCGCAGCCATTTCCATCTGAAAATCAAAACCGAGTCTGGTTAGATATACCTGAAGTCATTTCATCTTCGTGACATAAGGACTAACAGGGCTCCGGCCTTAAGATTGCATGTGATAAGTTGTCTGAAACTATAATATCTTTCGACACGAGCTTTCTCCTTGAACATTTCCTTAACCTCTGCCTTACAGGCATGAGGGTCATCTAAAATGTTCATGAACTGCTTCTGCAACTCTTGCACCATACTACCCATGCATGACACGTCGATTTAATCAATAAGGAATTTTTTAATGTATCCTTAGTGCCCTAGCGACGTTCAGCGATGGCTCAGCAAGTAGTTCCTGGGTAAGGATATACTACTTGCGTTCATGCTTTAGTACAAGCCTCAAGTTTCTATGAGTAATTCACGCCCTTAAGCTTGTCCTTCTCAATCTGGACTCTCAATGCGCTATTACTTCCTTGTGTTGTGTTAGCCATTTAGTTCTACATGGTAAAAAAATTTAATCATTAATTAAAATTAAAGTTGGAGATTCAGTTATAAAACACTTATCTAAATCTATAACTTAGATTCTGAACCATAATCCTTGCATACCCTCAATTGAAGTGAACGAAGGCTCACCGCTCAAACTGAGTGAACAAATGTAGGAATGCATCCAATTACAAGTCCATGTAATTCCTGGCTAGATTTTGTATTTAATAGTACACGGCATACCCTATACTGATACCCTAGGTCAGCCCTAGCTGACAATCGTAGACAAGTCTACTAAGTTTCGACTATTGTCAGAACTAATGTGGCTACTACGCGGAGGCGTACGCATCCACATAGAACTGTCCAACTCATCCAGACTTCTCCTATATGAATGTTACGCGGAGGCGTACCGACATCCATAGGCTCAAAGTCCTTTTTAGTGTCCAAACTTGAATGGTATCACGCTTGACTTGTAATTATTTGCGAATAAGTGAATTATTACTGCCTGATTGTATATCGATACAATCTTAACCGGAACCATCAATTGCAAATCCATGCAAAGATGATTCCTTAACCAATTACATGCAAGTCTGATTAAATTCCGGTTTTAATCTTCGCATGTGGGTGATAGCTAAACATACATAAACTAATGCATATAAAACTATCCATACATTCATACATTCACAATATATAAATGTAAATTAAACCTGTATAACTAAGCCCATCCAAAGTATCCTAGGATTCTAGTAAAACTGATCCTAAAGACTAGGTCTTCAAGATCCATGCTTGCTCTATCCTTGTGGACTCCCACTAGCTTCGAGTGCCTCCAGCCTTCGAATCTCCCTCTTGACTTGTATCTTGCGTCGGTCTTCGTAATTACATATTTAAAATAAAAAAATAAATACAAATAACCACGACACGCAAGTCGTATTTATCACAACCCAAAACTTAGCAACTCGCAGGTTGCAAACCTGAAATTAAAATCATACAAGTCTAGAGGGCTTAGATATACATCATATGAAAAACATTATGTTGTCAAACATCATGTGATCATACATCATGTTCATCAAACAACAAATTAATTCCAAATTGTATCTTTCTTAAGTATGGGAAAAATTTCTGGTTTATCGAAACCAGACGGTTTAAATTAATTAATTGAAATTGAACTGGTTTACCCTGATTTATCGAAACCGAACCGGATCTGAAAATTAAAATTTTAGGGTTTAATATTTTCTCGCAAACCATCAAGATTTAGACCGGTTCAAGCCCGAGACTGGTCAGACCAAACTGGCCCGACCTAGGTCGCCCGCGACAGCAATCATGGTCGCCTGCGAGGGCTGCCATAGTCGCCCGCGGGGCAACCTGGTCGGCCCTTGGTGCTGAACATGGTCGGCCCGAGGGCTCTCCATGGTCCGCCAAGGTTCTCGACCCTGGTTAGCCATGGCTCGGTCATGGCTAACCCAAATCAGCCCAAAAATTAATTTTTCACTTTCAAAATCAACTAATTAAAATCTGATTTTTCATGTTTTCATGCAAAATTAAAACCCATAATCATACATGAAAAATTAGAAAATTAAACTATCCCTAATCATGCTCAAAATCAATATCACAAATCAACCATGCTCTGATACCACTATAGGAAATCCATGGGTTCCATAAAATCAATTTCATGCAGCGGACATTAAATTATGAAAATATACCTTTCAAATCACAAACACAAAGATATGTTTTCTCTAGATCGTCCACACAAGCAAGGCTCTTCGGTTTTCAAAGATTCTTCAAAACAATTTTTGCTTAACGTATTTCTTGTTGAGATCTTACCAAGATGATTCCAATTATGTATTTATATGTTATTCGTATATAAAGTTCTACACAAAACATGTAGACATAATCTCATTAGACAACCTATTAGTCCATAATTAATAATCAAACTTATAATAAAGGATTAATCAATAAATTCCAGCCTGTCACTTTCAGTAACGTTACTGTACGGAGGGTGTAGTAGGGGATACAAATATCCAAAAATTTCGAAATTAATTTCTTTGGCATCTTTTTTCGGTCCTCTGAAATTTTGTAGTTTTAGTCAAAACTTATTCTAACCAGAAGTGATTCATTCGGAGCCAAACATAAACATGGACAACGCATAATTTTCCAGAACAGCTTTTCGATTCTTGTCGAATGCTCTGAAACATAAAATTAAAAAATAGTAATCAAATCTGATTATTCCAAGAAAAATATATCATGATCATTATGTCAATATTTCTTCCAAGTTTCACTTAGAAACAAAATCAATTAACATAAAATTATCATAGAAGAGATATTGAGAAATTTCAAGTGAACCGTTTCATCGAATCTGTTTGACCAACTGTCAAATCAGATTTATTCCGCCAAGGTCACATGTTTGTCGGTTAGAAAGCGCCTATGGAACAACTACAAAACATATTCCTCTTAAGATTATTTGATGTCAGGGTTTGTCCATAAACGCCATTCGATAATTAAAGCAACATACATCCATTCATGCAATATTCGAAACAAATAAATCGAGAGAGAGAGAGAGAGAGAGAATGTGAGTTATGAGGTGTAATTAACTACAAGATATTTCTCTACTTCATCAACTCAAAAGCATGGGTCTAAAAGGTGATGGTATGGGCTTAAAGGTGTCATTACCCATACCCCTTAAATCACTCACCTCTTAATCAACAATCACCAACTAAGCATGGTATGTTGTGGCCCCACCCTTGGACCCACCAAAGTGGCCGGCCGAGTTGACTAGGGTTTGAAATTGTGTCTCCATGTATCTTTTGATGTCTCTTTGTCTCTAGCATAGCTATGTATTTATAGACTCGAGCGAAGTAGAAACCTGATGCAGCGTACGTGGCTAGGAAGAATTCTTTATCAAAAAATCGTTGATTCTTGTGAATACCAAAGATGTAGATTTGAGGGAAACCTCGATTTTTTTATTTAACTTCAAAAACTAAATAACATGTATGACAGTGCATAAATAGCCAAAACCTAATTGCATAAAAGAAAATCCTAAACTTATTGGAAAAATGAAATAAATTATAAAAATTGTCAAAAGTGCCCGGAACTTAGGAAATTGCAAATTTGACCTCCAAGATGATCTCGGATGGCCGAAATCCATTGTACATCATGGCAAGGCAATGATTTTTTCTTAGAACGTTGTTTCCGCCCATAAAACATTAGTACTTTGTCGAAATCCAACACTTTCCTGATTAGCACTGCATCATTCCCCCCTGAATAGAGAAGATTCGACCTCGAATCTGAAACCGCATCATCCTCGCCGGAAGAAGAGTCGCCAGTGAAAGGAACAAGATGCTTCACATTAAAGACATCAGAGGTGCGAACATGACTGGAAAGGCGCAGACGATAGGCATTTTGGTTGATCTTTTCCACAATCTCAACAGGGCCAATCTTCTTAGCAGCAAGCTTGTTGTATTCACAAGCAGGGACGCGATCCTTAGTAAGTATGGCCCAAACAAAGTCACCAACCTTGAAATTAACAGTATGTCGCTTCTGATCAGCTTTTTCCTTGTATTTGGCAGTAGCAGCAACCAAATGGTCAAGAGTGGCCTGATGAACCTGAGCCAACTGCCCAACAAACTCCTCGGCAGTAGCATGGGGACGCACCTTGCTGGGCAAAGCTAGCAAATCAAGGGGACCTCGCGAAGATAACCCGTAGACCACCTGAAAAGGACTGAACCCAGTAGAACGATTAACAGCATGATTATATGCAAACTCAGCCTGAGGCAGTTTGAGATCCCACGCCTTGGGATGATCCCCAACCAAACTGCGCAAAAGATTTCCTAATGAACAATTAACGACCTCGGTCTGACCATCTATCTGTGGGTGGTAAACACTGCTGAAATTAAGGAGTGTATTGACCAGGCGCCAGAAACTCCGCCAAAAGTGACACATAAAGCGAGTGTCACGATCAGAAACTATAGATGCATGGAGTCCATGAAGACGATACACATCCCAAAAGTAAAGTTGCGCTACAGCCACAGCATCATAGTCTTCTTGCATGGAATAAAGTGAGCCATTTTCGAAAATCGATCAACCACCACAAAAATAAAATCAGAACCACATTGGGTACGTGGTAAGCCAAGGAAAAAATCTATACTAACATTAGACCATGGTTGTGTGGGAATAGGTAGGGGTAAATATAACCCATCATTATTCGAAGCACCCTTTTCCAACTGGCAAGTACGACAGCGGGCGACAAAAATGACCAACCTTCGTGCGCATAGAGGGCCAAAAATAAGAACCCGCGAGAAGCTGATAAGTACGGTCACGCCCCACATGACCCTCGTTATGGAGTTCCTGAATCATCTTGAAACGCGGACTGCAATCGGGAATGCACAGTTGCACACCGCGAAAAAGAAATATGTCATCCAACACAAAGTCTGTCGCCTCACCCTGTTGAATACGAATGAGTACCTGAGAAAAGAACGGATCATCATAATAGAGGTCCACGAACGAATCAAAACCGAGGACATGGACGCGCATTTCAGTTAGCAACCCATGACGGCGACTCAAAGCATCTGCAACGCAATTAGAAACTCCTGCTTTGTGCTTAATCACAAATGTAAACTGATGCAAATAAGAAATCCAGGTAGCATGACGATCAGATACTTTATCTTGGCTGCCAAGATGCCTAAGGGAATCATGATCAGTATATAAGACGAATTCCCTCTGAATAAGGTAATCACACCAATGTTTGATGGCCTGGACAACTGCATAACCCGACAGTTTCTCGCTAAAGTAAGCCACAGGACGGCCTGCTTGACTGAGGAAAGCTCCAATACTTGTTTTCGAAGCGTCTGAATGGAGTTCAAAAGGCTGTGAGAAATCAGGAAATACCAAAAGAGGGGTTGAGGTGAGCCGACGCTTAATCTCAAGAAAGGCAGCCTCCGCTTCATCAGTCTAGTGGAACTTAGTCCCTTTTATGCAATCCGTGATAGGAGCCATAACACCACTGAAATGAGGAATAAAACGTCGATAGAAGGAAGTCATGCCGTGAAAACTACGAACCTCAGTGATAGAGGGCGGTTGGGGCCACTGCTCGACGGCCAAGACCTTACTAGGGTCAACTTTCAGTCCCTCGCGAGAAACCACATAACCGAGAAACTGGATTGAAGCAGATAAAAATGTGCACTTTGCGGTAGCAGCAAAGAACTTGTCATGTCGGAGAACCAGTAATACCTCATGCAGATGGTCAAGATGAACTGTTTCGTTGGCGCTATAAATCAAGATGTCATCGAAATAAACGACCACGAACTTACCAATAAAGGGGCGTAGAGCTTGGTTCATCACACGCATAAAAGTACTAGGTATGTTGGATAGACCGAATGGCATAACGAGCCACTCGTATAACCCTTCGCGAGTCTTGAAAGCGGTTTTCCACTCATCACCCATGCGAATACGAATCCGGTGGTAACTGCTCTTAAGATCCAGTTTGCTAAACACAGAAGCGCCACCCAATTGATTTAATAAGTCATCCAATCGGGGAATAGGGAACCGATAGCGCACTGTAATCTTGTTGATAGCTCAATTGTCAACACACATACGCCACGAGCCATCCTTTGATGGGGTAAGGAGTGAAGGGGCAGCGCAAGGGTTAAGGCTTTCGCGAATGTGTCCCTTAGCAAGCAATTCCTCCACTTGGTGACGTAACTCTTCATGTTCCTTGGGACTCATACGGTAATGAGGGAGATTAGAGAGAGAAGCACCCGAAACCAAGTCAATGTGATGTTGGATATCACGCAAAGGTGGCAATTCGCAGGGTAAACTCTCAGGAAAGACATCTGCAAACTCCTGTAGGAGAGGTTGCACCAGAGCAGGCACGTTGCTCTCTCTCGTAACCAGAGAATAAATCAGGGCAAAAACCATCCCAGATTCCTTCATAGCGGCCTAAAAAGGACGACGAGACAGCAAGGTGGTAGGGGAAGGTGCGTGAGTTATGGGAATAGAATTCCCTTTGGGTTTAGTCGGCATTAACACAATTTTTGTACCACGGAAAAAGAATGAATAGGTGTTATCACGACCTTCATGGAGAGCGGAGTTATCATATTGCCAAGGGCGACCAAGTAAGAGGTGACAAGCATCCATAGGAACCAAATCACAATAAATCGCATCACGATAAGTAGGTCCAACGGAAAAATTAACAAGCACATGCTTGGAAACTGTGACATTCGGACCTTGGCTAAGTCATGTGAGACGATAAGGCTTAGGGTGAGGTTTAGTAGGTAGACCAAGCTTAGCAACGCAACTTCAGAGGCCACGTTCTCAAAAATATCAGCATCAATAATGAAGGTGCAAACTTTCCCAGCTATGGTGCAAGTACAATGAAACAAACTATTGTGTAGGCACTCATTCTCAGGAGCACGAGGTGTTAAGCAGGATCGGCGGAGCACCAACAGAGGACCAACATCACCGAGGACATATTCCTCTGCGTCCGTGTCGGCATAATCGTACAGGTTCAGATTCAGTAGCCTAGGTGAAAAGACCACGATTGGCAGATTTCAGGAGCCGACAATCTGCTTGGCAATGACCAACTTCACCGCGATTAAAACAGCGCAAACCACCACGTCCATGTGGGGGGCTGCAGAACCACGCGCGGGTGGAGGGGTAGGTTGGGCAGGAACAGGTTGTGACGCAGACCCTATACCACCAGTCGATTTTACTAGCTGTCGGAAGCTACCTGTACCACGCCTGGCTAGCGGCTTTTCAGCCTGGGATGCACGTTGTTGTGCCTCGGCAACAGTTAATGGGTCAAACATATTCAGAACGTCCTGTAATTGGAGACGCGTGCCACCAATATAACGAGAAACTAACTGAAGAGGGGACTCAGTGAGATCAACACGAGCCATATAGGAGTAGAAATCGGTGGAATACTCATCCACAAAACGGGAACCCTGGCGAAGATTCTGGAAACGTTGGTACAATTCTTGATCGAAATTATAGGGCAAAAACGCAGCCTTGAGGTGATTCCTGAATTTAGCCCAATTCGAAATCTTCTCCTTACCAATACGAACACGCATCTGCTTCAATTGTTGCCACCAAGCTTGCGCACGACCTTTGAAACGAATCGTCACAAGGGAAACACGATGTTCTTCTGGAACCTCCTTGAAATCCATTATTTCTTCAACCTGTGATAGCCAATCTATAAACTTCTTTGGTTTAAGATTGCCATTGAATTGTGAAATTTCCATCTTGAAACCCTGGTCCCAACGGTGGTTAGGGTTAGGGCGCTTGGGTGAACGATTTCGAAACCCGACAAAAGGATTGTCATCTGTGAGAGTATCATCATCACGACGATGCAATTCATCCATTCGTTGGGTCAATAATTCAACATGTCGCCTCAAATCGTCGTTCTCACGTCGAAATTCAGCGTTTTCACGTCGTAACTCAATTGATCATCATCAACACCTTGGGGAGCAGCTCGTTGTTGTCTACGGAGCGGCATACCTCAGGATTGACTAGAATCTGATACCAACTGATGCAGCGTACGTGGCTAGGAAAAATTATTTATCAAAATTTCGTTGATTCTTGCGAATACTGAAGATGGTAGATTTGAGGGAAATCTCGATTTTCTTATTTAACTTCAAAAACTAAATAACATAAACGTATGACAGTGCTTAAATAAACAAAACCTAATTGCAGAAAAAAAAATCATAAACTTATTGGGAAAAGGAAATAAATTATAAAAATTGTCAAAAAAGCCCGGAATTTAAGAAATTGCGATTTTGACCCCCAATATGACCTCGGATGGCCAAAATCCATCGTACATCATAGCAAACCTTGTGTTTTGCTCAGAACGCCGTTTCCGCCCAGAAAACACTAGTCGTTTGTCGAAATCCGACACTTTCTTGATTTGCACTGCGTCAAAACCTAAACAAAATAGAAATGAAAGATTTACTTCATTTTCTTTTCTTGAGAAATAAGTAAAACTCTACTTGTCGTTCAAGCAATAGAATTTACCTTAATTACATAATATGACCACAATATTTGTCAATTTATAATTTGCAGAATATTATTTCTTCTTCATGATTTTGGAAAAAATATCTATTTCCGAATTTACTAATTTGAGAAATATTTATTTTCGAATTACATATTGGAATATATTATTCCATATTTACAAATTGAAAAATTTTGTAGGGAATTATTTTGGGCCTAAGAAAATGTAGTGGGCTTCGGCCCTCAAATTTTCTAGCACAACTCATTTTCTCTACAATACCATTTCAAGTGGCATCTTTGAGATTCACTTTCTCATTCGCCTCTTGTTCGTTTAGAGCTCGTGATATACCGTTGGAAATACCTCATATTCTAAATTATATAAATGTGTTTCACATCACTCTAGGTCGAATCTAAGCGTTTCATAATCACAGTTTAGATTGACCCAGTCACAAGTTAAAACATATTTTAACTTTGTCATTTTTAGAATCTTTTGTCTAACAATAGGTTTAAGTAACTAATTCTTTATAATAAATTTTTTTGTTTTAAATGTAAATTGGGTAAAAATGAGTATGAAATAGAAGATAAAGTAATTGTAGTGAAGTGAAGTGATTCATTTATACTGTAATTCATTCAAAAGATGGAACAATTATAATCAGTTTAAAAATAATAAAAAATTGATAATTCTTATATTAAAGTTTTATCAAACTAAAATGAATTACTCTATTCTATAAATAAATCGTTTGACAATATTAAAAAAACTCAGTTCCTACGCACTCCTAAATGTAGCTCTAAACTCACTCACTATGACAAATAACGTGTCCAGCTACACAACTTTATTCATCATGTTGTTACATCCAACTGTAGAAGTCAAGTTGTTGGAAAAAATCTTGTTACTATCAACTTCATATCTGCATAGATATTTGTTTCTTTTTCTTGATGGCAATGGCTTGTTCCGATTAGGGAACTTTAGTCTAGTTGGGTCGGGCCTAACCCATAAAAGCCCAGTGCCGGAACTCATCACGAGGCCCCTCTTCTTCCCAAGTATTCTGTTGTAGAAAATTAGAGGTGGATATTTTGGAGTCGGAATCGATCCCTATTTGGGAACCGAATCAGACCAGATTTAAAATTGTAATAACAGAATTATAGTTAATGGTTTAGTTGTGGTCCTGAATTTGAGAGCCATTCAACTTCAGACTATGATTCTCAAAACTCAAAATGCGGATCAATTGGTAAAAACGGACTGGTTTGTGTCGTCATGTGTCCAACTCTCGTACACCCATGTAATGTTTATGTTGTTAAACATTAATTTTAGGGAAAATAACAATTTTGTGCACTTGAATATACACTTTTGACACTTTCATACCCTAACTTTTTTTTTCTTTTTTTCATATCTTACTTTCATTTTGGGACAACCATCTTCAGATAGTTCAAAATACCCAAATTACCCCTGAATTGAATCAAAATTAAATCTAGTTTAATTCTGGTCCAATTAAAGAGTGTGAAAAGACGAAATTGCCCTTATCTATTCATCAAATTTTCAAAGGTATGTCACCCTTTCAACTATTCCTCTCCTCCTCCTCCGCCACCCCCTCCTCACCGGCGTTTCTCCGGCATCCATCGTCGGGGTTTCTCCGGCATGTGGGGAGCACGGTGGACCGACGAGGCCTCTAGAACACCTCTGCCAAGGTGTCCATCTCTACCCCATCGTCCTCGACCCCTCCTTCTCGTCTTCTCCGGTGATTCTTCGCCGGAGCCGGCCATGGTTCTTCCTCTACAGTATCCACAACACAAAATGGCGAGCATCGACGAGGTGGGCAGCGAGCATCGACGAGGTGGGCAATGGGCAGCGACCAAAAGGTAAAAATGTGGTGCTTCGACGATCGTCTCCGGCACAGAATGGCCAGAAAAGAGATAGAGGAAGAGAGGGAATAAGAAATGAGCTCAAGAATTCAAAATTTTCACTCGTTGGAAAGTGTGCCAGAACATATTTTCCGGCACACTTTCCGGCGAGTGAAAATTTTGGCACAACTTCGGTCATCTCCACCAACTCCGGTCACCAGGTATAAAGCCCACCAAGTAAGCTCCGGCGATCGACGATGCTCACGATGCTCTGGCGATCGACGAGGTGCTCGCTGCCCAGCAACTTCGTCACCTCGCCTTTGTTTCGTAACCAGAAAACAGAGCATATGACTACTGCTCCAGCGTCATCGCCGCCGCAAGTCTCTGGCGGAGCCGAGCCTCCTCCCGGGAGACAGCCATCGCCGCCGCAAGAGGCTCTGTTTTGATGAAGTAGGAGGTCCAATGGCATTCACTTGAACATTTGATGAATAGTTGAGGGTAATTTTGTCTTTTCACACTCTTTAAAAAATTGGGCAGGTTCTCTCCATTAGACCAGGGGTAATTTTGGTATTTTGAGAATTTTAGGGGTAAATTGTCCAAAATGAAAGTAAGGTATGGAAAAAAGAGAAAAAAAAATTGGGGTATGAAAGTGTCAAAAGTGTATATTCAGGTGCACAAAAGTGTCATTTTCCCTTAATTTTATTTTGTTCGCAAACTATATACTTCAACCGTGTTGCTATAGTTAAATCATAACATTCAGTTTTCGTTAGTATTTTATATAATTGCAAATTTAATGTTTTGGCTATAAATCGGGTTCAAATTCGTCTAATTCAGCCTATAACTTAAGCATATATAAAATATAAAAGATTAACCAATTCCAACCAAATAGAACCTGGAATTGAACCAGAGAACCCCAATCGAAACCAGACAGTTACCTCATATCGAAGTTTCAAGTATGGTTTTAATAATTTAGATCCGGACCGGTTCCCTTAAAAACAATACATACTAAATATCTCATGGGTGTTTCTAGTGTATTGTTTGAACATGAAGCAAAAAAGAATTCCAAAGAACACCAATATGCTATCTGCATGTTTTACTTTTATTATTCCTAACGTACCAAATCGTACCTCAAGAGAATATTTGTAGAAGAATGGCTTTTTCTCACCTCTCATGTATTCCTCATGATAGGCGGCAAGAGGAGAAGGTTTTCGAGTGTTTCCAAGACAAGTTCACTTGCGTCTATGGTCAATTCACTCCCAAATGATGTGATCGTTGAAGTCTTAGCCCGTGTAGCTGCCTTCTCTTTCTCTCATCTTGTTAATGCCAAGCAAAGGTAATGTCTTGTCTACACGCATAGTTTCATAACTTTCACATCATCCAAACTGATTAAAGAATAATACTCTGTTACAGTTGCAAGGTTTTTCGTGTATTAGCGGAGGATGATCGTGTATATCAGCGAGTGTCGCTTGATGCATTTCCTCTGGTTCCGTGGCGTAAGAGCAAAGAAGCTTCTTCTTTCTTGGACAAGTGCAACGAGAAAGGAAACCCAGAGGCCTTGTTCAGGCAAGGAGTGGTATGTAATAATCTCATTGATTTCAATTTTGTGTAACTATGATTTGCTTACATGTACGATATGATTCTTAATTTGTAGATCGAATATTTTAGTCGCGTGAGGATGGAATGGGGTCTCCAGCTCTTGAAGAGAGCTGCGGGTTCAGGGTACATTGCAGCTACCTATACTGTTGGTGTCATCCTTCTTTCTGGTGATGGTGAAAAGAAGAAAGAGGGAATGAGATTGTTCTGCAGAGTGAGGAAAGGTAAGTCGCGAAGAGACTGCCGCGAGAAATTGAAGAACATGATTGCAAGTATTTGGCTGAACAATAAGCTACTTCTTGACCACATACCAAAATACTACTGTGAAATGAGGGTTCAGCACAAGAGAAAACAAGGATGGTGTGACAGTGATGATGATGAAAATGCTGTGGAGTGTGAAGCTTGTGAATGTGACCGTGAAGTTATTTATCTACGTAAATTATTGGGCAATCCCCGCAGACCTTAGCACAAGAGGAACTGAGTTTTCTATTTCTGTCAAAACAGTATGCATTTTAATGAAGCAAAACAATATCAACTTAAAACAAGTTCTATTCCTATAGATGAATACACAATCGTTGATATCATTTTCATCTACAAATCCAAGAATCTGATGTTTCTATGAGGATCAGAAACCTCTACAGACATGACACTCATTCTTTCCCATCATTTTCCATTTGCAGATGTCTGAGAAATCATGTCTAGTTATTGATGTAACTCAGTCACTGAATTATTTTAGCAAGCTCTTGTCTTCCAAAACATGACACTAGTTTTAGCTTTACCAATGCTTCACAAATAGCATCCTCAAGAGATTACAGGATGATATAATATCGACAAGTTTTTGTTAATGATGTTAAGACAAATAACACAAGTTTTGCGAAAATCAGTAGTCCTACAGTACAATGCCTAGTAACACAGAGGCAAGAAAACTTAAAAAGTAAGAAAGGTTGTGAACAACAGGTGAATTGTGCAAGTATTCTTCTCTAACATCAGTATGTAATGTATATAAGGTGAATTGTGCAAAACTGGTACACTAATTAAGTGAGAAATCAAATCGAAAAATGAGTCAGGTGAGTGTAACATACGAACAAGGGTTGGTCTGTCAAGAGCTCTTCTTCCTGAGAGGCGGCTTATTATACGTGAGATACCACTTGATAAACTTCTTCAACCCTGTCCTCAAATCCATGGTGGGGCGGTAATGAAGCTCCCTCTGAGCGTAACTGACATTGGCATGCGTAAAGGGCACATCCCCGTTAGCGGGCAAGGGCAGCACCTCCTTGATAGCCTTGACGTTGAGAAGCTCCTCCAACAGCCCCACCAGCTCCGTGACCGGGACCGGAGAAGTATTCCCAATGTTGAAGATCCTGAATTGAGCGCGCCCCTTCCTCTTCTTCTTCCCTGGGCCGCCAGTACTCCTCTCCGCGGTATCAATGGAAGCGAGACAGGCCTTGACAACATCATCAATGTAGGTGAAATCCCTGGCGACGGAGCCCTGGTAGACCTGGATGGGGTCCCCGTCAAGAATGGCCTTGGTGAAGAAGTAGTAGGCCATGTCGGGCCTCCCCCAAGGGCCATAGACGGTGAAGAAGCGCAAGGCGGTGATGGAAAGGCCGTGGACGTGGTTGTAGGAGTGGGCGATGGCCTCGCCGGCTTTCTTGGTGGCGGCGTAGAGGCTGGCGGGGCGGTCGGTGCGGTCAGCCTCGGAGAAGGGAGACTTGGTGTTGAGGCCGTAGACGGAGCTAGAGGAAGCCAGGACAAGGGAGGGCTGGGGGGTGGCGGACTTGCAGACCTCCAAGACAGTGACGAGGCCGGCGACGTTGGTGTGGACGTAGGAGAGAGGGTCGTGCCGGACTCCGGACTGGGCGGCGAGGTGCATGACGTGGGAGAAGGGGACGAGGGCGAAGAGGCGGAGGAGGAGGGCGGAGTCGTTGATGTCGCCCTCCACGATGAACAGGCCCTCGCGCTCCAGGAGGCTCTGACGGTCGCGCTTCAGAAGAGGCTCGTACAAGTCGTTGAAGCTGTCCAGGCCCACAACGCCGTCGCCGCGGCGCTTCAGGGCCACGGACACGTGGCTTCCGATGAAGCCAGCGGCGCCGGTGACGAGGACGGTGGCCGAGGAGGACTTGCGGGCGGAGTAGAGGACGCGGTTCTCCCAGCCGGCGCCGCAGCGGAGGGACCAACGGTACAACATCAACATCACAATCAGGAACCCCCACAACATCATCTTCCGGATCCACTGCTTCTGCCGCCACCGTTGTCCGTACACCGCCTTGTCCATTCCTTCTAATTCCTTCAAACGGAAAATCGACCATTTCTCAAATCGAAATAACGGTAATCTTGCCTTTCTAAACGCATGCAAAACTGAGTTCAACATTCTAAAAATAAGTCATTGGATGAAGCACATTGTTTTGTAAGGTTTGGATTAGAATCTCCGAATTATTCTGTTAAAATGTATGCAACTTTCATTTATTTGAGGTTTCATCTCATTTATGTTACAGATTGACAATACAGGAGGGACGATTGAATTTTTTTCTTTACGAGGGAAAAGCGAATTTATTATTAAATAGCAACTAACCCGGTATAAAGTTGGACAACTGAACTGAAACTACTGATGGTGGGACAGGCCTCTCACCATAATCCCAGCTACTATTAGTTAAAACAAACTTGCTCAATTCGTGAGCATTTGATATCGAGCAAAAGAAAGACGAACACATATTCTGATAGTGAATAGTACGCAACACCATTCGCTAATGATTCCTCCAAAGTTGTTCAGCTCTACCCGTCTAACATCATGTAGAGTCACGACCTCCATCTCATACGAATGGAAAAATCCCGTGATTCCGCTGCAGAATGCTTTAATCATGCATCCATGATAACCCTGGAGACCAATCGACTTGAACTAGTTAGCAATAAACATAGTCACGGCCTCCACCTTATACGGATGGAGAAACCCCGTGATCTTGCTGCAGACTGCCTTAAATCAGCTTCCTCGATCAATCTTGCAATCAATATGGGAATCGCGAATCATTAAAAATTCAAATCCTCTCGGCTGGTTGGGCTTACATGGGTCAACCCATCGACACTAGAGACTCCATGTTTTCTTCCAGTATCGATCCCAATAGGACACCCAGGTGGCGCATTAAAACCTAAAAAAGCCAAGACCCCCTAGTTCGGTATGCTTGCATGAATCTATCCACTAACGCCAGAGAACTCCGGTTCCCTCCCAGTACTGATCTACCAACCAACCAAAACCAGACATACCTCCGATAAGCTCCATCCCAATTTGTCTGCCCCGATCACCCCTATTCCCGCACCCAGCTGTTCGCCGAAACTTCTCTACTCATCCACCGATAATCCCCTCCCGGACCCATCTCCACTCACAGATAATATCAAAATAATACCCCCACAATTTGACCGTTGTAAACTAACCAACCCCAAAATCATATCCAACCCTAACACGACTCACCAGATCCGCATCATTTCATCGACCCTCCTACAGGTGTCGCTACTCACCGCTGCACGACCCAGAACCTGCCGTAGATCTCCTCTCTAGCAGACACGCGAGACGTCGTCCAAATCGGCAGAACCCTAATCGCCTATTGTGGCATAGGATACAGACCGCAAAAGTTCCCTCTACAAAAAAATTTCAAAACAATAATTTTTTACATTAACAATTTCATCATTTTAAAAAGAGATAATTGTGGCTGGATACACCTAAATAGTTCGAGTGATCAGATAGGTCACTTAAAGTTTTTATTATAATTTCGCATGTCATCTAAAAGGTTTTTTTTCTCCCCATTACTACTCTGTTAGTTTTTTTAGAAATGACCAAAATTCCCTCCCATTTATCTCTTAATATTGTTTCAAGTTGAAATGACCAAAGTGCCCCCAACCCTTTTTACATGTCATTTGTGCTCTCTCTCTCTAACTAAATCAATTCAGTTCTTGGTCTTCAAAATATCCCATCTCTTTGATTTATGGGTTTGCTCATTTGTGTCTAGAAATCGAATACATCGGTTTTGATTTTGTCATTGAAACAAATATACATGTAAGTTTAAGTTTACAACTCCCACAAAATTTAAATATCAAATTTATGGAGATTTATACACTCGACAACTACCCAACAAAGAAAAGAGTAATAACAGCAAGAAAACTTAATTTCAATCCTCAAGACAACAAATTTACATTACAAAATTGAACTCTATCCACACAAATAAAAAATGCCATGACAAAGTCAGTAACATAAAAAATATACACCATCCAATAAAAAAAATAAACTCATTTGGAGAAAACATCGATTGAATCGAAACGAACACAACCAGAGGTCGAATCTACGAAGACAAGCAAAAGAAGAGTGGAATCAACAAAACTCCACACCGAATCGAATCAAATATGATGGTTGAGAGTTACAAGCAAGACTGATATTGAAAATGGCATTAGACAAATCAATTCGTCTGCGATGGAGCCGGAGTCAGCGGCAGATTCTACATAATCGTTCTACGCCGACTCGCCGTGAAGAATTGCCAATAGACATAGATAAACAAACTCATAAATCATAGAGATAGAATTGGTTCTGGAGGAGCAAATATGTGAACATGGGTTTGTTGAGAATCTATCTGATCTATGATGCCGGATTAAGATCTTAGGGTCATCACCGACAACGCTCAAGCTCTAGCAGTAGCGGAGCAGAGGAAGCTCTGTAGTCAAACAATAGAACTTGCGACAACATTATGGATTTTGGTAGTTTTGGGCCAAATGAATGAATGATGCATGACGTTTGGGAAATGATGTTCGACCATCTTTTATTTGGGAGGTTATGGGCCAATGATGAGTTTTTTGTTTATATTTTAAGTTCGTTGTTGTTAATTTGAGGTTTAGGTCAAAGAAGACCAAGATCTAACTCCATGACCAACACAATAAAGAAAAAGCCAATTGAATAAAAAAATTAATTCAAAAGAAAGGCATTTAGGTAATATGAACATAAAATAAATATAATAACATTAATGTGAGGGTGACATGCAAAATTAAAAAGAAAATTAGGTGATCTATCTAATAATTTGAATTATTTAGGTATACTCAACCGTAATTATCCATTTTCAAAGTAAGGCATACAACCATTTTCAAAGTAAGGCATACAACACCGTCTTGCAAGTGTCATGCTAAAAGAACACATTTTTGCCCGATCCTGTTTAATTATTTCTTATGGCATTTTGCTCCACCATACTTTCTACATTTATGTCCCCTAGCTAGTCAAAATCATTTTAATTCACTTTCATATTACAAAAAAAAATGTCACTTGAATAGATACAAGATGCCATGTTGAAAACAAACAGATTAAAATCAAACAAAATTAAGAATAAAAGTCAACTGTATTGTAAATTTCGCAAATATTATATACAAATCATATGAACCATACACAATTGATTGGAAACATTTTAAAGACAAACAATCATTTCAATATAATCTACATTGCAAAAAGAAATGATCCAACAATAACATTTTCAAATGTAAGAACAAAAGGGTGCAGACTGAGATTACTCTGTTAATCAGGTCATCAATTCCCTCGATACAGGAAATGTAATTACTTCAGAACTATAATAGGAATAGCATAATAATGTTTGCTCTACCAAGGACACTACAGCAGCTTTAATTAAATGAACCAAGACAGACCAACAAGGAGAAAATAAAAGTTTGAGAACAAATCGGCCGGATAAATTAAACAAAGAAGCATGATCTAAGAGTCTGCAATTGTCACCTCGACCTCAACACCAGGTTCAATAGTGATTGAAGTAATCTGTTTCACGACATCAGGTGAGCTGAAAAGGTCAATCACTCGTTTGTGGACACGAAGCTCAAATCTGTCCCATGTGTTGGTTCCTACCAATAAAATACAATGTCACGTAAGATGTTTGCAATTACAGCAGAGATGTTGGAATTGAGGCACAATTTGAACACAAACAATCAAACAGCATAGCATAAGGATGTAGTTACATGACATTCCTATTCTATGTTTGGCCTACTTTTAAGTTAAGCTCAATGTCACCAAAAACACATTTGTTACAATAGAAACATGGTAATTTATGCCTCATCCTCTAGTTTTGCAAGTGTGTAAGCTAACGCACACCACATGAGTAATAGAAACATGATAATTTAAGCAAGAACAGTTAATATATTAGTTTGGAGGACCACAAGAGCAATGTGATCAAACATTTTATGGTGTGATATGCCCAAAAAGTGAGAAGAGTCAAAGTTTCTCATCAGGGAAAAAGTTAGAAACTCATGGGAGTGAAAAGCATTGCATGACATGAAGCCCATGCTTCATTAAGATAATCACTAGATTCGATGAACTTAAGCATAATATTAAAACGTAAATGAAGGGATACAAAAGTCATACCTTCACCACAAGGAGACTTCCTGGTGGTGATGTTAAGAACCTTGGTAGGCATCCGCACTGGCCCCTTCACTCTGAGACGCTTGTCCTTGGCTCCACGCACCAAATCAGAACACACTGCCATATTAAACATATCGCAGCTGAGTAATCCAATTTGTATATAGCTTGCATAATAATAAAAACAAATCAGAGGCTACAGCAAATAACAAACAGGGTATCACAAAAGCAACAAATGCGGAACCGCCTTATCATGAATTGAAGTCATTCAAAAACAAAAGTATCAACTGACACTCTGCCACTACCAACAAGACTGAACAAGTTAAATGCAATAACATTCAATATTACAGTCAAATTCAGACCATAAACCGGATGCCATCATAAAAACCATAATCCTACAGCTAGTACAAAGATCAAAATTGATAGTGCAATCAAATGACAGTCTAATAAACTGAAAGCAGAGGCAATGATAATACCTTTCTCAAGGTTTTTCACATTCTTAGAGGAGAGGGTGATCCTAATCTTGTGAACCTGCTCCTGAGTGTCCTCCAACCCTTGTTTCGCGGGCTTCATTGCGTAAGCCATTGTCACCCAGTAGATTATATGCTTTTCTACAAAAACAACGATAATCACAAGTAAGCATTGTTCACTGCAAATAAAACCGAATGGGTTTCGCTCAAATGTTCTTATACATCTGTAAGAGAAATCAAAACCACTTTTTTAGAGACAAAAATCCAAATTTCAGAACTGGAAAAACCGTGTATTAGGAAAACGGAGAGCTGAAGGTTTCTGTTCAGTGCTAATAAAAATGATTGATTGGAGAAAGAGCTAACCTGTGAGATGAAGAAGAGTAGCGAGACGGCTTCAACGCTGAAGTGAAATCTATGGAGAAAACGAGAATTGGGGAAGATAGTAGTTATACTAGAGCTAGGGTTTGTCAAAGACAAAGTATCAGGTCAGCCTCTGGGCTACACAATTGGGCCAGGCCCATATAAACTACACGTGAAATGAAATTTTGAACAAAAACAATTGAAGCAAATCTACACTTTTATCCGAGGAAAAATAAAGCGTTACATGTATGGGTGAGCATCGGCCGGGTTGGATAGTCCATGGCTTAATTTTGGGCCCAACCCGGACTTAGCAAGTTGACTATTTTCATATCCATTCCTGACCCATGAAGAGTGTTGTCCATTGGATAAGTGGGCGGGTTGAGTCCGGAGGGTTCCAGGTTAGTTCAGCTCGTCCATATTATTAAAAAAAACATATTATACACAAAAATTAATAGCAAAAATAAATTATGTACACAAAAACATATTCCAAAATTAATAGTTCAATATCACAAGAATAGATTGCCAATAACATTTCGAACTTGTTTGTTAAAAAAAACTTAAAATGACCATTTTAACATTAGTGTGGGTTGTGCGTGTTTAGTTAGTTAGTTAGTTAAGTTCATTAGGCCGGGTTGGGTCGGGTTAGTCCAGACACCCCACTTTATGTCCGTAAACCGGCCTATGATATTTATATGGTGCCCGTTCCCGGCCCGGGCTACTCCAGGTTGGGACTATGAGTGGACGGGTTGGTCCGGGTCACGGGTTGGGCCGGGTTGTCCGGACATTTCTGCTCACCCCTAGTTATATGATAGTTTCATGGGAAAAATTTGGTAAACAAATCCAATGTTTGGATCAGGGATGAAAAAAATTTGAACAGTGCGGTTGAAGAAGTCGGTATGCAGAAGTTAGAACACCTGGAGTTATCGCGAAAATGTCAGATTTGGAAAAAAGACTAGTGTTTTCTGGAAAGAAACGACGGTTTGACGAATTTCGGCCATTTAAGATCATCTAGAGGGTCAAAATCGCAGTTTCTTAAGTTTCAGACAGTTTTTGCAATTTTAATAATTTGTTTACTTTTCCAATAAGATAAAGAAATGATTTCATTTTCTACAATTAGAGTTTGGCTAGGTTTTTGCTATTTAACCACTCTTATAAGTTTATTGTTATTTAGTTTTGAAGTTTAATAAAAAAAAATTGAGGTTTCCCTCAAATCTATCACCTTCGGTATTCACAAGAATCAACGAATTTTGATAAAGAATTCTTCCTAGCCATATACGTTGCATCAAAACTTGACGAATATTTGTGTACCTGATTCGATCAGAACGCATATGTCTAAAAGCGAACGGATATGAATATTTTCGCTGGTATTTTAGCGGATATGGATATGGTACGAATATACATATTCTACCCAACCTGTACCCGATGCAATTAAAAATAATATTTAATAAAAATTAAGAACCCTACTTATTGAGATTTGATTTTGTGGAGCATGTTTGAAAATTTTATTTGATTCACTTTTATTATGTTTGTAAACTTGCATTATGAGTTATATTATGTTTCAGTACTTGAATTATGCATTTTATTTTATGTAGGAGCGTGATTGTGAATTTTAATATTATTGGTAGCTTAGATTGAAATCTTTATTGTGTTTCGTGAGTTTTACGAAAGAATTTATCATTTTTTATTATTTAATTTTATAAATTAATTATATATTTAGTCTCGGGTACAGATACGGATATGAAAAATTATTTATAGCCGCCAGGTATTGAATGGATTTAATACCCGATAAGTAAATGCATAATTAAGCGAATATAGATACTCGCTCAGTTGAGCGACACGGTACAGATATAGATATACTTGCTCCTTACTTAATCCATTGTCATTCCTAGTTTGGTTAAAAAGTAAGAGGATGTGTAATTTTAAGTTTTTCAAAATGGCTAGAAAATGGACCATAATATTAATGGGTTCACTATCAAACAAAAAAATGTATATTTTTATTATTATTTGTCAACCATCAATCTATGCATCTATATTAATAGCATATTATGTATAGGGATAATATTACCTAGCTACAATTGAGTTATCAGTATTCTCATCTAGTTACTGCTGACTATAATTTTTTTGAGAGTTGCACTGATAATTTTTTTTCTCACATAACTAAACTCTGTCATGATTCAAGAACTTAATTTTTTTTATTTAAATGCTGAAATGTTTCCTTGCAGTAGACGAGGTCGGCGAAGTCGAACCCAATCCCAAAGTCGGCGAAGTCTAATCCGTTCTAATGGAAAATCTAGATGAAGTCAGTGACTTTGGAGGTACCCTCGTAAGCAACAACAAGCTTGTCCCAGGCAATTTTGGCACTTGTGCATGTGTTGATGAGTCGAAACACATTCTTGTCTACTCCATTGAAAATAGCATTGAGTGCACGAGAATTACCTAGGGCGCCTTCATCTTCTTCAGCGCTCCACTTCTTTTCTGGTTTGATGCTAGTTTGATTTCCATGAGCATCAGCATAGTGAGGTTCCTCCCATCCATTGATGATTGATTTCCAGGTTTTGCTGTCGAGGGACTTCAAGAAGGCACACATCCGTGCTTTCCAATATCCATAGTTTGTTCCGTCGAGCACCGGTGGTCGATTTACTGATCCTCCTTCCCTTGAGTCCATATTGGCTATTCAGAAATTTTGCAGGAAAATCACCTAAAAGAAAAGGTGCCTCCTCTGATACCAATTGAAATTCTGAATCGTAGCCGAGTCAAGAAGTCTTACACGAAGTCGTAACTTGTGGATCGACTACTTGCCTAAAACGTAAATCGTAAGTAAAACAGTAAACAGATAATAACGACACCAGAGATGATTACCCAGTTCGGTGACTCCGCACCTACGTCTGGGGGCACTTTGCCAGTGGAAAGGTTTTTCACTATCAGGTAGTCAATATTACAACTTCAAGCACCAACTAGCTATCACACAAGCTATTGTCCTAAGCTACTATAGATCTCACCGTCAATCACCTCGACCAAGGGCCTCTCCCCCTGTCTTTGAGATTCCCTCAATTCCACCCTTCGAGCAAGCCTATGCTCGGTGTCATTGTCTTCTTGGACGGCGTTGTGAATCTTCAATCACAAACAAAAACCCTAACCGATCCAAACACTTAGTCTTCGCGACTTTATGTTTGATCGGAGCAAAGATCCGTTCTATCAAATCTTAATCAGCCTCTCAACACGCCGATGGTGCACGGTTAAGAGCTCTGAGAAATCTCTCAGTGTTAGAACAAGAACGGATTATTTGCTAATGGGAAGCCAAGGGCTTTTTATAGCAGCTCACATTCCTAATCCTTCTCGGACCAGGAACAGGAAAGTCAGGCAAGTTGTTGCTGCCTTCCACGACAGCTGGAAGTCGTCTTGCCTGTTCTGACTTCCTGAATAAATCAGGCAAGTAGAGTTGCCGCCTATTGCTGACGTGTAACTGCCAGCTGGAAGTCGCCTGACTTGTCGACGTCACTCTCTTGCGCTCCAAGTCTTCGTGGCGCCTTTCTTCTTTTGCTCCAAGCTTCGTCGAAATAGGAAAGTTTCAGTTCTTTCCTAATCTGGATCGCAACAAGTCGCTCCACATGTCATGTAACATGTTACACGACTTCTTACATTTGCGCTAAAAAATTATGCCAACAATTAAACGTAGCAACAAAGGTTATAGGCAAGTCCACGGAATTGACTATGAGGAAACCTTTTCTCCAGTAGCTATGGTCATATCTATTCGCATTCTACTTGTCGTATCAGCTTATCATAATTATGAGATATGGCAAATAGATGTCAAAACCGCTTTCCTTAATGGGAGGTTAGCTGAGGACGTTTATATGTCCCAGCCTGAGGGTTTTGAGGATCCAAAGAATAAGGGAAAGATTTGCAAGTTGCTCAAATCAATTTATGATTTGAAGCAAGCATCTCGGAGTTGGAATCAACGTTTTGATGAAGTAGTGAAACAGTTTGGGTTCATCAAGAACGATGATGAACCTTACGTGTATAAAAAGGCATATGGGAGTAAAGTAGTCTTTTTGGTGCTCTATGTCAATGACATATTGCTCATTGGAAACGATGTCCCTACCTTGCTCTTAACAAAGGCTTGGTTAGGTGAGTGTTTCGCAATGAAGGACTTAGGCGAGGCTTCTTACATCTTGGGGATCAAGATATATAGAGATCGTGCCAAGCGGGTCTTGGGCTTGAGTCAAAGCACCTATATAGACAATGTGCTGAGAAGATTCTCAATGCATAATTCAAAGAAAGGACTGTTGCCCATGTGTCATGGCATAAAGCTTAGTAAGAAACAGTGTGCTGAGACACCTGAAGAGTTAAATAGAATGAATGAGATCCCATATGCTTCGACTATAGGGTCCATAATGTATGCCATGATATGTACAAGACCGGATGTCTCGTTTGCCCTAAGTTGTACCAGTAGACATCAATCCAAACCCGGTGAGGAACACTGGATTGCAGTCAAGGCAATTTTCAAATATTTAAGAAAAACCAAAGACGCTTTTCTTGTATACGGGGGAAGAAATGATGATGATCTAGTTGTCAAAGGATATGTCGACGGTAGTTTCCACACAGACCCTGATGACTTTAAGAGTCAGTTGGGATATGTGTTTACGTTGAATGGTGGAGCATTAAGCTAGAAAAGCAAGAAGTAGGACACCATTACCGACTCTACTGATAGCATTTGTGCCCTAGTCCAATTGCTATTAGCCTGTAAACGTCTATGTACATTATCATCGTTTGTAACATATATATAAAACGGCTTTGTATTACTTATGTGTTGAAGTAATATGTTAAGCATGATCTGATTTATGTCCACTAAAGTAGTAGAACCATAAATCTGTACGAATCACACTTAACGAGTCCCTGGTCAAAATATGCTTCCTTAGAAGCGACCAGTATGAGGATGGTTCTTAATGACGTAGTTCTACTTGTCATAGGGATGAGGGATCCCGGAATCATATCATAGATATCATGAGGTGATTGATATCGGACGACCCGCTTTGAATAGTGTTTTCATAGATTAAGCCATGAACATATTCAAATGTGATAGCTTGTCACGACATCCTTAGACCAAGGAGTCTTTGTGATCACTATGCAATGAACGTGCGGCTTTAACATGCGCCTAACGCTTTCTGTGACAGGATTGCTATAAAGGGCATGATTGGGTGGCAGAACGGGTTGCATGAGTGACACGAAAGACGGCTAAGGGATTTATCCCTCATACTACGGTATGGGAAAGATATCCGTTAAAAGGGCCTCTTGATGTAGACTGACTGAGAGTAAGAGCATGGCCATGCCGATGATACGGGTTATCAGTTCTCAGCCATCTCGCATATCAAGTAACAATGATTGATTAAACAAGGGTGACGACTCTATGCCTTGTGATCAATCGGGATATCTAGAGATAATAGGATAGTGACTTGTACGCACAAGGTTAAGTCGAATCATCGATCATCATGCACTTTGGGTAATCATAACGTCTTACTAGAGACCACTTATGATGGATCGGGCAAGAGCGATCTTTTGCGCCGATCTGCCAACGGTGGCATGAGCCTAGAGGGTCACACACATTCAAGACGGATAACTTGAGACAAGGAAACCTTAACGTTTCTTGAGGAGCAATACATGGACAAAACTGGAGGTTTTGTGCCATGGGTTCGGTTTGAGAGAATAATTAGCGAATCGAGAAAACTGAGTTTTTTCGTCGACGTCGCGTCGGACTTTGTTTGATGAGTAACGACAAAAAGGGTCGGGCGACTTTTGGACACGGCACGAGACCACACAGGCGAGCACATTGGGCTCGGCCCATGAGGTCTCATGGCCGGCCCAAACAAGGGCCCATTAAGGGCCCAATAAGCCCTCTTGGCCGGCTTACATGGTGGGTCCATGTGTGGAGGCCACACAACACCATGCTTAGTTGGTGATTGTGGATTAAGAGGTGAGTGATTTAAGGGGTATGGGTTAAAGCACCTTTAAGCCCATACCAATCACCTTTTGACCCATGCTCATGAGATTGATGAAGTAGAGAAATATCAAATGGGATTCAAGACACAACACACTCTCATCAATTCTACAACTCTCACAACTCTCTCTCTCCTCTTTTTGCTCTCTTGTTCTTCATTTAATTGTTCTAGTAGGCAATTAAGTGAAGGATCTTCAAGATCATCCCCTTGGTGTGGACTTGCTCTAGAGAAGAAGATCCGAAAGTTCTTCTTTATCGATTCAATGAAGACTAAATGCAAAATGGAGAAACTGTCCAGATTGTCCAGTTCCGGCGACCGACAATGCGTGAGCCATAGCCGCTTCGTCCGAGCTCCGATTGACCTGAAACTTGCGGCGTTGGAAAGATAAGTCCAAGGGCTACAATTTTTGTGAAATACTGGTTTTCCAAAAGAGCGATGGTTTGGGAGATACAAGGCCGAGAAGCAGACTGGTCCGCAGAGTCTGTCCAGCGAGACGGGAAAAATGTTTTGCTCCAGACGGAGGTCTTCTCGTCCGAACTGGGTTCGGAAAAAAACACAAAAGATGTAGGAAATTGGCTGAGGTTTAATCTAAAAAAAGAACCGAAGCAATTGGAGATCTGTAACTCGAGATATAGAGCTTCAAAGTCTCGGTTTTCTGCCGGGCAGATTCTGATAAAACCCGAAAACTCGATTTCCTAAGGATCTAACTTGGTAGTCGATCTTGCGCAGGTTAGGGGCGGTTTATTGGTTGCTTCCGCTGCCATGAACGTAATTAGGATGCCCCGGAACCCAACATCTACAACGGAAGTTGAGTATATTGCTGCATCGGAAGCAGCAAAGGAGGCTGTATGGATCAGGAGTTTAATGGTTGGGTTAGGTGTAATTCAAAACCCATCTAACCCAATAGACTTATATTGTGACACACCGGGGCCATTGCGCAAGCTAAGGAACCCAGGGCACATGACAGATCCAAGCATGTACTCAGGAAGTATCACATCATTCGCGACATAGTTGCTAGAGGTGACGTGAAGATCCACTACGTTGCATCTGATGATAACACAACGGACCCCTTGATCAAGGCTCTTCCTCAAGCGAAACATGACAAACATGTTAGGTCAATGGGGATAGACTGGGACTTAGATTGGAACTAGGGGCAAGTGGGAGATTGATAGCATTTTTGTGCCCTAGTCCAATTGCTAGTAGTCTATAAATGTCTATGTATATTTATCATCGTTTGTAATAAATAAAACGGCTTTGTATTACTTATGTATTGAAGTAATATGTTAAGCATGATCTGATTTATGACCACTAAAGTAGTAAAACCATAAATCTGTACGTATCACACTTAATGAGTCTCTGGTCAATATACGCTTCAATTGAAGCAATCAGTGTGAGGATGGTACTCAATGATGTAGTTCTGCTTATCATAGGGATGTGGGATCCCGGAATCACATCACAGATATCATGAGATGATTGATATCAGACAACCCGTTTTGAATAGTGTTTCTTAGATTAAGCCATGAACATATTCAAATGTGATAGCTTGTCACGATATCCTTAGACCAAGGAGTCTTTGTGATCGCTATGCGGTCGACGTACGGCTTTAACTTGCGCCTAACGCTTTCCGTAATAGGATTGCAATAACGGGCATGATTGGGTGGCAGAACGGATTGCATGAGTGACACGAAAGACGGCTAAGGGATTTATCCCTCGTACTACAGTATGGGAAAGATATCTGTTAAGGCCGCTTGATCGAGAGTGACTGAGAGAAAGAGCATGGCCAGCCAGTGATACAGGTTATCAGTTCTCAGCCATCTCACATATCAAGTAACAATGATTGATTAAACAAGGATGACGACTCTATGCCTTGTGATCAATCGGGATGTCTAGAGATAATAGGATAGTGACTTGTACGCACAAGGTTAAATCGAATCAGCGATCATCATGCACCTTGGGTAATCATAATGTCTTACTAGAGACCACTTATGATGGATCGGGCAAGAGAGATCTCTTGCGCCGATCTGCCAACGGTGGCACGAGCCTGGAGGGTCACACACATACAAGATGGATAACTTGAGACAATGAAACCTTAACGTTTCTTGAGGAGCAATACGTGGAAAAAACTGAAGGTTTTGAGCCAATAATTAGATTGGATCTTTACTCGTTCTAATGATTCATCTATTGTTTGCAAACGTTCCTATGGCGGGTTCTCGGTTAAATTCGTCGCTTCTGCTGTGTTTGAGATCCCGGGAACCCCAACAGTGGACGCATCTCGAGAGAGGTGGTTCGGATTAGTGGCGGGTCTAAGGGGGTGGGGGGCCGGGGGCACCCGCCCCCCTTTGCCTAGAAATTTGGAAAAAATCATACGAATTTTTTTCCGAAAAATTGATATGCCCCCTTAAATTCTGTCATATATACAAAGGTTGTGTAATATTACATTAGAAGCTTGGTAGTCTAGTTGTAAGTGTATTATATTTTATCCATAAGGTCCAATCTTCAAGCCTTCGAACAACAACTTTTTTGATAAGTTGTCTGCTTCTATAATGATGTTGGGGCCTAAACTATTCTAATATTTATGGGCTTTTATATAATTATTTTTTACCAAATTATTGTACTAGTTAAAATTATTTTTTTTCGTTTTTCATTAAAACAATTTGTTTTTTCCATTATAATTTAGTTAAATTATTTATTAATTATTGAAAATTTATGAATTTTTTAAGCAAAATTATGTTGAGATTAAGTTCAAGAGTGAATCAAACTCGAGTCCAACTTATTAGAATTTGTAAGTCGCAAACCGACTCACTTCATATTTAAATATACATGAAAGTGAAATTTAAAATCAACTAAAAATAATCAAGTTCGAATTAGTTTTTGTTATGCGCATTTAGTAATTAAATTTATTTTTATTTATTTTTAATTTTTAATTAAATTAACTAAAATAAAATTTTAGTATGAAGTTTGGCCCCCCCACACAAAAGTTTATGGATCCGCCACAAGATCGGACCTACTCAACACATATTCAGGAGTTTAGTTCTTCGGAATCTCTATCTAAGCCTTGGTGTGCTTAGAGCATCTCCAATGTGGCTCCATACAACAGTAAAAAACTATTGTATTGAATAAAAATGGAAAAAAATGGACTCTAATGGGGCTCCCTACAATAGGGAGCTCCCCATATTTACTTTCTCTCTACATACATATAGAGAGCTCCCCACATTCACTCTCATACTATTTTATTATTTTTTAGTCTATTTTATCTTATTTTTTTCTCTTATACAAACTTTTTATAAATAAAGAGTAAAAAATATTAATAAAATAATATATGTAGTTCAAATATAGAGAGTATTATTGAAGTTGCATACGAAAAAGTTGTTCTCTACTTTAATTTCAATGCAAATCACTTCATACATTATTTTAAGTGCAGAGAGCGACATTAAAGATGCTCTTAGTGTAGACTCAAGGTCTATAGTCTTTTTCGAGAGGGGTGATTGACCATTCGAAGAAGTGAAGTCTTTATTTTGGCATAGGACATCGTTTAATATATGTTGACTTGAAATGAAGTTTGTAAATTAAATGTATAGAATATAATCTAGCATCTCTGATTTGTCTTTAATTGATTGATTTTCGTAGCTTGTCATTGCTTCTCATTGTCGGTTAATTTCTACAACTATTTTTTTGAAATTAATCTATATTGGTATATGTGCATACGACTGTGCTTACCAAGATTGGAAATACATCAATAAAAACCACTATTGAACCAAGTCTGTTCCTATACGATACTAACATACCAACAGTAATGTAATAAATTTAGTTGACTCTAGTTACTAACTTCTGAAACATATAATACACTATATGAATAACATTAGTTTGTAACCATACATTCCACATGCCGTCTTTCTATTACAGAACGCTATGTTTAGCAGCTCCACCCATTTGTTCAACTGTCGAGAATTTTTCTATTTTATGAAATTTGATTATACCGCACTAAAGTCAATAACCCGTCTACCTGCTTCTAATCTTATCTTAATCAAATATTTAATTACAAATTAATAATGGCCCGATTCAATTAATTTGGCTTCCTCTATACCCATGTGCTACTTATTTGCAAAACCATGCATTAAAAGCTTATCACCCATCAATGCTAGTGTATTGTGACTTATGGTGTGAGTAGGGTTGTGAATAAGACGAGTTTTTAACAATTCATATGAATTCGATTAGTTGAGTATTCAGTTTTAGGATTTTGCATAATTGAGTTCGAGCTGAATTTAAATTTAAAATTGAACTTATTTAATAAATAAGTCAAGTTCGAGCAAGACAGTCTCATGAATAAATTCATTAGTATTTAATTAATTATACATTTTAATAAAATTCGACGAGTTGAATTAAATCATACCAATTCAGTTGATTTACTATTGAGTGTATGTGTGATGTAACATAAGCTTGGCTCAAGAAAGATGGATTCGGCCATCCATTTGTGACCTCCTCAAAGAAACAAAACAAGGTTGTTATGGTCACCAATCCACCTCCGCCACCACTATATATATCATCATCATCCAATCCAGTTTCAAATATACATTTTTCCAAAACAGGTGGATAAAACACAAATTTGGTGGCAATAATTCAAGTTTGAGATTTGTCATTTTTATTTTTGGGTTCCAAGCATAATCCTTAAGGAACTAGGGAAGCTTCCTCAAGTTTCTTCTTTGTACGCATGTACTTACAACCTCCCTCCTTTTTCACTTTCATGACATAGACAAGACGACAACCATTTGTCATGTTTCTTCACTATATCCATTGCTTATGACAGGACCAACAACGTGAACTCACCGAGGATTGAATATCTATTCGATTTTATTGAGGTGAGTTATGTTACAAGTTACTAGAAAATCATATTGCAATCAAGCGAGGTAAGAAAATCATTTGGATTTAGGGCATAAAAGCCCTCATTTTTATTCATAAATTCAACATACAGTTGTTTATATGTTTTCTTAAATTTTTAATTTTTTGTATAAATTAAATTAAATATATGAATGTTTGTACTAATGTGACACATTGTATATTTTATGTAACTATTACAAGTCAATATTATGACCAATTACGTTGTGGTTTATTCTTTGAATTTTCATTAATAAGAAGATTTTGGAAGATTTAATTATTGGAATTTTATTGATTAGTAATAAATACTCATACGTAACTATTGTACACGTGGACAAGGAATGGGCCCGTGTACTAAGAGTATATTCCACTTACGTTAAGAATTATACCTTATATTAATTTTATTATATTGAAGATGCCCTACAATTATTCGAATATGCTTTACTCTACATTGCCGCCGTTTATTTGGGATTTGACAGGAAATTACCTTAATGCCCAAGTCTCCTCTACTGGTAGAAACAAAACACCACAGTCAAATATTACATGATGTGGCAGGGGCATTCATATTTTACAATTAACCCAACTTACGCCATTTTAAGTTTTAACCACCACCATTATTGGTCAGCTACTACCATGAGCATGTTGGTAGTTTATTTTTATTTAATTCAAACCCCGATTATTAGATTTGTTATCTTAGGACCCCTCCAACTCATGTACTTAGATTTTAGGAGAAATCTCACATAGAGGCTCTACGTAGATACCCAAATTTTCATTTACCTCACTTGTTTCACGAATACGTTCTTACAAGTTTTACTGATGCCTAACGGTGTTAATTTTTAGTCAACTAACAAAAATGCTCTTGTATTAAAAAAATTAAAAAAAAAACATTTTCTTAAAACATTTTTTTATAAATAAATAATAAAAATTGATTATAATATTATTTTTTTAAAAGAATAAAAATGAAAAACGGTTTTTAATAAACTTTGGTTTTTAATGAAAAATATTTTGACCAAAAACTAACATCGTTTGACTTCTGTGATAAATTGTAAACTTCGGGGACCTGACAGAACACATTAGTGAAACAAGGGAGGTATGTGGAAATCGTGTATACTACGAGCGTGATAAGTGACATTTTCTCTATTTTTTAAGGGAAAATTCTACTTAGCACCTCTTAAGTTTGGCCGAGTTTCACTTAACACACACCCCCCTAACTTCAAAATCAACTTGTGAATTCCCTTAACTTTGAAAAGGTTTCACTTTACCCTTTTCTGTTAATTTTTTTTAAAATTATGCTAACTTTTTTCTTATAAATATATTTTTAAAAATTTTAAATGATTTTTAAACATCGTTTTTTTTAATTTTTTATGAAATTTTTTTTTAAAAAAAATAAGAAAACAAAAAGTTCAAAATCATTTTTATTTATTATTTATAATTTTTTTAATGAAAGGGTATTTTCGTCATTTCACAACAAGTTAACAAAATTTTCAAAAATGTTAACTAAAAATAGGTAAAGTGAGACTTTTGCAAACTAAGGGGACTCCACAAGTAGATTTTGAACTTAAGAGGGTTAAGTAAAACTCGATCAAACTTAGGAGTAGCTAAGTGGAATTTTCCCTTTTTTAAAATACTCTTAAAGTTAAAAAAAAAGGGAAAATGTCATTTACCTCCCTCGTAGTATACCCGATTTTCACTTACCTCTTTCGTTTCACGAGTACATTCTGACAAGTCCCCGAAGTATACCACACTCTCACTTAGACCCAACGGCGTTAGTTTTGTGAAAATTATGTTAATTTTTTCGAAAACGCCCTTGTATTTAAAATTTAAAAAATTACATTCAAAAAAAATTTAAAAAATATATTATTCTATAAAATCAATAATAAAAAACTGATTTTCGTATTAAAAATATTATTTTTAAAAAAAATTATAAAACATAAAAAACGATGTTTAAAAAAATTTCATTTTTAATATTTTTTGTTTAAAAAATATTAGAATCCGTTTTTATTATTTATTTTATAAAAAATATTTTTTAATACATGAGCATTTTCGTCATTTCGACCAAAAGCTAACACCGTTGGGGCCTCAGTGAGAATGTCGTACACTTCGGGGACTTGTCAAAGCGTATTCGTGCAACAATGGAGGTAAGTAAAAATCGGGTATACTACTATAAAGGTAAGTGACATTTTCTCAAAATAAATATTAAAATTGAAAAACGGTTTCTAAACATCGTTTTTTATGTTTTATTATTTTTTTAAATAATATTTTTAATACTAAAATCAGTTTTTTATTATTGACTTTATAGAATAATATTTTTTTTTAAAGTTTGAAAAAAGAAATTTTAAGTATTTTTTTAATTTTTAAATATAAGGGAATTTTTGTCATTTTCGAAAAAAGGTTAACAGAATTTTAAAAACACTAACGCCGTTGGGCTTTAGTGAGAAAGTCGTATATTTTGGGGACCTACCAGAACGTATTCGTGAAACGAGAGAGGTAAGTGACATATTCCCTAGATTCTACGTTAAAATGACATGATTTTAGTACATAATATTTTGCCCTAACCCATATGTTAGTCATGTAAAATATACTAATCATACACTAAGTTAACATTTTAATAATAAAATAACATACATTATTTTCTTACCTTAGAAACCGTGAGTACATCTTTCAACGAATCCTCCCCTTGCGACGTGGAGTCACCGCTTGATTGCCCTCTTTAATTTGTTGGAGGTCTACCTCCATCAGCAAAGTTGCCATGTTCGTTGTTGTTCAGACCAATGTAATTTCCTCCGTGTGGAGCACCTTCAAAAACCTTCCCATAACCCCCTCCAACATGATTGTTGTTGGGTGGAGGCCGGTTGTTGTAGTTGTTGTTGTTAGATCCTTTATTTCCACCCCCACCAGCATAAGATGAGGAGGGACGGTCTTGGTGTAAGCATTTTTGTGCCCCAGTCCAATTGTATTAGTCTGTAAATGTCTATATATATTAATAATCGTTTGTAACATATAAAATCGGCATTATATTACTTATGTGTTGAAGTAATAGGTTCAGTATGATCTGATATATGTCCATCAAAGTAGTAGAACCATAAATCTATACGGATCGCACTTAACGGGTCCATGGTCAAATATGCTTCAATGAAGCGACCAAGTATGAGGATGATTCTTTATGGTATAGTTATATTTACCATTGGGAAAAGCTCCCGGAATCAAATGTTAGATATCACTCAGGTGAGTGATATTGGACGACCCGCACTGAATGGTGTTGCATAGATAGAGTCATGAACACATTCAATTGTGGTAGCTTGTAGTCGTATCCTTAGACCAAGGAGTATTTGTGATCGCTATACAGTAAAGAACCACGTTTGACTTGCTTCTAACGTTGTTCGTAACAAGATAACCATAACAGACATGATTGACATGGAGACGGATTGTATGAGTGATACGAAAGGCGACTAAGGGATTTATCCCTCATACCGTATGAGAAAGGTATCTGTTTGGGCTACTCGATAGAGATTAACTGAATGGAGAGCATGGCCATGCCAACGATACGAGTTATCAGTATTCAGTAATCTCACAGATCGAGAAACATAGATTGATTAAATAAGGGTGACGTCTCTATGCCTTATGATCAATCTAGATATCGGGCGATAAAGGGATAGTGACATGTACTACATGAGGTTGAATCGAATCATCGATCATCGATCATCATGCACGTTGGGTAATCATAACGTCTTACTAGAGACCACTTATGATGGATCGGATAAAATGGAATTTAACGCCGATCCGCCGACGTCGGTATGAACCTAGAGGGTCACACACATAGGACATGAATTATGAGAGACAAGGAAAGGTCGGCGATACTCGAGAGAGAGGCATGGGCAAATCTGGACGTTTTGGGCCATTGATATGTGTAATTGAATGTGACACGCGAATCG
Source organism: Geranium rotundifolium (assembly GCA_963920655.1). NCBI lineage: Eukaryota > Viridiplantae > Streptophyta > Magnoliopsida > Geraniales > Geraniaceae > Geranium > Geranium rotundifolium. Next base: position 23,297,062 of record OY987313.1, on the reverse strand, counting down.
AGAAAGACTAAATCATTCATCGATGTCGCGTCAGACTTTGTACGATAAGTTCGGGGGTTAGTTGGACGCGGCACGGTACCTCATGGCCGAATCATTGGGCTTCGTGCCACGAGGCCCTAGTGGCCGGCCCAACCAAGGCCCAATAGTGGAGCAAACGGTGGGTCCCTTTCTCCGCTGCTAACTTTGGTTAGGTTGATGATGACTAGATACACACTATCCTAATCTTGTTGGGTAAGTGTGATTAATGGAGGCCATTCAATGACCATCATCATTTCCCTTAACCCAATACACATCAATTCAAATACATAATAACACACACAACTCACAACACTTAGAAAAATATCACAAAAGAAGTTGCTCTTCTCTCCCTCCTCTCTGGAGTTCGGCCGATCACCTCCATAGCTCCCTCTCTCTTTCTCTCTCTTCTATTCTAGTAGGTAGAGGAGTGTAGGATCCCCTAGTGATCATTCTATTCGTGTGGACTTGGCTAGAGGTTAAGATTTGAAGCGTTCTTCAATACTGATTCGAACAAACCGAGGTAAACTTATGATTCAGTTTTTGCCTTGGGATTTAATGATTTGATGTTCTTGGACAGTTTTTGGGGTTTATACATTGTTGCTTCCGTTTCCGTGGTGTTCTTGGTATCCCCAAAGTTCCTACAGTGGTATCAGAGGACAGTTACCCTCTTAAATCTTCATTTGAATCGATTTTAGTGTTGTTTTGCTTGCCATGTTGCTATAATATGTGTATTTCATGTATATGGGTTTTATATGCCATGAAAATAAATTTTTAAGCATATGATCAAATCTGGAAATTTTTGAAAAAAAATTGGATTTGTCGGGTCGCCGGAAACGGGACTCTCAGGGAGCCGGAAAAGGGGACCGTGCGGGGGGCTTCGCCTTGCCGGAGCAGGGCTGGACCGTGGCCATTAGATGGTCACGGTCATTTGCCCACCCTGCCCCTGCCCCAGCAGTGGCCAGATTTGGGCCGAGGCCGGTGGTAAAGGCCCGACGGCTAGGGTTGCCAAACCCTAACGCTTCGGTGCGTAGGAGATCAGCCCACTTGGTTTGGGCCCGGGTGGTTTTTTGCACGGTAGTTGATATGTGGCACAAACCCGCAATCCAATGTTTTGAAAAATTTTAGATTTGAACGGTTTCGATAAACCGATTTTTCGAAAAGGTCTAGTTTCGATAAACCCGACCGAGCAACTTGGACATGAAAATTAAAACCAGAAATGTATCTTGTTTGACGACATGCTTGTATGATAACATGTTGTGTGATGAGTTGATATGCATGGTGCATTGTTAGCCCAGTAGAGCGTTTAATTATTTATCACTTTTAAAACGGTCTGCGAACCGTTAGATTGTAACGTGTAAATTATTCTTTTATGCGGGCTGCGAACCGCTAGTGATAAAGTGAAATTATTCTTTCATCCGGTCTACAAACCGATTATTAATTGTAATTAATTGCTCAAGTCAAGAATGATGGAAACCGAGAACGTTGACAATCTTGGAGGACGTCCACGAGCTAGTGGGAGTGGCCCTAAGTGGTGATGACGAGAAGAGCTCATGGAGTCTTCGTCTCATATGATAGTTAGGACTTAGGAAAAGGCTATTTGTGCATATTTAACGCTTTAATGCATGCTAGAATTTATTTGAATGATAAATTTAATTGCGAGCATGCTTGGCTTATTTTAGTTTAAGCTATACCCAACATGCAAAGATTAAAACCGGATTAATTATTTACATGTTAAAAGCATTGTGAACCATCATCGCACGGGTTGTGATGGATGTGTTTAAATTTGAAAAGCGTCTTTGCACGGGTTGTAAATAACGGATTGTTGATGACGAATTCCTAATTGTATAAAAAATAATTGATTTAAACTCAACTGATCACAAATAATTTTAAGTCAAGTGAGACACCAACCCAAAATCATAAGCTTGTATAGTTCTCCACTTTATTGATGTCGTGAGCCTTAGCGGAGCATCTTCGAAAGTGCGCTCTATACAAGTTTGCAAAAGTTCTATCTAGATGTCGTGCACCTTAAAGGAGCATCTCTATCGAACTAAGCATACTTGATTTGGTTGACTTAACTGCTAACTCAACCAGGGTCGAGCCAGGGTGTCAGAAAGGGTATATCGTGTGCAACTGCACAGACCCTTGCATTGGTTGTAATTGGATGCACGTCCTACCTAAATAAGTGAGTCGGAGCGGTGCGCCTTAGCGTACTTCGATTCATGAATCATGAGTCTTAGTTTTAGATTCGATTAACTTAGAATTGAATGGTTGAAGTTTATTCAGGATCTTCGTAAATTTATTCAATTTTCTGATTACATTTACTTTCCTCGTGTAGATTGATGGAGAATAATTCAACGAACGTGAACAGTTTATCATTGAGGCATATCCTCGAAAAGGGTAAGCTAAATGGTACAAACTATCTGGATTGGGACAGGAAACTACGACTTGTGTTCAAGTTGGAACGCAAGGAATACGTCCTGGAGCGGGCTATCCTTGTGGAGCCAGCACTTAACGCCCCGAGGGCCGTTAAGGATGCATACCAAAAGCACCTTAGCGACAACATCGACGTGGCGTGTGTGATGCTGTGCGTTATGGAGCCGGAGCTCCAGAAGCAGTTTATGGAACTATCTGAGGACCCTTTAGCGATGATGTCGCAGATAAAGGTCATATTCAAGGAGAAGGCTCGACTCGAAAAATTATGGATTCTCAAGGAACTCCTCGCCTGCAAAATGTAAGCAGACAGTTTTGTAGGTCCACATGTAGGGTTTTGGAGCGTTCTAGATCGTCGAGATAGCGGAAGCATTTAATAAAATCTACTCCAAACCTTTGTCCAAGAACATAAACCGTTAAATCCCAAGGCAAAATCTATTCCACAAGATATTTACCTTTAAGTCTTGTTGAATCGATAAAGAAGAACTTTCGGATCTTCTTCTCTAAAGCAAGTCCACACCAAGGAGATTATGTTGAAGATCCTTCACTTAATTGCCTACTAGAACAATTAAATGGAGAAC